>CM039725.1:31438546-32137163 GCA_022539455.1 Dendrobium nobile
TAGTGCATTTGGCTTGGTAGACCTTTGGTTTGTTGGCTTGATTGGTCCCTGGCTACTGGTGGTTCACGGATTGGCTGTTTTGGAGCATTTGGGTTTGAGCTGGTTCTCTAAGTTGCTTGAGCTGAAGTTTAGTAGCTCATTAATATCCAAAAAGGTACATCATTATGAAATTTACTTTTGGAGTGGCCTTGTCCCTTCCCCTTCCCCTTTTCTTCTTGCTTCTTGGAAAACCGTGGCTTGTATTATTGGGAGATGACTTCTATGCATAAGAATTAATGTTGGGATGCTTTACCTTTTTGGAACTCACGGCTGGCTCCTTTTTCCGTGTGGTTCCTTCGTTTCCCGCGGCTGAGGCTCTCGGTCCGTGCGGTCTCTCTCGTCTCCCGTGGCTGTCTCATTGGTTCCTGTTGTGGGTGTTTTTCTGTGAGCTTTGGGGAAGAATTCTATGCTTATTATTATGGAAATTTATGACATGTGGCTCTTGGCATTCCTCTCTCTTGCCTATAAATATAAGATGAAGTTGTGAAGGAAGGGGAGTTGATATTTGTGAGCATATTGCTATTGAAACCTGCGGGTTTATTCCGGAAATCCTGCGGGCTCTTTCCACCCTTCTTTCTAATCCTCTACGGAAATCCTGCGGGCTCTTTCCACCCTTCTTCTCGGCTTCTACCTCTTCGTCTCTCCGCAAGTGCCGCTCCATCTGTATCCTTCTTCTCAAAAGTAAAGCAACTTTAGGGTGTCGTATCAAGGTTGGTTTGAAGCATCTGTTGGGAAAAGTGGACAATCTTGCAGTGGTGGACCATCGGTTTGCTAGTCTTATGCACTTTACTTATTTTACTACAAATTCGATGCATGTGAGGAACCCGCTCTGACGGTTATCTGAGGATAGCGTTATTTTAAATTTCTTTATTTCTCTTAAATCTTCTAGTCCTTCTAGTTGTGTTTGTCAAAGTTTTATGTGTCTGTTTTTATTTCAACAAAGTTTATTTTAAGATCTACTCATTGTGTTAGTTTTCTCTTGTTTGTCTACATCAGCAAAGCAAGAAGAACATTTAAGGTATGAATAAATTAGAAAATTTTAAGAATTTATTAAGAAAAATTTTGAAGGTTAAGAAATTGTTTTATTATATATACTATTTCATAGAATTAAAAGAAATATTTTAGGAATTGTTGGGAAATAAAGAATAAAGAAAGATGATTACTCTTTTGCAAATGTTGGCGAAGTGAACAAGGTACATATATAAAATAGAAACAAGAAAATTTATTTGATAAAATTGAAAAATCAAAATGCTATTTGTATGACAAATAGTGCTTTCAATATATGAACACTTGATTAGCATAAAATATTTTTGGCAATTTTGGAGTAAAGGATGATAGAGTGGGAGAAGAAAAAAGTGATTTGCTAACTTGTGAATAATTGAGGTCCGTATTTAATTAAAAATTTAAAATCAATTGAATTAGTGGATCTTTATACCTTCATGAAATAAGAAATTAAAGTCGTTTGAAAAAGACAAATGAAATCAATTAACTAACAAGAACATCTCCTATAACAAATTAATAGTTGAATTAAAAGTTAATATCACTAATTCTATTTTTATTTTATGGTAATTTATGATTCTTATTTTAAATATGATGCAATGATTGGCATGTTCTTTCGTATACCATTGAATATTAATAAGTATTATTTATCGTTGTATGATTAAAAGAATGTCTTTCTTTCCTCACCTGAATGTTTTCATGTTATAAATGATGTTAAATGAACTGCATTTTAATTTCAACCTCATGCATTATCAATTAAGAAGTACACATATAAGATGAATGAAATTCATATAAGAAGAAAAGTATGTGCATATCAAATGAAGAAGTTCAACTCATTATGGTACTACTTAAAGAAGTTAAGATACCCACACAAAAAAATGGAAAAGACTTCAAAAAGGAAAATGAAAATGGTTGCATCTTAAATTGTATAAATTTTAGACAGTGTTCATGTGATGGGTGTTTTAGTGAAATGCTATGATATGATAATTTTTTTATAAAATGTCAAATTATAAAATGACAAATGTTCTTTATTTTTACTCAGTAAATTACAATTGTGAATGTTATAAATTTCTATTAAAATGAAATATTACAAGTTCTCAAGTTAAGCTGTGAAATACAATCAGCTACCAGTCGCCATGTGAAGCCATAGATAACGGCTAAAGTGCTATAAAATTAGGGAGTTGTGTTGCACCAATGAGCGAAGGGCAATGGAAGAATAGCTTCAAAAAGAAAGTCACTTCACTACCAATTAAAGAGGAAATTACACAGGCAAGGAGTTTTTTAAGAATGATTACAATTAAAATATCAAGCCAGTGAGAAATTGATGAAACAAGCTCAACTATGTTTACCATTAACAGTTTGCATGATTTCAACCTAGACAGAAAAAGTAGTCATGGTTGGATGAAAAACGAACATGTGAGAATCCCACAAAAGTCAAAATGTTGAAGATTTGACAAATTACCTGACAAGTAAAAGCAAGATAACCACCACGAAAATCAGGATCAACACTTTGATCGTTTTCACTGGAAAGACATTTAATAAATACATAAATTTCATATGGCTGATAAATATCCACAGAAGCAGAAAATGGCCAACCACACGTTAGAATACATGAAATCAACCTTATAGTTATCTTCCAAGAGAAAATTAAAGAAAAGTACCATGGATCTAATAATAAAAAATTAAACAAAATAAAAATAAAAAGCACCATGGATCCACAATATGCACCGGAAGTGATGAATATACTACAATCAACAACATATAGGAGCACGTAGCAAGAAATAGAATGATGATACAAAAAGGACAACAAAAATGAGCAAGCAATTATTCAATACTTAATAATACTTTCTTTTAAATGTTGCTGAACAAAGAAACCCATGTTTATTATTATACAAGGTGGAGAGAGATCATCAAACCTCCCTGAGTAACCCATGTTCCATTAGAAAGAAAATTCCATAGAGTATATGATTGTTTGTTCGTAAATTACTAGATTTAAATCAAAAAAAATTCTATATTCGTTTTTTCTGTGAATTTCAGTACGACAGCAATTTTTTATGTTCAGATTCAATATTAGTTAGACAATATCTCTAATTTTGTAAATCACTTAATGTTATCATGTCAATGTGAAATCTCAGGTTTCCTAGCATTTTATGCCGTTACTTTCTCTGTTTTAAAATGAAATTTTGAAATTTGAAGATAGCTTTTCTGGAAATTCGCAACTTTATGTCGTCCTACTCAACCTGGTCATTTTAACCTATAGTTGATTGTTCATACGAAGTAATAAATTTGAGCTATAAAACACATATTAAGTATTCACTAGATAATTTCTTTTTTTTTCTTAATCAGTTTTAAAATTCATATATTTTAAATGAATGCTTATGCTCAAGCAATGCGTGCAAATTCATATATCATTAATGATATTTACGCTATAGCAATGTTTAGAATAAATTTTGAATGAACTCAAGTTTCATAGCATGAGCTGCTTAACTTTTGACCTAATGCCCCATTTTTGGCCCGTGCCCTTTGAGTTTTTTATTCACTCAGAAGGAGCAATTTCACAGGTTCCGAATTGCAGCCCCTCTCCAGCCTTTGTTCTTCCTCCCGCAACGCTATTACCTGCACAAGTCAGGATCCCCTGCTCGCAACAGTGTTACCTGCACGAGTCGTGATCCCCTACAGCCCTACCCACGAGCTGTTCATGCATGATCGAGCCGGCCATTGCGGCGTCATCTGATCATCATCATTCTCGCCTCTCTAATTGGAAAGGTAAGAAAAAGATGAGGAATTCTTTTTTTCCTTTGATTTTTAATTTGAGTGGGTTTACTTGTGGATGTTCTGTAAATGAATCTCAAATCATAGTTTATATATGAATGACATCAAATCATAGCTTATATGTGAATTATTGTCATTCTTTGTTAGGTTAAACTTGTTGTGTTTTTTACTTTTTATTTTTTTTTAATTTAGTTTTTTTTATCACTGTTAATGCCAAGTCCCAAGTTCTACATGAGAAAAGTCGAGCGTTGCGTTAGGTAGTCGACAGTCAACCTAAAACTTTCTAAATAATCATGACATAAATCCTTTAATACATTATGCTAATGCAAGGGCGTTGCCTGAAAATAGCACGCTGTATGGCCTGAATACAATGAGAAGTGTGCAAGGGACACTGCATTTGCGCACAGGTATAGTGTTAAGTAGGCAAAGGTTCCCACATCATGAACGAATGCAAGCAAAGAAAATAATCCATGAAACTAGAATTATGTGAATGAGATATTTTGCTAAAAAATTTAATGAAGATTGCGAAAATACAATTGACTTTAGCGACCTTAGTCTAAATAAAAAAAGAGGTTTTTGTTTTTATTGGCATATTAGTAAAATTAAAGTTAGAGAGGCTTTAAAAAAATGAAATGTGGAAAACTATTGGACCTGATGATATTCCAATAAAAGTGTTGAAATGCTTAAGAGATGAAGGAATTTCTTGGCTTACTAAACTTTTTAATATTATTTTAAAGGCTAAAAAGATGTCAGATGACGGAGAATGAGTGTGTTAATTCTTATTTTTAAGAATAAAGGTGATACACAATATTGTGCAACAAATTTTAGAGGATATAAGTTGATGTGTAATGCTTTAAAACTATGGAAGAAAGTTGAAATAACCCGTATATTTACACTGTCATTTTTTTATTCGATAAAAGTCCAAATCGCAAACCGTCTTTGCCATAGCATTGATATTATAGTATTTTCCTTGCAAGATTTTCCTTAAAAAATTGACACTTATCGGTACAAGTGAGGATTTTGAGATCGGCAGTTGTCCATTTGGAAACCAATTTCACTAATATTTTCTAAATAAAATGATTTATTTAATAAATATTTTTCTATAATTTTTAAAGTCCCAAATAAATTTATATGAATTTTCTATTGAAAATTGAACAAATTAAATAATTGTATTAATATTATATATTATTTTTTATAAAATATTTAAAAGCATTATTATATCTCATTAAATCCTTTTTCCCCTTAATTCATTTCAGCAACAGAGGCTTGTAAGAGGAATTTAGTGGAAAATGAGGAGAGCGAAAAAGAAAGCTAGGATTGGAGACCGTTGAGTGATTTTCGTCAATCGGGCTTGTTGGAAGATTTGCTCGTCTCACGGCAAGGAACCTTTAGCATATGTCCGATTTCAAAGATTTTATGTTTTTGAGATTTTTTTGGTCAAATTTGTGTTTACTCTACAAAAAAATAAGGATAATTTTGTATTGATAAAATTTTAGCAACATGACTTTTTATATGTTAAAGAGATTGAGATTATGAACATTTTAAGTATTTATTCGAGATTTTTCATCGGATGATTCTAAAAATACAACAATTTTTATCTAATTTGAAATTTATTTTAATGTCTAAAAATAATGATTTAGTTCAATAAAAGATTTAGAATGTTATTTTATTCAATATTTGTTAATTTGATTAAATTCTGAAAATGTGATTTTTTTCTCAATATATTTTTTGTTATCTACCATTAGGACATCTTGGCACTTTCTAAATTAAGCTCAATTATGATTTATTTATTGCAATGCATTAAAAATGAATGTGAATATGTTATTGAGTAATAGTTGGTCGTTATTACTGTTATAATACTGTAATAATAATGTGTGTGTAAAAGACAAGTAAAGACTATTTGATCAGTTGGTTGGAGATTGATTGACTTATACATGATGGTGGGCCGACGGAGACTTTCCTTTAAATATTATGGTTTGGTGTTATCTTCTACTGATTCATTTGATACACTGATTGGGAGTTATAAGAAAATAATTATTGTGCCGACAGGCAATGAGTGACGACTCTGTTTACTGAGCCAATGATTTATTGATACTGACACTGATATTGAAAAACATTGTGATAGCCATAATTCTTACTTGTTTAGTGTGACTACTGAAATGAATGTTATTGAGGCATTGTTCATATTACAGTATGGATTTATTATTAACATTGTTATTAATTTATTGATACAAAAACCATGATATATTCATTGAGCATGTGATATATATGATATATTGAGCATGTAATTAAGATATTGATTAATACTATATAGAATAACTTGATAGCATATATACATTCATATATAATTTTACTACATTGATTTGATGTTGATAGCCTTTACTGATACTTTGATTTGATGTTTTATGTGAATCTTTACTGATTGGTATTAAGGATACGACGATTTTTTTATAAATTTCACACTTATACTAGTTTACTTCTTTACTGGCTTCTGTACCGTAGTGTTTTACTGTTTATAGATTATATTATTATTGCAAGTGATTTTTACTATTTTTATACTGATTCATGATCATATGAATGTTATTGTTATGATCTGATCTCTGACATGCTTATTGCTCATTTTTTTATGCATATTGCTCATTTATCGTGCTTTGAATTCAATTGTAGTTTTAGTGACCTACTGGATTTTTAGCTCATTATATGTGGTTAAATGATTTCAGGTCATGATAAAGGATCAGGAGTGTGAGATTGACCTGAATTACTCAGGTTTTGTTTATTTTTATTTTAGTTATTCTTTTGTACTCAGGATAGAGTAGTTGTGATATGATTGTATAGATCTTGAGTAGTGTATGTGATTTTTGGAAAATAAATACATACGTATATATAGATGTTTTGAATTCTAGAATTATTTTTATTGTTTATTTCAGATAAATAAAATTAGATAGCTCTAGTTGTTTTATTAAAAGAATAATTCTTCCAATTTAAATTCTAGGGCATTAAAAGAGTTATGGAGCATAAGTTACGTCGTGATACTAATGTTTCTCAAAATCAATTTGGATTAATGACGGATAGGTCTACTATGTAAGCTATATATTTATTGAGAGTTTTGATGGAGAAGTATAGAGAGAATAAGGAGGATCTACATATGATTTTTATTGATTTAGAGAAAGCATATGATAAAGTTCCAAGAGAAGTGTTATGGAGAGTTCTAGAAAAGAAAGAAATAAATAATGTTTATATTCAATTCATTAAGGATATGTATGCAAGAGTTGTTACATGTGTTCAAACACAAGGTGATTTAACCAAGTATTTTCCTATTGTAATTGAATTACATCAAGGATCAGCCTTAAGCCCTTATCTTTTTGTTTTAGTCATGGATGTTCTTACTTTTTACTAAACATTTACAAGAGGATGTACCCTGGTGTATGCTTTTTGCTGATGATATTCTTTTTGTTGATAAGACTAGAGAGAGAGTTGAAGGTAAACTTGAATTATGGAGGTCAACTTTAGAGTATAAATGTTTTCATTTGAGAAGATCTAAAATCGAATACATATAGTGTAATTTTAGTAGTAATAGATCTAGTGGTGGGTTTGTGACTATAAACAATCAAGTTATTAATAAGAGTACATGTTTTAGATATATTAGGTTTATTGTTTAGAGTGATAATGAAATAGACGGGGATATTATTAGTAGAATTCAAGTTGGTTGATTGAAGTGGAGGAATGCATCATGCTTATTTTATAATAAAAAAGTATCATTCAAACTTAAGGGAGAATTCTATCAGATGGTGGTGAGACCTGCAATGCTTTATGGCGCAAAATATTGGCCATTAAAAGAGAAGTATAATATTAAAGTAAGTGTTGCAGAGATGAGAATGCTCAGGTGGATGAATGGCTTTACTCTTAGAGACAAGATATGAAACGAGCATATACGTGAAAAGATTGGTGTAGCTCCAGTAGCAGATAAGATCGATTAGAGAGAGTCATCTTAGATGGTTTTGTCACAAAAAGCGGCCTTCCGATGACCCTGTAAGGAGAGTAGATGTATTAGATTTAGCCTATGTTAAGAAAGATATAAGTAAACCTAAAAAGACTTGGTTAGAAAATATTAAAAATAACATTTCTTTATTAGATTTAAATGAAAATTTGACTCTTAACATGACACAATGGAGAAAAAGGATTCATGTAGCCGATCCCACATAGTAGGATAAAAGTTTGACATGTTAGTATTTAATTTTTTATATAATGAGTTTGCCCATCCTCAAAAATAAGATTGGATCCGCCCTTGTTTGGACAATTGAATTAGGTATAATACATTTATAACATAAGAATATGAAATATACATGCGAGGAATGCTTTGCTTAGAAAAAATGGTGCTTGGTTTTGTCCTTGTCTTTTAGAGCTGAAGATACCCTTTTCACTTGGCTTCATGTGATTCGCTTTGAAAGGATGGACTGACATATCGAAGATGATATTTCATCATCCAAACTACACCAACCATAGATCAAGCTAAACCTTAAGCAGTTACACCATGAAATTGAACAAGATGAGGAATACTGGCAACAGTTACTTTTACATATAAAACGATGGCTCTATGGGTTATATACTTATATTAAAATAATAGAGCACATCACTGCAATAAACAACTAGCATGCAATCAGAAAAGACAAATACAATTGATTAAACCTGAAATCCCGAATGTGCAACTCATAGATGCTGATGTCAGAGAATGAAGGAAGATCTGGTTTTTCATATGCCAAGTCATCCCAGCCGGATGGCTTCAGATCCTCGGAATTAAGATCAACCAATAAAGTACGACTCCCATTCGATGAAATTCTATTCCAACGTAAATGAAAACATGGCATCATTCTGAATATCTCATAAAATGTCTAATGAAGAAATCTAAGGTGATGTTCAACAGCATATCTGCGTACCCTCTAGCATACGGATCACTAACAGTGTAGGTCTCAACTCTTACGGTGCTCTGATGGTAGACTGAAATCTGATATACATAATAGCAGCCTTCCCAACTTCTGGGTCCAACAGCACACCATACACCGTCTTGATCTTTAAGATGAATACATTCGAATGGATCCCCGGCTGATGGGCACTTATAAAGCAGAGCATGAACAACCTATTTTGAATATAACTATGAGAAAAGCAACCTAAAACAGAATGAAAACAGATTAATGAGTGAGTAATAAAGAAGCATACTTGCGCTGTAGGAGCCCAGAGATTAAGTGTGATAGATCTTTTGCTAAAAATAGCCCCAAGAGGGCCATCATAAGCAAACAAGTCATCTAAAACACCAGGTAGTTGTATGCCGGTGACATCGCTGCATTTTCCATCATCTGCATGCTTTTGATGAAATATAATCAGATCAACTAGTGTGTCTGACAATCAGTGAGACAGCACACATATCCCATGTCACTCAAGGATTAGCACTGCTAGAATTAAGCAAGCTGCATTTGTTTTAATTTTCAAATAAAATAGTGTATATATATATATATATATATATATTTATATTTATAGAAAAAATCAATGATGGTCAGAGTGTTAGGTTCATCAATGACATCACTAAAATGGATTTTAGATATGAAACCTAAAGCTTTATATGCACTGAATGTGTATGCAAAAGCTATGCGGGTTTGGCAGATAAGATAATATACAAAAAAGAAACGTTTCAAACGGTTTTGGTTTGCCACATGCTCTCAACTATTTGAGCTCTAAATATGGCACGCAAGCAGGCAGAAATGCTTCAATTTAAGTAAGCATAATTACTCAGGTGCTAATCATAGTGTTTTTCTAACAGTGCAAATTATTTATTAGAAAACAAATATAGCTCAAAGCCATAACAGGAAAAATTCAAACAGCTTGGTGTGGAATGGTCTGGCTTCTCATATGATCAGTCAGGGCTCAAAAATGAGGCGTTGACTAATTCTCGTTAAATGGGAGAGGAAACTCCCCACTTTTTATCAAAAAAAATAAACAAACAAAAGAAGACTACATGGTACCATATTTTTTCCAATATCTTTGTTTACAGTATATTTACCTGCGAACTTATAAGAATTTTGATGTAGAACGGGTAGGAGGACTGAATCTTTCTGACCCGCCATTCATGGGAGCTAGGAAACACTCTCTTCCTTGTCTTGCTTAGGGCTCTTGAGATGAAGGAAGAGAAAGGAGTTTGATGAGGACATCGGAGATCAACGGCTACGATTTTTTTTAGTTATTTATTTATATGTTTTTGTACTAGTTTATTTTATATTGTTGTTTTTCCATTTATACCCTTATGGGTGGTCATGTAGTGTTGTAGCCCGAAGGGCATTTTAGTCTTTGTTATTTTTCTTTTCATGAGGCCTATTTATAGGCTAGCTTTCTTGTATTGAGGGATGTTGATTATTGCTAATGAAAATTTTGGTTTTGGATCTCTTTGTGAGTTCTAGAGTTCTCTTTGTGAGTTCTCAAGCGAGGAAAGCCTAGGAGAGGCTCAAAGCAATACCCAACAGCCCCTTGGTGGAGCTCTTGGTTTTCTACCTAATTTCTTTTCTTCCCTCTCCCCTAGCCGCCGGATTTTTCCCCACCACCCCCACTTGGCCGGCCAACCCTCTTCCCCCTCCCCCACTTGCCAAACCCCTCACCCGACGACAAAGCCCCTCCTCCTCCTTTGGCCGCCGGCCATCCCCTTGCCTCAAACCATGATGATGATGTCAATCATCATAATGGCTCCTTGATTGAGGTCCCGCATTAAATGCATGAGTTATTGAATTTTGAAATTCAAATTTCAAATTCAAAAAAACTTTCCTTATTTGCAAACTTCCAAATAAGGAAATTTTTCGAATTCAAAATTCGAACGGGATCTAATTGAATGACTCATTATTTTCCCCCCATAAGTTTCAAACTCATTTGGAAAGAAATTACTCTCCCTAATCACTCCTCTCCCTCTCACAATGTCGCCGGCCCTATGAGGGTGAAATTCCCTTTAATGCTTCATTAATGCCATCAATTCCTTGATCCAAAATTCAAATTTCAAAATAACCCCCTTAATTTCATTCATAATCTGAAATTAATTTCAGATTATGAAATGAAACTCCCATTCCCCTCTCTTGAAACCACCGGCCTCCTCCCCTCTTGGCTCCCCTCCATTAATTCCCCCATTCAAGGCATTAATGCCCATGACTTGAAATTCAAAATTCAAGTCTTTCCCTCCCAATTTAATCAAAACTGAAATTAAATGTCAGTTTTTGATTGATCTCCCTTTAGTTCCTTCCAAATCCACTACTCCTAAGTAAGGAATTAATTCAAACGCTTCCCCTCCTTGCTGGCCGAAATTCCCCACAGCTGTTGGCTGATTTTTCCTTCCCAAATCCCTTCCAAAACTCCAGGAAAACTGCTGCCCAACATCTCAATTTGCTGTTTGGAAATTCCTGCAGCAACCCACCGACATCCAGCCATCCCGGGAGCGATAATTGCTGTCCAGATCTCAGGGACAGCCCTTCTTCCTGTCTAGAAGTTTCCCTGAGCACAATAGGTTGCTATCTTGTTGACCACAGCAAATTAGGGTGCTGTCCAGCCGTCCAGAACCAGTCCTAGCTGCTGTCCTGAGGAGATCTAGTGTCGTCCAGCCGCTCGAAGAGACACCCATTGCTGCTGAGTGGTTCCAGAAGTTTGAAGGCTGCTGCCCCTTCATTCCCGCAATCGTCATAGCTTCATAACTCCTTTTTTTTTGGTAAAATCTTCACTCACTCTCTATCTTCTGAGTTTACTCTACTCGTGGTTATAATTTGATTCACAAAGCGCATGTTTTATCGCCTCCGCTAAACCTAGTATTTGAATGAGTTGTGAGAGAGGCCCTTCATAATACTAATCTTATTGTTAGCATTGGAATTTCTCGTTGAAATCACTCATGTATGCAAAGTAAGACTTAGTTGACTATTTAATGATCTCAACCTCTCACATGTGTTTCGACCAAAGCTATTTTATCACCTTATCATTTTTATTTTGTCGTTTATCATCAAGAGAAAGCTTATAATTATTGTGCTCAAAAATTTAAGCGTGCAAACTTCCTTAATTTAATCATCCATGCTAATACGTTTCACATCAGAGTTTCTCTTGAGTTGGTGAAAAGATGAGAGCCAACACTCAAAGAAAATCTGAAATAAATTTCAGATTTCTGATGTCTGAGAGACTAATTGAGAGAGACAACCCAAGGGGAGGTCTTTGGAGAATTTCAGCCAGCAGTATGTTCAAATCCCAAATCTTCCCAACGAGAAACAATGAAATCTGGAATTCACTTGATGATGCTCTTGAAAATAGTTGGCAAGGGAGACGTTCTCTTGTGCAATCCTGAAGGAATTCGACCAGCAGCAGCAATCAGGTTTTGGAAAACTTTCCAAAGAAATAAGCTGCTCTAATGGATGGATTTCAAAGCAGCTTAATAAAGGAGAGGGGGCGGCTGTGTAAGGAGTAGGCGGCGGTGGGATTAGAGAGAAAAACATGGAATTAATTCCAAAAGGGGGAAGCAGGATTTGGAAAGGGAATTAATGGCAGTGGGGCCTTGAGAAATCCGGTCAAGTGAAGGGGGAAAGAATTGGAATTAATGCTGAGGAAATTCGGCTAAGGCTGAAAATAGGTGGGATTGAAACAGTTTTTGTAAATATTTCCAAAGGTGTAAGCTAGGAAATAGAAATAATTTCAAGCCCAAATTAAAGGGGAACGAAGCCGACGGTATGAGTGTTCATGGGAGCAATTAATGGCTGGGGTAAGGGGTTTCTAAATTGAGTTTAACAAAGCGGGTAGTTTTAATTAAATCCAATTGTCATTTAAGATTCAAATAGATTCAATTTAAAACTTTCCAAAAATAGATTTGATATTTTAGAAAAGTTTTTGAATTTCAAATTGAACAAATTTAAATTCAAAATTCTGTCCCAAAATACTTTCATCCAAATTAGGCAAGGGTTTTAATGGGGATGTAAGGTGGGCGGTGGCCGGCGGCTAGAGGATTGGGCCGGCGGTGTGGAGGGGTCGGGTGGGATGTTGGCCGTGGGTGTTGGACGGGGGAAAAAGAGGGGTTTCGGGTGAGGCTAGAATCCGGCGGCCAAACGAAGATGGGGATGAGGAAGAAGATGAAAATGACTTAGGGAGCAATAAGAAGGAACAAACACAAAAACAAAACGAAAGATAGAAGATAAAAACCACGAGCCTTAGACTCTTCCGAAGACTAACGGGTGATGTTTTGCCCTTCTCCAAGGGACTTCTAGTCACGAGCCCGAACCCATCCTGCGGCTGGTGAAAACTCCGATTCCTCCCATAGAAATCTCACTATCGTCCTCTTCACAAGAACACAAGTGTGGAACACAATTTTTTTATATCAATAATCTATCCCTATTACAATAGCTTAAGGCCCTATATATAGGCCACAACACAAGAAAACTCAAAATACAAAATTGCCCATTGGGCCACAACACCAACCTAGGGGTAAAACCGGAAATACATCAAATAAGAACTAAAATTCAGAAAAATAACTCATAATTGAAGATTTAAATTATAACCATCAATTTGCGACGCCTCCTGTGATAGATGCACCAAATCTTCGTACCGATGTCCGCATCAAATTTGGATTGATTACTTCAAATAAAAATTCTACAAAACATAATCAAGGCACTAATTTGCCACCAAAATATCAAAATCGAAAGTTTCAGTTATCTTTTTGGACAAATTAACATTTACGTATTTGGCAAGCCAACTGAAGAGCCCTTCATTGACTAAGCTTTTGATCTTGGAAGTTTCAACGAAAATGGCATCATTGTTACTTAATTGTTAGATTTAAAAGAGAAGCATAATATTAAGTTAAGTGTAGCAAAGATGAGGATGCTCAGCTGGATGAGTGGGTTTACTCTTAGAGAAAGGATTCGAAACGAGCATATATGTGAAAAGGTTGAAGTAGCTCTAATGGAAGATAAGATTAGAGAGTGTCACCTTAAATGATTTGGTCACATAAAATGGAGGCCATCTGATGACCCGGTTAGGAGAGTAGATGTATTATATTTGGCTTTTATTAAGAAAGGTAGAGGTATACCTAAAAAGACTTGGTTAGAAATATTAGAAATGACCTTTCTGTATTAGATTTAAATGAGAATCTGACCCTTAACAAGATATAATGGAGAAAAAATGATTCATGTAGTAGACTCCACTTAGTGGGATAAAGTATTGATGTTGTTGTTGTTGGTTCTCTCTATGTCTTATCCTCCTCTTTAAGGCTAGAACTTCTGCTAAGAAATTGCTCAAGTTTGAGTCAATTTGATTTTACTCAAAAATTTTGGAGTCAAGTTATGAATAAGTAGCTTAGCTGGAACAATTTTCTAGTCAATTTCAAGTCATGCTACATTTAGATATAATTCAAGCTTACTCAAGCATATATATTATATTAACTTTTATGCACATTTATGCTTTCAGGCCTTAGCAGGTGACTTGATGGTTAAATTCTAATTTTAACGCATATGGTAGAGATTCAAATCACTCTTCATATAACCACGCATTTCTGTTTTAGTTCTAAATTCAATCACGATTAATTCAACTCAATTCAAACTCATTTCTAGTTTACTCAAAATCTAGTCTTTTAGAGTCCATCCAAACTCGATTTGAAATGCATTTTGAATTTAAGGCAAGTTCGAGTTGCCCTCGATCTGTTTATTTCGAGTTTAGAGTCCAATCCAACCCCCTTGAGCTCAATTCAATGTCATCCCTGACACTCACAACTATAATCCATCCATCAATTTTTACATTATTGAAGCCACTGCATCACAGGAATAATTTTATGCTGTCATATAGTGGCTAATATCTCAACATCTTCTTTCCTTGTAAAAGAAGAGGGAAGTGGATTTTGAGCATCAAGGATTTCTTATTGTTTCTACTACTAAAGCTGACATCTCATCAAAGAGAAGACGGGAAAATAAGTAAGCGAAAGCTAGCATGTGGAAGTAGTTCAAAAAACATGTGTGTAGCTAGAAAATATTGATATATGCGAGAGTAACATAACAAAGGGAAAAAAAATCCAGTAGCGAAGATACAATTCCATCAAAATAACTTCCACCACTTCATTTACACAAATAATTGGAAATATGGCTCCTGACAGATGTCATCATCTCTAGTGTACGTACCTACAAGCAAGAGTTAACATGCACCTCCACCTCCGGACATAATAAACAATATAAAACAGGATATAAAAATATATCAAAATCAAGAAAGTGCATGTGTTATAATGAATGACCATTGAAGGATAATTCATTGCAGTTGATTCAAAAAGTGGGTAGCATCAAATCACCAAAAAAAAAAATTGGCAATCATCCAATAAGTACAAATTAAGGGAGTACGAAATGATTGCCTGCAAGAAGCATCAATGAAACAATGGCAAAATAAGTATAACAATACAAGTCAGTCTTATCACAGTGAGAAAATATTAATATCAAACCAGTTAAAAAAACATTTAAGGATTGCCTTCACTAATTAGTGCTAAAAAAGAGCAAAAAATATACATAAAATGTTAATCAACCACCTGTAGAAGAACTAATGCTTCGTTTGGGACTGTTTTCTTACTGCTTCTTAAAGCAGCTTTTTAGTACAAAAATTTAAGCTGCTTTAAGAAGCTGTAAGAAAGCCGTTCCAAACGAAGCCTAAATCTCAAAAAATAGATGGCCACACTGCAGCAAGTTTACGTAAGACAACACTAGAAAACACAATGTCTTGCGAAACTGAAGATGTCCTGAACATGCATTCTTGACAAGAAGCATTATTTCACGAGCAATGAATTTAAAGAAAGGCTTTAATTTATAAACATCCTTCCCTATCACACCAATGAGTCCCCAACACCCACCACCACTGCCAAAATAAAAACGCTCAAGAAAGGCCTCATTATGGGAATAAAAATAAATTGAAAAGTTCAATGCCATCCACCCATTTTACCTGTAGATTATTTCTTCACAAATAAATTAGTACATGAGGAGTAATTATTGTGTCCGGACACCGAACGCGTCCAGAGACCAATAAGAAAGTGCCACGTCACTTGGGTGCTCGGTACAGCACTCGGTAACGCTCGGTATTTGTCTGGATTTCCGGTTTTTTGTTCGGACGTAATAACTTTTTATACATGAGGGTCTCAATGCATGAAATTGAAATGTTTAAAACATTTCTTACCTCCAAAAGAGGCAATTGCAAGCTGACATTTCAAAATCTTTCTGAAGTCCACAGAGGCAGGAACAGTATAGGCTTTGTAATCTCTAATATGAGGAAACTTTTCAAGCACCTGATAGGCATAATAGAGCAGAGGCATGTATCATGAAATGGAAATGTATTTGGATAGTTAAAGGGTGGGTACAATCAAATAAGAAAGCAACAGTATCCCAGATTACATAGAAACTTAAGACGAGTGCAATCTCTACTAATACATACAAATAATAAAAATATAACCCTAGAGATCATTAGCTTACTTTGCTTGGAAGCCCGCATCTTTCCCATTCAAGCGGAATCTTAAAATCCTCACCTAATGAGGAAGAAAAGGACAATAGTGAGTATGATAACTCAAAACAGTGTAGGCCACACAGCATATATGTGGTCAAATTGCTTTGGGTGCCAATTCAGGATGATAAATACAGCAACCAATTGACATGGAAGCAAAACAAGATGGATTGAGAAACAAATATTGTTTCAATATCATTAAGAAATCTCATTCAGGCTCCTGTAGCATACTCAAGATGAAATACAGTCAAATGATTTTCATCTACATTGTAGTGATATATGACTGTAAGTGCTATCTAATAATTGTAACTTATGATTCAGTGTTATTGTTAATAAATATCAGTCTTTTTTAGACTGAAAAAGCTTGCTTCTTTTTTTTCTTAGTTATTTCACTCATGAAGATAGCAATTTTTAGACATTAACAAAATCAGCAATCATAGGTTAAAACTGACATGTAACTACAATCTAAATATATGAGCGAGTAAAACAAGTAACATTTGTTATAAATGTAATAACACACAAAATGATCATGAAAACAACAGCAAATCATCTTATTCAATTTTTCCAATGTAAACTTAGTCTGATATCTCACAGTATCAACATTCCACAAATGTTCTTTCAACAGTACAGGCAATCCACTCCATAGACCTTCCGATTCAAGAAAATAATAATATTATTTTTTTTTTTCAATTTGATGGCAATGCATAGCAGCCACGAAATAATCACAACAAAATTTTCGAACTTATTTTTCCCCATTGTCAACATTCAGTTCTGCAGTATCTATGACCTTCAAGACCACGATCTGTCAGGCACAATTTGGCATCCCAACTGGCATAAAGGCATACGGAGGCAACATCGCTGCTAGTGTTCCAGGCAATGAGAGACTTCAGCACCCAAAATGCCTTCTCATTCGATAAGAAGGCCTGCGAAATTATCGTTTAAAGAGCGGAAAAGCTTTTTATTAGTGTTCCATGGGATCAGAAACGCCACCCTTATTCAAAAGTAACAAATAACAGAGCTGAAGGCATTATACCTGCGATAGAACGCGCTGATCGGTCGAAGAGTTCGGCATGGACGAGCAGCAAGGAATAGTCCGGCGGCAGTTTCGTTGTCCCCGGCGAGCTCCAGGAAAAGAGAAAAGAACAGGAAGAGATGGACGATAAGAGAGATTAGGGTTTCCGAAGGGTATGGGCTGGCGAGCGGTCGAAAGCAGAAGAGGAAATGGAGTCTGGCGAAGCGGAGGAAGTGAGATCGGTGAAGCTAAGCATACTAATGGCGGCATTCTCGTTCGATAGAGCTCGGCGCAAGACGTGTCTCTTTAGTATTCATCCAGCCATGGCCTGGGTAACTGGGTTTGGCGCTCGTTCAGGAAAACAATTGTCCATGTATTGTGAAAATTACTTTGGAGGTTAAAATTTTACAAATTTTCTAAATGGAGCACGAATTTTAAGACAATTTTAATAATTTTTACTGTGATTTTAACACAATTTTTCCCCCTAGGAGACTGGATGTAGAACATCATCCGGAGACCAATCAGAATGCACCGTGTCAGAGGCATCGAGCAGCACCAAGCCGCAGTACCGAGCACAGAGGTGACATGGCACATTCTAGTTGGTCTCCGGACGACATTCGACATCCGCACAAAATAATTAATCCTTAAATTCAATTCTAATCCACAGAACATTTTTACTTTCTATGCATTAAATATCTCAATTGGTTGTTTTTTTTTTTTACATTTTTTACTGTTTGTTAAAATCTCCCATAAAAGAAATTAGTTTGAATTTGTTCAAATTCAAATATTTATTCCAATTATATTCAAACACAATTCGATTATTTGTTCCAACCAATATTTGAGTTTATTAGTCTTGTGAAGCCTTCCCTGGGGAGCTCCATGCCGTTTAATATGAGATGCCTTCCATAGTGAGCTTCACGTCACCAATTATGAATTATGAAATGTCTTTACTTTGAAAGATTATCACCAGCGGAGTCCGAACGCAGATAATCATTCAATTTTTGTGATTGCGAACAATAAAAGCAATTCTCATTAATGCCAACCATGCTAGCATCTCATGATGCCTTCCCCTACGAGCTTCGTCCAAGAACTTCTCCTCCCTATCACATGTTGTCGCTCGTGTCGATGCTTTCATCTAATGAGAGATTAAAGTGAACTCTCTTTCTTCTTCACATGCCACCAATCCCCGCAATGGTTGTCCCCAACTCTCTTTATATGTGAACTCTTGTATTATTTATCTTATATAACAAATTTACATCACATTCTCAAGATATTATCTTCTACTTTGAATTTTTTGTTATTATTATACCAACAAATTTGAATAGGTATTGCTGGATAAAAGTTTATTCAGGGATAATGTTTTGACTCTACTTATAAGTCTATTAAGGAAGATAGGATAGAGAAAATTAGGGGTGTCAATTTTGAGTTACGGGTTGGGTTCGGGCCGAACCAGGAGCTGACCCGGTATTACTCGGGTCAACTCAAACCCGACATGTTTCGGGTTCGGGTCAACCGGATACGACCCGGTTTCAATCGAGCTGACGTAAAAAGTTTCATCCGTTCACGCTCTTACTCAGCCAAATCCCGTAAATCCATCTTCTATTCGTGCGCTTACTGAGCCAAATCCCAAAAATCAACCGTCCGTTCGTGGTTACTAAGCCAAATCCTGTAAATCCACCGTCCGTTTCGGTTCCGCATTCCGGACACTGGACAGTTCGTGTGCCGGACACTGTAAAGATATAAAAGTTACTAAAAAACATACATTACTTATACTGGCTAGTGAGAGCAACGAGATATAAAATACCAGTATCATTGATGAAGTGACTATTTGTCTTTTATGTTCTCACCCTTAATGATTGCCGAGCTCGACGCCGAATGACTGCGAGTGAAGTTTGACACTGGCGATGATTTTGTTGTTCGAGCTTCTTTAGATGGCTAGTCTCCAAATTTGCTGAAGGATGACATTGGTGAATTGAGGCTCTGAGTTGAATAAACTTTACTCAAAATTGAATCAAAATCATTTTGAGTTGGTTCAAAAATATTAACACAAAACTCATGGTATTATTTTCATTCGAACTTGAACCATAACATACTCAAAATAACTCAATTATATGGGTTATAAAATATAATTATATTTAACTTACACATAATTTTCAATGTTCTAATGTAAATAAACTATAAAACTAACTCACCGTTGCTTAGGTTGGTTGGTGGGCGAGTACGGTTGGGAACCCCCAACCCGTACTTGATTCCCCTCATTCGGCAGCGCCTCTTAAGTGGAGCCCAATTAAATGCATGTCAGGAGGTTTCTGGGGTGGGTGCCTCTTTTAGGTTAGACGATGATTAGTCACGCCGCCAAACACCCATTTTGGAGTGGCAACGGGTGGATATCTCATTCCAAAAAAAAAACTATATTACTGTAATTCAAGTTGATTATAATCTAATGCTGAGTGGGTCATCCTCTACTCGCAATCAGCTCAATTTCTTCATAATTTGACACGAAGCCCCTTTAAAATAACCCATATCCCTTTTCTTTTTTTGGAAAATTTAGGCCAATTAAAATAAATTCACACGCACATCACATACATAAGACTCGGATTCAATACATCTTTGTTGCTAGCCAAAACTTCCAACCAACAGACCAAATTATATTATGTAACCATATCTCCCAAGTCGAATAAAAATTCAACACAGTTAATACTCAGCCTCAAATTTCAAACAGTATTATAATCACTAAATACAATTAAAACCTTTAAAACAATTGCAGCGAAACTTCTCTGTGTGAGTGAGAGTGAGCTAATGCTTAAGTACCTTAAAGTTTCAAGGTCACAATCTCCATTTTAAAAGTATACAAAATATGGTTGGCAAGTGGATATGTATTAGATGCAGGTGGGACATAGCGGCAAGCAGAAACCGCAACAAAAAAAAAAAAAAAAAAAAAAAAGTTTATGTCATGATATATGGATCAAGTTCTTATGAAATTATGTCATAATATATACATTTTTTCTCAACTTTGAGCGGGCTTAATTAATCATTATTTATCTTGGCTTGTTAAATAAATGAGTGACTATTGAGTAGAATAAGGTTTCATTTGGAATAGCTTTCTTACTGTTGTTTAAAGTAGCTTTCTAATTTTTGTACTAGAAACATGCTTTAAGAAGCAGTAAGAAAGCCGTCTCAAACGAATAAGACTAAGGTTTCGTTTGAAACAGCTTTCTCATTACTTTTTTAAGCAATTTTCAGGTATAAAAATTTGTACTTTAAAAATGTATTATTTAGTTTGGTTGGTACGCGAGTACGGTTGGGAACCCCTCAACTTGTGCTCGGTTCCCCTCGAGCAGCAGAGCCTCTTTAAGTGGGGCCCAATCAAGTGCAGGCCAAGAGGTTTCTGGGGTGGGTGCCTCTTCTAGATCAGTCTATGATTAGTCACACTGTCAAGCGCCCTTTAAAGGAGGGCAACAGATGGATACCCCGTTCAAAAAAAAATTTTTAAAACAGTAAAAAAATCATCTCAAACAAAGCCTAAGAGTTATTCCAGAACATAATGTTACATACAATAAGTTATAGAATATTCATATTGTCACGCATATACACATATATTCATACAAAAACAAACATAAGCATGATTTAGGAATATGAATATACATAACATATATATCTATATTTGACTTATTAAATATACAAATTTATAAAAAAATTATGGAATTTAAGCTAATTATCGAGCAGAACATGATCAAACATGAATGCCCAATTTTTCTTAGAACCCTAGCGGTATGGTTGGAGTGGGATCAATGAGCAGATGATGATTAAGAGTACTGGAGTGGAGAGCATGTTGACTGGTGGGAGCAGGGGCGGATCCAGCTTCTTTTTTTAGGGTGGGCAAAAAAATTTTTTTTGTAGGGGATGGGCAAAAATGATTAGGATTGATAAAATTAGGTTAAAAAAATTTTTTAAGAGAGGGCAAAATACCCAAAATATTCAAAATATTCTAAAAATACCCTCTAAATTTAAAAAAAAAAATTTTGAGGGGGGGCAAATGCCCCCCCTCACCACCATGGGGATCCGCCCATGGGTGGGAGTAGGTTTTATGTCATTTTCATTAGAGTTCTGAATACCCACTTGAGATTTCCATTGCCATCAACAGCAAAGCAACCAATATTAGTTGTAACTTCCAAGTAGTACTAATCTGTAGCTGCATTAGTTTTAGTCATAGTAAGATGCCGATTGATATAGTTTCTTTATAGGTTTTCAGCCTCTTTTTTCTTAGAATATAAATAAAATATGGATTTTGGGTTTAATAATTATGAGAAATTTACAATTTTATTTATATAAAAACCTTAATGAATTTTTCTAAGAAATATAACTTAGATAGTTAATTTATAAAATCATTTCAAATAACAATCTTAGGATCTATTGGGGATAGTTTTCTTATTGTTTCTATTTTCATATCACAACTACAAGCCAAATTATTAGGTGCGAACCTCGGATGGGGAGAACCGTCCTATTTTCTCTCTGAATACAGTAAAAGCGCAGTTGCTACAGTAACTGTGATTGTACTGTAGACAGAGTGAAAACCAAACGGTTCTCTCCGTCCGGTGTCCGCAAATAATAATTTCTCCAACTATAAAATCTATTTGGCTACTACTTTCTCATTGTTTTTCATCATAACAGCTTAATTTTCAATTATCTTTGCAGAAAACTGCAGCCTCTCACCCAAACCGTTAATAAAAGTAACTCCAATAAATATTGGATTCACCAGACATTACTAGCACACTTAAGAACTGTCCAATATAGAAATGTCAAATGGAGCTAAGTCAAATGCTGCATCACTGCCGGCCATTGTAAACCGCAAGAAAGGCTTGCTGCTGATGTAGTGATGTTTGCTTCGTGGTTGTCAAGATGAGCATCAAATAGTAATTTATCTATTATGTTCCATTTACTGTGATCCTTATTTGAAGTAATTGAGAGCGAGGAAATGGAAAATAAATGGTCTCTAATGTCAAATTTATCTTCACTTGTACCTTCTGCTCAGTTCTTCCAGGCCTAAGATGAAGATAATCCAGTTTTCTAAGTTACAATTTACAGCAGATAACATAACAAAGTGCTTCAAGTGACAAAAAAAGACATAAACCGAATAAAGAAAGGAGTTATTGGGAAGGAGAGATTATTCCGTGCGGACACCGTATGAGAGAACCGTCTGATACCGCTTGGTACCGAGTGCGGCGCCGGCGCTCTGTACTGCTTGGTATTGAGTGCGGTTCACTTTTCAGGTGATGTGACATATTTTTATTTGCCTCTGGACGACATCCGAATTCCACATATAATAAATTTTTTTTATTGGGAACCCCCAACAACTGCTAAGTCTGCCAGGTTACTTTTCTTCATCCAGAAACTGAAGAACATTTTTGAGAGCTATATGTATATATTGTTTATTCCAGATTCTGTCTTGTGAAGCTGGAGACCTTTTGTTGTACTTGTTTGGCTTGTTGGCAACTTGGCGTGAGTGGCTTTCAAGTCACTGCCATCTTCATAGTTGACGTAAAGAGTAGGCCAAATATTCTACGAGGGACTTCACTGTCCCGCCTTCATAATTTATTGCTTCAGCAAAATTTTCTAAGTTTCTTTTTTGTTTTTAAGAAAAAAACAGCCATTGATCTTTAAAGTTATGGGACATTTACATTTTTGTTATGATAAAAAATAATTAGTGCATCACTTCCACATAAGAATTGTTGGGTGATATTAAAAAATGTTCAAACTTCAAACTATATTAATGGTAATTTGATGTTATATGAATATTTTTTTTCCGTTGATAAGTTATGTAATTAAGCTTTTATTTGAGGAGAGATTATTCTGTACGGTGCTCGAACACATTAGGAGGCCAATCCAGACAAGCCACATCATCCAATTCATTGTGCATTGGGTGATGTGACGCATCTGAATTGAGTGATTTGACGCAAAAAAAGTAGAAAATAATGTGTTTGTGAAAGACAATTTTTTTACTATTTTTCAAAAAATTGTCATTAAAAAGTTGTTTTAAAAAAAATAATTTTAAAACTATGGCCGAGAAAAGAGCCCTAATAAGTAAAAGCAGAAAAGCTTAAGCATCCCCAAACAAAAACTAAAAATAATTTTGATTAGTGTTTTGCTGCTCAAATAAATTCGCATTTTAACTATTGGCCATATTAATTAGGTTGCTCTTATCGATGTGCTATGAATTAAAGCACTTCACCTTCAATGATAGGTTTAATCCAAAAATTATGATAGATTATTTTAAGCCAAGGTATTTTAATGAAGATAATATAAACTTATTTTTGGATAAAATATTTATATCTAGATACCAATAGAATGAGTTGGATGCAGAGAACATGTTGGGTCATGCCTTAATTAATATAATTAATTAAAAAAAAAAAAAGATGTTGCATAAGTTATCATGTAGATAATTGATATAACATTAATTTAGATCTAGAGCTACATTCATGGGGATAGTAGAACATCAGTTCAGTTCATGACTGCTGTTCATCCATGGCCATTGGCTGGCAATTGAATGGCCAGGATCAATCATCAAATTTTATTTACCTTTAAAGGCTCCCTATCACAAGTATATATATATATATATATATATATAACTTTGGAAAATAATTCTGCCATGATAATTGATCGGTAGGACTATAGTTGGGCGATGGAGGTCGGAGGGGTTTTGATCGAGCAATTGAGGTAGAGGGGACCATTGCTGGGTGATAGAGGTCAAAGAGATCATAGCCGGCGGGCAACAGATGTTGGAGGGATCATAGTTGGCGGGCGAAAAAAGTTGAAGGGACCTTAGTTGGGGGGCAACGATGGTTGAAGGGGTCGTAGTTTGCGGATGACGGAAATTGGAGGGATTCCAATTGGTGGGCGAGGGTTTTCGAAGGGTCCATAGTTGGAGGGAGATGGTGGCTGGAGGGACCATAGTTGGCGGGCGATGGAGGCCAATGAAGGCCCAACGATGGCTGATGAATGGAGTTCCGACGATGATGTTCGTGCAGATGTCTGACAGTGGTAGCCTGGAGGTGAGGGTTCGCCTGTTGTGGTGTCTAGGTGTTGTTTGGGATGCTTGATACCTCAGAGCTCTCTTGAGTCTCTAGCCGTAAGTCCATGCCCCTTTCATGTGAAAATAAGTGGTTTATTTATAGAATTTGAGACTGACATGCTCCTTACGTAAATATGGAGAAGACCAGGAGCAAATTTGTAGTGCTCTATCGGACAACACATATTGATTCTCTCGATCATATAATAATTTTTTTAGTATTTAGGAACCTTAATGATGTCAAAATTAAACGATCTTAAATTCGTTGGATTCGTCTTGTCATTCTGCTCGCTTCGACTATTAACATGCTGTATTTGGATCTCAATTGATCATCCAATTAATACTTTGAAGCATTTAAATATATTTTAAGCCTTTGATTTGAGCTTATTTGAGTTCGGATTATACCGATTTTTGTATCGTTGTGAACGTGTCACTAAGACGTTCAATTTGACTATAAATTTTCAAAAATTGAAATTCATATGGTCCCAATTTTAATATTGGAAGTTGCTAATATGCTTCAATATTCGTGTCCGATCGAAACGGTTTTTGGTAGCGCATCAAAACTATCTCCTAAAATTTTTATTTTCTTACATTTATTTCATTTATTTATTTATTTATTGTTGCTCTCTCAACATATGAATTAAAATTTTGCCTAATTTCCAGCTACAGCAGATGCCTTGCTTGCTAGCCACCGCAAAAATAATGGAGAAGGGTTGGCTCTTTCGTGCCTCACACAAACGGTAGAATAATTCTCCTTTAATTAATCTCTCTTCCCCTTCATCCCCTTCATTGACTTCTCACGATTACTATACCATTAGTCTTATTAATTAACAAAAGTTTCGGCTTTTATTTATTTCCCCAACCGATCTTGATTAACTGCTGGAAATTATTATAAATAGAATAAATAGTGTACTTATCCAATATGTCTTGATTAGTGGTTGATGACGTAAAATATAATAAATTTTTAATGAAATATATGTGAAAAAAATGTAATATTTGAATAAAAATTGCAATTTTTTTAAAAAGAGATTTTATCAGAGTAAAAACATTACCCGACTAGAATGCTGAGAAATCTGTCGAGAAATTGATCTATTTTCACAAAAAATATATTTTTTGCGCTTCATCTCCCCGTTTGATGAGTGGCTTTACTATTAGAGAAGGGTTAGAACTACAATGTTTTATAGTGCAGAATGTCCGTCATTAAAAGAGAAGTATAATATTAAATTAAGTGTTGCAGAGATGAGGCTGCTCAGGTGGATGAGTGACTTTACTCTTAGAGACATGATAAGAAATGAGCATACACGTGAAAAGGTTGGAGTTGCTTCAGTTTAAGATAAGATTAGTGAGAGTCGACTTAGATTGGTTGGTCACATAAAACGTCAGTTTTCTGATGATCCGGTTAGAAAAATAGATGTATTAGATTTGACTTATATTAAGAAGGGTAAAGGGAGACCTAAAAAGACAAAGTTAGAAAATATTAGAAATGACTTTTTTTTTTATTAGACTTAAATGGGAATTTTACTTTTAACATGACACAATGAAGAAAATGATTCATGTAGCTGACCCCACATAGTGAGATAAAGGCTTGATGATGTTGTTGTTGTTCTATCTCCCCGAAGGAGAAGTGAAAAAAATTTTGTCGTTAGGGTTTTCTTTTTTTACTGAAAAAAGAATATAGAGGAAAATAAAATTTAATATACGATAAATGTAATGTATTTAAAATATTTTATATTATTTAGATAAAAATAAAATAAATATAGATAATTATTTTCTTGTAGTGAGTTTGTAGTAAAATAAATATAATGTGAAGCCCAATGATAGTAGCAGCCAGTGGCTGGAGATAGTGGGGCGTGTTGGTAGCTAGCAGGATACAATGAGCAACAACGTCGTAGCCAACAACAGGGTAGTGGATGACGGTGGCGACAATCAGCATCCGCAGCAACGCCAGCTTGCTATGTATTCGACATTTGGCATAAAGCAAACAAGTTTTGGATACATAAATAACGATCTATGTGCTTAATTTGAAAGTCATCATAATTTTACTTTGCATTCTTTTTTCATCAAAATTAAAAAAACCTTCACTTTTGAGATCCTTTATACTCAATTTTCATCAAATCAATTCTCCCTACCAAGTGTCACTAATCAGCCACCGAACAAGATATTAGCATTTAAATCTTTTCAGTGCTCTGTTGAGATATTAAAGCTAGCATTATTTCTCAAGATTATTGCCATAACTTCCATTCACATGAGACTCATACGTCATTTTGGTACATATTTCTTACTAATTTATGAAGCATTTTTTTAGCATAATAATTTTTTGAATTAAAAATTTTATATTAAAAAATTACTTCATTAAATAATAAGAAAACTATCTCAAATAAAATCTCAACCAGCAAGTCATCAAGATCTTTTACAGCAATCCACAATAATGAATAAAGTGGTATAAATCCTCAAACCTAGGGATCTTTTTTTTTTTTCACCTTGTCTAGCTTTTTGATTTTCTTTATTTGCTTTTTCATGACCTCTCTAAACACACTTGAAGAGACTACTTGATATATCATAAATAAATATCTTGATCGAGCACGAATCTCGAAGCAAAATCGAGTTGGAAACATACAAAAAATAAATTTGGGATCATCTCAACTTCGAATTCAACAAACTTATAGTCGAACTGACCGTCTAGGAAATACAAACCCAACGACACTAAATTTGACCCAATCCGAGCTCAAATGGATCCAAATCAAAGACTCAAAGCGCATTTGAAAGGTTCAAACCATAATTTAGATTACCAAACGGTTTCCAAACATAACATGTTTATAGTCAAATCGAGCGGCTCAATGAGAAAAATTCAACGAGCCCAAGATCACCAGATTATGATATTATTAAGACACTCAAATGTTCAATAAATTAAGGATCTATAAACTAAGAGATTCAATATCGTCCGTCCATTCAAATCACTCACAATTTATCTTTGATCTTCCTCATATTTACTGGCTATGCCACTCTTAAAAAATTATAAATAGAATCTTCATTTTGGGGAGATCGGAGAAGGAAGAGTACTCTTGCCACCAAGCTACTCCTCGACCACCTCTCGGCCACCGACCGACGCCAACTGATGCCAGTTTTCTGCCCAACCACCAACTAAAGCTAGACTTTTGCACAACCGCCAATTGATGTTGGACCTCCATCGTCGTCCGACTATGTTCCTTCAAACCTTTAGACAACAATCTTTCTGATCACTGTCGCCTGTCGATTACGACCCTTCCAACCTCTGTCACCCTCTGACAATGGTCTTTCTAATTACTATCGTCCGCATACTACAGTCATTTCGACCTCCGTCGCTAGATAACAGTCTTTTTGACCTCCATCGCCCGCCAATTACGGTCCAGTAGACTTCCATCGCAAGACAACGGTCTTTTCGACCACCATTACCCAACTATAATCTTTTTGACTACCTTCGCTCTCCGACTATGGTCCAGCCGGCCAAACGAGCACGGCAATAATGATTCTTTTAAGTCCCATATTATAATACATTTTATATGATTTATATTTATTACATCAAGCCAAAGCATTCCCCCAAGGATGGGTCTCATTTGTAATCGACTGTAAATAATAGTGGATTCATTCAAACTGGGCTAGGCCTCGTGGTTTTTTCCATTTCCATGATTTTTACATAAAATTCTTGGTGTCTCTTATGAATATTATACCCTCTCTTTCATTTGTTTGTGTATTGGATCTTCGTACAACACTTAGACATTAAACTTTATACTTCTCTACCATCGTGAATATTTCATGACAAAGAGTCAGCACAGATCGCATCGAGTTCCTGCTCTACTTACGTCGAGGGCACGTGCAGCCCGAGTCAAGTGCATTCGCTTTCCACCATTTGTAAACTTCGAGTTCCCATTGTATTGAGTCGCGTCTCTTCGTGTGAGTCACCACGTCGCATCTACAACCGATGTTACTGCCGTGCCGCATGTAATGCCCTAGAATCTATTTTTGTTATTTATTACTGATAGATGATATTATATATCTCATGTTGTTATTTATTAAAAGATTAACAAACATGACATGTGCTATCGTGTTCAGCTATGACACCGCCGCTGCCACTGTCAGTGCTGCCATACTGTTAGCCGCGTTGTCGAGCAGGTGCCGTGTCCGCAGGTTGGGTCGTGTCAACCCGGTAACCTGCGCTGGTCAGGTCTGGGTTGAAATATCTGACCCATTTGCAAAACTGGATCGGATTCAAGTTTACACGACTAGTGTTGGGTCAGTTCTGGGTTCAACCTGAACCCGACCCGTAACCCTACTTTGATAGCCCTACAAATGATATAGACTTCTTTTGGGCTTTAATAATCAAATTGGTTTTATTAATAATTAATATTAATTTGATAGATTGCTTACTGCTTATACTGATATAATATTGATTAAAACTGGAGTAAACATATTGATTTTTTTTGTTTTGCATTGAGCGCAACAATAAGTTTTTTTTACTTGTTGAGTTTTTATGCTCATTACGTGATTTCATATGATTCAAGATAAGAGTAATGAGCTTGCAACATAAGGTTAAGCCGTGATGACGATTTGATGCTAGTTTAATTAGTTTACTTCCAGCATATTATTTTATATGTATTCTTTTATTGCTTATAGCAGCTATTATATTTATGTTTTTGAACTTTGGACTTTCAATCAAATTGACTTTCATTATCTTTTAGTTGCTAATTTATCTCTAAGAAGTGGGTTGGCATGGGACGCGGCTTAAAAGTAGTAGAAAGTGAAGCTAATTTGGATTGAATAGAATGGAAGAGGATCCTGTTAGTCTTGTCCTCTCGTCAAGTCATATGCAATAATTTAGTTTCATTTTGCTTAAATAAAGTTTTTTTTTTTAATGCCCCTTTATATTCCTTTAAGCTTTCTAAACCTTCAAGTGAACAAATACTCGTAAGTTGCTATATGCCTTTTATGTATGTTGAATATATTTTAACGAGAATTAAGATCTTTCCTACTCTCATCAAATATCCCTATAGTTCTTGAGCTTTATGCGGGGCATGTGGTTGGTACTTGTGTTTTGCTTGAGCTATACAATATAAATTTAGGATTAGATTTTCTTTGGTATAAAAAATAATGAAAGTCCAATAAATATGTAAGTATATGTGCTGATTAAGTAATAAAGTGATAGATAAGAGTATCGATCCCACAAAGAAATGTTCGGCTTAATTGTAATTAAACTACTACTGTTTAATCTAAATCTATAATTTATCCTATTGAATTTAAAATGGATATTTTTTAGTTTTTTCCTCTTAATGAAGAGCTTTTATTTGGTCCGGTGAACGTACGCAACTCTACGTTCGGCCGCCAGTAGAATCGCGCCACGCGTTTTCATTATTTACCGCGCGCCCCGACAACCCGACCCGGAACGGACCAAAGATTGCTCGGTATTGCTAGGTATTGGTCGATTTTGCTCGGCAATAACCAATACCGAGCAAATACCTAGCAATACCAAACAAATACCGAGTTGTATCGAGTTTTTTCTAGCAATACCGAGCAAATACCTAGCAATACCGAGCAAATCCCGAGCAAATACCGAGTTGTAGAATAACTCAGTACAACTCGGTATTTGCATGGTATTGGTCTTCACAGAGCGGTATTTCTCATTTTTGCAAAGCAATACCTAGCAATACCGAGCAAATACCGAGCAATATCGAGAAAATCGCGAACATTGCATTCCCGGGTTCCGCTCCGGGTGTAGTCATCGGGCCGTCGGTAAAGAGTAAGAGCACGTTGCGACATGTTATTGGCGGCCGAACGTAGCTCTACTGTGAAGTGCTGTTTTTGCTCCAGGGTCGTCCAGGACGATCTGGGATCATCCTGGGACGATCAGAGGAAGATTTGCTCTAGAATTTGCCCAGATTTGCTCCATGTGATTTTCCTGTAGGTATCGGCCGGGCCGATAGGGACATCGTCCAGGCCGATCTGTACTGTTCAAAATATCGTCCTGAGAATAGCCCTGGGAACAGTCCAAGCCGATGGATTTTGGTCTGATCGTCCCAGGACGATCTTGCGATCGGCGGGCCGATCTGTGTAAGATAAAGCAGAAATCAGTCGTTTTGAAGAGAGAGAAAATCAAAATAAAATATCTGATTTTTCTGAGGAGAGAGAAAGTCGAGAAAACTTTTGGAAAAGCTGATTTTCGGGCGACGCGGAGTTGTTTTCGTCCGACGAGACTGTTCAGGAAATTGCTGTACGCAAGGTAAGACACATTCCGCCTTTCTCAATTTTCAGAACCGTCGTGTTTGGCAGTATTTTCTGTCCGGAATTGATTTCTATTCGTGATTTTCGTCCGTATTTTCCGATTGGCTCAGTTTTTATCGCGTAACTTTCCGTATGTGGTTGACGTGCCGAGTGTGCACATTTTGATTATTTTCTGGAGATTTTTGTCCGGGTAGTTTTGATTCGACGGTGTTTTTCGTCGACTGGATTTTTCTGTGTAGTCTAAAAATGTTGTGGCAGTAGAATTAAAGTCTTGTAATGTTGTTATCTACATTATGTGCAAATTTGGTATTCTGTGATTTTTCAGGAAAATTAGGTAAATTCCGTATACAGCCGTTGTGCTGCCCGATTTTTGTCTGATTTCTGATTTGCCCGGATTTCTTCTGAATCATTATGCTATCTGTATATGCTATATAAATGGAGTTATAAGGGGCCTGGATCCTATGAGATTCAGTTAGTGTCTGAGAAATCTGAGATGAGCTCAAGTTGGAGAAATATCTGTTCTGTTCCGGATCTGATGAAATCTGTTCTGGTGCTGTAAGCACATCTATTCAGTTCTGGTGCCGTGAGCACAAGGGAGACATAAGGGTCAGAATCCGTAGTGATTCTATTTAGTTTAATTTAGCTATTAATTATTCAGAGAATTTAGCTATTAATTATTCAGAGAAATTTAGCTATTAATTATTCAGAGATCTGATATCTGATATCAGATTTGAAAGGATTTCTGATTTCCGTATCTGTTCTGTAAGCAAATCTGATTCTGATTTGATATGAGTTCTGATTTCCGTACGATATAATTTGATATGATCTGTAAGATATGATTCTGGTACGATTCTGACACGATTCTGTTCGGTTCCGATATGATTTGAATCTTATTTCTGTACGATTCTGATTCTGTTAATGTGATACGTCTGATCTGTTCTGTTTCTGATTTGATACGACTTCTGTTTTCGTACAGTCTGTTTGATTTGATATCTGTTCAGTTCTGATTTGTCTGATTTGATAGCTGTCTGATTCTGTTCTGATTTCTGTACGGATTTCTGTCTGATGAGATTGGTTTTGGATTCTGAGAATTTTGATTGGAGGTTTGTCGCTTTGCTGAGCTGTTGAGCTCACCCTTATTTTCTGGTGGTTTTCAGGTTCTGGGAAAGGGAAGGAGGTTCAGGACTAGATTTCAGAGTCTGATCAGTATAGGTATTGGTTGTACTTTTGATTTTTGTACAGTCATGACTTTTCTGTTCTGTCTAAAAGCCATGTACTGTATTTGTAGATGATTGTTTTGAGGAAAAGAAATATCGATGTTTTGTTCCGCTGCAATTGACGATTCATAGTAGCTCTGTGTCTGTCTGTGTGTTTGTTTTTGAGTTGAAATATTTGGAAGATTCAGTTCCGAAACCAATTTCAAAGCCAGATCCTGGTCAGTCTGTTCGTTAAGCTGGTCGCGATCCGGTGCGGGCGGGATCCATCTCGGGTCGGGTCGTGACATCTACGTCCGGTCAGAGGACGTAATAATTGTTCCTTAATGAAGGCTTACAAGAAAAATTAGATACTAATGGAAATAAAATATTTTAAATTAATGAATGTAAAATATCATAATTTTCTAATGAGACTCTTAATTTTAGATGTGGATAAGAGAAGAATATGCATCCTTACCATCTCTATATAACTTAAAAAGTTTAACATCCTATGTCTAGATATGCCAACATTCCATTTTAATACTCATATTTATCCCAATATTCCTTTGTTGAGGTAATACATCACATTATATATTAACTATATATATGATCATTACGTGAATTATATTAAGAATAAGATATATTAAAAATATATATGAAGTAATTTTAAATATAAGAGTCTACATTAGTACTTACTATATGTTTACAATATTAACCTAAAACTCAGAGAATTAGTTAGACATGGATAATACAAGAAGCAAACTCATGTTCATTTCATTCATATTAAAAAAAGATACATGAAAATGAATAAGATAAATGTCATTCGAAAGAATCAATTCATATTCTCCACACTCCTTTTTCATCTAATAATAGATTTGCTTACACATTACACACTAGGATCTCTCAATTAAAGTATTTTACTCTTCTCTAGCATCCCTTAGACTTTACTAAAAGGGGGAACAAAAGAAAGAAACTACAAAGTATAAGACTACATTGAAGTGACAAAACTCTCTACAAAAGATCGAACTTTTAAAAAATTATTTATAAAAGTGTAGAAATGGATTCAGGCATCACAGTGCTCAACGAGGTTGTGTCACGGCGTATACAATGAACTAGTGCCTCGGTGTTTTAATGCTTGCTCCGGTGTGGCGCTGAGCTAATCTGACATGTCTAATGGTTAACAGGTGCATCTATTGGATGAATCAACGACTCCTCATTTTGTCAACTGCTCTACCGCGGTGCTATAAAAGTTGATCTCTATAGCGCTTGAAAGCACAATCCAACACTGCGGTGTTTCAATGATCAGCGCTTGGGCACTTATTTTCCTGAGACTCCAGTGCTGCGGTGCTGATTTTTGGCACATCGGAGCAGTTACGTTGACCTTGGCTCTGCCGGGGCGCTCATTTTTCTTTAAATTCTTGAGAGGACGATGTTGTAATGTTAAAAATAGGCGCTGAGATGTTGTAGATGTTCACGCTGCGGTGCTTAATCTGTGGACGCTATGATGTTTTTTCAACACTTCTGAATTTCTTCCTTCTCTTGAATATTTTCTGCACAAACACAACTAAATAATACATGTTCATTGAATTTCAATATAATAAATAATACATAATTTATACTTAACACTTTGTAATATGGTCATTAAAATTTTAAAATGCTTGTATTTATTCCTAATAATGAATGATGCATATTCTCTGAATGTGTTATTTCCTTGGAACAATTATCATGTGTTAAGCACCTTCATTTGAGTCATTTAACACATACAATATTGGTTAATTCATCTAGAAACTAAAAATCATTTTCTCATTATTGTCATGCATAATCTAGCAAAGCTTCTAAGTTGAGTTTTGGGTTATAACACTTTTGTTTCCTATAGGTTTGATATTGTGACGCCCCAGGTGTCAATAGTGAAAGGATTCGTTTGACATTCTGATCGAACTCCATTCCAGTTGCCTTGCTCGGACCTGAAAATTTTAACCACATATAATGAGCTTACTAGCCCAGCAGGTCACCAAAGCCTACAACTGAAATCAAAGCACGGCGATGCTATCAATATGCAGGTCAATCAAGTCAAATCAATCAATGGTCAATGAGTCTATGCAATGCGGAAATCTAGAGTCAATGAAATCAATAGTCGATGCAGCGGAAATCAAAGCAGTAGTCAATGCAGTACGGAAATCAAATCAAATCGAATCAATCAATACTCAAAAGTCAATACGGCGGCAAAAGAATCAATAAATCAATACGTCACAGCTATCAAATCAATAAGTGCTTTCAGTCAATATCTATTCATCGTAGCATTTTCTGTCAATCAATATTATCAGTTCAATCAGTCGTGTCGTCTAGTCAATCTATTGTATCTATCATATTCATCTTATCACTTGAATATCTATTTCAGTCAATAGCAATCTATAACATCAAATCAATCAATAAGTGACTCGTGTCAGAATGTACTCTTACAAATCAATTAGTCAGTTATTCAATATAATTTATTCGATGTCAATATACGATATTCAATATCAATACATTCGTGAGAACCATTCCATAATGACGACGCGTGACGCTACAATAAAGAAATCATCTCAATCAATAAAGTACTTTCCAGTCAATTATGTCAATAAGCTCAACTCCTAATAAACAATCAAATCAATACGGCGAAAGATCCATTGAAATCAAATCAAATCAATAAAATGAAATCATCAGGTCAATAGAAATCAATACAATCAGCTCCAAAAAGGAATCTATTCTACGATAAATCAAATCCATACGGCAATAATCAATCCAGTCAATCAATCGATAATCGGCACGACAAACCAATATATCAATGCATCAATAGTATATCAGAATCTGTCGTATCAATAGTATCCACAAGTCCATATCATATCCATATCGATGTCAATGTCGATATCTATCAATCAATACAATCTATATCAATGTCGATATCAATATCTATGAATCAATATACAGAATCCATATCAATGTCGGTGTCGGTGTCTATGAATCAATACAATCTATATCCATAATCCATGATCGATAATCCATAAATCAAGTCGATACAATCGATAGCGATGAATCAATGCAATCAGTAAATCTGTCGATGAAATCCATACAATATCAATAAATCAATAAATCCACGTCAATATCGATAAATCAATCGGAAATCAATAAATCAATGCATATCAAGAAGTCTATACGATGCAAGATCATACAATGTCATACAATAGTCTTACTCGACAAGCACAAACACTAGTCATGATCAACCAGGTTAACTGGCTATTATCAATAGTGCTGTTGTAGAATCCGTATTGCTGTTGTAGATATCCGTATTGCTGTTGTAGATATCCGTACGTTGGTCTATCAACAAGAGTCGTTACTCTTTTTACCCGTCGGCCGCCCGTCGGCATATAAAACTCCTTATAACTCCCAATCGTTATATCAATGATCAATGGTTTAAAGGAAAGCCCGTCGGCCCACCATCCTGTACAGGTCAAGTCTATCTTCACCAACGTTCAACTAGGTTCCCACTTGTCTTTCAGTAACACAATCAAATCAATAAATAATCGATGCAATAAGCAATATTAAATAAATCTAGAATAATCATATCAATAGTCATGCACATATCAATTCAATCTATCAATTTCGGGAAAATCAGAAATCGTACGAAAAACGGACAGAGTAACGGTAGTCTACAGAATTTACACAAAAATCTCTAGAAACTACAATCCACCAAATTAATACAGAACGTGCACAGCAACACTATAAGACTATTCTTCTACTGCTCAAACCAATTCGGACATCATAATAAATTACAGTCAAAATAAAACCCCGCAGAATCAAAACGGACCAGACGAAATCTTCCAGAAAATACTTAAAATGTGCAGAATAATCATCTCTACAACATACCAAAAGTTACGCGGTGAAATCTTCGTCAGTACCAAACGGGGTACGAAAATCACTTACAAAAACACAAATCTGAGCACCATTTCGCAAAACCTCAAAATCTTCGAAAACAGAAGTAGTGTTCGGAATCCTTACAGCGAGACAAACACAATATCCAACAGCAACGAACGACGAAAATCGCTCCGCGGGCCCCGAAATCGGACTTCTTCCTTTGCTTTTCCGCTCTTTCTCTCTCCTCAAAATATCTGATTTATAAAAATGTTTTCTCTCTCCTCAAAACGAGCTCATTTTCATATATCCTTAGTCTGATCGGCCCGGCCGATCGCCAAATCGTCCCGGGACGATCAGACCAAAATCAATCGTCCTGGATGACTCCCAGAACTGTTCTCAGGCCGACATTTTGAACAGTGCAAATCGGCCTGGATGATCTCACCATCGGCCCGGCCGATCCTGGGGAAAAATTACTTTTCCCAGCAGCTACAGCAAAGGAACGAGGTCTCACAGATATAATTATTGCATTTATTTCTATCACATTTGTCACTTCAGATTAATAAATATGCCCATCTATGAGCTTACAATTCCCTTTAAGAAAATCATATTCATCACTTATGTATTTTTCATAGTCAATGTTAAGTAAGGATGCAATTAATAATCTTTGGATTTTACATACCACAATATAAAAAAAATTACACAATATAAAAAATAACTCATTTAGTTAAGCATGGAGATATGAATAAGTATGTCAAATAAGCAAAGTTTGTTTATGTCACGAGACTAGTCTGAAAAGCAGTACACCCTGACAATATGAGATGCAATGAAGGAATAAAATGACCTATTTTGTACTCACAAGAAAAAAACTACATAAACCAATAACACAATTAAATATATCAAAGTAAATAATGGAAATGAAACTAAATATTCATTTCATTAATATGAATTCAAATAATAGTACACCAAAATAATATGGCTACTACAAGCAAAATAAGTCCAAGAAAAATGACAACATGAATGAATCAAATGCATCATAATATTCTATAAAATATAAAATATCAAATATAATCTATTGTTGATAAATCTGCTCTTGAGGTGATGAACTGTTAAACACACCGGCAAGACTTGTTGTAAAGTAACAATAACGTGCGAGTTTGATAAATCTAACCCAACAAGAAACTCCTATCTATCAAAATATAAATGATAAAGAAATGAGACATGCAATATGACCAATCAATAGGTATAAGTGAAAATTAACGTGTCACTATAACAATGTCACATGTCATAATTCTTACAGTAGATTCTAATATGCTAGTGTTATAAGTATATATGTCAAACTACTATTAATGTTAAGTCATTTCAATGCTTATAAATGCAAACACAATAGGTATATCAAAATAACATAACAATCATTCATTATTTTTATTAATTCATGTCCAAATATATATTTATGCATTTATATGCATATAACTATTGTTGGTTTATCAAATACCTATCACCGGGAAGATAAACACCAATCCATAAAAATCCAGTGATTTCCTAACTAGTTCACTATGAGCATATGCATAAAATAGAAGAATTTGCAATAAAAGGCTCATGCTATAATCAGTTATTAAAAGCTTATGCCCTTAAAAAGGAAGGGTACGCTTATACCAAAATAAATAACAGTTATTTATAGTGATAAGCACAAAATTCAAATTCAATTGCAAGTTGCATGTCTCTACAAACGAAAGTCGCATAAGAAGAGAAGCTAAAATAATACTAAACACAAACTTCGAAGCATAAGAGTGAATATACTAAATTCCTCATCAATATTAATCACACCAAAAAACATCAAATCAATTATCAATTAATGTGATCTACCCCACAACCTAACATACAAGATGTCTTATAAAGACCAAAATTATAAGGTACCCCACTAGCAACCTTAGATTACTAATACATCTAAAAGATATAAAATAATATAGAGTTTGATCAAATCGAACATCAAACTTAAATAAGACTTCAACCCAAAGCAAGTTTAACTCATCATAATATAGAGTACTTCAAGGCAAAACTAATCCAATCTAGCATAAATATTATAAAAGAGAGAACACCTATGTATATGTATATATATATATGTATATATGTATATATATATCTATATATGTATATATATATGTATATAAAATAATATAGAGTCTGATCAAATCGAACATCAAACTTAAATAAGACTTCAACCCAAAGCAAGTTTAACTCATCATAATATAGAGTACTTCAAGGCAAAACTAATCCAATCTAGCATAAATATTATAAAAGAGAGAACACCTATGTATATGTATATATATATATGTATATATATATGTATATATATATATATGTATATATATATATATATATATATATATATATATATATATATATATATATATATATATATATATATATATATAATGAAGATATATCCTAGAAATGGAGTTATCATCTAGCTCTTTGATTCATGTGATGCAATTAATCTTATTTTATAATATTATTAATTAAATAGTTAATATAAAGATATTTTATTGATTACATGAATTATTATAAGAATTATTTTGCATTATTAATAGTTGTTTTAAATATGATATTTCAACTCAAATATTTGCAAAAGAAAACCCACCCCCTTAAAGTGAATTACTCGTTCCTTCTCAAATGTCTATTATTATTTCATAAATATCATATTAAATGCTACTATTACAATTTATAGTAAAGGAGTAATTAAATACATAACACCTAATATTTTTTTCTATTTACAAAACTACCACCCTTATCAAATTTGTTATATATTATTATATCAAATTTATTCTTATTTCATAATTATTATATCAAACACTACTATTACTAATCAATAGCAATTTTTATCAAAAAAAAGAAGTAATTAAATACATAAAACCTCTATTTACAAAACTAACACCATCATCTCTCCAATTTTATAATTCTCATTCAAATGTTAAAATTCATAATAAAATTTCAATTCATATTTTTTTATCAAATTTCCAATAATCATAGAACACAAAAATATATAAGTTTAATAGTTCGAAAAATAATAAAGATGATAGCCAAATTATATAATTCTCCCATAAAAAAGGACAATTAGTGGTTATACACTTCACTCACTAAAAAGAGGGGAAAAAAAAGAATAATTATGGTAGAAAATTATTCATCCCCTCATTTTCGAGCAATTATTAGGTCATTTCACTGGATGTAGAGGAAGGTTCGGTTTTAGGCAAAAATAGGTCAAAAAGTGCAAATACCGAGTTTTTTGAAAAACTCGGTATTTTTTCAAAAAAACTCGGTATTTGCACTTTTTTAGGCAAAACAGAACCTTCCTCTAGGTCCTTGCACCGGACCAAATAAAACACGTTTACGCGAAGCTCTCTCTGTATTCCGTTTTTATTGCACCACTAGTGGTTAAGGAAAAAGCCCAACCTTGTTAGGCTGGTATAGTTCTCCCCTGCCACTTGTGCTGTACTCCAGCCAGAGCCATCCTCGCCTTAACCAAACCTTCCGCTTAAGTGTCAAAACTGCACTCTTTACCATATATAGCCGATTTTCAGTTATTCCTCTACTCTGTCTTCTTCCGATCGTTCCTTCCACTCCGCCCTCTCTTCACTCCACACCACTCCTCTTCCCACCTAATTCTCCCTTCCATAACAAAACCACCGCCTTTCCTTCTCCGCCATCCTACTTATTACCGTTGCCATACCATAATATTCCATTCCTCCAACTTCTTCCCCTCACAATTCCTCACTCTCTCGCCATGGTTCACTCCATCAGCTCCAGCAGCATCGGCGAATCCTCTTCCCCTTCCCCTGTCATCTTCAAGCGCAAACGCAGCAAGCGATACCGTATTCTCGCTCCTCCTCCGTCCAACGCCGCCATCGCCACCGCCGCCTCGTCGGCTTCTTCGAATACCACTGAGGAGGACCATGACATGGCCGATTGCCTCATGCTCCTCGCACAAGGTCCCCCTGTTCCATTCAAAGAAGCCGCAGCTCCCCTGTCGAAGAAGCCTACCGGGCCGCCTACAGTCTACGAATGCAAGACCTGCAACAAATGCTTTTCTTCCTTCCAAGCCCTCGGCGGCCATCGGGCCAGTCACAAGAAGCCAAAGCTAATAGCTTCCGAGACCGAGCTCCCAGGCTCCATGGCAAAACCAATTGCTAATTCTTCTTCAAGCGCCGGCGGGAAGAAGAGAACACATAAGTGTTCGGTGTGCGGGGCTGAGTTTTCCTCCGGCCAGGCGCTCGGCGGCCATATGAGAAGGCATCGCCCTGCTCTTTTTCTAGAGAACAAATTGGAGACCAACAGGACGGAAAATAAAGTTTTGTTGCTTGATCTCAACCTTCCCGCTCCGGCCGACGACGACCCCTTCGCCGACAACGACGACGGCGCTAGTCGATCGCAAATTCTCGAGTTTTGAATACATATTTATAAATTTTACTTACATAAGATACTGTGAATTAAAGAATAATATTTATGTATCGAGATTTCCGTTTATTGTAAGAAAAATTCATTTGATTCTTTAAAAAAAATCATTTTTTTTAATGATTAATGATTAAATGGCAATGCGTTCACGAAAAGGGGTGATGGGGAAGGTTAAATAAAGTTTTTTTTTTTTAATGTCTCTTTATATTCCTTTAAGCTTTCTATACCTTCAAGTGAAGAACTACTCTTAAGTTGCTAAATGCATTTTAAGTATGTTGAATATATTTTAGCGAGTATTAAGATCTTTCCCACTCTCATCAAATATCCCTATAGTTCTTGAGCTTTATGATGGGGCATGTGGTTGGTACTTGTGTTTTACTTGAGCTATAAAATATAAATATATGATTAGATTTTCTTTGATATAAAAAATAACGAATGCCCACTAAATATGTAAGTATATGTGCCGATCAAGTAATAAAGTGATAGAGAAAAGTGTCGATCCCACGAAGAAGTGTTCCGCTTAATTGTAATTAAACTACTACTGTTTAATCTGAATGTATAATTTATCCTATTGAATTTAAAATGGATATTTTTTTTTCCTCTTAATGGAGGTTTACAAGAGAAATTAGATACTAATGGAAATAAAATATTTTAAACTAATGAATGTAAAATATAATAATTTTTCTAATAAGACTTTTAATTTTAGATGTAGATCAGAGAATATGCATCCCTAGATCTCTGTCAAACTTGTAGTGTACATGAAAAGGGAGGTATATGGCCTTCCTATAATTATACCATCTCCATACAACTTAAAAAATTTATCATTATATGTCTGGATAAGCCAACATTCCATTTTAATACTCCTAATTATTTCAATATTCCTCTGTCGAGGTAATACATGACATCACACTATATATTAACTATATATATATTGTCATTATATGCATTATATTAAGAATGAGATATATTGAAAACATCTATGAAGTAATTAAAAATATAAGAGTCTGTATTAGTACTTACAATATGTTTACAATATTGGCTTAAAACTCAAAGATTTAGTTAGATATGGATAATACAAGAAGCAAACTCATGTTTATTTCATTCAGATAAGAAAAATATACATGAGAATGAATAAGATAAATGTCATTTGGAAGAATAAAATGATATTCTCCACACTCCTTTTTCATCTAACAATAGATTTGCTTACACGATACACGCTAGGATCTTTCAATAAAATTATCTTGCTCTTTTATTGCCTCCCTTAGACTTTACTCAAAGGGGGAACAAAAGAAAAAAACTATAAAGTATAAGACTACATTGAAATAACAAAACTCTCTACAAAAGAACTAAAAAAAAATTATTTATAAAAGCGTAGAAACGTATTAAGGCATCATGGTGCTCAACAAGGTTGTGTCGCGGCGTATTAAATGAACTAGTGTCTCGGTGTTGTAATGCTTGCTCCAGTGAGGCGCTGAGCTAATCTAGCATGATTGCTGGTTGAATAGGTGCATCTTTTGGGTGAATCAACGACTTCTCATTTTGACAATTGTTGCGTCGCGGTGCTGTAAAAGTTGAGTGTTGTGGCGCTTGAAAGCACAATCTAGCACTACTATGTTTTGATGATTAACACTCCAGCACTTATTTTCCTAAGACTCTAGTGCCACGGTGCTGATTTCTGGGGCAGCGGAGCTCTGAAGTTGACATTGGCTCTGTCAGACACTGTTTTTTCTTTAAATTCTCAAGAGGTTCGTGTTGTAATGTTACAAATAAACACTGATGTGTTGTAGATGTTCACGCTGTTGTGCTTAATATATGGATGCTATGATGCTTTATCAACACTTGTGAATATTTCTTTTATTCTCTTGAATATTTTCTACACAAACACAACTAAACAATACATGTTCACTGAATTTAAAATAATATATAATATATAATTTACACTTAACACTTTGCAATTTATCATTAATATTTTAAAATGCTTGTATTTATTCCTAATAATGAATGATGCATATTCTCTTAATGTATTATTTCCTTTGTACAATTATCATGGGTTAAGCACCTTCATTTGAGTCATCTAACACATACAATATTGGTTAATTCATTTAGAAACTAAAAAATAGTCTCTCATTATATATTATCATGCATAATCTAGCAATGCTTTTAAGTTGAGTTTTGGGTTATAACACCTTTGTTGCCTATAGGTTTGATATAATTATTGCATTTATTTCTATCACATTTGTGACTTTCAGATTAATAAATATGCCCATCTATGAACTTACAATTTCCCTTAAGAAAATCATATTCATCACTTATGTATTTTTCATAGTCATTGTCAAGTAAGGATGTAATTAATATTTGGATTTTACATACCACGATATAAAAAAATACATCATTTAGTTAAGCATGGAGATATGAATAAGTATGCCAAATAACCGAAGTTTGTTTTTGTCACAAGACAAGTCTGAAAGGTAATACACTCTAATCCTAACAATACGCGATGCAATGAAGGGATAAAATGACCTGTTTTGTACTCACAAGAAAAAAAAATGTAGATAAAAGGACACAAAAGTAATATGGCTACTACAAGCAAAGTAAGTCCAAAAAAATGACAACATGAATGAAACTACCCAACCCTCAAAGTCAAATGCATCATAATATTCTACAAAATATCAAATATCAAATATAATCTAATGTTGATAAATCTGCTCTTGAGGTGATGGTCTATTAAACACACCGGCAAGACTTGGTGTAAAGTGACAATAACGAGAGAATTTAATAAATCTAACCCAACAAGAAACTCCAATCTATCAAAATATAAATGATAAAGAAATGAGACCTGCAATATGACCAATCAATAGGTATAAGTGAAAATTAATGTGTCACTATAACAATGTCACATGTCATAATTCTTACAGTAGATTCTAATATGCTAGTGTTATAAGTATATATGTCAAACTACTATTAATGTTAAGTCATTTCAATGCTTATAAATGCAAACACAATAGGTATCATCGTAACTCAAAATAACATAACAATCATTCATTATTTTTATTAATTCATGTCCAAATATATATTTATGCATTTATATGCATATAACTATTGTTGGTTTATCAAATACCTATCACCGGGAAGATAAATACCAAATCATGAAAATCCAATGATTTCTTATAGAGTTATCACTTTGGGGGTCAGTCGGCATGACCAACCAAAATCTAATAAGCTTCTATTGACGTATATATCCTTGCACACATGTTTATAATTTTCAAGTTTTCATGAATATTTTTCAACATGCGTTGTATTTTCAATATGAGGATTTTTATTTCATAACATAGTATGATTTATAAAATTGATATTTATTATATCCAATGAATATTACAAAAATTAATGTATGAGAGTTTATGCAATAATACATCAAGAATGACCTATTTATCAAACTAATTAGTTCATTATGAGCATATGCAAAAAATAGAATAATTTGCAATAATAGGATTGACGGTATAATCAATTATTAAAAGCCTATTACAAATAACACGAGTTTATGCCCTTAATAAGAAAAGGTACGCTTATACCAAAATAAATAACAGTTACTTATTGTTGCGTCCAGGAGTATTCGCGGCGGTAGAGAAATATAAAGTTTATCGTCTTAGCGTTGTACGAAAATCCGGCACGCAATCAGATAAGAGAAACGGTCTAGCATTTATGAGACACCAAGATTTTTACGTGGAAAACCCCTGTAAAAGGGGGAAAAACCACGGGGCCTAGCCCAGTTTGAATGAATCAACTAGTATTGCAATCGATTACAAATGAGGCCCTTCCTTGGTGGAAGGTCTTAGCTTGATATACATCTTATTGAGTACATTACATGATGTAAATACAAAGAATCACTATTGACATGTTCGCTTTGTTAGAAGGACTGCAGTCGGCGGGCGACGTAGGTCAGGAGGACCGTAGTCAGCTGGCGATGGAGGACTGTATTCGGTGGGCGACATAAGTCAGGAGGACCGTAGTCAACGGGCGACGGATGTCGGAAAGACTGTAGTCGGCGGGCGACGTAAGTCAGGAGGACCGTAGTCGGCTGGCGACGGAGGTCGGAAGGACTGTAGTCTGACGACGAAAATCAGTAGGACAGCGTCAGGTAGAAGTCTAGCAATGGAAAGAAATGCATCTTCGCATAGATGTCCAGCGAAGTCCAATAACCGGTAGAAGTCTGGCATCGGGTAGAGACTTGGCGAAGAGTGAAGGTCCGACGTCGGGTAGAAGTCCGACGTCTGTTGGTGGAAGAGGAGAAATCCGGCCTCCCTTGGGCGGAGTTTCGGCGTCAGGGGGGCACTCTGTCGTTAAATGAGAAGAATTTCAGCATCACGTAGAAGTTGTGCAAATTCCCGGTTTTTCCTGAAAATCCGGCAGAGTTCCGGCGTCTTCAGGCGACAGGAAGAGCTCCGGCGGTGGTGGTCGAGGAGGTGAGGAATCTCATATTCCCCTTTCTCCTTCTCCTTCTCTTCTTCTTCTCTCTCTTCACTTGAGTCCCCTTTAGTGTAGAATGAGGGCTCTATTTATAGTTTTTCTGGAGTGGCATAGCCCGTAAATAGGCGTGAGATCAAGGGCGAACAGGGAGTGGTTTGAATGGACGGCCGATATCGAATCCTTTGATCATGCACCGTTCGTTGGAAATTTGATGGCCTTAATGATGTTGGAATTCGATGATCTTGGGCTCGTTGGATTCGTCTCGTCGAGCCGCTCGATTTGAGTATAAGTTCGTCAAAATCGGAGACCGTTTGGTAACTCAAATTGCGGTTTGAACTTTCCAACAGCGCCTTGAACCCTTGATTCGGACTCGTTTGGGCTCAGATTGGGTTGATCTTGGTGTCGTTGGGTTCGTATTTCCGAGACGCTCAGTTTGACTATAAGATTGCTGAAATTGGAGTTCATATGCTCCCGAAATTTAATTTTTAAAGTTTCCAACTAGTTTTTGCCTTGAGATTCGTGCCCGATCAAGATGATTTTGTGATGTCGTATCACTTATAGTGATTATCACAAAATTCAAAATCGGTAGAGAGTTACACGTATCCACCAAATGAAAGTACTCTTACAAGAAGAGAAGCCAAAATAATATTACACACGCACTTCGAGGCATAAGAGTGAATATACTAAATTCCTAATCAATATTAATCATATCATAAACATCAAACCAATTATCAATTAATGTGGTCTACCCTACAACCTAACAATATATCTTATGAAGACCAAAATTTTAAGGTACCCCACTAGCAATAACCTTAGATTAATAATACATCTAAAAGATACAAAACAATATAGAGTTTGATCAAATCGAACATCAAACTTAAATAAGACTTCAACCCAAAGTAAGTTTAACTCATCATAATATATAGTACTTCAAGGCAAAACTAATCCATTCTAGCATAAATATTACAAAAGAGAGAACACCTATTTCTATACCTTGGGAACAAAGATGAAGATATCATCACTAGCTAGAAATGGAGTTATCATCTAGCTCTTTGATTCATGTGATGCAATTAATCTTATTATATAATATTATTAATTAAATAGTTAATATAAAGATATTTTATTGATTACATGAATTATTATAAGAATTATTTTTGCATTATTAATAGTTGTTTTAAATGTGATATTACAACTCAAAACTAAGGATTACATCATCCTGAAGCCCTACATCCCTTTATTTGCAAAAGAAAACCCACCCCCTTAAAGTGAATTACTCGTTCCTTCTCAAATGTCTATTATTATTTCATAAATATCATATTAAATACTACTATTATTAATCGAAGACAATTTATAGTAAAAAACGAGCAATTAAATACATAACACCTACTATTTTTTCTATTTACAAAACTACCACCCTTATCAAATTTGTTTTATATCTATATATATTATATCATTATATCAAAATTATTATTATTTCATAAATATTATATTAAACCCTGCTATTATTAATCAATTGCAAATTTTATTAAAAAAATAATTAAATACATAACACCTATTATTATTATTTTTCTATTTACAAAACCAACACCATTATCTCTCCAAATTTATAATCCTCATTCAAATATTAAAATTCATAATAAAATTTCAATTCATATTTTTTATCAAATTTCCAATAATCATAGGACACAAAAATATATAAATTTAATAGTTCGAAAAATAAAATTTAAAAATATTTAAATATAATTCTCCCATACAAAAGGGCAATTAGTGATAAGAGAAAAAAAGGAAAATTATTTTAGAAAATTATGCCTCTCTTTTTTTTTTTTTTTTTGGGACATTTAAGCCATTTAAGTTAAACTCACATACAAAGCATATACATAGACTCGAACCCAAAACCTCTTAGTTGGAAGCCTAAGTTCTCAACCAACAAGGTAAGGTGAGCTGTGTAAATTATGCCTCTCTGTCCTCCGTTTTTAATGCTCCACTAGTGGCTAAGGAAAAAGCCCAACTCTGTCAGGCTGGTATAGTTCTCCGCTGCCACTTGTGCTGTACTCCGGCCAGAGCCATCCTCGCCTTAACCAAACCTTCCGCTGAAGTGTCAAAACTGCACTCTTTTCCATATATAGCCGATTTTCAGTTATTCCTCCACTCTGTCCTCTTGCGATCGTTCCTTCCACTCCGCCCTCTCTTCACTCCACACCACTCCTCCTCCCACCTAATTCTCCCTTCCATAACAAAAACACCGCCTTTCCTCCTCCACCTTCCTACTTATTACCGTTGCCATACCATAATATTCCATTCCTCCAACTTCTTCCCCTCATAATTCCTCACTCTCTCGCCATGGTTCACTCCATCAGCTCCAGCAGCATCGGCGAATCCTCTTCCCGTTCCCCTTCCCCTTCCCCTGTCATCTTCAAGCGCAAACGCACCAAGCGATACCGTGCTTTCGCTCCTCCTCCGTCCACCGCCGCCACCGCCACAGCCGCCTCGTCGGCTTCTTCGAATACCACTGAGGAAGACCATGACATGGCCGATTGCCTCATGCTCCTCGCACAAGGTCCCCCCGTTCCATTCAACGAAGCCGCAGCGCCCCTGTTGAAGCCTACCGGGCCGGCCGGCGTGGCGATAGTCTACAAATGCAAGACCTGCGACAAATGCTTTTCTTCCTTCCAAGCCCTCGGCGGCCATCGGGCCAGTCACAAGAAGCCAAAGCTAACACCTTTCGAGACCGAGCTCCTAGGCACCATGGCAAAACCAATAGCTAATTCTTCTTCAAGCGCCGGCGGGAAAAAGAGAACACATCAGTGCTCGGTGTGCGGGGCTGAGTTTTCCTCCGGCCAAGCGCTCGGCGGCCATATGAGAAGGCATCGCCCGGCTCTTCTTCTAGAGAACAAATTGGAGACTAACAGGACGGAAAATAAACTTTTGTTGCTTGATCTCAACCTTCCCGCTCCGGCCGACGACGACCCCTTCGCCGACGACGACGACGACGGCGCTAGTCGATCGCTACTTCTCGAGTATTGAATACATATTTATAAAGTTTACTTACATAAGATACTGTGAATTAATGAATAATATTTATGTATCGAGATTTCCGTTTATTGTAAGAAAAATTCATTTGATTCTTTAAAAAAAAAAAGTCATTTTTTTCATTTTTAAATGGCAATGCGTTCACGAAAAGGGAGTGATGGAGAAGCTTTTTTTTTTGTTGATCTGAGCAAAAGTTGTACAGAGCCTCCGTTTGGTTTGGTTTGATTTGGTTTCTCCACCGCCAAGAAAAAAGGGAGTGGATTAGGTTGCTCTTCTCATGAGTTTGTTTGGTTTATAAGACAACTGTATCTCATTACATTAAATGCCAAAGAGAATAAAAAGGGAGGCTATGAGCAACTGCCCATCTAACAGTCACCCACTACTAACTCTTTCATTTTCATTCATATCTCTAAGGCCGAACTCTTATTACTACACTGTCTCCTAACTTAATCCTCCTCCTCTTCCTCTCTCTCTCTTTCTCTCATTCCACTTATAATTTGAAAAAAAATTCTCTCACTCTCATCAAAGTTTCTTTTTCAATAGCTTTTGTTTTTTTGCAAATATGATTTTAAAATAATTTTTAATAATTATAAATGTTATAAAAAACATTTTTTTTAAAATTTAAATAATATCTTTCTTGTAGCTATCACCTACTAATAGATATGATTGTAATAAAGTAATTTTGTATCATAAAAATTTCTCAAGAATTAAATATTTCTAACTTTACTTCGGTTTCATTTGGGATAGTTTTTTTGTTACTTTATAGAACAAAAATTTCTAGATATCTGTTTTAGAAAACATCAAAGAAGTTGTCCCAAACGAAGCCTTAGGCTTTGTTTCAGATGGTTTTTTCTGATACAAAAATTTTTAAAGAATTGTACAAAAAAGTTGCTTTAGAAAAGAGTAAGAAAATCATCCCAAACGAATCTTTCATTTTAATAAACACACAGCTCTATTTCATATTATGAGGTGAATATTACTCAATAACAATCGTCAACATTCAAAATTTTAATTATGTTCATATATTTTCTTAAGCTAAAAGACAATTCTTTTTTATTTTCTAAGATGATTTTTTTTTTGTCATATAAATCATTTCTTGATTCCTGACTTACATTTTTTAGCTAAAGTTAACTCTAAATATGAGAATAAATTTTTTTGTATGCTACTTCTTTGAATGAATTGAAAATCACAGACTTTTGGATTTTATAGGATTCCAAATTCAAATTATTTCAATTATGATATTCAAGAATGTGAATCCCTATTCCCTTCCTTTGTTTAGTAGAAAGTCACAATCACATAGTCTCTTCTAACCATTTGGACCATAATGATATCATCAAAAAATAAATTGGTCAAATATTCTGTCCATTATATATATCAAATTTTACTAAATAAAACTATTAATAAATCAAATCATTAATGTACTAATTTCAAGATAACTCTAAAAATTTTGCTAATTATTCTGATTAATGACCTAATCTTTCTTCCTATAAATTTTCATTCCATATGAGGGAAACACTTGGAGAGGAAGTCACTTGGGAAGATTACAACACTAAAAATAAATAATTAAGAGATAATTAAGAGGGGATTTAAATATGATTAGGCATGGTTGATGGCTTAATTATGAGGCTCTACTAAGTGTCATGATCAAGTGCACGTCTATAGGAGTGAAGTGGGAATGAGATAACGTGGATGGTATCACATGGGAGATGTGTCTTCGGACGGTTAATCCGGCCAACTATCTCTTCCATTATAATTAATAAATTTTAATATCTGAAAATGCTTACCTTGCTTCATCAGGATCTTATCTATTAAATTTTAAAAAATTATTTACAAGCTGTTTATGGAATCTTAGGCTTCGTTTGAGATGATTTTCTTACTGCTTCTTAAAGCGGTTTTTTAGTAAAAAATTAACTAGAAAGCTGCTTTGAGAAGCAGTAAAAAAATCGTCCCAAACGGAGCGTTAGTATTTGAAACTATGGAGCCATTAGGCTACTTCTATGGTGGAAAATATGGAATTTGATAGAGGATGGAAGAAGAGGCTTTGAGGTATGCCACTGGTTTTGAAATTGAGAGAGAAAAATGAAACAAAATTCATTGAAATTCGTGTACATTTATTTAGTCATTGTTAAGAGATATTTTTAGTTTTAATTAAGGGGTAATTTTGAAGAACATATGATTTTAATGTCGAAAAAGAATGTCATTAATATTTTTTTTTTTTGGTTTTATTTTTGCTATCACTAATGATCGATTAGGGGCAACATTCTGATTGCTTTATTTTTTAGATTACAATCGTATTTTTGTTTAGTAATATTTTATCACTATTTACTCGCTATTTTTAATAAATTATTATGATAAGAAACTTTTTTTATTGCAAAACAATTACTATAAAACTCAACTTTGATTGCAAACAATTACTTTATTAAAACTCAACTTTGATTGCAAAAAACAACTTCCCCTCCACAAAAAAAAATCTAAAAAGCAACAAGAAAACAATAACAAAAAAGTTATCTAAATAACAAAACAATCAGAAAACTATCCTAAACAAACCTTAAATATACATTATTAACTTTTACTTAATATTTGATGACTATTTAAATCATCATATAATCTTTAAAATTGATAGTTAATTATTCATCATAAACATTGTTGATTTTTATTCAAGAGTCTTGCACTCTTACTATAAAAATATTTATAAGAAATTTTTTATCATAATTATAAGATAATTTCACTTTCTCCAAACTCAAAAGAAAAAAAAAATCCTCAATATTAATTTTCAAAGTAAAAAAATTTCCATACTCTCACTTAGAGCAACAAAGTAGACCCTAAGCTTGCGTTGCTTTGTTTAATGTTTTCTCTTTTGATACAAAATGTAATTTAATTTGTAGATTATTAACAGATTTTACTAATTCTATAGGAAACTCTATAGAGTATGTAAGGTTGGAATTTTTATTTGGTCCAAACACCTGATGTAGCACTACATCCGGACGCCAATAAAATGTCGCCACGTGCTCTTACTCTTTACCGTGCGGCCCGACTATGTATTAGCTGATTTGTACAGACCAGGGTATTGCTAGGTTTTGCTCGATATTGCTTGGTAACGAGAAATATCATTCTGTCAAGACAAATACCTAGTAATATCGAGCAATACCGAGCAATACCCAGTAATACCCCGGTTTTGCTAGGTATTGCTCGGTATTAGTCTTGACAGAGCGGTATTTCTCATTATTGCCAGACAATACCTAGCAATACCGATCAATACCTAGCAATACACGAACATAGCAATACTGGGTTTCCGTCCCGGGTCGGATCGTTGGGCTGCGCGGTAAATAGTAAGAGCACGTGGCGATATTTTATTGACGTCTGGATGTAGAGCTACGTCAGGTGTCCAGACCTAATAAAAATTCGTAAGGTTGGCCTTTCATGTTAGGTTAAAATGGCAGTTGCTGCTCATCTTTGTCAGCATACGGATATTATTGCAGTATATATACATTTCAAATTTCACATCAAAGTAATTTTTTTTTTATTTTTAGAGCATTAAAAAGACTTTCTATATATATTGAATTTAAAATTATATCATGAGCTGTGAATAATTAGTATTATAAATAGATGTGCAAGAGACCTTTCATCTTCCTCCATATCCTCTTTGTGGTACATAAATTTTTTATTCAAATATATGATTCTGTAAGATATTATATATACATATAACACTCAACATGCCTCAACATACTCATATAACATCAAAAATTTCAAAAATATATAAAAAAATAACACCATTGCCACCTTCCCCATTGCCAGTCCATCGTTGCCAGTCCATCGTTGCCACTAATCTTGTTGCCCTTCACTATATCATGCATATATCTCATAAATCCCCTTACCCTAGCATCGTCCCTTTATGAAAAAATTATTATGTGCGGACGTCTAACACCATACAGACATCAACCAGAATGCGCCACATCACCTCTTCACTAGGTAGTGCGGCTCGGTACAGCTGATATGACTCATTCTTGTTGGTCTATAGACGACATTCTACGTCCGACCTTCGCACAGAATAACTTGTCCCCTTAATGACACTTCCCATACGATCCCGTCACATCTTTCTTATCTCATCGATGCCATTTCAGTCACGACTTCCTCATCTCGACATGCCATGACACTATCCCATCTTGACTTTCTAGTCCCATCGGAGTCTCTCTCTCCTTCATCATCAAGAGGTTCATACATTAATATAAGTTCAAGTTTTATATCTTCTAAATAATAACAATTTGATGTTAAATATACAATTGGGTGATCGTTGAGTGCAATGTATGCAAATCTCCCTTTAATCAAATATAAACTCTTTGACCTATAAACTAATTAACACTAACTATCATTAATTTAGCACATCCCTTCTTATATTACTAACAACAAAACTCAGGCATGGTCACACCAACTAAAATATACTCAATTATTGCATTATATGCCCCTCCACTATATCACCATTCAATATAAGATCCTATGTCACAGAAAATTTCTTCAATGAGCAGCAAGAGTCATGAGGGCAGTATGCTAACAATAAGTCAATAGCTGCAGGTAGAGAGACTAAAACAAAAAAAAAATAAAGTAATAAAGTCACATTACTTAGACTTTTTTATGTGACGGTTGTACAAATTATTCAATAAATAGTAGGCAGCTGTGGAAGCCGTGAACAGATGAGAAAAATCACTTTATGTGATAATTCAAGTGGAGTTTTGTAATAAACTAATTGTTGTGGGGCTAACTGCAACATCTGGCTTCCATGCACGAATTCTATTCACATAAGTTCATTATTCGAAGAGGATTGTGAATAGAAATATGTATTTATTTATATTGCTTAAGTAAATATAATTACTTATGCAGTGATTATATTAAAGAGAAATATTAAATAAAATTTATATACAAAAATAATTTTTTTTTTTAAATTATGAGTAGTCATAGGAGATGAGGATTTGTTAGATAGAATTTTCGGAAAGAAAAGGAAAAAAGAGAGTTTGACTCGGTTCAAATAATTCTGCTTATTTGAGTCGAATGTAAACAATATAGTGCTTTATCCCACTATATGGGATCAGAAATATAAATCTTTTTTATCCATTATATTTTATTAAAAGTCAAAATGTCATTTAAATATATATAAAAAATCATTTTTAATACTACTAACCAAGTCGTTTTAGGTCACCTCTATCTTTTATAACATATATTAATTCTAATACATCTACTCTCCTAATAAAATCATCGGAAATTCCATGACTCTCTTGTATAGCTCATTATGTTACATAACCTTAATCGTCACTTATAAAGAAAAGGCCAAAAGTTAAATAGGATTCTTTTTAGATACTGCGCAACATCCTCTACAAAAACAAGAGAGATTATTACGTGCAGTTTTGTTTATGTGAACAGTAAAAACGCAGTGCAGAACAGTAACTGTGTTTTTACTGTTAACAAAGACAAAATCGAACGGTTCTCTGTGTTCAATTTCTACGAGTAATAATTTCTCCAAAAATACAATATATACTAGCTCGCATAGATGATGATGCCGGCTTACATTGCGAGTTGATTTTTAGGCAACTTTAAAGAATGGCCAATCTCATTTCCTATTTTCCTGTAAAAAAGCATTACAAATACTGTTCTTCTTTGACTATCTACAAAATTGGAAGCTCAGCCCACGAATGCTTTCTCAATTCAAATTGTCAATGCATGACCACCCTCAAAATTCAGGCAAATTATTAGGTCCGGTCACCTGACCTAGAAATAGGTTCAGACATCCAATAAAAACTTGCCACGTGTACTGCACTTTGACTGCGCTTTGACTGTGCTTTACCAACACTTTACCTGCGCTTTTGCCTGTGCTTTTTTGAGTCAAAGCGCAATCCACGTGACAAAAATTTAGTGGATGTCCGGACTTAGAAATAGGTTCGGTGACCGGACCTAATAATTTGCCCAAAATTCAAGAGATGATTGTGCTCAACTCTTTTAGAGGAAAGTTCAATCCCACAACTCGAATCTTGCAAAAAAGTTCAATCCTGCTCACTATCACTCCTTTGAATCCAATGGTCTAACTTCTCACAGTCAATAAAGTGGTTAAAGTGGTGAAACATCATTTGCTATCTATGATTTTCGTGGAGGCATCACAGTTCTTGCAGATCCCTCCCAAAAATAATAACTATTTGCTAACTTTAAGCAATAATTTATTACTTAGATTTCCTTTGGAACAACTTTTTTACTACTTAAAATAACTTCTTAATACAAAATTTTAAATTTTGTATTGAAAATTTACTTTAAGTAATAAAAAAGCCATCCCAAAAGAAACCTTAACTTATCGCTACTCAAAGTTGAAAATTCTTATGCCTTACTAAAAAATGATACAAGGGCCAAATGAGGCCTTTTCAACTTTTTTTTGGAACAGGGTATCCACCTGCTGTCACCCCCGAAAGGGCGCTTGGCGGTGTGACTAATCCTCGGCTGACTTAAAAGAGGCATCCACCCCAGAAACTTCCTGGCCCGCACTTGATTGAGCCCCACTTAAGAGGCATTGCTGCTTGAAGGGAATCGAGCACGGGTTGGGGTGTTCCTACTCGCCCACCAACCAAGCTAAACAACGGTGGGTGACCCTCTCACATTTCATCACTCATTCTTACAGTGAGATGTTGGAAGTTGAACATACTATTTCCCAAGCAACATTCACTCAAAGGCCTCTGCTAAGGTCATTTTTGACATGCACTCGTGTTGCAACAAACTAATATGTTGCTTGAGTTGCTCAAATTGGCCAATAGTCACATCAATAAGAAAAAAATATATACAATAGAGTGGCCTTGGAACTAAAGTCTTATGCCCAAAGAAAAAACAAGTAGCTATGGAAACATCCTTGAGACATGTAATGCAAGTTGCATCATCATAAAGAAAAGTTAACGTGGTTTGAAAAATATGGAGTAGAATTGATATCTTATGACCACCACTCGATAAGGAAGAAGAAGTTGTGCAACAAAGGTACCCAAAGTATCTGTCATAGTAGTAGTTGATGCCATTCACAATAAGGAATATTTTAGATATCAGTGATCAAACTAAGGCTTCGTTTGGGATGGCTTTCTTACTGCTAGGGGTACAATTTTGGATCACGGGTCGAGTTTGGGTCGAAAGTGACACAGAACTATTCGGGTCAACTCAAACCCGACCCGTTTCGACAAACAGGTAGGTTTTTCAGACCCAAACTCGATCAGCTTCGGGTCCGGGTCAACCCGACACGACTCGAATAACCCAGGACTGACAAAAAATTACTAGTTTTCGGGTCAAAAAAAGGGTTAATCTCCAATTTTTTGGTCAAAAGTAGGTAAAAAATGTGCTTGGGTTTCTGGGTCAAAATGGATTTTTGGGTCAAAACTCATCAATTTAGAGTTACTGGGTCAACCAAAACCAAACCCAAGTTTTTGAAACGGGTCAATTTGCTGAACCTAAACCCGTCCCGTTTCGGGTACGCGTTGACCCTAACCCGGAAATTTCGGGCCGGATTCGAGTCAGATTTTTTGGTCGTATCAAATATTGACACCCCTACTTACTGCTTTTTAAAACAGCTTTTGAAAGCTGACTGAAAACAAAGCATAAATGAACAAGCCTAGCCTGTCATATTCAAGATTGGATCGATCTTGGAAAAGACAAATAAATTAACAAGGATGAATGGAACCAGGTATTCATATAAATGAAAGAGTACTAACCAAGCTGTAACAAAGGAGAAAAGCCATTAAATTGATAGCTATATGCATGTAACAAGAATGCCGATTGATATTTAACGAAAGAAAGATTGCAGATAACTGATTCACTTTAGCGAAAGAGGATAATGAGACAAAATTCATAATCGAATAACAGAAGTACCAAAATAACTGAGCGCCGGATCAGAAAAAAAGATCATTTATAAGCCATGAAATTTCATGGAAATAACAAAGAGGGACATTTTTTCAGGCAGATGATTATTTGACAAATAGAATTTAACTCAGGTATTAAAGAAGATTACTCTTTAAAATTGTTAGTCGTAGTTACACGCTGAGATGGGAGGATGCTAAAAGGAAAATATAGGACACAATGTAGGATTTAATGGAGACGGAAAAATAATTTCATCGTCTCCGAAAGGCATGTCAAATCATCAAGAAGAATTATCGGAACTCGGAAGCGTACATGAATCCATTGAAATCAGAATCTAGATTTCCGGTCTTTCACGTTTGAAGCGGTGTTCTCAAAGAGAGCGAGAGACCCATTCTTTTTCACTCAAGATAGAAAATAAGGTAAATGAGAACTTAACCCCTTAAACTGGGGATCATGACCTCTCTATACTTTAAAATGTCTTTATTTTATTTCAACCCATCATTAAAATAAAATAAACACTCAGCCTCTAAATAAAAATTAATTCCATACAAATTCAATTGAGATGCCACATAAACCAAATAATAATTTAATTCTTAAATATATCACGAATTTAATTGGCTCAATTTTAGATAGGTTCTAATGTATAATACTTTATTTATATGTAGAAATATATGGCCGACATATAGAAATTTCCCAACACACAAGTCTAACCAGGCCTATCCATGTCTGCTCATCAGCATTTATTATGTTTTAAAAACAAGCAAAAAGATAGGAATAAATTCGTTATACTCAACAATATATGAAAAGATAGGAATAAAAGAGTTAAAAAAAAAAAAAAAAAAAAACTTTTTAAGCTCAATAAGCTCACCTTATTAAAGCTCAATAAAATGGACTGAGCTCTTAACTCACTTGAGCAACATTAATAATTTTCTATCAATATAATTAAAATATAAAATGATGCAAAGTTGCAATAGGGTTATGTTGTATTTATTATATTGAATGATGAAAATAAATATGATGATACAACTTCTAGTATTAAAGTTGTGCTGTTAAAATGAATATTTAATTCAAAAGTATTCAATATAAGAGGATATCATTGCCTTAAAACTAAATTTTATAAAATTATAATTAGGCTATGAATGTTTTATATGATTCAAGCGTTGGATAGTAAAAATATTATTGACTGAAAAGTTAAGGGTAATAGGGATGAGAATTTTAAGATGAATTTGTGACAATATTAGGAAAGATAATAGTGCACCAATTATATTAGAGGAATTGTGTGAGTGTCATCCATTGAAGATAAGGCAACAGAAAATAGAGCTAGGAAGGGGAATGTATTTTTATTAGGTGGTTAAATAAAATTAGTATTGAAGCCTTAGGAAGGGGAATGATATACCTAGGTAATATGGGTAGAAATTGTTTAAAATGATCCATGAAGAAAAAAATTGGGCGAACAACCCAACCCTTGGAACTTACTACAGCCCCAGGTGGCGAAGAGCCGACATCGAGGTGCCAAACCTTCCCGTCGATGTGAACTCTTGGGGAAGATCAGCCTGTTATCCCAAAGAATGGATCCGCAGGGTCCCAAATGAATTGGCTTGTTCGAAAAAAGCCTTGTTCTAAGGAGACAAATGAAAAATGAGGATTCATAAAGATGGCCGCAAATAGATGATATCGGGCCTCGCGAAGATAGATTAATTTCATCATAGCTTTTGAACAAACCCACTTCTCATTTAAACAAGGATTTTACTAGAGGTTGTGTCCTTGCACAATGGCTATCAAATGAGGCTATAAATTGTTAAAAGGAGGCATGCTGTGCTTTCCAACTGCTGCTTGCCAATAGTAGTCAAAATAATCTATTACAAGATATTGTGGTGAGCATATTGCAGAACAAACTTGCCTAGGCTTTTTCCATGTTATGCAAAAAACCTCATAGGATTCACTTAACAAACCACCTTTGCCACTTGGATATTGAGATATAAGGCAGAAACAGTAGTCCCATGTTGCATGCAAATTAATTAAGAAAAACACACCAAGCAGAGATGTTTTCATGAAAAGAGAAATACAGGTCCATTTTTACCCGAGAGGATGTGAAGAGTGGGAGATATAATTTCATCATCATTATTAACCTTATCCAGCTATTTAGGATCATCTTTATAAATTCTCTTTCTTTGTGTGAGTGCGCACGTGTGTGCGCACGCATGCACGCATGTGTATATATATATATATTCTTTAAGATTTCTATATTAGGTGTTGGACTTGCTCTATGTAAATCTTTGAACGTAACTTTTGTTATCATTACATTTGTTCTACCCTTAACCTTCATAATTCTTTAAGATTAATTCTATCTACCTGTAATGTTGATGTTGCCTCCTTTTTATGTTGCATAACATACCAACATGAAAACTTCGCATCACAACTCTATTTAATACTCTCTTTTCCTAATGTTTCAACATTTTCAAGCAATAAGTGGAATGAAGGTAAAAGGAAGATTCACAAGGAACTAATAGAGCATTTCAAGGCAACTTAACATTCAGAATGCATAGCTCAATCAAGTTTTGGGCTATATAGCAAATTTGATGATCCAGATGCTTTCACCTATAATGGTAAGCACTGAACTTGTTTTTTTATTACGGTAAATATGGACAGCATGAAAAAAAATGAATTTTTGAAGAGTTACAAACCAAAGCCAAGATTGTTTGTCTCAAACAGCAGCTTTCACTAATGAACTGATGTAGAATGATAAGGAGGGTTTGCTACTTTGGAGGATTTCAGCCAGCCGAATGTTCAAAAAATCCCAATTCTTCCCAAATAGGATCAATGAAATCGGGAATTCACTTGATGATGCTCTTGAACAATAGATGGCAAGGAAGAAGTTCTCTTATGCAACCCTGTAGGGAGAAGAGCCCAACTCAAAACCTGAAATAAGTTTCAGGTTTTGGTGTGTAGAAGAGGGGAGGACGTTGGGGGAGAAAAAACCCAAGAAAAGGGGAATGGGGGAGTTCGGCCAGCAGAAATCAGCTTTTGGGAATCTTTCCAAAATGGCACTTATGGAGAGACTTCAAAAGTCATTTAATATGGAGAAGTGGCCGGCTGTAATGGGAAAAGGGATTAATGCAAATCATTAATGCCTGCTAATGTGAGATAATTATTTAATGCTCTAGGTTCCTGAATTCCAGCTCTAGTATTAGGAAACAACTAAAAGCCTAGGTATGAAGGAAAATTCGGCTCAGGGAAATCATGGGGATTTCAAATTATTTCCTAAGTGAGAGATTAGATTAGGAAATAATTTCGGCTAGGCTGAAATTAAGTGGAATTCATGGCATTTAATTCCTAATGCGAATTTGAATTTTGAATTTGAAATTCAAATAACATGCAATCAAATCCCTTAATGAAACATTAAAATGAAAACTTTTTTTCAAAGGGAGGTTATGAAGCAATTAGGAAATAACTCCTAATTAGCTCATAAAGGGGCCGGCGGCTTGCATGAAATAAGGGGGGGCTTTGAATGAGGTGATTTAAGGCTCTTTGATTTGAATTTAGGAGTTTGAAAGTGAGGCAATAAATCAGATTTTGAATTTAATTCCAAATTGATTTCAATTAAGCACTTTCCAAAAATAAATGAACTAAATTAGGAAAGAATTTGAAATTTGAATTTGAATAATTTCAAATTCAAATCAATCCCTAAATTAACCCAACCAAATTAGGAAATCCAAAAGAGGGTGGAGAGGAAGGTTCGGCCAACGGCTAATGAGGTGGAGCCGGCGGCATGGGTTCGGGTTTGGGGAGTATGCCATGGGAGTGGAGGAGGAAAAGGTGGGGGACCGGATTAGGGAGCAGGCGGTTTGTGGTGGATGGGAAAAATAAGGTTGGCAATGGGGAAGGGGAAGAGGAAATAAGAAGGAACAAAATAAAAAGAAGAGATAGAAGACAAAATAGAAGATAAAAAAAACCGCGAGCCTTAGACTCTTCCGAAAACTGACGGGTGATGCTTTGCCCTTCTCCAAGGGACTTAAAAAAAACCGCGAGCCTTAGACTCTTCCGAAAACTGACGGGTGATGCTTTGCCCTTATCCAAGGGACTTCAAATCACGAGCCCGGACCCATCCTGCGGCTGGTGACAACTCCAATTCCTTCCCATAGGAATCTCACTAACGCTCTCTCACAAGAACACAAGTGTGGACATAAATTTTTAATATCAATTCTTCATCCCTATTACAATAGCTTAAGGCTCTATATATAGGCCACAACATGAGAAAAATCAAAATTACAAAATTGCCCCTTGGGCCACAACACTCAAATAAGCTAACCTAGGGGTAAAATATGAAATAACATAAAATAAGAGATAAAATTCATAAAATAACTCATAAATGACAATTTAAATTAGAGCCGTCGATTTACGACGCCTCCTATGATAGATGCGCCAAATCTTCTTGCAGATATCCGCATCATGAACACTGCCTAACCATGCAACATCTTACTAAAGAATCTCATCAGCACCTCATGCTTGTAGTTCATGCTTAACCCTTGTTCATACACTTGTCCTACACTTAAGTACTGCATGAAACTTAACTTGACAGCCAAGTAAAACAATTGCTTCTATGCGAGCAATTATATGAAAACTTTGATGGCTAAGTCAAGCAATGGCTTCAATGCAGGAAAAAAGAAGGCAATGGTGTCAATATAAAAAAAGCTAACCACAATTTCACATGAGATATTGTTGAGATTTGGAGAGTTATGGGAGATAATACAATGATTTGTTTAGCAAATCTTTTAATAGAAATTTGAAGGCCAAATGATGCCATATGGTTGTAAAAAAAGCATTTTGACATCAATATTTAAGAACAAAGCCAATGTTCAAGATTATGCTACCTATATCAGAATCAAATTTATGAGTAATACAATGATGTTTTGGGAGCAAGTAATGGAACAACGACATAGAAAAATCGTATCAATTTTGAAGAAACCAATTTGGTTTCATGCTAGAAATATCTGCTATGGAAATACTTTTTATGTCAAGAAACTTAATGGAGAAGCATAGAGAACAAAGAAAAAACCCTGATATGATTTTCATCAAACTTAAGAAGGAATGATTAAGGTTTAATGTGGAAAGGTATGTGCCATGATATATTGACATTACTAAGGATATGTATAATGGATTATTAATGAATATTAGTAGTTATGGACAGAGAGTTTTCAGTTACTATAGATTTGCATCAATGATCAACAATGAGTTCATATCTTTTTCAATTATTTGTAGAGATACAAAGAATATTCAAAGTGAGGTGACCTGATAGGTGTTTTTGTTGCAAATAATCTAATTCTACTTGATGAAACATCATCTTAATTTAGCGAGGAAATAAAAAAAATGGTTTAAATATTTAAAAGATAGCAGTTCTAGAATAAGTGGAAGAAAGATTGAGAATATGATATATAATTTTAGTGATAAAGATTTGAAAATTATCATTAAAATGTTATTAAAAGATAAGATGATACTTTGGTGTAATTGGTTTAGATATTGTGGATCTATTATACAAAAGAAAGGAGACAGATAAGAATTTAACATCTTGATTTAACAGAGAATATTATGAAGGCTTAAAGATATATCTTATAAATCAACAATTTGACCGGCAATGTTGTATGGATCTGAATATTGAATTGTAAAAAGGTTATTGATATATAAATTGAATTTAATGGAAACAATAACATTAAGATATATGTATGAAAAAACTAAAAAGAATAGATTAAAGTATGATTATATTAGAAGAAATATTAGAGTAATATTCACTGAAGATGCAAGTGAATGAAAATAAATATAGGTCATTTGGACATGTGCTACAAAGGGTAGAAAATACACTTGTTAAATAGGTTGATAAAGTTAGTGTTGGAGAATTATAAAGAAAAACTGGTAAACAAGATTAAAAGGAAAGCAATTGTTCAAAATGATTTATGAAGAATATGTTTAACATTTTATACAACATTCAACAAGAATGAATGTTGTAGAATTCAAGTTGGATGGTTCAAGTAGAGGAATGCAACGGGCTTGTTGTGTGATAGAAAAGTCCCCCTCAAATTTAAGAGAAAATTCTTTAAGATGGTGGTGAGACCTGCAATGCTTTATGGCGCAAAATATTGGCCATTAAAAGAGAAGCATAATATTTAGTTAAGTGTTGCAGAGATGAGGATGCACAGGTGGATGGGTGGCATCATATGCCACAAGACAGCATGAATATGTTGCTTGCTTGAATGTACAACTTCCAACACTAAGCTTAATTTGACATTGTTTTCTTATGTTGAATAGTGCTGAGTTGTCAAGTAAAATAGATGACCATTTTCTAAAATCATAAAAAATTTATTTAAATAGCTGCAACAGTCATGATTATTTGATAAACAACTACTATCTAACTAATATGAGTTGATTCAATGACTTGAATGAATGCCATAAAATCATAAATAACATATCCTAATCTATTGAATAAATAAATATTATAATTAATTATAAGATAAAAAGCTAAAATCAATAAAATTGCTTTTCTGAAAAGCCATCTAAATTTTCATTCTAAGCAAACTACTCTTCTGCTTTCAGACAACTGAACATTTTCACACAATTGTTTTTTCAAGCATCCTAAAAATTCTTATATTGCTCCAAAAAGAGGAAGCAGATAGCATAAAATTATGTCAAATAGTATCTAGGCTTTATTTGGTACCCTTTCCATGCTTAACTTTTCGAAAAGCAATTTTGATTAATAGAAATGTGCTTGAAAACTCCCTATTTTGCACGAACAGCCTCTCTAAGACATGGAAATATGATAATTTTATTTTATACAAGACTGTAAAAACACAACAAAATAACACGAAAGAAATTATACCAAATGAATGTAGGACAAGCAGCAAACTGTTAAACCAACCGGCATCTCAAGCTATTACCTGCCCTGGTTAGCCTTGAAAAGGATGAAATCCTTTTTCTTTTCTTTACTTCAGAAAGAACTGGCACTGAAGAGACAATGTTAGTATAAAGATGGATTGCCGTATCTCATCCCCTCCAACTCCAAAGCAAGTTCATTTAGTGAAATTCTACGCCTTTTCGGTTATGCCGCAATATAAATTGGAACATAAACAAATATAGCCAAACCCTATTTCAGAATTTTCTCCCCGACCACAAAGCTGACCTAAGAGTGACCAATTAATCAAGCAGGAACACCTTAATGTCGACTGCCCCGCTGTTCCCAAAAACTAAATTGGAAAAAATATTGTGACTTGAACAAAAAAAAAAGGAAAAATTTTCAAGATTTGGATGTTAGAGGCGTTAATCCAAGAAATGATGAGGAGGTCTTGAGGAAGAAAACCTTCTTGGGGTTGAGGGCCGATGCCTACCTAATAATATTCCAGTTTCCCTTGAAGACGGCAACTGGAAACTGCCTTCTTGATATCGGCGGCCATCGCGAGGGACTTGTGCTCGGCAGCAGAAGGCTATTGTGTCGCGGCGACCGCTCATGATAGATCCGTTAAGCTGATACATCAGAAATCTGGAAATTTGGCTTTACATGCATTGGATGTTGAAGAAATTGTGAAATTTGGCTTTACATAGTCTAGTACGCCCGTTTGTTTCGATTTTTTTTTTTCTGTACATAGAAATAATTTTTTGGTGGATGAAAGCTTCTATAAAAATGCTTTTTATAAGGAATTTGGTTTCGTTTGGGACGGCTTTTTTACTGTTTCTTAAAGCAGTCTTTTAGTTCAAATTTTAAAAATTTTGAACTAAAAAGCTTCTTAAAGCAGTTTTTATTTTTCTACTGATTCGAAAAGCTTTTTGATATTTGATTTTTTTTTTGAAAAATAATATTTTCCTAATCATTGTTTCTAAAATTATCTTTTACAAAAGCAGAGGAAGAACCAAACGAAGTCGTAATCGTGATAATCATGTTAAATTATTCTGTGCGAACTCCTAATACGCAGAGGATCGTCCAGATTGTTGTTTACTGTTAATCTTAAAATTTTCAGTAAATACTCAGTAAACATGCAGCAAATACTTAATCAATATTCAGCAAAAACTCAATAAATACTCAACAAACACTCACAATAGAGGATTACTGAGTATTTGTTGCGTATCTAATTACACAATAAATACTAAAAAATTAAGCAGTAATCCGGGCGATCTTCTGCGTTCGAAGTCCACGCATAATTTCTCGATAATCATAATGTATCACATCAATTTGCTTATTTTCTTGCAAGAATATATCTTAAATTTATTTTCAATTACAATGTTTATTTTATATAAAAAAAATCACACTTGTCAATGTAAGAGTAACATAAACTTTCAAACAATAGAGCTGCTTCAATGTCTTTCTTCTCAATAATATTTTTATCTCTAGCAATCTAATAGCTCATGTAATCATCATGTGATAAGTTTAAAACATCAATCTTTATATTATAATAATCTTTTATTCAAGAGTAATGATGCTATATTTTTTATTATTTAAATTTAAGGGCATTCAATGCCACAAGTTTAGGAGTGTGTCATTATATGAATTAATAATACGTAAATATATCAAATATAACCAATCAATAAAATTATATCAATACTTAATTTCATTATAACATTAATTACTTGATAAATCATTACAAACTAAGAAAGCTTTTCAAAGCACCCGCAGATTGAACCACCAAAAGCTTCTTTTCTGGAAGAAACCGATGGCTGGCTACTGGTCTTGTTTGTGAAGTGAAGCCAGGATCAACGGATGCCGCCAAGTCCACTAGGGGCGCCCTGAAGGAATAAGAAATGCGTTTTTTTAGCTATGCATCACACACCTCATGTGGATCTAGCTTTCAACAGCGAATCTTTGTCTTTCAGAGCGGAAGTTCGGAACCGCGCCGGATTGGAGTATTCAAGTCCGAACTCTTTAGTATGAACGGACTGAACGCGTCCGGTTCGGAGGGCGGGCATATCCCGACCCTACTATCATTATGCCTTAAGAAAAAGCAAACAGCACGGGCGGAGGCCGGGGACGAATTTTCGGTTGCATTTCATATGGATTTATCTCTTCCATTCCTGAAAATCCTCGTCCCACTCGGGAATTTGGAAGAAGAACATACGGAAAAGACGGAATGGCTTTGATTGCTCTTAGACTATTTCTGACATATTCGAAGAAATTCTGACCGTCGGTCGGACAGCGTCACAAACCATTATTCTTCCACACCAGAAGTAAAAATCATCCTTTTACATCACATATAATTATATTAAATAGTTTTACAACTATGAAAAAGCACTAATTTGAGTATAAATAAGGTGCTACGGCCCTCAGTAATTGAATGAAAAGTTAGTATTTAATTTTTTTATTATATAAGTTTGAATACAATCATTCCTCTTCCTAAAAAAAAATTAAGGAGATAAATGAAGAATCCTACATTATAAAATGAATCATATTCAAATCTTATTTGAATGAATTTCAAATTATGTTAAAGTTTTATTTGAATGATGTTGGAAAGAGGTCTTAATCATGCTCAAATGATGTTTGAATTAACTCTTATGCTCTCTAAATTTCATGTGCATAAGCAACATTTATAAATAGGTCGAAGTTAGAGGAGGCTAACATAAAGTTAAAATTAAAGATACTTTAGGAGGTTGACATAAAAATAAAAATATATTCCCTCCTCAAGCATGTACATTATTTACTTTAATTTATATTAGTCTCCTCTAACTTCAACATATCTATTTGATTATTTTTATGTAGACAAGTCAGACTAAATATTAACCAATCATTGATGCTCTGTATAGACCATCATTAACATCCATACCAAAGAGTGGCATTCATTAGATATCAAAAACCAATTCAAGCTTTTCAATTAGCTAATCTCCTCTCTGATAAGAAGAATGATCAAATTACGCTGCCCAATGTTATTGAACTATAGCATTTCTTAACGATTTTCAGCTAATGTTTATCACAACTATTGTCCACTACCTATAATCATCGACACCTAACAACCGTCTTAATAATAGCTAAATCTTCTTTTCTATCAAGAGAATGATCAAGCTGACTGCTCATTATTATTCGATAATACTTCAAACGCTCTAACACCACTGCTATCATTACAAGAGACATTCTTGTTCCAACATACAACATATATGTACATACTTAGTGAGTAGTATCCTTAACATGAGAGAAGGATCCAAATATTGCGTCACTGGCCTGCCCTTAATACAAAAAGAAAAATCCAAACGGCTACAGTTCATACTCACATTATCTTATCACAGTACAGCGATAGAGAAAGATATGTCAAATCCGAACAATAATGGTGGCTCATTTTTGTTGCGTGGGCTGCATAAATTTAAGACATAAATGTCAATAAGAGATCACAGATCTCTTACAGTCAGTATTCTATAAAAACTGAAGCATTACTCAAACAATACTTGCGTTGACGCCATGAACGTCTTCATCAATGTTCTTCTTTTGGTTTTTGTACCAACACCATTATTATTCTGTTCAAAACTTTTTGCAGTCCCATACTTGTAAAATTTACACAGACAGCTGACGTTTTCATAGTAAAAAAAAAGTTAGTAAATTTTTTTTTATTTGAAAGATATATTTTATGCAGCCCATTTTGATCCGTTGAAGTCTCTGATTTAACTTTTACTTACATGATGTGTGTGTGAGTTTATTTTAATTGATCTAAATATCTCTTAAAAAAAATAGATTTTGTAATATATATATATATATTTCAAATTTTATATTTTTAAAAGTTGTTTTTTGGATTAACAATTTTGCAATTTTAGTTGAGAAAGCGGCATTTAAAAACCAAAAATAGAAAAGTTTAAGCTACCCTAAACATAGCCTAAATATATATTATATTAAGGCTTCGTTTGGGATGGCTTCTTACTGCTTCTTAAATCAATTTTTAAATACAAAAATTAAATATTTGTACTAGAAAGCTGCTTTAAGAAGCAATAAAAAAGTTGTCTCAACTGAAGCCTATATCCAAGACTCTTAGGCTATGCATATGTTTGGATGTCTAGTGTATTTTCTAAAAGTGATTGTGAAGCTGTTATGGGTAAAATTATTTTTTAGAAAGCTATTGTTGATATTATAAATATATATATATTTTAATTAAAATTGAACATATACTTTCTTAAAGCTAACGTATATTAGTAATTCTAGTAAAAAAAAAACAAATTCCCAATTCAAAAATATTTAAAAAGTAGTGAGAAAATGGTAGTCAAACAGAATTGAGATTGTGATAAAAAAATAAAATAAAAAAATTGTCCCAAATAAATCCGTAGACATGCCTATAGCTGGGCTTTACCGAGCAAATACCGAGTTATACAAAAGTTGTACCGAGTTTTTCCCAGAAAAACTCGGTACAACTCGGTATTTCTCGGTACAGCTCGGTATAACTCGGTATTGGTCTTCAGAGAACGGTATTCCTCATTATTATCAAATAATACCTAGTTGTACCGAGTAAATACCTTGTTTTTTGGCGGAAAATTGCCTCCGACCGGACGTTCCTCTACGTCCTTGCACCGGACGTAATAAAAGTGAAGGGCAAATAGAAAATACTGAAAGCTAGCAAATACTATTGGAAAAAAAGAAGTTTGAGTTTAGTAATAAATTGATCTTGTTCTAAAGATCATATAACATAAGTATAATTCACTTTTAAACATTTAAAGCCAAAAAATAATCAATTGGCTCACAATCAACAAAACTTTTGTTTGGGATAGCTTTATTATTGTTTTCTAAATCATCTTTTTTTTTTTATATATAAAAATTTTAAAATAAATTTTTTGTACAATAAAATTACTTAAGAAAGCAACCAAAAAAAAGATACCTCAAAGGAATTCTAAAATCCCTTTAGAGGCTGATGGGCTCAATTTTTGAAAGGATTCAAAATATCTTTTAATTATTACTTAGGTGTTTTCCTTATTTGTTTAAGAAAAATGTTGAATCAAGATATTCAAAATATCTGCCATTAAAATGAGCTTAGTAATTGCCTTTAGATTTACATTTAGATTAGTGCTACAACGGATAACTTGCAGTAAATCCAAGTGCAAATCAAAGCGTGCAGTTAATAATCCCATTATGATTGGAAATCTATCTGATTCCTGTTTTTTAATTTTTAAATACCATCTTGTACAATATTCAATAAAAATAATATTTATAAAAAAACTATTAAATATATTCTTATTTTCTATTAGAGCATCTATTAAAACAAAAAATATAAAATAAAAACTTTCAAAACAATCCAAGAATTTAAAATTTTATTTGTGGCTATTTTATTTTTTAGATCGCAATCACAATTTTCACTTACCAATTATTTTTTCACTATTTTTTAAAAAAATTATTAAAAAACTACTTTCTATAATAATTTCTAAAATATTTATTTTACATATAATAACTTTATAATCATAATTATGAAAAAAAAAAAAATTTTGTCCAGAAGAAATCGGTCACATAACATCTTGTGAGTATTGGTTAAAAAAGAAAATCTGCAGCATAAGGGCAAAAGCAGCTGTCGCCATTATGAATAGATAGCATGCTCTTAAGAGTTTCAGGCCCACTTATTGTTGGGCAGTGGTTGTTGCGACCTGCCACATTGGTAGATTCTAATCATCAGCCATAACATTCAAATCATCATTCTTATTATTATTTTATTTCATACAATTATACTATATAATTGTTAGCGTGTGTCGGATATACGTAGATTGCTATGACGTTTTATTCTCTTACTCTATTGTCGTGTATATTCTTGCTCGCGGCAAGAATATACTCGATAGTAAAGTAAGATAATAAAGCGTCTTAGCAATGTACGTATATCCGATACAACAACAATAATATTGTTTTTATTTTGTTGTGTATGTGCAACAATATCATGTAAAATGCTTCTCATGATGCTATGAGAATGGTGAGCTACAAACAAAGGCCTCCTTTATTGAAAAAAAATATTACGTGCGTCTTTCGAACTCTAATCAGATAAGGAAAATTGGTTTTTTATTGCTCTCTCTTATACATATCCTGATTGGAGTCCAGATGGAAAACTATGACTGGATTCCGTATGTAATAATCTCTCCCTTTATTGAGATTTGGTTTGTTTTGATATAACAAATCTTATTGGGATTTATATTAATAATATGAGCTATCTCTTGTATTCATGAAGATATCATATATTATGATCTAATAGGTACTGTACAATCACCGCCGGTGACCACCATCGTAAATTTATGATGGTGGTCACCGGCGGTGATTTTAGGGTAAGACAATAGAGTTCTAACTTATTTGATGAATTTTCTAATGATGTGTCAAGTTTAAATTTTTATGCACCACATCAATTTAATTAAGCACATTTTAATCATGCCCAATTTGATTCACATTTTATTTATTAGCCATGAAAGATTCAAAGAACTTCTTACAAATGCTTCATTTTTTTAATATTTATTGTTAAATCAAAATAAATATTTGAAAAAAAAAATTATGATATTTAAAAATATTAAAAAATTTATGTATAATCAAAAGAGAAAGTCAATATAAATTATAAAGAGCTTTCATACGAAACAGAAATTATTACAGCACAGTATAATATTAAATTTTAATAAATAAATCTATTGATATATAAATATTAAATTGTTTATAAGCTTAATTTCTTAGAATAAGAAATACAAGGCCTCTTTGGTTGGCTTCAAAGGGAGTGTAAATTATTCCAAATGTATAATTTTTAAAAATATTTATTTTTGGTTCAAAGTAAAATAAATATAATATAAAATTTTGATGCATTTGGAATATATCACATAGTTCATTTTTTTTGTGTATTTGAAATTTCTCCGATTTGGAGTTCTAAATACATTGAAAATTTACTGTTATTGATGCCCCTTTTGTCGGCCACCCATCACAGACCACCGCCGTAGTCACCCATCACACCCTGCAGCCTGCCACCACCACTATCAGCCACACCGTCGACCACCCACCACCGCAATAGCCCATCCGCCACCTGGTGCTTGCCATCAGCCACTACGTACTTTTTGGCATTATGCAACCGACTGTCACCGTCTGCCACCCGCCACGACCACTGTCAGCCACACTGTCGACCACCCACCGCCACCACCTGATGCTACCGATCACTACCTCTTTACTTTATCTTACATTCATTTTTACTTGAAATCAAATACAAAATAATAATTTTATGTATTTATTTTACAATAATTTAAACAACTTTAAAATATTATTTGTTTTTCTTTTTTAACAACCAAACACCAATAGTACAATAAAAGAAAATGTGAACCATTTGAATTCGGAGGGAGGGACTCACCACCGTACACGCACTGCACTGTGTGATCTTTCCTGCCTCTCATACGAAGTCAGAGTACCCACAATAGCAGTTGAAGCCAGACAGAGTGCAGCGGACTATTCATAAAGCCCCTTCTCTTTTCCATATTTAGCTGCGTTAAAACTCTCTTCTCAATAATTAATACAAATTGTCCTCTTCTGTTCATCGTCTCAAAAGGGATTTTTATAAGAACCACCTCCTATAGCTTTATTCCTCTTTTTGCTTTTTTGCAGATTCCATACGCACCTAACAGTTAAAACTTTACATGTTAATATCTAAATTGCATCAATAAAAATATATAAAAAATGCATTTTAATAAATTAATATTAATAATTTTTTTATTTAATTTATTTTTCTCTTTAATTTTGAAATATTTAGCTGAGCTATCAGCCTATGATGCCTATCAAAGCTAATTTAAAAGATTGAACAGATAAAACCATTGAAATTAAATATTATTTTAAAAGTAAATTTTGAATAATATAATTTTTATGAAGTTGATACTGATTCAATTTCGAATAATTAAAACTACAGAAAACTGTGAGAAGAAATCGAAAGTTTCTTATTCTCTTCTTTACCGTTTTGTTGGAGATCGAGCGGTTGAGATGGACTGCTGGTGAAACTACAAGGATGCATCGAGATTCGGGAGAGGAGATTGAAAATTGTTCCGTACATGACTTTTCGCCCTCTACAGCACTTTTTTCGAAAGAGATGTACCATCAAGGAAGTAAAACATACACAACTCTCCTTGACCTATTGGTTGAAAACTTAGGCTTCCAACTAAGAGGTTTAACGTTCGAGTCTATGTGTATGCATTGTGTGTGTGAGTTTGCCTTAAATTGCCTAAATGTCCCAAAAAAGGAAGTAAAACATTGAGACTTTTTTAAATATATAAATATATATATATATATCATTATGTTAGGTTGGTTATATTATTATTATTATTATTATTATTATTATTATTATGTACTATGAAGAATCAAATTCTTATTTAAATTTAATAAAAAAAAAACATTTTTAATACTTTCTACTTTCTAATCAAATTATTTTAGATTTATCTCTAACTTTTTTAACCTGTCAAAATCTAATACATTTATTCTCCTAACAATATCGATCATTAAATGACAGATGTTTTGTGTAACCAAATCATATACAACCGAATTTCCACCCGACCGTCGATTGACGCTGTATTTTTGCCCGGCCACTAATGGACGTCAGACTTTTACCCGACTGCCGACTGACGTCGTACTTCTGATTGACAGCCAACTGATATATCATCAAAAAATTATCTTGATCGAGCATGAATTTCGAGGCAAAGTTAAATGGAAAAGTTTCAAAAATAAATTTTGAGACCATCTGAAATATGATTTTGACAAACTTAAAGTCGAATTGAAAGTCTCAAAAAGATGAACCCAACGACATAAAATTTGATCAATTATAGTCCCAATGGGTCCAAATCAAGGACCCGAAGCACATTTGAAAGGTTCAAACTGTGAATTCGACAATCATTGATTTCAAATGTGGAATGCTTATAGTCGAATCAAGAGGCTCAATGAGGTGAATCCAACGAGCACAAGAGCACCAAATTTTGATGTTAAATGGTCCTTGATCAAGGGAGTTAATATCAGTCGTCCAATAGAAATACTCCTAACTTGCCCTTAATCTTTTCAATATTTATTGGACATGTCACTCTCAAAAAATTATAAATAAACTCATCATTCTTCATTGAGAGAAGGACCAAGCAAGGAAGAGGATGAATGAAAGAAGAGAGGAGAGGAAGAAAATTTTGATATCCCTCTTGCCACCATGCTCCTCCTCGACCACCACTCAACAAAATGGCTATCGCAGGACTTTCGTCGAACTTTTTCCCTGCCACCAACTGTTGCTTAACTTTTTGCCCGGCCACTAACTGTCACTGGACTTTTGCGGGCCACCAACTATCACCAGACTTATGCTCAACCACCTATTATTGTCGTAGTTTCGCATGACCATCAACTAACACTGGATTTATCCTCTGCCACCGACTATCGCCATACTTTTGCCTAACCACTAATTAACGTTAGATTTACGCCTAACCCTCGACTTTCGCAAGGCTTCTGCCAACTTTCGCCCGGTCACCAACTTTCGTCGGACTTACGCCATGCCCGACCACCAATTATTGATGTATTTACTCCTAATCATCATCGCCGACTATGATCTTTCTGACCACCGTTGCCCATCGACTATATTCTCTCCGACCTCCGTCACTCGCCAACTATGGCCTCTTCAACTTCCATCTCCAGCAGATTATAGTTTCCCCGACCGTCATCACTCGACAATAGTCTTTGTTACCTTCGTCGCCCGTCAACTATGGTCTTTTTTACAACCATCACCCAACTACGGTCCTTCCGACCATCATCACCCAACTACTGTCCTTTTGATTTACATTTAGAACTCCTTGGAGTGTGAGGGGATGTAGCAATTTGAAAATGGGAGGCGTCACTTGAACACGAGTATGCGGGATAACGGAAGATGATTGAATAATCGTACATGTTCGACTTTGCTCCTTGGCCGATGTTCCCTTCCAATTAGACCAGAAGTTACAACATTTTGATCGGAGGCAATGACGGGAGTTCGCTCGCTGTGAAGGAAACTTTCTCCCTTTAGTGCGCTTTGTCGTTCGTGGAATTGCGGCTGGCTGGATTATGGGTCAAAATTGGGTTTCCGAGTTAACTCGAACCCAACCCGGAATTCAAAACGGGTTAAAAATCAGGACCCGAACCCGACCCGTTTCGAGTGCTAGTTGACCCGAGCCCAAAATTTCTGTGTCGTGTTCAAGTCGGGTTTTCGGGTCATGTTAAATTTTTACACCACTACTTGCCGACAATGGTCTTACTGACCAAGCGAATATATCAACATTGATTCTTCCTACTCTCACCATGTAATGCACTATATATGATGTATATTGGCTACATCGAGCCAAGGCTTTCTCTCAAGGAAGGGTCTCATTTGTAATCAATTACAAACATTAGTGAATTCATTCAATTTGGGTCAGACCCCGTTGTTTTTTTCCTTTTCGAGGTTTTCCACATAAAAATCTTAGCGTCTCTTATGAACAAAACATCCATCTCTTTTATTTGTATGTGTGCTGGATCTTCGTACAAAGTTAAGACGTTTAACTTTATATCTCTCTACCACCGCGAATATTCTAGAACATTAGTTATTAATAGTTATGATCCCCATTAAAATCTATTTAACTACAACTAGCTAGTACTAGCAATGACAATTTTTTTTTAAATTTTGTGACATTATATTTATATAAGTAAATAAATAATAGATATGAAACAATAAGTACAATAATTATGAAAAACCAAATGAAACCATCCTCAACATCTTTTTTGTCCTTGCCCAAAAAAATCAATGTGCATTTAAAAAAAATAATGACTAAGATATTATTCTACTGCATATAAGTCTGGAAGGCTATAAAACTTCGATAATGTGAGATATGACATATTTATTGACGGCATTTATATCTACTACACATATGTGTATGTATTTTACAAATATCATGAGAAAGAGTTTTTCTAAGTATTTTAGAAGCAAATATGATAAATTTATTTTATATCAATGAAATATGATTCTTATGAATAAAATTTATTTCACATAAAGTAAGGCCATTTATGACTGAAAGAAGTTATGCTATATATGGTATGGTATATTTCAAGATGTTTGAATTTAAGCATCAGATTATATGGTAAAATTATTCACAAATCATACGATATTTCTCTATGAATATGCATAATATATTGAATAGAAAAAGCATAACTATGACTTCTTTTTGGACGGCACCTTTCAATAAAAATTTATAGTTTAAGAAATCTATGTACTAAAAAGCTGTTTTAGAAAGCAGTAAGAAAGTCGTCACAAACGAAGCCTTAAGTTATACATCATATTATTAGTTTTGTGTGGAATTTAATTTTGTTGATCAATTGGGTTATATTGTTAACTCAACTTCAATTATGTAGGTCGAGCTTATCAGGGATTGCAGGGGGACAACGCTCCCCCTGCTTGAAATTCGGGGCCCCTAATTCTGAATTTTTAAATATTTTTTGTTCCATACTTACACTGCAGCATTGCGGCAAGAGCTAAGCAATTTTTCTACTCTCTTCTTCTTGTTTATTTGAAAGGTTATATCCTTTCAGGGGTGGCAACGGGTGGACATAAATTTTTTAACTTTTCCTTTGGGACAACTTTTTTAATACTTTCTAAAAGAAATTTTTATTACAAAATTTTCTAATTCATTAATTTACGTATCAAAAAATGCTTTATACAGTAAAAAAATGTCACAAACAAAGCTTTAGCTACACGGTTAGTAAAAAACATTTTTCCATCACATAAATTTTTGAAAAGAAATGAAACGGCAACAAGAAAGTAACAGGCAAATGAAATTATAATTGTTATCTGAACGACAGAGTGGTGAAAAATCTGCAACAAACAAACCCTAAGAGGTGTATTGCTAAACAACGTAGAATGAGTTCAAATACAGCAACATAGCAGCAAGGAATTGGAATAACTTTACAATTGAAAACTATAGTTAATTGCATGACAACGGGCAGCACATGCATGATAACTTTTCCTTGACATGAGCATTCTCTTATTAGGCCAGCAACACAAGGTTTTGGGCACGTGCAAATCTATTTAGTTTAAAATCATTATGACCATAATTGAATCAAATCTAACAAACTATTAAATTTACAAACAAAAAAAAAATCCTAACGGAATCATTCGGTTTGTTTCTATTTTTTATTGATTATGTTTCCATTTTGCAAACAATAAAAACTTTTATTGGATTGATTTTGTATGTTAATCAATTGGGTTGCTCAATGATGTATATCCGAGTGCCAGATGCTGTGTTCCCGAGCGCCTCAGAACCGGTCGACAGAGAGCACATCGCCACAACGTTTTGGATTCGGCGCCCCAACGCTCTAGATTTGGCACAACAACACTACACGTTCGGCGCTGCAGCATTGCAAGGCGGACCAGACAGTTTTCTTTCTCATTTTTTCTGAAGGGTTATGTCCCTTGGGATTATTTAGTTAGCTTTTTCTTGTATTTTGAGATGAGTAGACATTGAGAACGATACATGTGAGAAGAGAAGCAAGAAAAGAATGAGAGAAGAGAGATATGTACCTATTTAGTTAGAGACAGTGCTCGCTGGAAAAGGCATTTTAGGATGATGTCATGCAAATGAGGAGAAGTTTGCGATGAGAGCAAGTTTAGATGAGATTCGAGGCATTTGAGGAGAACATGAGCAACATGCGAAGCTTGTTGAGAGGATTAATTATTCTGTGTGGATTTCGAACGCCCTCCTGTGACTAATCAGAATGTGCCACATCACCCATGTGCTCAATATCGTAGCTTGGTACTGTGGGTTGGTACCGCTAATTTGACGCATTCTGATTGTTTTCCTGACAGCGTTCTACGTCCAGTCTCCACACTGAATAATTCCTTTATTGAGAGAGGCATCATAGGACCTGTGCAGTGCTAAGGAACTCATTAGAGATGAATAGATGAACTATGTATGTGAAGAAGGCGATGTTTGAATAATAATTTTAATTAAAATATATAGAATCAATTTTGTTTATGACAAACTTCAATAAGAAGCCTACGAATATAATAAGACTCATTGTGCTCGACATTAATAATTGAAATTATTTCTTTAAGAAAATAAATTAAATATATTTTTTCAAGTGTACTTATTATGAGATTTATAAAATAAATTTTTTTCTCATATTGAAATAAAATTATCAAATCAACTTAAACGGTCCAACGTTATATTATAATTTGAAATGAACCAAACTCAACGTTAACTTTTTTTTTATTTAGTTGTTTTTAATTTTATTATTTTTTTATCTCCTCCACGCATATTATTAAAAGTCAAATACTATTTCTCCATAAGGGTGAGCTCTGTTGGAAGGTAAAAGAAAAAGAATGAACAGATACAAAAGGGCTTCAGTTTCTTCTAATTTTCTATTGCAAATACCGCTCTCTCTCTCTCTCTCTCGTGTATCGTTTCTTACTTTTTCTTGCAACTTTTGTCTCCCTCGTGCCCTCTCTCTCTCCCTCCTGCCCACTCTTCGAAATCCCGCTACTCTCTCTCTCTACCCCCGCTCCCATTGTGACCCGTGGAAGCCATTAATGCCGCCTACTACCTCCAAAGAAAGCAACCTTACCGGTATCCATACTACAGCCGTACTTAGTTAATCCTGCCACCAGAAAACCCTTTTGCACCTCTTCATCACTTGCTTGTTCTTCTCCACAACGGCCTTCCTCTTCACGAGCTAGCTAGTCCATGCGTCTCGTTCCTTCTTCATCTTCTTCCTTGTTAAAGCAAAGCAGACATGGAAGGTAGAATGAGAAAGAATGGAGGCCAAGCGAGCTCTCCACCGCCAGCCCTAAAGCAGCAGAAACAGGGGAGAAGGATCCCCGTGGTGTATTATCTCTGCAGAAATCGACATCTCGAACACCCTCATTTCATCGAAGTTCCTCTTTCGTCTCCCGATGGTCTTTACCTCAGAGGTAATACAAAATAGAGTTTTTTGGCTCTTAGGCAAACCGTTGTGTTTTGTGGTGTCCTTATTTTGCAATTTGTCTTCTTCTCTTTTCAATGGTAGATGTTATAAGTCGGCTTAATGTGCTAAGAGGAAAAGGAATGCCCGCCATGTATTCCTGGTCTTGTAAGAGGTAGCAGAGTGAAATCTCTATACTTTCAAAATTTCTCCTCTTCTCGGTGCTGAAATGATTAATTAATTTGAATAATTTTTTAGGAGTTATAAGAATGGATTTGTGTGGCATGATCTCTCCGAGGATGATTTGATCCTCCCTACCAATGGCACCGAGTTTGTGCTTAAGGGTTCTGAGCTCTTCAATCAACCCTCCTCTGGTAATGCCCCTTGATTATTTGCAAAAGGAGCTACTTTTCACTGTAGTTTTTTCCTTGCAACTCTGACAAAATCTTGTGTTTTTGAATTTGGATGCATTGAGTTTAGATAAGACACATCATGTTGGAACCATGGAAAAGCTACAAAATTCAAAAGTTTCTCAATCCGAAACTCCAACTCCCACTTCTTCAAGAACTAATGAGACTTCCTCCTCATCCTCTCCAACCGCCTTCAAGGACTCAAAAACTCCATCACCTCCATCACCATCACCGCCGCCGCCTTCTCCTCCTCGAAGACTAGAAGATGAGCAATGTCCTTTAGCGCATCGGCCGGGTTCCCCTAGCAATATCTCCACTAAGACAGTGCCCCCTAGCTTAGCTGAGTACAGGGTGTACAAGCCGAGTAGTGCTGCTGATGCTTCAACCCAGACTGATGATGGATGGAGAAGAACTCGTGCCGGGCAAAAGAATACTTGCACTAGAGGAGTTTCTACTGATGATAGCTTTATGGATTTTGAGTATGAACAAAGCAAGACGAATCAGATCACAGGGTCTATGGAAGGCTCTGAATTATGCAGGAATGAGATCTCTCCACCACTAAACTCATCAAGTGCTTGTTCCTCTGGTAGAAAGATGGAGACATTGGAGTCTTTAATTAGAGCAGATGCCAGTAAGATAAACAGCTTTCGAATACTTGAGGAGGAGGAGATTCTTATGCCCACAGTGCCAAGATTGAAGGCAACTAATGTGCTTATTCAGCTTATCACATGTGGTTCTATCTCTGTGAAGGATCACCATAGCTTTGGTCTTGTTCCTACCTACAAGCCAAAGTTCTCTCACATGAAATTTCCCTCCCCAATACTAGCTAACTCAGTGATGCTTAGAGAGCTCGACTATTTGTCCGAGAATCCAAGGTTTATTGGTTTAAGAATGGAAGATAAAGAGTATTTTAGTGGGAGCTTGCTTGAAACTAAGAAGCATAAGGAAGATATGCGAGAAGGTTTACCCACTCTCAAAAGGTCCTCCTCCTTTAATGCTGACAGGTAATTCCGGCTTTAAATGTTTGCTTATATATACATAATTTAACTTTCTACCAGGTAACAAATTTGAACTAAGGTGGAATTTGAAGACTGCTTACGTTACACTGCACCATTTTTCATTTCAGGATACTCTATCAAGAATTTTAATACTTCCATTGTTACATCTATGTTGTCTTCCCTTACACTGTAAAAACTTCTTGAATTGTCTAAAAATATGTCATTTAAGATCTTCATTTTGATTATTTTAGTGTTTTTTAATTTATTTTTCAAGTTCAAAATAATATTGCTTGGCCATGAGGCTGAGAAATTTCTTCTCCTTTCAATGCTTATATTCCCTTGCCATGGGATCTTAATTACAAAGAGAAGTTCTTCTGCATTTGCAAAAAAAATCTTAACGGTTGAATCCTATAGAACAATGCTAAGACATTGTACATTACACAGGAGCAATAAATCACCATATTCCAAAAGGGAGAAAGAAAGATTTGTCGATTCATCTCGTTCGAAATGCCTTCCCCGACCAACTAAGATTTCATCTAACAAGCCATCGAGGAATGAGATAATGAAATCAGCCATGTCAGATTGCCCAAGAAACTCTTCAGCTGATCCTGACTGTAGCCAGTCATCTATTGATGGAAGCAAGAGGATCACTGATATTTCTTCAGTTAAAGAAGATAATGAAAAGACAATCAAAATTGAAGAAAGTTAAGTAAAATCTCCTTCATCTTTGTTCTTAATTTAGTCATTTTGGTTATAAATCTCTCTCTCTTTCTCTGTTTTTTGATAGAGAATTTGCCTGTTGTGTATTCCTGCAGGCTTATTTCCGGAGCTCGGGTTATAATTCAATCAAGAGCTCTGTGTGATGATAGTGATGATAGCTCAAGTTCTGAGGAGAGAAGAACATAGATGTTTTCCTTTTTTTTACCTTCTTTTTATCAGATTTATGTAGTTCTATCTTCTGTAATCGTCAGGTTTTCTCTTGTATGTCTGAAGTAGAGAATTCAACGGTAAGTTCTCCGGAAGTTTTACCTATGCTACTTAAGAAATTTTTGTGCCATGGATATCTCTGGTTCTGAAACTTTGTGCAGCCAACAATATCTGCACCTTGAAATATAGACCTCCAAAAAACATTGAGTGTGTGTGCATCTGTGCATGCTCTGCATCATAATCTACCTCTTATGATGTTGGCTCAACACTCATTAAAAAATGCACAAACATATCAATCCAAACAAATGAAAAATTATTAGGTGTGGGCACTGGACAGAGAAAATCATTTGGATTTTTCTCTATCTATGGTAAAAGTGCAGTCAAATCGTAGCTGCTATAGTAACTGAATTTTTACTGTAGATAGAGAGAAATCATGATGATTCTTTCTGTCCAGTGTCCGCACGTGATAATTTGCCCAAACATACGATCAAGTGAGAGATTATTACATGCGGAGTTCGAGCCGTTCGGATTTATGAGGGCGTACTGGTGTGAAAACCGGAGCAAGACCTGCAAAAACAGAGGAAAAGAAGAAAAGAAGAAGAAAGCAGGAAGGAAAAGAACAGGGAAGGTTGGGAGAACTGTAGTTTTCTGTATTCAATAATCTGCCTCTTTCCTCCTTCTCCGGGCATTACATACTTCCTGTTGCTATAAGAAAATAATAAGATAAAACTAAAAGTGCTGAGTTGGCCACTAATTGGCAGAAAAAGGATAACCGCCTAAAAGCTGAAAAAAGGAGTGGAAGCATAATAAGGTAATGATGTAACCGGAGAGTGTATCCCATGATATGCCACATCAGGTCTCCCCGGTCGTGGGAGATTTCTCGCCTGAGGAAATAGAGTGGATTATACCTGTGTCCGGTGGCTTGTAAGCAAAAATGTCAGACACATTGAAGGTAGATGGAGTGAGAAACGTAGGTGGAAGCTCAACAACATAGGCATTGTCGTTGATTCGCCGCACAATAGGAACTGGTCCTATCTTCCGGGGGCTGAGTTTGGAGTACGTGCCAGGCGTGAATCTTTCTTTGCGTAGTCGCACCATTACAAGGTCTCCAGGGTGAAAAATCTTCTCCCGCCGGCTACGATCGGCCTGCTGCTTGTAATTGCTGTTGGAGTCTTCAAGCTTGCTCTTAACTTCCTGTAGCATTTTTGTATAAGCTTCGGTAGTAGTAGTTGCTACCTTGCTCTTGCAGTTCGGCAAGACTGCAATGTCTACCACATGATTTGGGCACTTGGTATAAACGATGCTAAACGGACATTGTCCGGTAGATCTATTCGACATCGCATTATATGCGAATTCAGCTTGTCCAAGATAATCGTCCCATTGCTTCGGATGTTCATGAGCCAAACATCGAAGCATGTTGCCCAATGTACGATTTACGACTTCAGTTTGTCCGTCCGTCTGGGGGTGATACGCGGAGCTCAGCTTAATTTCGGTTTGAAGCCTCTTCCACAATTCGCGCCAAAAGTGACTGACGAACCTCACATCGCGGTCCGACGTGATGCTGCGGGGAATGCCATGGAGACGGACGATCTCTTTGAAGAAGAGTATTGCGACGTTGAGAGCATCGAAGGTTTTTTTACAAGCTAGAAAGTGGGCCATTTTAGAGAAACGGTCGACCACCACCATAATCGAATCAGCTCCCCGTTTGGTCCTTGGCAGACCCAAGACGAAGTCCATACTGATGTCTTCCCAAATGGAGTTCGGGACTGGTAATGGTGTGTAGAAACCGGTATTTTGAGCATTACCTTTATACATTTGGCAGATTGGGCACCGCTCTACAAATCGTGCAACATCCCGACGAATGTGGGGCCAATAGAATCGGTTCTGCATTTGCTCAAGTGTCTTCGTTCTGCCAACGTGGGCGGATAAGCCCCCACTGTGTAATTCCTTCGTTAAATGCTCCCGCCAGGACGACTCCGGAATACACAGTTGGTTTCCTTTGAATAAGAAGTTGTGTCTGATAGAAAAATCAGCATAAGGGATGGGCGGTTGGCTTGTTAAGTTTCTCCAAGCATCGGAGAAGTCTTTATCCTGTGCATACAACTCTTGTAAAGCTTCCAAACCCGGGGTGTCAACTTGGACAGTGGTGAGCAAAGTAGTTCGTCGACTTAGAGCGTCGGCCACCCGGTTTTGTGTTCCAGATTTGTGTTTTAGTACGAAACTAAAACGCTGTAAGAATGTTAGCCATCTTGCGTGCATTTTATTCATAGTTTTCTGGCTATTGATGAATTGGAGAGCATGATTGTCACTGCATAGAACAAAATCCTGGTGCAACAGATAATGTTCCCACTGTTTCAGTGCTCGAACAACGGCGTAAAACTCTTGTTCGTATGCCGACCAATTTCGGCGAGCTGGACTGAGTTTCTCACTGAAAAACTCAAGGGGGCGGTCGTCTTGCGCAAGCACAGCACCAACACCGACCGACGATGCATCAGTATCCACCTGGAACGGTTTGTTGAAATCAGGTATGGCCAGTACAGGAGCCGTGGTCAGAGCCGTTTTTAAGGTGCTGAAGCTCCGTTCTTGATCCGCCGTCCAGGTTAGAGTCTTCTCCTTGAGGCACTCGGTGATAGGGGCAATTATGATGCTGAAACCCCGAATAAAACGGCGATAGAAATTGGCGAGGCCCACGAAACTGCGAACTTCCGTCACCGAGCGAGGAGTAGGCCAATCTGTTATTGCGCGGATTTTCTGAGGATCCATGTGCACGCCCTGGCTAGAAATGATAAAACCCAAGAAATGTACAGTGCTTGTGGCAAACTCGCACTTGGTTATATTGAGATACAGCTTATGCTCTCTTAAAATGCCAAGTATATGTGTGAGATGGTCACGATGATCTTCCAACGAGCGACTAAAAATGAGGATGTCATCAAAATAAACGACACAATACCTTCCGAGAGCGGGCCGAAGAATATCATTCATAAGTCGCATGAACGTCGCCGGAGCATTGCAGAGGCCGAAGGGCATGACGCGCCATTCGAACAAACCGTCTCTTGTCTTGAAAGCTGTCTTCCATTCGTCCCCGGGACAAATGCGGATCTGATGGTAGCCACTTCGTAGATCCAACTTTGAGAATAGGGTGGCACCGGCGAGTTTATCCAGCATATCTTCAAGGCGAGGTACCGGGAAACGGTATTTCGTAGTGATCTTATTGATAGCTCTGCTATCAACACACATACGCCAACTCCCATCCTTCTTGGGTACCAGCAGTGCAGGGACAGCGCACGGACTGAGACTGGGCTGAATCATCTGTTTCTGAAGTAGTTCTTCCACGATGCCTCGGAGAATTTCATGTTCGTGGGGGCTCATTCGATAATGCGGCAAGTTAGGAAGGTTGGCACCTGGTTGCAAGTCAATTTGGTGTTGCAGATCACGTAATGGAGGAAGCTCATTAGGTAACGTTGCTGGCCAGACATCTTGAAACTTCTGCAGGATGTCTTGTATGGTCTTTGGGAGTGCAGTGGTTTCCCCATTTATCTGACTATTGGACGCTACCAAGGCTAACATCCAAGAGGATTCCCTCCAAGAGCTGAGAAGACTTGAGCCGCTAACCACGAACATAGTGGCTTTATTGGGTGCATCCCGTTCATTTTCGGCAGCAGAGCGAGGTAGCAGTCTGATTTTGTGTTGCTTCCATTCGAAGCTATAAGTGTTCGCGCGCCCGTCGTATATTGCGCCAGTGTCAAACTGCCACGGCCGGCCTAAAATTAGGTGACAAATATCCATATCTAACACGTCACATAACACTTCACACACATAGCTCTTGCCAATGGAGAATGTAACGCGACACATCTCGGTGACGGCGATTTCAACACCTTTCTTAACCCAGCTTATTTTATAAGGGTGGGGATTACGCGTCGTCTTGAGATGAAGTTTCTGCACCACCGACCGAGAAATGATGTTCTCGGTGCAACCACTGTCGATGAGCAAATCACAGACATTGCCGCTAATAGTGCAACGAGTGCGGAAGATGGCGTGTCTTTGTGACGCACCTGCTTGACGAGGTGCTATTAACAATTTTTCCATCACGCAGGCTAGTGGCTCCCCGTCATCTGCCTGAAGATCCTCGAAATCTTGTTCATTCAACTGCTCGGCCTCATGATCTTCATCACCTTGCTCCCCTTCCATCAATTGCACTTGCTGTCGGTTGGGGCAGTCGTTGGACTTGTGCCCCGGTTGAAAACAACGATAACATTTCAATGTCACCGGCTTAGCATATGGATTTCCATCCCGCACAGGCGTCTTCTGGCGATTGTACAACGGAGGTTTGGGCTCAGCTCCAAGGATGCCTGGACCTCCAGACACGGGTGCAGTGGTCTTGTGCCCGCTAGACGCAGTCAATTTGAGTGAATCTCCGCCCTGTTCTGGAGCGTATTTCCGACCAACAGTTCCTCGTGGGAGCCGGTTGAGCTGAATTTCAGCTTTAAGAGCGTAATTGACGGCTTGTGACAATGTCCATACAGAATTCATCTCCAGCTTGTCTTGTATAGTTTCCTTGAGGCCGCCAATATAACGCGCTACCAACTGCGTCTCCGACTCCGTTAAGTTGTTCCGCGCGCTCAAGCGATAGAATTCCTCCGTGTATTCACTGACCGTCCGAGCTCCTTGATTGCAATGTTGATACTGTACGTACAACATTTGTTCGAAGTCAGTTGGTAAGAAATGCCCTCTCAGCAATCGTTTCATGCGGTACCAACTGGACACATTGCCCTTTCCTTCTCGTCGGCGAGACTGTAAAAGTTGCATCCACCACGCCCCCGCCCCTCCTTTGAGACGACAGGCGACGTATTTGACCTGTTTTTCGGGTGCAATCTCCATGTAATCGAAGAAGGCCTCAACGGCGCGCTCCCAATCCAGGTAGTCTTCAATGTGTAGGCGGCCATCGAAGAAGGGGATGTCCAGTTTAATGCGGAACTCTCCATTTTGTCGCTGCTGAAGTGGATATCGGCGAGGCTGCTCATAAAAATGGGGTCTATCTTCTTCGGCCGAATCCGATGCATCCATCTGCGGCTGCACGCCCTCATCTTCGTCGGAATCAGATACTATAGGAACGGCGGTGTGTGGTCTGCGACCATGAGGTGGGCGCAGTACCGGTGTGGTTGCCGGCGCAACTGGCCTCCCCATTGCTGCATTGGGTGGATTCGTCCGCAGGGATCGAATCTCAGTCCTCATCTCTGCCGAAAAACGGAAAAACTCGGTGGTTAACGCCTCCATCTGGCGAGCCATGCTATTCTGGGCCGTCCACAAGGCCTCCAGGCTTCGGTCGTCCTCCACATTCCGTTTGCTTCCTTCTGCCATGGGATTTACAGCCATAGCTCTGATACCAATTGGTGTGAAAACCGGAGCAAGACCTGCAAAAACAGAGGAAAAGAAGAAAAGAAGAAGAAAGCAGGAAGGAAAAGAACAGGGAAGGTTGGGAGAACTGTAGTTTTCTGTATTCAATAATCTGCCTCTTTCCTCCTTCTCCGGGCATTACATACTTCCTGTTGCTATAAGAAAATAATAAGATAAAACTAAAAGTGCTGAGTTGGCCACTAATTGGCAGAAAAAGGATAACCGCCTAAAAGCTGAAAAAAGGAGTGGAAGCATAATAAGGTAATGATGTAACCGGAGAGTGTATCCCATGATATGCCACATCACGTACAGTAAATAACTAAATACATTTTTTTTGAAAAATTATATATTGACTGTATTTATTGTGTGAAATCCACAAATAGGAGTGTTAATTTTTGACAAGACCCGAACCCGGCCCGGAAAAATCCGGGTTCGGGAGTGGGACAAGCTCCATTTTATAGAGTGGGCAAAGTTTTAGTTATTAAATAATAATAGTAGTGTTTCTAGAGAAAAATAATCTATAAAATTAGTAAGTTTATATCATCAAACTTTGTAATAGTGTGAAAAGTTAGGGAGTTTTTATTTTAAATAATTCGTCATTTCATTTCAAGTTGAGAGTTAAGTTGCGTTTTTTTTTTTAAATAATTGGGCAAAATGATAAATTGAGGGTGCCCAAACTCGTAAAAATTATCGTATTCTTTAGTTTTTTTTTATTTTTTTAATTGAACTGTGGGCATTTGCCCACTCTGGAGCTAATGTTAGATTGGTCGGGTTAGGGAATTAGGAGAGAAAGGGCCTTAGGGTTTGAGTTGAGAGGTGAAAAAGTTTTGAAGATGAAGGGTTAAGATTTATTCGTTCACCCACCGGACTTAGCTTGGTTGGTGAGCTAGCAAGATTGGGAACCCCCAACTCATATTTGAATCCCCTTTCAAGCGGCTCACCTCCTCTAAGGCGAGTAGCAAAGTGTGGGCCCGACATCTGTGGGTTTGCTCCATTAGGTTCTGCCGAGGGATTAGTTATGCCGCCATACGTCTCCTATGAGGGTGGCAGTGAGTAGATACCCCCGTTCAAAAAAAAAAAAAAAAGATTTAGTTGTTCCTCCCCTTAAATATAGGCAAGTGGATTGATTCATAAATTGGCTTTAACAAAAAATCATAAAAAAAGACGTCGAGTGACACCTCCATCAAATTTTATAGAAGAAAAATAAATATTTTTTTAATAATTTAATTTTTTCATAATTAAATCAAATCAATCCTCATCATCATCACAAGGAATAGCATGTGAGTTGCTCATGCATATGACAATGATAGCCAAGAAAATATTACTCTTCTCAAGTCATTACATCATACAAAAAGGCCCTTTCGTACACCAATCTTAAGACTTGGTAGATTATGGTTAATTTTCATTGCTTTAAATAATTGTCCAGCTCCAACAACAACCGCAGGTCAGATATATGAAAATTTTGCATAAAAAAATCGTTCCAAACGAAGCCTAAATAAATTAATAATTTTAATAGGTCCAAATAGGGTCGAATATTTGAAGATCAAGTCTTTTTATAAGTATATTCAAATATGATCATGTTATACTTAAATGAGACTCATTAGGCTGAGTTAATTGAATCAATAGGTCCCCAAATCCCCAAAATTTTAGCTTGAGGCTAATCAACTCTTCTATATTAAATTTTTATAATGAGAATTAAATATATCGATATAAATAAACCAATACATTTGCATACATTAAATGTTAAAATTCAAATTTCATAAATAAGCTTAACATTTTTAAACTAAAGCTTCAATTGGTATAGCTTTCTGCTTATTAAAGCGGCTTTTTAGTACAAACATTAAAATTTTTATACTGAAAAACTACTTTAAGAAGCAGTAAGAAAGCCACCCCAAACATTAAAAGCGTACTGCTTTGCTTATTATACTGCAACTATAATTTATGTTTGACCTAAAATTAGCTTTTTTGTTCCTTTTTTTTAAAAAAAGATTATAATAGAAAACAACTTTCTACAGCAAGTTTAAAAAGTTCTTTTTTCTATATTAACTTTACAAAATAGTAAGAAAGTTGTCTAAAAAATTACTTATGAGATGGATGAATGAAAATTCAGAAAAGTGGTGTATAAAAGTGCTTATTCTAATGTGAAAGTTAATAATGAAATACTTCTTCAAGAATGAAGACTATTGCATAAGGCTCTTTCCTAAATACAAGAGGATGTAATATTATAAGCTACATAGCTTAATTTCTATGCTACCAACATAAGGAGAAAATATGTCCCTTTCCTATTTAATTGGCAAAGCTTCTTGAAGAAGCACATGCATTTGTAAGACTAATCTTCATGTGGACCCTTTCTTTTTTATTGAAAAGTCTCTCTTTTGCTGAAAATTTCTTTAACTAATTATTAGTTTCTACATTGAGAGGATTAGAAAGCTATCTTGAAGGAAAACTTTTTGTTAAATTTATTACATTTTAATGCAAAGTGATTAAGCATTAAAAAAAGTTAAACCTTGAGCTTTTTTTGTGACTTTGTTTGATAAATTGAGCATTAAATGAATTATTGTAATATTTTTGTAAAAATGAAAGAAATAAAGTAAAATTTTAAAAGAAAAAAGATAAATTTTTGATATAATTTTAATATCATGCAAAATTATAATTATCACAAATTTAGACAAATTCGACACATTGATTTTTTCGGACACCTCAATTTTCTTTCTTTATTCATTCGAATAATTTAGCTGGTTTTGTTGAAAATCCACCGCAAAATACTAAATGTCTAAGATTTTATTCATATGAAAATTTATTATTTAGTATAAAGATAATGCCAAACTCTAAACACTTATAGTCTCTTACTCTCTTTATCAATATGTTTGGACCAAAATGGTCCACAACTAAACCATGTGACCAAAAGTTTGTAAGATTTGACACTATAGCCTTCACTTATTAGTAATAAGAAAAGCATATTAGCTTTTATATGATTTGACATGAACAATAATTAATCTAACCATAGAGCAACTCAACCTATAAAGGTGTTTTGAAATGTTAAAAATATTTTTTTTAAGAGAAAAAAATAATATTGATTAGTTAGAGCTAGTCTAAACACCATTATTTGAGTCATTATAATTGCATGTCACATCAAAATAGCCTTTTTTTTTAATTTTATTCACTCTAAAAAATAAAAATAGCCATTCTTGTCATCAAAATGTTGGTCCATGCACTACTATATTAATTTGCATGGGGAAAAGGTATGCAAATATAGACCAAAAGATTTATTTTTAATGTTTTTTTCAATAATTTTACATTTTGAAAAATTTTATTATTAAAATTTTAATTTTTAAGAATGAGTGATTTAGAGCATTTTAATAGTTCATACAATTACTATGAAGCTTCATTATGTTACTTCAAGTAAAATAGCATATTATCTCAAAGGCTCAAAGCACAATATTATTATTTGTGATAAAAAAAGTTAGTGGATATTATGGTTTGCAACAATAGTTAATTGGGGGTTAATTATGCTTAATTATGTTTATATTTATAAGGGTGTCATCAATTTTACAGAGATGTGAGTCGAAAAATCTTGGTTCAAGTAAACCTGATTAATAAATGGATTTCGTTTTGGTCTGGAATTTCGACCCTTAATTAACAGGTTTAATTCGGGTTGGCCCACAAACCTGAATTTGACCCAAAAGTAATTTGTTTATTTTTATTTTCTAAAACTATTTTGCTAGTTAAGATGTGCTTCTTATTTTTTTATCAATCAACCTAAAATTTATAGTTGATAAGTTATTAAAAATATTTTTTAATTAAACAAATTGTCGAGTCAAGTTCAAATCATTTGGGTTAAAAGCGAGTCAAGTTTTAGCCAATCGAATCAAATTCAGATCAATTACGGGCCATGCCCGAACATGTTCAAATTATTTTAAGGCATACTTATCATAAAAATATTTCATGATTTATCACTTTTTTATGCTCAATGGGCACTTATAATGTTGCAATTAGGTCACCCCAATCATTCAATATATTCTAAATTATTGGAATAAAATTTATGAAAATCAAAATAATTATATTTAACTCTTCTTATATGGATATATGCCACATAAATAAGTCTTTTTATATATAATGCCATATAAATAAATAAAAAATAAAACAAAAATCCATAGGCATAAAATAATTATTTATACCAAAACATTATTTTTTCTTTATTTTAAAACCTCTATAAATCAAAATTATTTTTGAAGTATAAGGCCTTTTTTATTTATAGAATTAAATAAAGTCTCTAAAAGAGAATTAGCTGCCAACCAATCAGACTATATTTATCTTAGCTTTTTAACTAGCATATTAAATTTTCATTTGGTGTATTTTTCTTATTGATTTTTAAAATGATTTTTTAGTTAAAAAACATTTTAATTTTTTAATAAAAAATTACTTTAAAAAATAGTAAAAAATTTATCTCAAATAGAACTAAGGCCTCGTTTGGGACTGCTTTTTTACTGTTTCTTAAACCAATTTTTAAGTACAAATTTTTTAATTTTTGTACTAAATTTTGTTCTAAGAAGCAGAAAGTATCAAACGAAGTCATATCTTGATTTAAAATAAATCAAAGAGGAAAGTAAGATTAGCAAGAAAGCTATTAATTATTCAATGTGCATATTCATTTAGAGCATTAATTGTATTTTATTTTATTTTATTTATTGTCGGTATATATGTAAAGAAAATTTAATAAATTATTTTACTAATAAAATCACACGTATTTTTTTATATTTATTAGTATATTGTGCAAAGTTTATTATTATAAGTATAGTAGCCTAATCAATTCTGTCTAAGTAAAATGTCATTAATTAATTATTTTTTTTATTTTTTAACCTTAGGTAATAACTAACTCTAGACTTATATTGACCTCTACTAGGCATAGGCATGCAAAGTCAATTGAATTGATTGATCTGACTAATAAATAGTTGGGTTGGAAAGAATTTAAAATTTACATTCAATAAAAATTAATATGTTGGTGTAATAAACAAATTTATATTAAAATTTTGAATTCTAAAATAGATTAGCAAAAATTTTCTTCCCATCCATCAAACATTAGGCTTTAATTAAAATTTTATAAAAAGCACCCTAATCATTAACACATATTACATTCTATTATTATAGAATTTAAGCGCAAATTATGCTGGAATATATTTTATTACAAATATAAGTAAAAAAACTTCATTAAATAATAATAATTTTTTCCTCTTTGATAAAAAAAGCAACTAAGTTTTCTCTTTTTTTAATATAATAATGAGTTTTAATGAATCTTAATATGTTTAGAATTTTAAAATAAAATTTGATAATAATATTTAATTTTATAATAAATCTTAATAATGCTATTAAACTAGAAAAATTAAATACATATAATCCAATTTTTTAAAAATTGGTGTTTAAATTTTTTTATTTATAATAATATCATCTAAAATTTGAGGAGGATAAAATTTCAACTTTTATTTTAAATGATTTAGGTTTAGTTTGGGATAACTTTTCTTACTATTTTTTAAAGTAATTTTTTAGTATAAAATTTTAAATTTTATACTAAAAAATTGTTTTAAAAATCAACAAAAAAATCATTTCAAATAAAAGTTTAATCATATAAATATAGAGATGTTAAAAAAATAGTGATTAATTTTATAAGAAAACAAATTAATGAATGTGCAAAAAACTCCAAGAATTTCTAACATAAAAAAAAACTAATTGGTATTAATTGCAAATTTAATTATATTTGCAAACCAGAGTTTTATACAAATATCCTTAAAAAAACCCCAATTCTGAACATAATCCTAGCTTCTCATAATTGATAATACCGTAGAAATTCTTCGACTTAAAAGGACACCTTGTTTTCCGAATCCAGCTCAGGCGATCCTTTCCTGCTCCTCCGACCACCGGCGTTCATAACCACCGGCGGAATTTCAAATCCCTGCATCGCCGGCGGCGGGTGCCTCCACTCCGGCAGCGGCCCTGCGAGCATCAGCGTTTGAAGCAGCGGTCCAGCCCTCATCACCGCCTCCAAAAGTCGCCCCTTTTCCGGTAATCCACGTTTCCTGGCCGCTGCTTCCATCTCCTCCTCTGCCACCGCCGCAGCCGCCGCCGCAGGGGAACTCTCGTCCTCGGAGGAAGACGAGGCCGGCGCAGGGCGGTGGCGGTGGTCGAGGAGGAGGAGGAGGGTGTGGGCGTGGAGGCGAGCCTCGTCGCGTTCGCGGGAGGCGAGGTCGAGGAGATGAGAGAGGTGGTGAGCGTGCGCTTCGAGGCGGCGGAGCTCTTCATGGGCTATGAAGCGGGTGGATTCGAGCTCGAGTGTGGTGCGGAGGAGGGCTTGACGGAGTTCTTCGGCAGAGTGGGAATCGTCGCCGGGGGCAAGCGGCTGTGAGCAGAAGGAAGGCCATGAGGTGGGAGAAGTGGGCGGCGGAGGATGGTGGTCCATTTGGTCCGATTGTGGAGTGGGAGAAGAGCAGGAGTCGTTGTCGCGTTCTTAAAAAAGAAGGGGTTCCTCAATCGCTGATTCATCGGTTGGGAGTCGGGTTACTAACCGGTGAGCTAATTATTAAAGCTTCTTTGGTCACCGTAGTGGCGTAGTAAACAAAGGCTCCAACAATTGAACTTTTATTTGGTCCGGTGAACGTACGTAGAGGAACGTCCGGTCGGCACTAAAATCCCGCCAAAAAACTCGGTATTTGCTCGGTATTGTTAGGTATTATTTGATAATAACGAGGAATACCATCATGTGAAGACTCAATACCGAGTTATACCGAGCTATACCGAGCAATACCGAGTTATACAAAAAATACCGAGAAAAACTCGGTATTTTTTTTGTATAACTCGGTATTGCTCGGTATAGCTCGGTATAACTCGGTATTGGGTCTTCACATGATGGTATTCCTCGTTATTGTTTGGTATTGCTCGGTATTTGCTCGATATTTCTAATTTTTTGACGCGATTTCGGTCGGAGGACGTAATAATTGTTCCCAACAATTAGTGTGAATTGTCTCCATAGTATTATTATTATTATTATTATTATATTTAGCAATATATAGACTTAAAAAATAATTGGAGATAATTATAATTATTATTTTTCTTAAAGAGGGAGAGGATTAAATAATGTATAATAATTGGGCTAATGATAACAATGAGGATAAAAATTAATCCTAAATTAAGAGAGATCTAGTGAATGTTTTAAGATTCATTTGAGACGGCTTTCTTACTGTTTCTTAAAACAACTTCCTAATAAAAAAATTAAAATTTTTTTAGACTACTTTCTTACTGCATCTTAAAGCAGCTTTCTACTACAAAAAATTAAGAAGCAGTAAAAAGTCGGTAAAAAGTCATCACAAACGAAGCCTAAACCCCCTCCCTTCATTTATCTTGGTTTAGACGATTTTTTTACTGCTTCTTAAAATAGCTTTCTTGTACAAAAATTTAAATTTAATTTTTTGTACTAAAAAACTGTTTTAAGAAGCAGGAAGAAAATCGTCCCAAACAAAATTTTAGTGACAAAAGTAAGACGAGACGATAATGATAGTCTTCTTAGAAATAGAATGAGTAGCCTATAGTCAATAAGCGGCAAGATGTCATTTGGAATGCTCTAATCTATAACAAACATGGTTAACATAACGACCTAAAGCTAGATGATTATTGAAGAAACTTGAGTTGTCCTCGTAAATGAAGGGAGGCGCTTGAGAGACCAACTCTTGATTAGGGCTTTAAACATTTTTTTACTATATATATAAATTGGGCTCTATTTATGAATTATTTAGGTTATATTCTAATATTTATCTTGTTGACATGCTTGAGTTGAGACTAAGGCTCCGCTTGTGACAGCTTTCTTACTATTTTGTTTTTCAAATCACAGTCACAATTTTTTTTTGTCACTGTTTTCAGATAAATTTGCACTTGGAAGTTACTTTCTATAACAACTTTAGAAAATTAGTTTATCTACAACAATTTTATGAAATAATAAGAAATCCATTCCAAACAAAACCAAAACTAGACAATAAATTCACATTTGATGATGACAATTTGAAAGTGGTGAGATGGTAGCCATCACCTGCGTTGTCCCCCAATCAATGAATATATAAGACCACATCAATAGAGTTAAATGATTCAAAAATGCAAATCATCAATAAGAATAGTTTCAAAAAGAAACATAGATAAATTTCGGGGATATAATGAAATTGTGACAAAAGGCTATCAATAAATAAGGAAAATAGATCTAAATTTATATCAAAATATCCATATTCTTGAGAGGAATTACATTTATGACTAACTTGATTAATGAAGGCCTATGAGAGTAGCATGAACTCTCAAAAGTTCAAACTATGTAAAAACTATTGCACCCCAATATAATTAGAGCTCACTATGCAAATGCTCACACATAGGTGTGCCTCCCTAGCTAATTAGTGGTGAAGTAAATATAATATCTGCAACAAATTAGCCTTATTTTATTTATTTATTATTTTTTTTAAGCTACTGAACTTTTAAGCTTAGGACCTTTCAGTGCGTGATGTAACCACCCGACCAAAATCTCATTGAATCCATTAATTGACTGAGGCTATGTATTTAAGCCAACCTCATTCTCACCCATAATTTCCATTTTTTAGACCTTGATTTGTCACAGCTCAAAACTATCGAGATATTGTTCGTTTAGGTCTAACAGTCTCACGATTTTGTCCTATTTGTGTAACTTCTCAGTAGATCATCCGATCCATCCTGGAATTAATATGCTTAACGACGGAGTTTCTTAAATGAAATTTCAATCACTACACCAAAAGGCGCCACGATGTTTAAGAATTTTGTTGTTACATGATTAACCCTTTGTGAGAGCTCGTTTCTTTGATTTGCCTTCCAAGATCTGATTTTCCTTCCAGGATCGTCCGGGCCGATTTTGGATCGTCCTGGGACGATCAGATAAGACAAAAATCCCGAGAGCAAGGGTTTTTATCGTCTGAGAAAAATTAATTATCGTCCTGAGAAATCGTCCTGGACGATTGGATTTTGTTCACATCGTCCTGGACGATGTGGCGATCGGCCGGGCCGATCAGGCTTGTTTTAAAAGAAAATCAGCTCTATTTGATGAGAGAGAAAAATCATTTTTTTTAAATCAAAATATCTGAGGAGAGAGAAAGAGAAGGAAAGCAAAGAAAAAGCTGGTTTTCGGAGGCCGCGGAGCGCTTTTCGTCCGACGCCGCTGTTGGGAAAAGTGTTTATCTCACAGTAAGGACTCCGAACCCTATTTCTGTTTTCGAAGATGTTGAGTTTTGGAATTTTTGGGCTCAGATTTGTATTTTCGTTACCGAAAAACGCGCACCGTTTTGTATTGACGAAACTTTCACCGCACAACTTTTGATATGTTATTGATATGATTTTTCTATACGTTTTGAGTATTTTCTGTAACGATTCTACCGGTTATTTTGGGTTCTGCGCGATTTTGATCGAATAGATAAATATCAGGTTGTTGATTGATGTTGCTTCAGTAGAATAAAAGTCTTATAATGTTGTCGTGTACGTTCTGTATTAATTTGGTAAATTGTGATTTTTAGGAATTTTTGTGTAAATTCCGTGTATTGTCGTTATGCCGCTGGATTTTCGTACGATTTCCGATCTTTTGAAATTGATGATTTGAATTGATATGCATCTGAATGTGAATATCTGCTTGATATACTGAAAGACAAGTGAAGCCTGGTTGAACCGTTGGTTGGAGATCGACTTGACCTGTACAGGATGGTGGGCCGACGGGCTTTCCTTTAAACTATTGATCATTGATATAATAATTGGGAGTCATAAGGAGATTAATATGCCGACGGGCGGCCGACGGGCACAGAGTGACGACTCTTATTGAAACCAACGGATGGATATCTACAACAGCACTATGGATTTCTACAACAGCACTGTGGATAATAGCCAGCAATGTACTTGTTCAGTAAGACTATTGTATGGATTTGCATGTGTACGGTATTGACCTGTTGATTTCGTTTTGGATTTATAGATTTATTGACATCGATAGATTTTATCGACGGATTTATTGTATTGCATTGACTTATTGCATTGATTTATTGCTACCGGTTGTATTGGATTGAATTATTGATATGGATTATGGATTTACTGACGGATTTACGGGTTTATTGATATTGTACGATTTCATTGATATTGTGTATGGTCCTGTCACTGGAGATTTATGGATACATACCGACATATATGGATATTGTATTGATTTATGGATACCGACACCGACATTGATATGGATATGGTATTGATCTATGGATACTATTGATACGACAGATACTGATACACTACTGATCCATTGATACATTGATTCATCGTACTGAGCATTGATTGATTGATTGGATTGATTGATTATTGATATATTGATTTGATTGCTTATTGCGTTAATTGCTTTATATGATTTTATTGTATTGATTGATTTCAATTGACTTTGATGATTTTATTGATTTGATTTCAACTGCTCTGACGATGTGTTGATTTGATCGTTTTATGGGATTCCCTGTCGATTGATATGATTGACCGGACTTAAGTGCTTTACTGATTTGATTGATGCGATTTCACTGATGTAGCATCGTTCGTGGTCGTCATTGGATTGTTCTCGTTGTGGATATGGATACATACGCTGCCGTACTGATATTAAGCAAGTGGTATTGAATAACTGATCGATTTGTAAGTGTATGTTCTGATATGATTCTTCTATTGATTTGACTGATGTTATCGACTGATATGTAAATTGATATGATAGATGCTATATTGATTTGACTGATGTTATAGACTAATACGATAGATAAGACGACTTGACGACGATATTGATGTAATTGATGTTATCGACTGCTATGATATATACTGTAGAGATTTGATGCACGCACTGATGTATTGAACTTTATGGATTTTCTACTGTTTACGAATTTCTTTGAGATTTGACGTATATTAATTGAGCTTGATGGATTCTTTTTCCGACCGTCTATCGATTCTTCTACCGCTGCATTGATTACTGATTTCCGTATCTGCATTGACTCGTTGATCATGTGCGACTGATTGATTTGACTTAATTTGATTGACTGACATGCATATTGTTTCCAGTACCGTGCTTTGATTTCAGTTGTAAGCTTTGGTGACCTGCTGGGCTATTTAAGCTCCTTATATGTGGTTAACAATTTCAGGTCCGAGCAAGGGAGCAGGAATGGAGATTGATCAAGACTGTCGACGAATCCTTTCACTATGGATGCCTGGGGCGTCACACCCTTAGCTCTAATTAATTAGATTTTGTTAACTTTGGCTTAGATGTTTCTTAATTTCAAGGTAAACCTTCAATCTACTACATATGAACTGTGATTAGCCCTCTTGATTAGCGCTTAACTAATCAGCTTAATTGGACTTTTGTTGGGGCTCTATTAATTAATCAAAATTTTAATGACAACATATTTTCTTATAAAAGAAAATTAGTATGATTTAGAATAAGACAAAAAATATCAAATTTAATGGAAGCTTCCATGAAGAAAATAATGATGGCTGTGACCCTAATAAATAACCCTTCTAGAAGAAATTAATTGGTCTAATTTATTTGACTTTTTTTTTTTAATTTATCCAAACCATATTGTAATTTTGTTTATGTTGACTCATCAAACAAACTTTCTTTGGCATATTTTAAATAGCAGAAATGAGTAAGGCTTTCAGGATAAAATAGATTTTGTGCATTGATTTATTTTGCTCAATACTTAGAAGAGTTGAATTAATATATATATATATATATATATATATATATATATATATATAACTCGAACTTTTTAATGAAAAAAATGTCAAATAATTAAAAAATATAATATTAAACATAAAAAATATTTGACACAATAGAAGGATCTTTATACGTACGTGAAAAATATCATCCTTTAAGATTTCGTTTGGTACAACTTTCTTGCTGTTTTTTATAGGAATTTTTTACTAACAACATTTTTAAGAACATTTTTATTCAAAAACTGATTTTGACTTATTCTGAAAAGGCTTTCTTATTGCTTTTAAAAATAACGTTCTAGCATAAAAATTCAATGAAAGCAGTGAAGAAACAATAACCAAAATCTGTACGAAATAAAGCCTTAAAAAATAATAAAAAAGTTGTCTGAAATAAAACTTAAAAAAAACTAAGCAACCAAGCACATGCTAACATATTCGTCGTTGTCTAAGTAAATTCACCAAAATTGATTTGAACATTTTCCTAATATTGCATTAATTAGTTGATTTGAACCTAACTGTCATAGTTAAACTATTTTTATGCCTCTAATTATCTCAAGAAATAATAGCTATACAACAAAAAATAATCAAACAATATATTATAATCTATTAATCGAGAGTTTTCACTTTCAATTATGAAGTTTTAAATTAAAAAAGTATTATTAATTTTTATAAACTTATTTTTAAATTTGCTCAAACTATTAGAAAAGAAAAATCAACAAAAACCAGCAGCTTTTTGCTTCATTTGGAACGGTTTTTTTTCTGCTTCTTAAATCAGTTCTTTAAGAAGCGGCTTTCTTACTTCTTTTTAAAACAGTTTTTTAAGAAACAGTAAAAAAATTGTTCCAAACGGAGCCATAATTTACTAAACTCCATTTAGTAGATTAAAGAGTCAAATCATTTCATCAAATTAAATTATTCAATTTTCACATCTGAATGCAAACATGATTCAGCCACACTCTTGGAAAATGATCAAACTCATGATGAAAATAGAATCTTAAAAGGGAATAAAAGAGCACATAAATCAAGATAAAGAGGCTCCAATAGTGAATTTTTTTTTTCTGAATGACTGAAATGATGGAAGCACCAACGTTACAATGATTTTGAAAATGAAAAAAAAAAAAAAAAATGCAAGTTTGGATATGCGATTAACCATCTTAAAAGTTATATGGATTAATTCAGTTTTTATTTATTTTAATTTAATCCTTTAAGTTTATCTTATAATCAACTAAGTTAAATTTATAATTAAATTTAATGAATTATTCATTTGAACTAATGCATTATTTTGTGTGGAGGCCAGACGCAGAATGCCGTTCGAAGACCAACCAAAATGCGTTACGTCAGTGGTGTCGAGCCGTGGTACGGAGCAGTACCGAGTCGCAGTACCGAGCGAAGATGTGACATGGCACATTCTGATTGGTCTCCGGACGACGTTCAGCATCCACATAGAATAATTGATATCCTCTTTTCGGCCAACTTTGTCTAGTCCTGACCAGGCTTATATGAGCATGGTTTGACATTTATAGGTTTTGTGTGACCTCGGATTATTGTAATTCTATGAGACTCGGGTCAACATTTGGCCAATATTGTCAAGCAAGGGAGAGTTAATTCTCCATAATTACCAAAGGAATCTATAAGCATAGGCATGAGGCTAAATTGACATATTATGGCAAGACAAGTATTAGTATATCCTTAATATAAGCTTTGCATCAAAACTTTAGCCCAAATTAACTAATTTTCTTGGAACAAACTAATAGACTAAGGCAGCCTAGACCTTGTCAAGTCAAATAAACACTAGCTTAAGACTTGATAAGCAAGAAAGGTCTAAAAGCTTCATAGTTATCGCTAGGCTCGAATCTTGGCCAAACATTTAGGTAAAGATGGACTTATGAAAGTCCTTTAGTTTTTTTCTTTTATATGTTTTTTTTTTTTTTTTAAAGATTAATGTATGTCTTTAAGTTAGTGAGAAAATAAGGGGCAACACATATGTCTATGATTATGACATTTTGTAACGGTGCCGACATTTTTTTATTATGGGACACAAATTCTAGATTTTCAGAATACACTTGACCTTTTTCATCTGAGCTTCAGAGTGACATTAACGGATTTTAAAATTATTTTATAAGATTTGTTATGATAAAAAACATAAATTTATAATTAAGAAAAACTTATAATTGATGAGATTTGGATTCTTTTTTATAAAATTTCTATCAAAAGAGAATTGGATATTTAAATGGTAATAAAACTTTATAAATTATAAAAAAGATAAACATCTCATCTCTTACAAATTAATGGAGGCTTTGATGGAGGATTTAGTAGGCAGTACCGCAGTAGATTGTAATAATTATTACTTCTAAAATTTCATAGAAAAAAAATAGAAGATGATTAAATAAATTAAAAAGTATATAATTCAATGAAAAATTAAAATTTGGTAAATAAACTCAAATTGTATGATTCATTAAAAATCATAGAACTATTTAAATTCAAATAACTTTTCACCTCTTAGATCTTTTGAACTTTTCTATTTTTCTCCATGTTTGCTAAAGAAAATATAGAATTATAAAAAAAAGAAACAAACAAAAAACAATGTTTTAAAATAGAATATTATTTTTTATTTTTATTCTCACAAAAAAGTTAATTTTTAAAAGGCTTTTAGCCTCTAAATATACAAGCAAAGCCACACAGAGAGAGAGAGAGAGAGAGATGACTCGCACGGAAGCACAGGATTCACAAGAGATGAGGAAAGTGGCAGAGGTGAGATTTGATAGTGGAATAATAACAGGTGTGTTATAAACAAAAAATTTAAAAAAAAAAATAAAAAATAATAAATAAATACATCCAACCAAAGAGAGTCGTACGTGGCTAGGGCAGCAAGCGAACCAACCATTCGATAAGCTACTCGGTGCTCAATTCGATTAAAGCTTGTTTGTGATCGTTTAACTAACTGAACAAACAAACTTGAACAACTTTTATTATGTTCACGAACAACATCATTTGAAGCTTGCGAGTAAGCTCGACATTAAACTCGATAAGAAGCTTGATAAAAGTTCTATTCCTGTTTGATTTAGAACTCGTGAATAAGCTCAAAAAGTATATTCATATAGATTAATCATATTTTTGTTTTAAATAGACAACAACTTTTATTATAAATTTAATTTCATTTTATTTTATACCTTCAATAGAACAAATTTGTTCATGAATAAGAAACATTTCACATTTTTCAATGTTTGATAGATTGTTTGTGTAAGATGTTCACCAACAAATATAAGATAAAATCATAAATTGTTTGTTCGTGAACGAGCTTATTTGGTAGCTTGAAAATACTAGTTATGTGTATATTCATGATCTTGCTCATTTGATAGCTCAAGAATTCACATTAGGTTTGTTCATGAACGTGTTTGTTTGATTGTGTAAAAAATTTGCTAAATATGTTCACGAATATAGCTCGTTAAGACTTGTTTGTTTAAAGCAAAATAAACACTAAACAAATCGAACATGAGCTGAACATTTATCAAACATGAACATAATTAATTTAAACGAACCAAATATGAACACAAATAATAAAGCCGAATCAAACACGAACCGAACTTGAACAAGCTAATAATAAATGAACTCAAACATGAGCATTAACATACTCGGCTCGATTCGGTTCATTTGCAGCCCTAGTCGTTCCCTTAGTGCCCCCAACGTAATTCAGTCACTAGTTACACTATTTAGGATTTTTTTGGTTTTAGTAAAGTTCCTCAAATAGTTAGCTCGGAGGCTAAAGTCCATAATCTTGAGGTTCATTAGAAGTTTACTTAGAAATTTAACTAGTCTAACCTATGTGTTAGATTTAGGTTAGAAGTTCCACAAACCTTTACCATAGTTGAACATATGAGAGAAATACACTAAGAATTTTTATATTATCCTAATTTTTTTATTAGAGTATCATTTAATGTCTTTAACTTATGATAGAAAAGTTGAATATATTTTTTTTGCAATTGATTAGCCCTTGATTGAGATGCGACATATGTTATAAATATTTCAATCTAATGGTGTGAGTAAATCCTTCTTTGTATTGATGCTATTATTTTAAGATCATGACATCAACAGATCTAAAATTATTTAAATTAAGTTAGCCCTCTTTTAATTTATGAAGGTTTAGTTTAATTTATATTTATTTTAATTCAACCCTGTTATGATTTATTTTAATTCTTTTTATGAAAATATTTTATTAGATATTTTAGTGAAATCAAAATAAGCTCCAATTTATTTAAACAAAAATTCAAACAAGCAGCTTAAAAATTATCTTAAATTAATTTCAAGCATATAGTGTAAAATCAAGAATTTTCTTCGTGCCAAAAATTTATAATAATTTATTTAAAAAATATAATCTTCGATTTAAATCTTAACTTTTTTTTTTCCTTTTTTTTTTCGTTTTATTTTTCATGGGGTTTATTAGTAGGAAGTCCATAAGTTTAAAATGAAAACTATATGGGCCATGCCATGAGCTTTTAGGGCCCTTTCTAAGTTACAATTTGAAACGGCCCAGAAGGCTGAGCTACCAGCCCAAGAATGCCACTAAAATTTAAGAAAGCAAAAATTCCAGCTAACAGAAGCCATATATAACGTAATTTTGAAGAATATATATATTTTATATACATGTAATACAATATTTTTCGTTTTTAAAAATTTACGAAAATAGGTCCTATAAATTTTACCAATCTTAATTTTTGTTATGTGCGTTAAGACCTTTAATTAAAATTTTTCCATTTAATTTATATTTATTCACATGCTGATGCAGCACGTGGCTTTTTACATCGAGAAATTATTCTAGGCGGTCACCGAACGGTTCAGACGTGAATCAGAACCCGCCACATCATCCGCTACCGAGCGGTACACAACAACTATACACAATAATAAATGATGTGGCCTTTGAAAGCCATTCGGTCACCGCACATAATAAATTTTCTTTTATTTCATCCTTTTGGAATAAAAAGTGCTCTATTAAAAAATTTTGTCAAATAAAAATATTCTAATTAAATTTTAATTAAATAAAATTAGCGTGAACTAAAAATTCATATTGAATTAATTATAAAATAAATCTAATAACTTATGATTTTGCCCTCACAAGAAATTTAATTAAAATATTTAGACTATTTTTTCCCACTTTGAATAAAGTAATCAGATGAAAAAAACAAATATCCGGTGAATGGTTATATGTAAGCCCACATATAAAAACAATTCAACTCTCAAATCTTAAGGATGAGATAAGTAATCTTTATTGAAAAGTTAAAAAAAAAAAGCTTAGAATATAACAAATAAAAAAGAAAGGATCTCCTCTGTGGTTGTTTATCCAAATTTTAGGATAGCAAGAGAGGCACACATACTTTGATAAAGATGTAATATTGTAATACTTACTTAACCCTAAAGTTAATTTGTAGGGGCTTATATTTTTATCTAATCAAAGCAAGATGGTTATTTTATCTTAATTTGTTGGAAAGAATACATTATATAGTGGTTAACATAATAGTTCGTGCAGAATAGGCTTAAGAAAATTTTCGTATATTATCGAAAAATGAGCATAATAAGATGAGAATGTGATGAATTTTGGGTGTAATATGTGACCTAAATTTTAGTGTCTTTGTGGCATCTTTTTTGCCGATCTGCTACATAATATGATGGACGATTGTGCTTTCCTTCTCATAGGCCGGTACATACACCCGGTTGTAAGTTAGTCAATTCAGATATATCTATTAAGAGAATTAGAACCAGTTAAGTTATTTTTCTCACTTAAAAATGGGTCAACTTGAGTTTCCTTGTGTTAACTCGAGGTTATTGTTTGTCAATGTAGTTTATGATGGATCAAACCATGCGAGAGGTAAGTAATGTAATTCCCTATCAATTGAGTTGACTGAGAACCTTGGAGGTTAGTTAAGATAAAACATGAGTCAACATAGGTTAACCCAAATCTAGTTGGCCTATTTTGGCATAATTTGGCCCATCAAGTGAATCAAAGGATTTTCTCTATTGATGTTAATCATATTAACCAACTAAATTGGGTTAGGATCAACTCTGTTATGCACATCATATTGATAAGAATGATTGAGTCAACCAAGATTATAGTAGGCATGGTGGCCCACTGAAGGCTTTGTTCATTTTATTAGAATGGGATTGTTAATTTGACTATTATTACTTATTTAATCTTGAATAAATAACATTGAACTATTTTTAATGTTCAAGAGAATTTGTGATCTGTGATGCTTTATAGTCCATAATATTGGTCATTCAAAGAGAAGCATATGATTAAGTTATGTTGCATAGATGATGATGCTCAGGTGGATGAGTGTCTTTACACTTATAGATAAAATGTAAAATGAACAAATACGTGAAAAGGTTGGAGCAGCTCCCGTGGCGAAAAAGACTAGTGAGAGTCACCTTAGTTGGTTAGGTCAAATAAATGTCGGTCTTCTCATGACCCGATTAGGAGAGTAGTAGATGTATTAAAATTTTCCTATGTTAAGAGGTAGAGGTAGAGCTAAAAAGATTTTGCTAGAAAATATTAGAAATGACATTTTATTATTATATTTAATTAGAAATTTGACTTTTAACTAGACATAATGGCGAAAAAAGATTTATGCAGTCGACACCACATAGTGGGATAAAGGCTAAGTGGTGTTATTAGTCAAGGGAAGTTGTGAAATAGTTTTATCAGACTCATTTGATTACAATTCGTGATGATTCCGAAGCGATTTGATTAAGATAAAATTTTTATTATTAATGCGCTATTTTATATGTTTCTAATGTTAATCACATTGACTAAACAATTTTAAGGCCAATGTGATCGTTTTTTAGATTAAGAAGAAACATTTATCTAAAATTGATGATTTGCTGCAATCCTTTTATTTGTGTTCAATATCTTTATGAATGTCTAAACTACATTTAATTGAATGATGGAATCTAATTATTTTCATTTTTTTCTATTATGACAAGAGTTTATGTAATTTATAAGAATATTTTCTCCCACTGTTAATCATATTTTTCTTATGAAAATTAAGTAGCCTACTAATAAAATTTATACTTTCAGGTATTAAATTTATAATTAGTTTTTAGTTCTTTCTTCTACAATGTGACATGCACGGCTGTAAGTGAGCCGAGTCGGTTCAAGTTTGACTCATTAATGAGCTGACAAGTCGAGTTTATTGAGCCACAAGTTCGTTCTTGAGCCTTTACTCATGCTCATGTATTAGACGAGCTCTTCTTGAGCTCTTGGAGCTGCTCCATTAACTTAAAATATATTTAAGAATTAAATTAAATTAGCATTTCTTAATTTGTTTTAATTTTTTTAAATTAATTCAAAATTAAAAAATAAAATTTCTAAAAGTAAAAAAAATTAATTTGATGCTAAATAAGGCAATATCATGCCTTAAATCAATAGGTTTTATTTGATCTTTTAAAAAAATCATTAGTTCTTAATAGTAAATTTACCTAAATTTAAATAGAATTTCTATGTATAAATTCGTGATTTTCTCTTTAAAATATCGAAAAAGAAATTCATTAATGTAAATTTTTTCTGTATATTATAATTCCAATACCGGCTCTTATTAGCCATTACGATTTTTTTTTTCGTTTTAAATAAAATATATTATTACCATAAAAGCAAACGATTATTCCCGCCATCCTTTCTCTATATCTTCTTTTCGTCTCTCTCTGCTCTCTCTCAATGCTCCGTCACTGAAGCTCTCAGCCCTTCAACGTCTTCCACCTCCACCTCCCCACTTCGTCTTCTTCCTCAAATCCAAAACACCCTGTTCTTCGTCCTTCCCCTACAGCACTCCAACAATGGTCCTTCCTCTCCTCCTCCTACTCCTCCTCCTCCCAGCTTCCTCCCCTCAACCCCTCCTCAACCCAAACTCTTCCCAACCCGATCCCAATCCCATCACCGCCTCCCATCCCTCCCAATGCCTCACCGGCAACCCCATTGACGACTGCTGGCTCTGCTCCCCCGCCGACCGCTTCCGCCTCGCAGACTGCGCTATCGGCTTCGGCCGCTCCGCCATCGGCGGTAAAAACGGCCGCCTCTACATCGTCACGGACCCCTCTGACTCCGATCCCGCCAACCCCATCCCCGGCACTCTCCGCCACGCCGCCATCCAATTCGCCCCCCTCTGGATCATCTTCTCCACCTCCATGTCCATCCAGCTAAAGCAAGAACTCCTCGTCAACAGCTTCAAAACCATCGACGGCCGCGGCGTCGAGGTCCACATCGCCGGCGGCTCCTGCATCGCCATCAAAAACGTTTCCAATGTGATCATCCACAACCTCCACATCCACGACTGCGTCCCCGCCGGTGACGCTGTGATCCGATCCTCGCCGATCGAAGCCGATCACCACGGCAAATCGGACGGCGATGCGATCTCGATCGTCAGCTCGCAGGACGTATGGGTCGATCATTGCGCGCTCTCTAGTTGCGCGGACGGGTTGATCGATGTGACCAGGGGATCGACGAGGGTTACAATTTCGAACAATTTCTTCTCGCGGCACGATAAGGTGATGCTTCTCGGCCACAGCGACGATTACACGGGGGATTCGGAGATGCAGGTGGGATCAATTCAAACCAGAAGAGCTAGATTGATCGAGCTTTAGCTGTTACTCTGCTTCTGATCATCTCGTTGATTAAACGTACTGGTTGCAGGTAACTGTCGCGTACAACAGATTTGGGGAGAAGCTGGTGCAGAGGATGCCGCGCTGCAGGCACGGCTACTTCCACGTCGTTAACAACGATTATACAGAGTGGGAGATGTACGCAGTCGGGGGGACTGCGAATCCTACCATTAACAGCCAAGGGAATCGCTACACAGCTCCCGCCGACCCAAATAACAAGGAGGTAAAAGCATAATTTCAAATTTCTTCAATAATTTTTTTTAAATTTTGAGGATTATTATTAAAAAATGATAATTTAATTATGGTAATTATTAGTTTGACATATTTAATTAGAATAATTAAAGTTTCATTATGCGTTTAAGATTTGATTATTTATTATTAGTTAGTATAACAACTAGTTATAGTAAATTTATATTATAAATTAATCATTTAATTCAACTTCGAAATTGATTATTAAATTTATTATACTTCATCTTAAATTAATTATGAAGTTTTTAATTATTATTAAGATTAATATATAGCGTACTAGATATATTAAATAGTTGAATATAACTAATTATTTAAAATGTTGATTACTTTTAAAAAGCTAATAATTAATTAAATATTAATATGGGATTGCTTGTAAATTTAATACTATATTATGCTATTTAAATTTAAATTTACTAATTACAATATATAATATTTGGATGGGATTGCTTGTAAATTTAATACTATGTTATGCTATTGAAAAATATTTTGATTTTTTCCTTGTTTTATCCACGTGTATTATTTATTTATTATGTTTTTAAAATAACAAATAAAATAAAAAATTGAAATCTGATTTTATTTTTATTTAAAGTAATTAAAAAAACCAAAATTTAACATACCAAAAAAAAGACTTATTTTATCAAACTACACTTATAAGACTTTAAAGTTTATTTTTGTAATTAAATATTTTATTAAGGGCTAAATTGGTTAAATTAAAATTTTGAAGGTGACGAAGAGAATAGACACAGCAGAGGAACAATGGAGCAGCTGGAATTGGAGGTCGGATGGGGATATAATGGCTAACGGCGCCTTCTTCGTGCCGTCGGGAGACGGATCGGCGGCCATGTACGAGAAAGCGTCGAGCGTTGAGGCTAAACCTGCCGAGCTCATCGACCAACTCACCCTCAACGCCGGCGTGCTAGGTAGACTAAAGAGGTAGCCTCGCCGCCCTGTCCTTCATTAATGGTGTTTTGATCTAATAAATTTTCTAGTGCCAGAGAGCTTACAATTAATATGTCGAGCAAATTATCGAGCAATGAGCTTTCTTGATAACCTTACGTGCTTTGGGCTTGACTGCAGGGACGGCGGCGGACAAATCATTGGTGGTGGTGGTGGAGGTGGTGGAGGTCTCGGAGATTCAAAATTTCCAGGAATGGGGTTCACAAGCGGTGCGCCACCACCATTGTTTGGTATCCAGTTGCTGCTGCGTTTATCTATTCTTATTACTATTATTACTTATTCTTGTTGATGTTTTTGGAGGCTTAGTTTTATTTAATGAGGAAATAATTTCTAGGGATAGTAAAGTAGAATATTTTTATTGTTTTTATTGAGATGGTTCTAACTTTGATTGTGTGGGTTTATGATGTAAGAACTATATTGATATTTCTTTTGATTATGATTATGATGTGAAATGTATTTATTTTTATTTGATCCCGGTATTATTTTAATCATGTAATTTATGTTTTGTTTGGGAAAATTTTAGATTACTATTTTTTTTTCTGTTTTAAAAACAATTTTAAATAAAAAAGTAGCTTTATGAAACAATAAGAAAATCATCTAAAAAGAAGGTTTCGTTTGGGATGGCTTCGTGATACTTCATAAAATACTTTTTTAGTATAAAATTTAAAATTTTATACTATAAATTTATTTTAAGAAGCAGAAAGAAAGCCGTCCCAAACGAAGCCGAAGCCTTAGTCTCTTTTCATTTGTTACTGATTTTGAAAGAATCACATTCATTTATAGGCATGCGTATTCACATAATAACATTATGCTTTATCTTTCGAATGTTTTAATAAAGGAAAATTTTTTATAAAAGGTAAATATTAACTAATTTTATAAGCTATAGATAATTATAAACTTAATAATGTAATTTTTTTATCATTTAAAATAATTTTGCATCTACTTATATTTTGTGGAGATCCCATCCATTTATGATAAAATAAAATTCAAATGATATTTTCATTGATCCAACCAAACTAGCCTACCCAGACCAATACTAATCCATGCGATTAGCATTAATTATATGGTGATATTTAGTGTTGGAAACTATTAGAGTTATCTTAAATCAGTTATAAATCTTAATATATCATATTATCATTAATGATTGTATGCCTGTAAGTCAAACTTATCAAGTATAATATCTCCCCAAATCTCAAGCTACAATGAGCTGAACCTTGAAAAAATCGCCAAATATTTAGCTCAAACTCAATCCTGTTAAATTATCTAGCTAATTAAGTAAACACCAACATTAATGATCCTCATTCTTAATTATCTAGCTAATTAAGAAACAATAATTAAATTGTTTCTCAATAAGTTAGCTTAACCCACCTATTTAATTTAAAGAAATTTGAAGAGATTTAGTGTTGATCAAATCTTTAATGAACTCAATGAGCTCGATCTAATTCCCACCGGGAAAAGCAAAAAGCAAACTACTTCTGATAACTCCAAAAAATCTGCAAAGGGTAAGCAGAGCAAAAAATCCCATCTTCAAACCAATAATTAATATGTCTCTTCCTTCCATTGGCGTGTGGAATGTAAGAGGTTTTAACCGGCTTGAAAAAGTGTTAAGCTGTAAAAGGCTTATTAATTCTTTCAAGCTAGATTTGTTTTGTCTGCTGGAGACACGCATTCATGCTCCTTCTCTTCTAGACCCCTTTTTTGACTCTTCCCACTTACTGTTTTCAAATGAAGCCAGTATTCATAACTTTAATCTTTCTTCCTCTGGGAGGATTTGGATTAAATGGGACACCAATAAGTTAAATTTTACTCCAACTCTCATCACCCCGCAAATGATCAATGGGTTGGTTACTATTGGAAATCTTCCTCCATTTCAGATTTCTATTGTTTATGCATTTAATAATGCATCTGACAGAATGGATCTTTGGTCTACATTAAACATGGTAGCTCCTTCTACTGCTATGCCATGGGCAATTTTGGGGGATTTTAATTGTTGTAGGTTTGCTAATGAGAAATCTGGTGGCTCTGCTATTCATCATTCAAATCTGGTTGATATTAATAACATGATTTTTTCCAACAGCTTGGTAGACTTGCATTCAGTAGGTAACTTCTATACTTGGTATAATCAACAAACTGCAAATCCCATTTTCATAAAGTTAGACCGGGTTCTTGTTAATGAGGAATGGGTAGAGAAATTTCCTAATGCTTATTGCTCTTTTTTGAGCCCGTCCTATTCGGATCATTCTCCCATCATCCTGCATCCTGGGAGCTCCTCAAAGTCTCATCATCGTTTTTTGTTTAAGAATTACTGGACTAATTTAGATAGATATTGGGTTTCTCTCTTAAATGCTTTCTCTGTGCCTTTAGTTGGTAACCCTCTATCTCATCTTTGCTATGTTCTTAAAAAACTGAAAGGTGATATTAAGAATCAAGGTTGGGCAAATGCTAACTCTCTTAATCTTTAGTTAGACTACCTTCATACTAAGCAACAAGACATTCTTGATCTACTTATGATCAATCCTTTAGATGAAGCTTTAAGCTTTTCCCTCAAAGACATCAACTTAAAAATTTCTGATGTCTCATCCAAACATGCTAGCTGGATTATTCAAAGAGCTAAACTTAAATGGTTGAAACATGGTGAAGATGACCTCAAATTTCTATATGGTAAAATCAGGAGCCGTCTTGGTAGCTCTAAATCTCTGGTGAATTTATTTTCTTCAAATCCGAGTATTGCCAAAGAGGATGTGATTAATTCCATCACGAATCACTTTCAGGATTTGTTTAATCCAACTCCTCCTTCTGGTAGGAATTTGGATTCCTTTCCTATTGGTGCTACCATTCCTGATTACTATTCTAATCTGCTTGTTTCACCGATATCGGATGACGAGATTAAAGCTGCTGTTTTTAAAGGCTCATCCAATTCATCTCCCGGTCCTGATGGCTTCAATTATCATTTTTATAAAACGGCATGGCACATAATTGGTCCTCTTGTTTGCAAAGCTATCAGATTTTTCTTTCTTAAAGGGTATCTCCCTAATGGCATTAAAGCTACCGCTCTTGCTATCATACCAAAACACCGTAATGCTGCCTCTATTTCAGATTATAGGCCCATCTCTTTGTGCAACACCCTTTATAAAATTATTACCAAGATTATGGCCGGTAGAATGAATCCAATTATGCCACTTATTGTCAAAGATACTCAAGCTGGCTTTGTGAAGGCTAGAATATCGAGTGATAGTATTCTCTTAGCCAATGATATTCTCTCTTTGGTTAATAAGGGAGGGGTTGGTAATATTTTTTGTGCTAAATTAGATATCAAAAAAGCCTTTGATACTGTTTCCAGAGAATTTCTTTTGGCTCGTATGCTTCAAAAAGGTTTTCCCAAGACTTTTATTAGCTGGATTAAGGCTTGTATTACAAAAGTTAATTTCTCTGTTATCATTGATGGTGCTTTGGAAGGATTCTTTCCCTCTTCTGCTGGTCTTAGGCAAGGGTGCCCCCTTAGTCCTTATCTTTTTTGTATAGCAATGGATACTCTGTCCAATCTTCTTGATGAAAGAGGTTTTAAAGGTTTCAAAACTGATAATTATCATCTTTCTCATCTTTTGTATGCGGATGATGTTCTTATCTTGGGTGATGCCACAATTGACAACTGTAAAATCCTCTCTTCTACTCTTAAAGAGTTTACTAATGCAACCGGACTGCATATTAACTATGATAAATGTTCTATCATGTTCTCTAAGAATCAAAGAAACCAAGACATGCTTTGTCAAGCTCTCTCTATTACCAAAGTCAGTACAAAGTTAACCTATATTGGTATTCCTATTTCCTTTACAAGATTAAAAATTGAGGATTTTTTGCCACTGTTGGATAAACTGCACAAGAAATTTACCGGGTGGAAGGCTAATCTACTATCTTTTGCTGGTAGATTACAGTATTTAAAATTCACTATTCAAAACACCATTGCCTATTGGATTAGAGGCTCTATCATACCTAAGACTGTTTTTAAGGTTTTTAAGAAAACTTGCTCCAAATTTCTGTTTTTTGGAGATATTACCAACCTAAAAAAGCTACATTTGGTATCATGGGACAATGTTTGTTTGCCAAAACAGAAAGGGGGTTTGGGTATTCCTTCTATTGCTGCCATGCTTCAAGCTTTTAACTGCTCTGTGATTCAGCGTATGTATAATTGCCCTTCTCCTTTATCCACCTAGTTATCTGCTCAGTATATTTCCCCTTGGAAACCCACTACTCCTAAAGATAGCAAATTCTGGATTAATGTCTGTAAAACTGCTGCTAGTTTAAAGATGAAATTCAAATTTGTTATTACTCCTAACGCACCCATTTATGTGCGCTGGGATCATTGGTGCAGTAATTCCACCCTGGCTGAATTTGTGGGCAGTGTTTCTCTGGATTGCTTCACTTTTCCTTATCTGAAGAATTACATATCCAACTCTAATTGGGTTTTTAGCAACAATACACCTCAGATTTTAAAAAATGCAGTTTGCAGTTTTCAAATTTTGGAGAATGAGGGCACTTGCTTGCTTTGGAAGGACTGTGCTCACCCTAAATTCAGAGATTACATCAAAGATTTCTATTCTGATTTACCTGATAATAATTGGCACAATTTTATCTGGCATAAAAAGTGCATGCTTAAACATTCGGTTTATGTGTGGCTTGCCATGGTTGGGGGTTTGAAAACCCAAGATGCTCTGAGGTTGAGGAATATTAATGTCCCGGTGAATTGCTCTTTGTGTAATTCAGCACCTGAAACGGTAAATCATCTTTTCTTTGATTGCCACTATTCCTTTACAATTCTCAGTTCTCTCATGCCTGGCACTTTGAATTTTCTGCTACGCCCTACTATCATGCAATTTTTTCACTGGATGGAGACTGAATTTTCTAGTTCTCAAAACACATTGAATTTCTACTTACTTATGGTCTGCACTTTAATATATCAAATCTGGAGGGAGAGGAATAATCAGAGATTTGGCAATGCTTTCCGTAGTGCCTCTTCTCTTAAGTTTTTTGTTAAAAAAGTGGTTATTGGCAGAGTTTACAAATGGAGAAATTTAGATGAGCTGCTGGAAAACTTCTAAATATATGGACCCTTCGTTAGCTGGGGATTGCTGGTGGGCTGATTCTTTAACCAGGACAATGATGAAGCTCCTTATCAATTTAATAATTCCCCTTGGATGGTCTTTGGGCAACCAGGGGAACTTTTTTCGGCCATCTATCATTTCTCTGAGTCCTGGTTAATAGTATAATGGAGCTGGTTTTCTTTTTTCTAGTTCTACATGGTAGTCTTTTGGAACTGCATCCTGCTGCAGTTTTGCTCTTCTTGTTTTTCTAAGTTTTACAGGAATCCAACACTTCTACTTCGGTCAGTGCAACCTGGAATGCAACCGCAATGTAACTACTGTTCAATTACTGGATGAGAGGCTGGTTTTCCTCGTCCTGCTACATCGTGTTCGTTTGGATCAATCAACCTTTTGATTGTTTCTGTGCTCGGCTAGCAGTTTTATCTTTATTTGTTTTTATTTTAACCATGTATTTCTTTTTAGTATATTGGTGGGTTTGTTTGTGTTTTTAGCACTACATAAGTTTTGTTATTTGCTTATGTAAGGTAATCATTTTATTGTACTCTTGATTTCTTGTAACCTTTTTATTCTTCAATAAAATTTGGGCTATGGCCCCAAAATTTCCCAAAAAAAAAAAAATTCCCATCTATTTTTTAGCTTTTTCTTTTGAAAATATTAATGTTTTCATGTGTAAACATTGAAGTCAACATGATGATTGTTATGTGATTTGTATTTATCCTACAATACTAACATTTGAAAATACTATTAGAATCGGGAAGAATATATTTATTTGTACTGAAATAACAAGATAAGTTGAGACCTCAAACGAAGAATTATAAGTTCATAAATAATTTAAATAATCAGGATAAAACTAACATGAATGGAAATAAATTTAGTACAGACAAGTAAGTTAGTAAAAACAAGTTTTTTTTTTTTTTTTTTGTATATCGTTAAAAAACTTTATTTTTCCTATGTCATCTTTTCTAATTTGTTATGTTTGATTCAGGAAAAATTATTATATGTGGTGTCCTGATGGGCAAATTATTGCATCCAGTCATTGCTACAGTACCTGCGCTTTACTGTCTCTGTCAGGTGACTGGATGCAATAATTTGTCGTCCTGATGGGTCCGGAGATTAATCTGAATATGTCACATCACTCAATGTGCTATGTATTTGATGACTTTAGAGTCACCAAATATATTATGTATTGGGTGACGTGGAACCTTCGAATTGACCTCTAGGCGCCTCTTTCAACACATAATAATCTCACATGATTTAGTGGCTTCAGAGTCATGCACTATCATCATCTAACACTTTACACATCTCAAAGATGATCTCATGTGAAATTGGAATTATGAAATAATGGGGCATTTATCTTGTGGAAAAGAGGCATAAATAAAATTAAAAAAAAAATACAAAATTTGGAAAAAAAATTTATCAAAATCTTTAAATGCTATTTTTGTCAGTTTAATTTTAAATAAGTAATGTGTGCTTTTTATTTTAAAAATAATTTTTTAGTGAGGAAATTAAAGTAGAATGAATTAAGGTTTATATTTTATTTTTTATAAAATATTTTATATTATGTAAATAATTGATAAGGAACATACGTAAAAAAATTAGTTTAGAATATTTTAATGTAAGATCAATATTATGATCTTTTCTAATTATTTTTTTTTACTGCATTTACTTAGTTGACTTGTAATGGCCAAGGCATAACCTAAATTCTCCATATTTAAGACTATACATTCATAATTTTTAGCAGGACAAATTTTTAAAGTAAAAAAATAAACCTTTTTTATACAGAACAGAATGAAAAAATAAATAAATAAATAAAACTAATACTTGTGCAAATGATAGGCTATGACTAGGCAGACGATGTGGCGAGAAGGCAGTGTGACAATAGGCCCAGAGCAAGTCGTTAACAAAGTGAATGATTGGGCCACTCGTTATGGCTTGGTCAGGCTAGCGTGATACGACTCACGCTAGTCCAGTGGCGACATGCTCTAGGCCCATTGCCACACTGCCTGGATTTTATAAATTAATCTTATTGTTAAGAACTTTGAATTAATTTTAAGAAAAAATCTTTTTAATTTAGCAATTAAAATTAATTTTTAATTTTTACTACCTCTAAGTTATAATCATATATGTATATCAATTAGAACCTATTATCTTTTTATTTTATTTCGTGTGTTATTAAAAAACATTATTACTGCATCAATTATAGTTCAAATACTTATTTTAAAGTAATTTATAAACTTAAATTAATGTAATTATCTACATATAAATCTAACAAATATAATTATTACTAAATTCATTTAATTTAAATAATTTACTTAAGTTATATCCTTGGTAAATTATTAGTAAAATTACTTTAATTTAATTATGTGTAACTAAAATTTTATTTACTTTCACTACGGGAAAACCCGTCATTACCGGCGGAGGATAATATCCGCCGCTAATACAAGATTTCCGTCGGAATTATAGGTTTCCGGCGCACGTTTCGGCGGAATTCCCTGCGCTGGTTTGGAGCCGTCGATAAAAGTCTTCCGGCATATAATATGCGCCGGAAAGATTTCCGGCGCACTTTCCTACGCATTACCGGCGCAAAAAATGATGTCAGCCGTCGACATTTCGACCGCTGAATCCGGCGCCATATGCGCCGGTAATTTGCGTCGTATGAGTGCGCCGGTAATTACCGGCGGATAAAACGCCGTTGATATGCCGTAAATAACCTGCGGGATGTTTACGACGCAAAATATGCGTCGGAAATCTCCGGTGGAGACGACGCCGGAACAAACGTCGGTAATTTCCGGCGTACGAAAAAGACGCCGATTAGATCGATGCGGTTCGTTGTATCGTCGTTCCGGCGAATTACCAACGCATAATGCGCCGGAAACATGTAGCATTGACAAAAAAAAATTGTCTTCCCAGCCAACAATCAGATTTCCACACCTGCAAACCTATACAAATAACTATCCACAACATTTTATAACATTTCCAGAACAGTTTATAGCAATTCAAAGATGCACAAAAACATAAATACTCATTAAAAGACACTGTTCAATATTAACAACCAACTAAAAACTTCAGATATTGTTCAATATTACAGATTCAAAGAAAATAAACAAGTTCATAAAATAAACTAAACTACTCTGAATCCGTGGACTCCTCCTCAGCTGGAGCTACCTCTTTTCCACTCATCTTCTCTCTCATTTTGCGCATTTCACCCAACAACTGATTGTGTTGCTCCTGCATCTGCATTTGAACCTGTGCTTGCAACTGAGCTTGCCAATCAGCTTGTGATTCCCTTACTTGTTCTAGCTCAGCTTGTAGGGCACTTATTTGTTGAGCTTGCAAGGAGTCATGAGAACTGGATGCGAAGCTGGATGCAGTAGAGGAGGTCATCCCCTCGTATGCTTGAGCTTGTGCACCTAAACCATAAACTCTCCCATGCTGCATTCCTCCGATGGCCTGCGATCAGATGCGATACTCAGAAAACTCCACAGAGCCGCCAGAAGAGCCCTCACCTGCTGCGACATGAGTCTCTCGAAGCTGTGTATATTCCTCCTGTGAAAGTAGAGTATAAATATATATAATTAAACTAAAAATAAAAATTATTAAACACATATAAATATATACTTACATGGGCTTTCCTAGCTCTCTCATCAATCCATTGTTGATCCTCATATCGCTTATGAGTGCGACTATACAATTTCACAGGAGTTGGTTCTCTACCAAGCGTCTCTTTATGTTAGAATTAAGAGAATAATTTTAAAAAATATTTAAAATTCATTATCAAACGACGCTTATACTCAGTATGTGGAACGGAGCCTCCTGTATGAAGTGAACTACCCAAGCCCCCAACATCAGAAGCTCTGTTCTGTCAATTTTGATCCCTCCTCCCAGTGTACTCTTCGTTGCCCCAAGCTGCATTGAACTCAGCCCATATATCCTCTCCAATCCACAATGGTCGCTTCCCTTGCTTTCTAATATATGTGAACATGTCACGCATCCGAGTAGACCCATGCTTCTCAAAATTCTTTCTAATATTGTCATTGTGTTACGGCAGCCAACAAAATTCTTTCTGCATTCAAATACATATGATATATAATATATAAGATTTTTAGATTAAGTAAAAAAGAATAAATCATTATACATAAAAAATAAAACCCAAAAATATCTTAAACTCTCTGAATCACATCTCTCGGACTTCTTTCGGGACTTTCTTCCAAGAAACATAAGGAGCGTCAAACCTGCTCCGTATGATGTCCCGTATTTTATGTGTCGGTTGTTTTGATGGTTAGAACCTACAAAAATAAAGTTATGTGAAACAAATATAAAATATAAAATAGAAATGTTCGTTAGTTTAAATAAAAGAGAATGTGCGTACGTGTCACCCTCAGGTGCTATCAATATTCTACCATCTATTGCCTGCTCTGCTGCAGCTGTTGTCGAAGGTCCGGCTGCTGTAGGCTTATGAGGTGGTGGGGGATAGTATGGTGGAACATATGGTGGAAATGGATAAGTAGGAGGGGCATCAGCATATGGTGGGGGTGTGTAGTACATGAGCATCCTCATCTCTGCAATACTTTTATATCAATCACACAATATGCCTGAAGCATTCCTCCACTATATATCACACAATAGGCCTGAAGCATTGTCTCCATTTAGCATTGTCTCTAAGAGTAAAGACACTCAACCACTTGAGCATCCTCATCTCTACAATACTCAACTTAATTTCTTACTTCTCTTTTAATGGCCAACATTATGTGACATAAAGCATTGCAGGTCTCACCATCATTTATAGAATTTTCTCTTAAGTTTGAGTGGTCCTTTTCTATCACACAACAGGTTTGATGTATTCCTCCACTTTAACCAACCAACTTGAATTCTACTAATAACATGTTTTCTTATTAATGACTTGATCGTCCAAAGCACTTCTCCATAGCATATGTAAATCCTTTCTTTTCTAAAATTAACTCTCCATAGCACTTCTCTTTGAACTTTATCATATGTTTTTTTCTAATTCAATAAGTATCATATGTAAATCCTTCTTATTCACTCTATATTTCACCATGCATAAAGAAAAAAAAGATATGTGCTATGATCTTTGATGTAATCCAACTGAATTAGAAAATATTTGGTCAAAGCATGCACATGCATGCAATGTGTTTAAACACAACATATGTACATAGATCCTCCTTACTCTCTTTATAAGTGTCCATAATAGACACTTATTCTCAAAAAATGTATAGCTTCCATAATAGACACTTATTCTCAATATGATTAAGCATTCCAAAGGCTAGTACTACCTTCCCACTACCTAAATCAACACTTGGAGATATCAAGACCATCTATCTTGGAAATGTATGGTAAGAACATCCATGGCTAAAGCAAAAAGCATAAAATAGGGTACATCCTCTTGTAAATGTATGGTAAGACATCCATGGCAAAAACAAAAAAGAAATTCATGGCTAAAGCAAAAAAGATATGTTCTTAAACCTAATCTATGTAATCGAACTGAAATAGAAAAAAATTTCATCAAAAGAAACGAAAAAACAAAACCTTCCTGTCGGCGAAGATGAACGACCGTCGGCGGTGAAGTGACCACAAAAGCTATGAGACTCGTCGGCAAACTCATCTGACCGTCGGCGACGGCGATCTATGGACAGCGACGGCGATCTACGGGCGAGCGACGGAGGGCGACAGCGATCTACGCGCGAGGTGAGAGAACGGAAGGAAAGAAGTGACGCGCCAGAGGGGCTCGATTTCGGAAAATAGGGTTTTCTCCAACGGATAAAACGCCGGAGAATTTTTCGGCACAACATGCGCCGATTTTGTTTCGTTGAGTTTAAATACCCCGCGCAATATCCGCCGGTAATGGCGCCAGTGATTTTCCGCCATAAAGTGCGACAGAAATAGTGAGATATTGGTTTATTCCGACGCATATACCAGCGCAAATATCGCCGGAACTTTTCCGGTGTCGTTTGCGCCGGAAAGTCCACCGTAGTTTTTCGGCGCAATAATGCGCCGGCACCTGCGCCGTGCTTACCGGCTCAAAAATATCCGCGGAAATTCCGACGGTAATCGCGTGTTTTCCCGTAGTGTTTTTTCTTTCATGCATACCTAGTCGTTGAGAAATTTTTCTATGTGGGGGCTCGACACAGCTCTACGTCCGGAGGCGAATCAAGTGCAGCCACATCAGCACTATCAAGCTGCGGTACACAACGAAGGTGTGACGTGAAGCATTCTGATTGGTCTCGTGACATCGTTCGACATCTGCACATAATAATTAATCCTAGTTGTTCATGGAGTGAATGACTCGGCCTAGTCGTTGGTGGGTACAAGCTTGACTCTGGATCCCACCGTCGCCGCCATGTCGTCCTAACTCACCACTGCCACGTCCGCCTCGCCCACAACCGCGTTGTCGTTTGCTCGAGCAACTGCTGACATTAGTTTTTTCTTTTTTTTTTTTCCTCTCTCTCTCTCTCTCTCTCTCTCTATATATATATATATATATATATTCTTCATAAAAAAAATTTATTCATTTTTACTTTAAGACTGTCCTCTTTAATATAACTATTTAAAGCCCTTTTATTTTTCAGCTTTTTATTCCATATACTTATTCATAAAACTATTTATTTCACATTTGTTAGGTTGAGAAAAAATTATTTTAGTGGTTTTTAACAATACGTAAATGAGCAATCTTATAAGATTTCTAAGTTACAACATCAGTCTTCACCTTTCAGTAAAGTAAAGCTCTTTGCTGAGCTTGCATGGCTTCACTAAAGGAAAATGGCTATGTAAATCCACATCAGAAACACACAGAATCCAAATCCCCGAATCTACGGCGGCCGCCGCCGCCTCGCCGTTAGTGGATGAGCTACGCCAATCTTTATTCACAAAGGTGAAAAAACAAATAGCTTACGACAAAAGAATACAATTAATAAATAAATAAATAACAAAATAAATAGAGAAATTTTGCTAATTCTTTACAGTTTTGATCTTTTCTTACACCTAACGCCAACTTGTGGGGCCATACATTTTCGTCTAATCACAGCAAGGTAGAGATTTTATGAAATTTTTTTCTTAGTAAAGCAACTTTTTAGGAGAGTAGACTTTATGACTGCATTAATGCTTCTTTTGAAGTTTAGGAGTAATTACTCCCAACAATTTGGCCCTAGAATCTCTTAATTTATTTGAAACAAATACTTTATTCATCATGAGAGATTATTAGGTGCGGAGTGCGGACGAGGAGAACAATCCGCAACAAGCATTAGGTACCCAGCGGTACCAAGTGGTACCTAGTACTTGTGGGACGGTGCACACTCCGCACCTAATAATTTTTCATTCATCAGAGTGTTGATCACAAATAAATTTTGCAATCGATATTTTAATGATCACATTTTTTACAATCACATAGTGATTATAAGAAAATCATATCAAATCATTGAAAATAATCCTAATGGACAGTTTTAATGCCTAAGATTTGTTCTTCTTTTGATAATCTCTACTAGCTCATAATATGTAATGCTAGCTTTGATGTACTCTATGAAAGGAAAATGAGTTTCTTCTTACATCCTCCCTTATCATTCTTGTACAAGGGCTTCCAAGCCACGATATCGCCCATCATTAAACTCGAGTTGTCCTATCGGTTCACTCTAGATTGATTAACATTTTAGCTAAGGTTTCAAGGTCACCCTCTATATGATGATTAAATATACCTCCCCTCTCACAATTAGATGAAGAGGGGACATTTATTTTTGTCAATAGGCACACACTGATTTGGTCACTGACAATAATGATTGATTTTACACGAAAAAATTTCTCTCTCTCTCTCTATCTCTTAGTGATGGCCACAGGATGTGGTTGTATGAAAAGCTACCAACGCATCTCTTAAATCTTTTTTACTTCTTTTTCGGTGTATGATGTTCTAATCTTCGAAGATCATTCTATATTCCTTCTTTTTACAAATCTACTAGTAGATAAGCTCAACAATTTTGATGAGGAATAAGTTCAACTAAAAAAAAATTCAATAGAATCTTTATAACTCCCATCAAGTCAACCAACCAGTGTGGATGGAAATAACTAAAAAAAAAAAAAAGCCGTTTGAAATTACTACTATATCCTAATATAATTCCAACAAAAATAATTTATGCATCCTAAAAACAACTACACAATAATGCTTTATATTATTTTTTTAAGTTTTATTATATTGGCCTAATTCTTTTAAATTTTTAAATAGTTGAATTTATTTTGAAATAAGATAAATTTAAATTGTAATACATCATAGTAAAATTTAGAAGAAGGAATAATATTTTAAAGTCTCTTAAAATTATTAATAATTAAAAAAAAGCTCATATTTTTCCTTAAATCCAAAAAAATTTATTGTTTTTGTTTGGAATAATTTTCTTATTGTTTTACTTTTTAGACCGCAATCAAGTTTAGTTACTTCTATTTAATTGCTTTCAAAAAAAATTTATGCTATGCGCACGCTTTTTATATCAAATTTCAAAAAAGTCGCATTACCAATAATATTTTTATAACCACATTGCAAAAAATTGCAACCCTCTCAAAAGAATCCTTAACTCTCCTAATCGAATCATTGAAAGACCAATCTTTTATGTGACCAGACTATCTAAGATGAATATCTCTAATCCTATCTATCACTGTAGCTACTCCAACCCTTTCATGTTGTATATACTCATTTTATATCATACCTTTTTAATATAAATTTAAAATTTATTTAAATTATTTTAAAATTAAATAAAATACCAATTTAAAAAATATATATCTGATAACTTTTAAGCTCATCTCCTCACATAATATTTTTTTTTCAAAAAATATTAAAAAAATGAAATCCCCCTATTAGATCGTTTCACAAGCAAGGAATGCGCGGGCAGAGGGGAGCGGCGATTCCCTCTCCTCCTTCCTCCCTCTCCCCCATCACTGAAACTCAATCCTCCCCCAGCTATTACCTTCTCCTTCGTGTTCCTTTTGTCTTCTTCCTCAAATCCCAAAAACCCAATAATCTAAAACCCTAGATGCATTCATCTTCTCAAACACTACAAATACCCAATCCAATTACCCCCAAAACCCCTCCCCTTCCTCCACTCCACCATCACTAAAATGCTCCTCCCCATCCTCTTCTTCCTCCTCCTCCTCCCTCCCCCATCCCATCCTCTCCTCCCCCCAAACTCCTCCCACCCCGACCCCGATTCCGTCGCCCTCGACCTCCTCCATCAAATTGCCCTATCCCGCCGCCTAGCCCTCGCCGACCCTTCCCAATGCCTCACCGGCAACCCCATTGACGACTGCTTGCTCTGCTCCCCCACCGATTGGCGAACGGACCGCTTCCACCTCGCCGACTGCTCCATCGGCTTCGGTCGCTCTGCCATCGGCGGCAAAAATGGCCTCATCTACACCGTCACCGACCCCTCCGACTCCGATCCCGCCAACCCCCTCCCAGGCACTCTCCGCCACGCCGCCATCCAATCGTCCCCCCTCTGGATCGTCTTCGCCTCCTCCATGTCCATCCACCTCAACGAAGAACTCCTCGTCAACAGCTTCAAAACCCTCGACGGCCGCGGCGCAAACGTCCACATAGCCGGCGGTGCCTGCATCACCCTCCAATACGTCTCCAATGTCATCATCCACAACCTCCACATCCACGACTGCGTCCCCGCCGGGAACGCGATCGTCCGATCCTCCCCCACCCACGCCGGTTTCCGCGGCCGATCAGACGGCGACGGGATCTCGATCTTCGGCGGAAGGGATATATGGATCGATCACTGCGCTCTCTCTAATTGCGCCGATGGGCTCATCGACGCAATAATGGGATCGACGGCCATCACGATTTCGAATAGCTATTTCTCGAGGCATAATGAGGTCATGCTTATGGGGCATAGAGACGATTACTTGCCGGATTCAGGTATGCAGATCACCATTGCTTTCAATCGATTTGGGGAGAAGCTGGTGCAGAGGATGCCGCGGTGCAGGCATGGCTACTTCCATATTGTCAACAACGATTACACAGAATGGGAAATGTACGCCATTGGTGGGAGCGCGAATCCCACCATTAACAGCCAGGGGAATCGATACATAGCTCCCCCTGACCCAAATGCGAAGGAGGTCAGCTGAATTTGAAATTCTTTCGACAATTTTCTCCAAAAGTAAAATGAATTTCTTCCAACTGGAGCATATGATTCGGTTGGGAGAAGTTAGATTTAACTAAAATATAATAATTAAAAATAAATTCAATTTTCAAAGCTACTTAGAGATTTATTAAAATGTTAATTAGGCTCAGTTCACGGATTAGTAAGTCTAAATATTTGGTGATTAATTATTTAAGATTTAATTATATTTAATTATAATAAAATTTCATTCTATAAAAAGTATCAATTGATTTGTATGTTAATTGATGAGTACTATTTATTTACAAAATTATTTATTTAATAATTTTTAAATATATATTTATTAATTTATTGAAATATTTATTAAGCTAAAAAATTAACGGCAAATTACTGTTATTATAGCATCTTAGATATATTTGTTGATTATTGGAAAGAAATAGTAATTACATGTGATTAATTATAACTTAGATTCCAAAATATACTGAAGAAATAAATATGCAAAAATAATATTGCTTAAAAAAAGAAAAAGAAGAGATATGTAAGAGATGAAGGTGGTTTGTATAATTTCAAAATTTCTAAGAGCTGTATTTGTGACATGCAATTTTCGCAGGTGACGAAGAGAATTGAGACCGATGAGGAAGAGTGGAACGGGTGGAATTGGAGGACGGAGGGAGACATTTTAGTCAACGGTGCTTTCTTCGTGCCGTCGGGAGAGGGATTGGCGGCGCTGTACGACAAAGCGTCAAGTGTCGAACCCAAGTCCGCCGAGTTCATCGACGAGCTCACTCGGAACGCCGGCGTGCTCGGTGGACCCAGGTACCATCGCAACCTTATTCTCAGTTGTCTGTTGATCTTCCTGGTCGGGGTTACTTTTTGGGTGCCATTGGTTGGGTGACGATTAGATTTTTTATTTGCTTCGAAAGCGCGCGACTGTGGCGGGTAAGGTATTATCCAATGGGATCCAGGTCAGCTGGGGGATACTGGTGTTCGCGTGACACGTGGCTTACAGTTAACAAAGAAGAATATGGCCGGTGGGGCCGCGTGGTAAGATAAGAAGGAAACATTCTAACCCGTTCAAGTTCAGACCGTTGCCGTTAAACTTAGGGCATCTTCAATCTAAAAATTCAATTTTTACTTTAAAATATAGTAATAAATCAAAATAAATAAATTAGTATTCAATTGAACTTTATTTTCTAACATAAAAAAATATATATTCTTAGTATATTTTTTTTCATACTTTATTTTATATATTTTAATCATATATATATATATATAAACAGGTGAACAGTGCGACGCCAACTATTCTCCTGCAAGCAAATAGCGAAAAATTTGACGTTTGACTTGGTGACCGAACGACGTCATACACATATTTGACGGTTGACTGGAGAAGGCCTTAGTCTAACTTTATGGATCAAAAAAAAAAAATTATCTAGATAACAACTTTAAGAAATAATAAGAAAATTATTTCAAAGGAATCTTAGATTTAGTTCTGAAAAAAAAATGAATTAAATTAAATTAAAAAAAGGGGGAATGATATCCCATCCTATCGATTTGTGATTAGAATAGAGCTTTTCTTCATCATTTTTTATCAAATTATTCTTATATAAAATTGTTAGAGAACAAGGGTTCATCTCATTAACTGATGATAAAAATATATATTAAAAAAATTAGGTCTGTATTTAGAAATTAAAACTATTGTATGCTATCTACACTTTGTAAAGCTTAATGACTTTGTTTTCGTACATAAGATGAGTGAATATAAAATAATTGAATTTCTAAAAGCCTTAATTAGATGAAAGAAAGTTTCATAATTGGCGGCCAGGCGTGCTTAGATGCTGTTCAGTAATGAATAAAGAGAAACCATAATACCGGCAAGGAAGAAAAGGGTGGCCGCTTTGGTCCAGTTTTGGTTAATGAGCCAAATATCACAGCTATTTTTCCTTTTCCTTTTTCGTTTGAAAAGCTGAGTGATGATATTCACTTTTGACAATAACTTTCACACCCACCGCTGCTTGTACGGATAGTAAAGAGCCGATTGGGCAAAGCCTAGGTCCCTCGTTTGAATTCCTTGGCAAACAGTGAAAACATTAAGTGTTGGTCCGTTTACATTGGTGTAAGTTGCATGATGGGTCGATCAAAATTTTTTCATTAGCAAAAAAAAAAAAACAATAACTTTCACACATCTCACCTTCCTCTCTTGGTTGCCAGTTTTAGCTTTCAAATTAGGAGGTGAAATTATTCTGTGTAGACGACAAATGTATCCAGAGACCAATCAGAATGTGCCATGTCACCTTCTGCTCGGTACCTAATTTTGTACTGCTCGGTACCACTCGGTACCTTGCTCAATACCGCTGACGTGACACATTCTGATTGACCTTCGAACGATAAACTTCGTTCTACATCCGAACAAAATAATCTCTCTTTCATACCATCCATATTCGGTCCCGTTCGGATTCGGTGAGGGTACCGCAATTAGTTTTATTGGTGGTCTAAGATATCCTTGGTAGGCTGCAAATATTGCTGCGACCGAGTCGTATAATGTTATGTAAAGCTTCAATTCCTGAACTCGATTCTCCCGCATAAATCTCAGATTCGCCTGCCCAATTTGGTCCCTTCAGCTCCTTCACCATATTTTCTTTCATCTTATTGCAAATTTAAAATGTTCATCGTCCATCTTCCTGATTAAATTTTAATTTTTGGATAGAAATATCTAAATTTTTTTTTAGATTTAAATATAATTTTATCTCTTATATAGTTGAATCCAGGAATGAAGCTTGATTATTCTTACTGTTGTTCTATAGAAATAAATAAAAAAATTAATTTTAAAAAATATATATATTAAAACTGTTTTGAATGAGAGAAATTTTCTTTTAGCAATTAATTAAAATTAATAATGAGCTTAAGAGCTGGCCGACAGTGGCGAGAAAAAAACTCCTAACTATTCCAGCAGTCTCTATCCATCCGAAAAAAAATAATAAATGAACTCCTCAATTAACACCGAAAGCAATGCATGGGTCCCCAGTTTTCTCTTTAATTTAATTTAAATAGTTAATTTTAAATTTTGAGCGTTAATTTTTTTTTATGCAAATTACTTCTCCTGTTATCATGATCACTGGTTTTTCTACAAACTGTAATCTTCATCTCTTGCTTTTCCTATCCCAGCTACTTATATTCCTGCCTGATTACAGGGACAACGGTGGACAGAGCAGTGGCGCCTATCCGGGAGCCAGCGACGGTGGTTTCGCCGCCGGCGGTGGTGGTATGGCGATCGACGGCGGTGGAGGTGGCGGAGGCAACGGAGCCTCAGGGTTTTTAGGGATGGTGTTTGGTGGCGGAGCGCGCCCGCTACCTTCTGGTTTCCAGCTGCTTCTGCCTTTATTTGTTATTTTTTTCTTCTCTTCGATGTATCTCTATCCATTGTAGCTGGTACTGAAGAGGAGGGCTTAATTTATTCAATAAGAAATAATTTAAAGAAATAGAGAAGATAATAATATTTTGAATTTCATTAGAGGGAAATTATAGGCTAGAGCCTTTAGTGAGTGAGTCCACTGTGTATCTGGTTGCAATTCGTATCATTATTATAAGAAATATTGGTACGTATCAATATATGAGATGATATATTTTTATGTTCTTCTTTAATATAGTTGAATTATTAAATAATGTAATCATATTACTAAATAAATAAAATTGAATTATTAGATCATATAAGAAAATTATCTAATTTATAAATTTTTAGATTTTAAAAATTCTTTGTAAGAAGTTTATCATTATTCTTCTTGTTTTATTTTTAATTGGGGCTTGGTTAAGGCGGCTGTAGTTTTTTATAAAGATGTCTGTGATATTATTATAGAAAAAATATTTTTTTTAAGAAATGCTTTATAATGCAAAATGTTGGCCATTAAAAGAAAAGCATAATATTAATTAGTTATGTATTGCAGAGATGAGGATGATTAGGTGGATGCGTGTTTTTACTCTTAGAGACAAGATACGAAATGAGGATATACGTCGTGAAAAGGATGGAGTAGCTCCAATGGAAGATAAGATTATAGAGAGTCGCCTTAGATGGTTTGGTCATATAAAATGACGGCGTTCCGATGTATTATATATTACTTATGTTAAGAAAGGTAGAGGTAGACCTAAAAGGATTTGATATATAAAATATTAGAAATGACCTTTCTTTTTTGGATTTAAATGAGAATTTGACTCAGCACAATGAAGAAAAAAGATTCATGTAACCAACTTCACATAGTTGATTAAAGACTTGGTATTATTGTTCACACTTTAATAGATTTGAATATATATAAAAAAAAACTTTCCATCATACTTTTTTTTTTTAAATTAAAAAAAAAAGGAGCAATAAAACAATTGTCAAATTAAAGTGTGGTTGTGATCTTAATATTAAGGCTGTCATAAAACTCTCCAAATAGACTCTTAGTCTTTATTTGGGTTAGTTTTAAGAATATCTCATCGTATATAAATATATATATTTTTATTTTTCTCTCTCTTTATTTATTTATTAAAAATAAATTTGAGTATGAAACAATAAATTATATAAAATTTTAAAAATGCTCAAAAAGGGTGTTACAAATCACGTGAAGATAATAAAAGCGTGGCAATTATTACAAACCACTTGGAATGAAGAAGATAACACACTCCTAATGGCGACAAAAAATAATAATTTTCTTAAATTCCTCGAAAGAGACACACTAACTAAGTTTCAACTTAGTAGGGGACATATTAAAAAACGATATGATAATCATTTAATAGTTTATCAATACTTTCTTCCACCCCTATCAATCAGCTTAGTTGGGTTTCATTTTCTTCTTTTATTTCTTCTACCTAATAATAATTAAAAAAATAAATTTATAATGTAAAAGATTAGAAAATCATTTTATGTCTATATTATTTTTCTTTGATTTAATGATTCTATGGATTGATTTATGATGCAAACTTTTTATTCGAAAAAAATTTATTTTATTTTATACAACATAATAATTCTGATCTAGCTTATTAAATGAAATTCTGATCACATTAGGGTGTCAAAATCGGATTTCGGGTCGGATTCGAATTGAACCTGGAACAGTACGTCCGAGATTCAAACGGGTTTTATGTAGTGAAAGTTATTCTATTTCTTGAAGTTGTATATTATTATTGGGATGGAAAATATAATTAGCATCATTGTCAAAAAAAATATATGTTTTAATTGTGTTATAATTGATACGTCACGCAAAAATTATCTTAATCGGGCACGAATCTCGAGGCAAAAAACATGTTGGAAACTTCAAAAATTAAATTTGGGATCATCTGAACTCCGATTTCAGCGAGCTTACAGTCAAACTGAGCGTCTCGGAAATACGAACCCAACGACACCAAGTTCGACCCAATCCGAGCCCAAATGGGTCCAAATCATGGACCCGAAGCGCTGTTGGAAGGTTCAAACCACAATTTGAGTTACCAAACGGACTCCGATTTTGACGAGCTTATACTCGAATCGAACGGCTCGACAAGACGAATCCAACGAGTCCAAGATCAACGAATTCTGACATCATTAAGGCATTCAAATGACCAAGGAATGGTGCACGTTCGTAGGATTCAATATCAACCGTCCATTCGACCACTCCCTATTCGCCCCTGATCTCACGCCTATTTACGGGCCATGCCACTCCAGAAAATCTATAAATAGAGTCCTCATTTCTCATGAGAGGGGATCCAAGCAAGAGAGAGAAGAAGAGAAGAGAAGAAAGAAGAGAAGGAAGAAGTTCCTCCTCGACAGCCGCCGGACTACCGTCGGACCACCGCAGGAACCTCACCGGACCACCGCAAAACCTCGCCGGATCACCGCAGAACCTCGTCGGACCACCGCCTTAAGGCCCGACGTTCAGCCCCTACGTCCTGCTGAAGTCTCGACGTCCTGCTCAAGACCCGACGTCCTGTTCAAGGCCCGACACTCAGTCCCTACGTCCTGCCGAATACCTGACGTCCTGCTCAGGGCCCGACGTTCAGTCCCGACGTCCTGCTGAAGACCCGCCGACGTCCTGCTTAAGACCCGATGTTCAGTCCCTACGTCCTTCTTAAGACCCAACGTCCTGCTGAAGACCTGACGTTCTGCTTAAGACCCGACGTTCAGTCCTGACGTCCTGCTGAAGACCTGGTTCTGCGTAAGACCCGACGTTCAGTCCCGACGTCCCTGCTGAAGACCCGACATCCTGCTTAAGGCCCGACGTCCTACTCAAGGCCAGACTATCAACACCTCATCTTCCAAGTGACACTGGTCTAACACCTGACTCCTATCGAACAGTTACTTATTGTAAATCTGATCATCCTTGGAGGGGATTCAGTTCTTTGTAACCAACTCAAAGTCTAGTGAAAATATTTTCAACTGGGCTAGGCCTCGTGGTTTTTTCCCTTTTCAAGGGTTTTCCATGTAAAAAATCTTCTGTTCTCTGCATGTGAGCTAGTTATCCGTACAACGCTAAGACGAAAAGTTAAATCTCTATCGCCGCGTATTTTCTAGCCCGCAACAATAATATTTTAGTTAAAATAATTTTAAAAGTAAGCTAAAAAATTGTTGTAGGAGTGGGATTTCATCAAATGAAATATTATTATTCAGTGGGAATAAATTTATTGTTGTCATTAATTAAATTAGAAATAGTTTATGGATGATTTGATGAATTAATGAGGGTCCTCAAAGACAAAGAGAGAGAGAAGCGGGAGGGGGAAAAGTATTGAAGATATTGTATGGGTGCTTAAAATAATTACAAATAAATCATTATCATTATCTCAAATTAACAAATTATTCATAGGGAGGAAAGTTACCTTATAATAAAAAACTAGAAATAATTAATTTTGATTGGTCTATTTAATTTAATAATTTAGCTTTTATAGGCATAAAAATTTAAGTTTGGCTTTCTCCATAAATATAAATATTAGGCTTTATTTGGAAAAACTTCCTTAATATTTTTAAAGCCACTTTCTAATACAAAAAATTATAGTTAAAAATTTTTGTGTACTAAAAAATTGCTTAGAAAAATATCAATGAAGCTATAGCAAACAAAGCCTTAATTTCAAATGTCCATAAGTTTAATTAAAAAAAACGGCTTCAAGAGAAAAAAAAAACTCTTAAAAATGCAAATATTAACATAATTGCTGGTGCTTAAACCCAGCAATACATATAGAAAATTTATTGGGACGGTTGAACTTTAGTCCTACTAAAGCCTACTGAAGCTAATGGCATCCTACAATAACACCAATAAATCTGCAATCCTCCAATGTACAAAATTCAATTATTTAATTTAGTAATATTTTGTTTGGATATAAATTTCCTCAAATGTGCTTACTAAGTGAGTTTACACACACACAAAGAGGGGGGTTCATCTTATAGTATATTAAAATATGGCTTTCAAAATCGGGTAACGGGATGGGTTCGAGTCCAATTCAGAACTGACCCAACATAAGTACTTGACCCGATCCATTTTTTCAAACGGGACACTTTCTCTGGTTATAACCCGATCTGCTTCACGCACGGGTCAACCCGACATGACCCACCAACCCATCTCTTCTTTACTTTTGATCCTAAAAAAGCTAGAGGTCGCGACGGGATGGCAACAACTGGAGATCGCAACGGGATGGCGTCATTGAGGTCAGTACGATACACAAGGGTCAGATGGGGTCAGCGCGGACATGACTCATGAGATTTTTTTCCAGATTAAACTGGGTTGAGTTCAGATTTTCGAGTAAACCCGAACCAAATCCGTTTTTCCAAACGGGTTGAATCCAGGAATCCGAACACAACCCATTTGTGAAATGGGTTGACCATAATTCAAAATTTTCAAGAGGAGTTCGAGTTGGATTTAATTTCGGGTTATGTCAAATATTGACACCCCGTAATTTGAAATCATGATTGAAAGCTTGATCAGCATATCCTCTCGAATTATAATGACTAATATAAGATTTTAGAAGCATAGCAAGCCCTCGAAACAAAGGCTTGTTAGAAGAAGATCACTTAATTTTGATTTTAGGGTTCTATTTATGTGTGTGGGTGTTTAGGAATTGAAAAAAATGGTTAACGAGTGCTCTTGATTTACATATATACTTCCATTGAAATCTCTCTCATCTCCTATGCATGTAGGTTTAGTTGAAGCTGAACAATATAAATTATAGTGCCTACATGTGTTATTTATTCTCTCATTTATTTCACTTGGTGGCGTATTTTTCTTTAATTTTTATAAATGTTTCATCTAACACCCTCTTTACAAGAAAAAGAAACATATGTTGCATACATGAGTTCATGATAGTCCATTCATTTGTAAAAATATCATGTACAAATTATAATTTGTATAAATGTAATAATGCTTTATAAATTAACAATATAGTTCGCATAGCATTTGAACTAATATTTTATTTTGCCGTCGATAGAGTATTTTACAAAGATCCAAAACACATATCCAAATGACACTATGAGTTTTACGTAGATAACATGTTAAATGGAAAAATCATATGGTCTAATCAAGTTGAAAGAATTCTGCAAGAGTTTTTCATTGATGATGAATAATACGCATCTCAATAATTGATTATAAACTAATTTTAGACAAATTAGTATTAAAAAAAAAGTAGTAGTTGTGTCGAGTGATCAAGTCGGGTCCGCTCCACACGTCGCTTGCTGTCGCGTCGCTGGCACCGCTGCTGCTACCCCGGCTTCCACGATCTCCCTAAACCTTAAACGGGTCGGGTAAGATTGACTCGAACCCGAAGCAGGTCGGGTTCTGGTCCGGAAAATTGACCCTTTTGCAAAAACGGGTAGAGATGACCCGAACCCGAATAGTGACAGGTTAGTTTCGGGTTCAACCTGATCTTGACCCGTGACACGAAATGAACACCCCTAGCTTCAGTAGTACTTTGCAACAGTTTAACTCAGTGCAAAAAGTAGGGCTATTATTTCCTCTCCATGCAAATGAAAAATAGCAATGAACATCTTTACAGTAGACACCGAACACACCAGTCTTATAGCCATTATAGAACTACTACTAACATTTTTGTAGCAGATAAAGCCACTGTAACATCCAAAAATAAGTGCTAAGATGACATATTTTTTCTATAGTGCTCAATAAGCTGAAGTTGTAGAACTCAATTTTGAGAGTGTTATTTTTTATGAGCAATTTTAATTTAATTTGATTTAGTTCAATTTATTTAAATATTAAAGTACTAATAGTTTTTTGGGTAGAAATAATAAAATAGCAAAAAATTATGAGATGAAATACAATGCCTACTTTTAAAAATGAACTATAAAAGAGTTAATTGTACTCAAAGCAAGCACGGCAGCAAAGGCCGGCCCAACTGGGCTATAGAAAAGCCCATCATCATCAGAAATCGGGCCAGACTTGTGTAGCATTTGATGACGGGCTACAACAATATAGAAAACCATCTTCAAATTTATTTGCAAATGCTAGTGGAAGTTTAGAGGGAAAAAAATTATAGTATATTTGAATATTAGAGTTACTCAATAAAACTTTGATGGATTTAATAATAAAAAATAATACTTCGCACTACTTTGATTTTATTAATTTTGTTTTTTTTATTTGATTTTGCTTTAGCTATTTGATTTTGCTTTAGCTATTAATATATTTCGCACTACTTTGATTTTCCTTAGTATATTGGGACATGCTTGAAATTAAAAGATGGTTATTTTAATATAACTGATGATTATTTTAATATAATTGTGTGAATATTATATTATTATAAGTAATACTAGGGGTGTCAAAAATTGACATGAACCGCCAACCTGACCTAGACTCAACATAAATTTTTTTTGTTTGGGTTGATCTGTTTAAAAATGGGTCAGGTTTGGGTTAAATTGCCAATTCGAAATTAGCTCAGTTTTGACTCAAACCCGACCTCAATTCGAAATGAGATCGTCGCATCAAGCGAGCTCCTGTCATGTGTTGTCATTAATGAAGGAGGCGAACTGGCTAAGAACCGTCAAAGGAGGTGAAGAAGGTGATCCTCAAACTGTCATGACTATTGAGATAGGAGGAATTTAAGTCACTTCGATCTGGTGAATTTATTGGATTTGGTCGAAGAAGTGTGTGAAATGAGAGAAAGAGATGCTTTTCATCGCAACAAGAGAGCTCCGGTGACCCGTCGATAGAGGCGACATTTGCAACTTTCGCTTCTAGCCAACGGGTTGGGTTGGTGTCAGGTCTTGTTCGGGTCTAATATTTTAACCCGTTTAAATAAAAAGGTAGAGTTCAAGTCGAGCTTATTAATAGCGGATCAATTTCATGTTGGATTTAAACCCAACCAGAAAATCTATATTGACACCCCTAATTGATACATCACCAAAAATTAGCTTCATCTGTCATGAATTTCAAGGCATATCATACTTAGAAACTTCAAAAGTTAATATTGGACTATTTGAATTCGAATTCAGTAAACATAAAGTCAAATTGAACGTCTTGACTAGACCAGACCAACGACATCGAAATCTAACCAATCCGAGCCCAAATGGGCCCAAACAGATGACTCAAGACATATTTGACAGCTTTTGAATATTAATTGGATGACCAAATGATCTCTAAATATGACATGTTTATGGTCAAATTGAGCGGCTTAATGAGTAAAATCTATTGAGCCCAAGATTGCTTTATTCTAACATCATTTAGGCACATAAATGCTTCATGAACGCTCTGGATCGAGGGAATCAATATAAGTTGTTCGATGGAGCGCTTCAAATTTGTCGGGATCTTTTTCATATTTATGAAGCATGCTACTGTCAATCTATACATAGACCCCGACCTGCGGAGTGGGGGGCTAGGTCCTAGGGCTAGAAATTGAAAAGAGCTTTGAAGCTTTAAGAATCTCGGAGCTTCGCCCGAGCACAACTGCCGCCAGACTAGACTATAACCCTCTCACTAACTATGGTTCCTCCGCCAGACTAGACTATAACCCTCTCACTGACTATGGTTCCTCCGACTTTAATTAATCGCCCAATTACAACCCTCGACCTATGTCACCCTACTACGATCATACCAACCAAACGAACAAGCAAATGTTTGCTTGGGAATAACTGCATGTTATTGAATTCTTCCTACTCCAATCATATAATTTGCTCTATATGATATAAATTAGCAACATTGAGCTGAAGTCTTCTCCTGAGTAAGTGCATCTTTTGTAATCAACAAGAAATACTAGTGTAATCATTTCAACAAGGCGAGGCCCTGTGATTTTTCTCTTTTTCAGAGTTTTCCACATAAAAATTCTGATGTCTCTTATGACTTTTGCACCCCTATATGTTATTTATATATGTGTTGAATTTTCATTCAAAACTAAGACATTAAACGCTTTATCTTTCTATCATGATGAATGTTTTGGCACATAATAATAACAATTGTATGATAAGAGCATTGAAGGGGGTTTTAGCCGTTTAATTAACCTGAAGGAGGAATCTTATGCCAATCAAATGTGGGTTGCTTTTCTAACACTAATGTGTGCATTTGGTTTATCATGATACATTAAATTTTCTTTGTTTTATTTTTTGATTATTGGTGGATCAATAATGTCATAACTTCTACCTTCAAACTTTACTTCAGCTTTAATCTATGTTGAATTAAATATTATTCATAAATTTAAAATAGAATATTTGATTTATTCAGGGAATGATAGCTACTGAGAATAAATTATTATTTTTTTAATTATGCTTTTATTTTGCTTAATATTTCTCTTATTGCGTCAATCTATTTCGCTACTGCGCCTAAGATGGGCAGGTGCCATTTGACGTGAGCGTGAGAGAAGAGAATGATATACCGACAGAGGAGATTAATGAGGTGAGATAGGAGACACGTGCACATCAACAGAACGACGAGAGATTACTACGTGCAGTCATCGGACCTCTGGAGGTCAATAATGATGCGTCATGCATTCAATACATATTGGTAGACCTGTCAATTTCGGGTCACGGATCGGGTTCGGGTCAACCCGAAATTGACCCGGCACTATTCGTGTTCGGGTCAACCCGACCCATTTTCACAAACGGGTCAATTTTCCGAACCCGCACCCGACCCGCTTCGGGTTCGGGTCAACCCGACCCGACCCGCTTAAATTTGATTTTTCGAGTTCCCGCACGGTGCAGAGGCGGTGCAGCGGTGGCGGTCCAACGGCGGCGGCAGCGGTGCAGCGGCGACAGTGCAGGCGATGCAGCGACGCGGGCTAACAACGGTCACGGACGTGAGCTCACTGCTCACGCTCAGTCGCTCACGGCTCAGGCGATGTCACCGACTCACCGTCACAGTGATGCGGGCGAACGGGGTCCGTCACGGACTCACGCTCACGGCTCAAGCGACGGCTGCGACGCGATGTCACGCTCACGCGTGGCGTGGGGCTTGATGCGGGCACTGGCAGTGCCGCAGTGGCCAGTGGGGCAGTGCAGCTGTGCAGGGCAGCCGGGTAGACTCGGGCAATGACGCGGGGCAGGCGGGGCAGGCGGGCAGCTGGCGGGGGCAACGGGCGGGATAGGAAAAATCCAAAATTTCAAATTTTTTTTTAAATAAACGGGTTTTCGGGTTGACCCGGCCCGACCCGTTTTTGTAAACGGGTCGGTTTTTCGAACCCGAACCCGACCCGCTTCGGATTCGGGTCAACCCAAACCCGAAAATTTCGGGTCGGGTTCGGATCGGGTTTTCGGGTCGGATCAAATATTGACAGGTCTACATATTGGTACACAGTAATGATATACTGTGTATTGGTGACGTGGTGTGTTCTGATAGATCCCTAAACAACGTCCGGTGACCGCACATAATAATTTCGCCAGAACGAGAACTGTATTGGTGACGATAGCAATCTAGGATCGAGTAGAGAAAATATCAAGGGGCTGTTTGCAGAATCTAGGATTTTATTTAAGTAGGATTTCATAACTCTTTTAAATCCGGATTTACGAAATTCTGAGGGGGTTAAATACTGAAAACTGTTTGGTAACCTTCATGATAAATCCTATGTGTCTGTTTGGCTATTCCATTCAGAATTTAAAAAAGTTGAAATATATGAAAGGAATTTCTTGCTTCCCGCACCAATAGATTAGAGGATTTCAGAAATCCGCCGAACGAGAGGATTTCCGAAATCCGGGATTTACGGTGAAAAGGCAGAATTGTCCGTCCACGACGGCTTTGATTTTGCATTTTTTGGCCATTTGGCTGGATTTCGCGTCAAATCTGACCTAAATCCGCATACCAAACAGCCCCTAAGAATAAGAAGTTGAGCACGATGACATGATATTTGTACTTGTATTATTAGAGATTTACCATCAATCTCGAGTACTGATCATAAATCTCATCGTAAAATCCAAAAAATCTTATAAATTTGATTGCATTAAAAAATTATGTTATTTTTCAAAAAATCTCCCAAATTATTTATTAATTCACACAGTATTTTTTAAGATCCGGCAAATAAATCAGAAGATAAGACAGCAAACTGATAGCAATTAATAACAAATCAAGGCCGGTGTTAATCACGACAAAATCACATTAAAATAATTCTTTGCACTGAAATCCACCCCTTACTTACTTGCTTGCTAATACTAATAATTAACATTATTAGTAGATTAATTACGCCATTATTAACAGTTTAACCACGCTTTCTTCCTATTGTTTAATTTTGAACTGTGATGTAAAAATGTTTAATCACATGCCTTTTCACCTTAGAGTTAATTAGTCGGTATATTAATTAGTCAATAAGAATATTATTTATCATTAAAAAAGGATATATTAATTCAAATCTCTTTAAAAAATGATGGGCCTTTTCTTCCCTAATTAAGTAATTAAGTTTTTGAAAGGACGAATAATTCTTGTAAGATGGGAAGGGGACAACGTTCATTAGAGTTGGTAATGTAATTTGAAATTTTAATAATATTTTTTCTATTTTATTTTATTTTTGGGACAGATTTTTCAATGATTTTCATTTCAGAAAACAATAATAATATCATTTTAAAACTGAATTTTTTTAATGTTTTATTGCTTGTTTTCAAAAATGTTAATGCTGAAAAGTTATTTTTGCAACTAAAATGGATATCTTATATTTCCAAAAATTAGGCGTGTCAATAAATGACCTGCCCAGCTAATCCGACCCGAAAAATCTGGGTTTGAATTGACCTGTTTAATAAATAAGTTGGATTCAGCGATTCAGGTAGAGTTTTTGGACCTAATTATTTAACGGGTCTCATTCAGGTTTACACATTAACCCTCTTTTAATCTAAAAAATAACCATTTAATATTTTTTTTATTTGTTGATATATTTTTCATTTTTTTTCTCAACTTGCGTAAACTTTATAGTTAATAATTTATAATAAAATTTTAACTGCAAAGGTTAAGGATCAGCTTCAAATTATTTAGGGTGCTGACAGGTCAGATTCAGGTTGGTCATTTTGATCTGTTTATTAAATGGGTCGGATTCAGGTTGTCTGGAATCGAGTCAAGTCAATTTAGGTCAGACCCAAACTAAATACCCATAATAATTTCACAACCAACTTTATAAAACGTAGCAATTAAACTTAACTTTATCCGAGATAAATAAAATATAAAGTACTTAAATAAACTTTTTTGTTTTTAATATATATGTTTTTTCTCTCTTTATGAACGTTGGTACGTGTAAAAGTTTATTCAAAATGGAAGGCACGTGAGAGAGTTATCTTTCAATCTAAGCTTTGGCCAACCCCATTATATCCACCTTCCCCTCCATTATGTATCCCATAATCTTATAAAGTTAAGCTTCATAATCATTGCAAATAATTATATTAACAATCAATGTTTCTTACATTTATAAGCTTTGAACCGTTATTAGTATTTAAATTAAAATAAAATAAGACCAATGATGAATATGTGTCAAATTTAAAAAGAATTATTTGATAAATGTTTTTACTAAATAGTTTGCATAAAATTTGGGCCTCTGTTAAGAAAGATAGAAATAGACTTAAAAATATTTGATTAGAAAGAATTAGAAATGATTGTTTTTTTAAATTATATTTGGATGATAATTTCATTTTTAATAGGACAAGGGATAAAAGTTTGAGGTTGTTATTGTTCGCGACTAAGATTATATAAACCCTAATTTTTATTTTCCTAGCCTAAAAAAATTGGTAAGTTTTGCCACTGCATAAAATAGCTCCCAATAATGAGAAATTAGAGCAAAGAAAATTAATTTAAAAGTTTCGATCATATATATGAAAATATTAAAAAATTATTAAATATGAGAGATTAAATTCATGTGAAAATTTAAGAATGAAAAATAAATCAAATGATTTCTTTTTCCTGTTTGATTTAAGGTAAAATGAATGCAATGTAAAACTCAATAATACTAAGGCTAATGTCCAGTAGTAGCAGTGATGATGTCAAGACAGATGACAACAATCACGATGACAATGTAATGGCTAACAATGCCATTGGCGGGTGGCGACTAACATCGAAAGCTACAATTTTGAGTTATTTATTAAATTTTTACGATATATAGATGTTTTACCTTTTAAAGAGAATGATATTCATGACTTCAAGTTAGATGTGATCACATACCACTTTATAAAAACATTTTGCTCGAGTAAAACAGTTTAATACATCAAAAATTTATATTTCTTGTATCATATAATTGTCTAAAATATTATATAGTAAATGTATTTCATTCATGATTTTTTATAATAAATTATATACTTATAGAATAATTTAGAATAATTTACCAATTAAAAATAAATTGCTTTCTTATCATACAATTTCACCACTGTATCTCATCATCAAATAAACCCTAAAATTATGATCAACGACAATAAAGAGCCAACAAGCCAGAAAGTAGATAATGCTACTGCTTTGGGCTCTCGTCCTTCTTTGACTCGTGTTCTGTTGGAGATTGATATTATCAAAAAATACACGGATAAAGTGTGGATCGGTCCTGATAAGTTAGGCTATGTTTAGCAAGTTGTGATGGAGGATTTCCCTCCTTTCTGTGATAAATGTAAACGTTTAGGACACTCGAATGATGCTTGCTGTCCTTCACATACTAATGTCTCTGTCTCGGTCAATATTGCTCCTTCAAATCCGTTTCTTTCTCCTATTAATGCTTTGGGGATTAATGAGGAGAATGCCCTTCATTTGAGTAGTGAGGTTGTTCCGGCTGTGGATGTAATTGGTCATGCCTTAATTAAGCTTGCTTCTGATTGGGCTAGTACGTCAGTTGATGCTTTGCCTCTTATTATTCATTGTTGCATCCATGTGGGTGGTGTGGATGCTTTACCATCTTCCCCTCCTCTTACTTCTACTGATGTTGAAGCTAATTTTACTAAGGGAGAATGTTTAATTTCTGCTCCTATTGCTAGTGAATTGTTGGTTCATGAGGATGTCGATCTACCTTCTGGTTTGACTGGGAGGGTGGTACTAATATGGCTTTGGTTTCTGTCGGTTTCGTGGTGTGTGAGATGATCACTACTTGTTTGGTGAACACTTTACCTATCCCATTGACTCATCATATGCTAATGTGGTATCAAGTCCTACTGTTTCTGCTGATGGTGGAGCTGCTGCTTCTGATGATCTAATCCTTCAGGTGCGTGTTAATTGTGGTGTTGTTGCGGCTGATCATGCTCCTATGGGTCCTACTGTCCGAGAGGATGTTCAACCTGTGGGTGAGCTGGTGCCTGTTGTTAGGGTTGATATTGGCATTAATTTGACTACCCCCTCTCGTCTTTGTGATTATTTTCCTAATAGATTGGATCATGTGGCTAATAAGGTTGATGTGTCAATTATTGAAATGCCTATTTCCATAATGATCAGTGATGCTTTATTAGTTCATCTAGCTTGTCAATCGAGGGATCATGAGGTGATGCATGGTGATTGGTTAGATGATGATATTTCTTATAATGGTGGGATATATATCAATGTGATAGAAATGGATTCTCAGGATGATTTTGATTTAAGTATTCTTTAAATTGCTAAAGAAGGTCTTTTCTAATTCTCGTGGCAAGCATACATGACGTACATAAAAAAAAGAAATGATTTTATCCATGGATTTTGTCTTCTTTTGGGGTTTGCTACATTGGGGATGGCTTCTGTCTTTGATTTATGTTTTGTGGTGCGAGCAATGATGTGACGACTATATGTTCCCACTTTAATGGCTATAACTTATTGGCACCCACCGGTAGTGCTTCATCTTTTTGTGATTGATGGCCTTTATATGGATTGTGAGTTTTTTATTTGCCTTTTGGTGTTGTGTGGGATCTTCTTTTCTCTTTTGGATGGCCCTTGACTAGCTTCAAGGTGGTTACAGTCTTACAGGTAGCTTCTTGCCAATGACTGAGCTCGTTTGGCATTTGCGCTCTCCTCTTTTGTTGTTTCTTCTTTGTTGTTTGTTGCTATGTATTTTTGACTTGTTTTTTTTTTTTTTTAATAATTTAATTGTATCATCTTTTTTAGTGTTTGGAATACCATTCCTCTTTTTTGTTTAAAAAAAAAAACAAAAAGCCAATCACCGTAATTATATAAAATATGTGATAAGAAATTAAGAATAATTAAATTTATATAAGTTTTACAACATAAGAAGGGAAGTGGATAACGTGGATAGATTCCATTAAGGGGGAGGTCCCGAGGCCACAAACCCTTAAAACAAGGGCTGCGTGGTCTCTCTTCGCCGCTCGCTTTTTCGTTTTGTGGGCTTTTGCTTTGCCTTTTTGTCCAAATAATGAGCACTTATAATATAATATAAGAACAAAATTAGGCAATCTATTAGGGCTATAATTATAATAAATAGGTAAAAAAATTATTATAGATTCTTAAAGTTGAAAAGTAATTAGTGATTATTAAATTGTTATTAGATATTTAATCAGTTTTTTTTTCGAGAACATGAATATCTACTCGCAGCCACTTCCAAAGGGAATGTTTGACAGCGTTATTAATCCCTTGGCAGAACCTGGCGAGGTCACCCATCAGCATTAGACTCACACTAGCTTTGTCCCAATGAAGAGGTGAGACCGTAGTAGTAGTTGGAAATTATTGGGTTCGGACACCGGACGATGTCCGAAGCCAATGAAAATGCGTCACATCACCTCCTACTTGGTACTGAGCTCGGTACTGAGTAGTACCAAACAGTACCGAGCTCGGTATTGCTCAGTACTCCGTACTTCACAGTACCGAGTAGTAACGAACGTAAGCTGTGTCCGGTGTCAGAACACAATAATTTCCCGTAGTAGTAGAGGGGATTCGAACCGGGATGAGAAATTCCTAGCCGCGCTAGCCCATCAATCACTATAAGCCTCAATTGGTAATCAATTAGTTTGAGTCTTTGTATTCTATAGATACTATCGTAAAGAATTAAGTGCCTACATGTGAATAAAATAAGCTATGAATTTTGTCTTCTCTGTATTGAATATTTTGAGTTGTGGACATCCTCAAATCATGCTTTTTTTTTAGCCTAATCAATTTCTTTTAAATAAGCTCGAATTTATAGTTATCATATATCTTCTTATTGTCTATTAGGGACTGTTGTAATATTATATAAATTTGATTATAAAGTTATCGTGCAGAAAATAATTTAACTATTAGGATAGCGAAATACAAAAACTATCTATCATATAATTTTTTTAAAAACATTAAGAAAGCAATAAGAAAATGGCAGTCAAATAAATTTGTTATTACTATCTAAAAAGTAAGAAAGCTATCCCAAAACGGAAAAATTATTATGTGCGGACAACAAAAGTCGCCCGGAAGCAAATCAGAGCGTGCTACGTCACTCATTTGATGTGTACCGCAGCTATATACCCGCTATGTACCAAGTGACATGGTGCGCTCTAATTCACCTTCGGACGGTCCGGTGTCCGAACCGAATAATTTCTTCCCAAATAGACCATTAATTTCATTATATTTTCTTTCTAATTATTTAGATTAAAATTTGTTCAAGATGGATATAAAAGCTTAAAGTTATTTTAAAATTAGTATAATACATGAAAAATCAATATGATAATTTTCTCATAAAAATATTTTTAATTAGAATATTTCACTTAATTTTTTCTATTTATATATAGTAATTAAAAAAAAAAAAGAAAAGAAAAGTAGGAAGAGAACAACAAAGAAGGACATGGGTGGGTGCAAAATGGAATCAATGGTCATGTGATTTTGGTCTTGGGATGAGGGTAAGTTTGAAATGAGAGGAAATACTTAGTGGGGTTTTGAGCTATAAGATGCTTTGCCTTTGGAGTCAATGGCTTTAATTAGACTGATATAGTTCATATTAAATAAGCTATTTGGCATCTATATGATTTTTAATTTAAAGTTATTAGGAGTGATTATGCCTAATCAGTCTATCACAATGATGGAGTACATGCTTGAGATGATCAAATTAGGGTTTTTTTATTAGTTATAGTATGTAGAAAAGTTATTATAAAATAGTTTTATAATTAAATTTCAATAAAAATATTTTTATCATGTGATAGTAATAGTTAAGAAAATTATTAAAAAAATAAAATAATTTGAAAATATATTTTCATAGTGTATTAACATCATAATAATATTTTAAAAATTTTAGAACTTTGAATATTACTTTTTTTTTTCTTTTTTGGGTAGACTCACACACACATCACATACAGAAGACTCAAATCCAAGACCTCTTAGTTGGTAGCTAGGGCTGTCAAAATCGGGTCACGGGACGGGTTCGGGTCGAACCCAGAATTGACCCGACACTATTCAACCTGATCAGAACCAACCTAATTTTGCAAACAGATCAATTTTTCGGACCTGAGCTCGACTAGCTTCTTGTTCAGATCAACCCGACCCGACCCGACCCGTAAGTCAACCGTTCCCGTGTTTATATATTCTGCCAAGCCACGCAACTCTTCCCTCTATTTGTGCGCGTATTTAGCCAAATATCGTAAATATGTCCTTCGTTCGCAAATTTATTTATCCAAATCCCGTAAATCTACCATGCGGGCAGGCTTAGTAGGCAAGTGGTGATGCGACATCAAGCAACGTGTTAGTGGGCGACGCGACAGCTGGCAGGCGCGGTCATGCGTTCATTAAGGGTCATTTCGAGTCATTCTAGGGTTTTCGGGTCAAACCGAACATGATCTGATTTTTGAAACGGGTCGGTTTGGTTAGCCTGAACCCGACCCATTTCACAAACGAATTGACCCAAATCCGGAATTTTTTGGTTGGGTTCGAGTCGTGTTTTCAGGTCGTGTGAAATATTGACACATTTAAATAACCTAAGCTCCCAACCAACATACCAAGATGAGTTGTGTCCGAATATTAATGTTGATAAATAAATTAAATCAACCATGATGTTATGAAGCCTAAGAGACAAATAAAAGTTAATTATTCTATGTTTGAGTATGTTTTTATGTCATTAGCATCTTATAGAATAATATGAATATTCTTTATGCAACGAAATCATTTTATTTGCACAAAAAAAAAATTAAGAAAATAAATCATAGTATTCTTAACCAGACAATTGGAATTAATCATAAGCTCCTCCCTTAAACTACTATCAATAGCTCCTCTATTCTCACTTTGGCTTGCCAGAATCCATTCGAATATATCAAATATAATATAATCCAATTTCTCTATTTACAAATATGCCATTGTGACCAACCCTATTAGCTAAACCAACTCTGGTTTACGTCACTACATTCGAACTCAATCCAGGCTGAACCAATCCAATGGAGGCCCAGTCTGGACTACTTTGTAATAAAATAAGCCCTGCTGAAAACCCCGAGGTGAGCCGGGCCGAAGCCCAATAGGAAGCCATCTAAGCCGAACCCATATATAAAAATACTTTAGTTAAGAAATCTTATTATAATAATAATTAACACAAACTTTATATATCTAATCATTTTGACCTCACCACCTAACTCTGCCACCATATGCTCCCTGTCTCCCCTTCGAACAATTATTAGGTCCTCCGATCGGATGTAGAGCTACGTCCTGTCGGAGCTAAAATCGTGCTAAAAAACGAGAAATACTGAGCAAATACCGAGCAATACCAAACAATAACGAGTAATACCATCATGTGAAAACCCAATACCGAGCTATACCGAGTTATACAAAAAAATACCGAGTTTTTCTTAGAAAAAACTCGGTATTACGCGGTATAGCTCGGTATAACTAGGTATTGCTCTTCAAAGAGCGGTATTCCTCGTTATTACCAAATAATACCTAGCAATACCGAACAAATACAGAGTTTTTTGGCTGAATTTTAGTGCCGACCGGACATTCCTCTACGCTTGTCGGAGGACCTAATAATTATTCCTCCCCTTCACTGCTCTCTCCTCAATTCTCTATAAAAGGTTTAAGAGATTAGGGTTAATGATTATGTGTGTTTTGTTAATGTGAAATTTTCATTTTATTTGTGTAAATATATATAAATTTTCAAATTTAATATATATATATATATATATATATATATATATATATATATATATATATATATATATATATATATATATATATATTATAAAATTTTTATTTGAAATATATTTTATTATTGATGTATAAAGCCCAATTTTGACCTGTTGAAATTTTTTTAAATTTAAGATTTATAAATTTAAAAAATTGAAGAGCACGGCGAAATTTTATATTTTCATTTTTATGATTTTTTTATAATTTGATTATACCACACATATATTTAATAGCTAAGTAGTTTATTTTTAAACCTGAATGTTAGCATAAATAGAAACATTTGACTATTGTAGCATACAAATCTTTCAATAATTTAATACATTTATACAAATACTAATTAAATTCTTCTATTTATAATAATACATCAAAGTTTTGAATAAAATCTTAAAATTATTTGATTTTTGTTTTCAGTTGTTTGTTAAATTTTTAATGATAACAATAATGTACATATAAATATTCATAAAATTTATTTATATTATTTTTAAAATAAAAAACATTCAACAAAATATTATGTCATATATAACTAGGTACAAAGCTAAGTCATCTCTAATTATGTTTAATTATTTTTTTGCTTTTATTTTTATATCTATTTCCATTTAAATCAAATTTATATTTGAATGTCTATTGTTTTAATAAGTTTCATAATATATTTCAAAATGTAAAATCATCTTGTAATATGTTTTCAAAAATAAAAAAATAATACTTTTTTCAAAAATAAAATAAAAAAATAACTCATTAAATATTTTTTAAACATAAATAGTATTTATTTAAAAAAAAAAAAAAAACTCTAGCAAAATATTTTGGTCTCTCTTGGATTCCTGCGCTCCTTTTGCTTCCCGCTTCCTGCTTGCCAGTGTGTTCTCCTCGAGAACGAAGGGAGGGAGACCCAATGCAAGAATAAGAACCCCCCTTCCATCCAAAAACACAAAGCCGGCGATTTTCCAATGCCGAGGTCGAGATTCCACTATCTCCTCTTCCACCTCCTCCTCCTCCTCCTCTCTTCATCGTTCTCCTCTCCGAACCCAGAAACGACCGCGCTCTTCACCTGGATCACTTCCGGCCAATCGCCTTCCCCTTTCCCCGACTGGAACCCAACGGATTCTTCCCCCTGCAACTGGTCCCATGTCGCCTGCGACTCCGCCGGCTCCGTCTCCTCCATCTCCATCATATCCACCCCCCTCGCCCTTCCCCTCCCCACGACCCTCTGCTTCTCGCTCCCCTCCCTTTCCTCTCTCTCCATCTCCGCTTCCAACCTTACCGGCTCCATTCCTTCCTCCTTCTCCAACTGCCGCCGCCTTGCAGTACTTGATCTCAGCTCCAATTCTCTTTCTGGTCCAATCCCCGCCTCTCTCTTCCGCCTTCCGTTGCTCCAGTCTCTCATTCTCAACTCCAACTTATTGTCAGGTCAGATCCCCGTTTCACTAGGAGAGTCTGCCGCTCTCCTGAACCTCCTTCTCTACGACAACCGCCTGTCCGGCCCCATTCCCGATTCCGTTGGTAATCTTTCCAGGCTGCAAACCCTCCGCGCCGGTGGAAACCGCGATCTCTCCGGTCAGATTCCGGATTCCCTCTCCCAATGCCGCAATCTTACCGTTCTTGGCCTTGCAGATACCAAGATCTCTGGCTCTATTCCCGCTTCGATTGGCCGCCTCTCCAATCTGCAGACGCTTTCTGTTTACACAGCGATGCTCTCAGGTTCCATTCCTCCGGAGCTTGGCAACTGCACTGAGCTCACAAATCTGTTTCTGTACGAGAACTCACTCTCCGGCTCGCTCCCGCCGGAGCTCGGCAGACTATCTAATCTGCAGCGGATTCTTCTCTGGCAGAACTCGCTCTCCGGATTCCTCCCGGAACAGTTTGGCAACCTCTCCTCCCTCCAGGTCATTGATCTCTCCATCAATTCGATTTCTGGCGCCATCCCGCTTTCCGTTGGAGGTTTAACTAATCTACAAGAACTTATGCTTAGCGATAACAAGATCTCTGGATCGATTCCCCCTTCTATCTCCAAGCTCACATCGCTCTCGCAGCTGCAGCTCGACACGAATCAGATATCTGGCCTAATCCCGCTGGAGCTCGGTGAGCTTTCGAACCTCGTTGTATTCTTCGCATGGCAGAACCAGCTCGAGGGAAGCATACCTTCCAGTTTCGGTTCCCTCACCAGCCTCCAAGCCTTAGACCTCTCCCACAATCATCTCACGGGCTCCATTCCGCCGGGGCTCTTCCTTCTACAAAACCTCACCAAGTTGTTGCTCCTCTCAAATGACATTTCCGGCGCCATCCCGCCGGAGATAGGTCAATGCCGCTCCCTTGTCCGCCTACGTCTCGGCTGCAACCGCATTGGAGGCCGCATTCCCTTGCAAATCGGCGGCCTTGCTGGAATCAACTTTCTCGACCTCTCCAGCAACCGGATCATTGGCACTGTTCCGTATGAGATTGGAAAGTGTTCCCAGCTCCAAATGCTTAATGTAAGCAACAACACTCTCTCTGGCGAGCTCCCTGCATCACTAGGCTCCATTACCGGCCTCCTGATCCTTGACGCATCCTTAAACCAATTTAGCGGGCCGATACCAGAGAGCTTAGGGAAGTTGGCGTCTATGAACAAACTGATACTTGAAGGAAACTTGCTCTCCGGGCCAATCCCATCATCTCTCTCTCGCTGTTTGAGCCTCGAACTGCTTGATCTGAGCAACAATCGCTTGACTGGCGGCATCCCGGATAAGCTCTGCGAGATCGAAGGGCTAGATATTGCCTTGGATTTGAGCAGAAACATGCTTACTGGTCCGATTCCAGTAAATATTTCCAAACTTGCCAAGCTCTCCGTGCTCGACCTCTCCTACAACAACCTCGACGGCAGCCTCGCCGAGCTTGCTGGACTCGATAATTTGATCGTTCTAAACGTCTCCAACAACAACTTCACCGGATACCTGCCTGACACCAAGCTCTTCCATCAGCTTTCGGCTTCGAACCTTGCTGGCAACGAAGGCCTCTGCACTCACGATGGAGACGTCTGCTTCGTGAGCAGCAATGTCAATGGTGTAACATCCACTACCAAGGAAAGCCGGAGACTGCACAAACTGAAGCTTGCCATTGTTCTCCTTATCACAGTTACGGTGGCAATGGTCCTCGGAATGCTGGGAGTGATCCAAGCAAAGAGAATGAGTGGAGGGAAAGGTGGAGAAAATGAAGATCCAGATCTCCGCAGCGAGATGACTTGGCCATGGCAGTTCACTCCATTTCAAAAACTGAGCTTTTCCGTCGAACAGGTTGTCCACAGTTTGGTTGATGCCAATATAATCGGCAAAGGCTGCTCGGGCATAGTTTACAGAGTGAGCATGGGCAATGGCGAAGTGATTGCTGTCAAGAAGCTATGGCCGAGTACCGGTGGGGTGGCAACGACGAGCAAAGATGAAGGGAACAGTGTTAGAGTGAGGGATTCTTTCTCAGCCGAGGTGAGGACGCTGGGAGCGATCCGGCATAAGAACATTGTCAGGTTCTTAGGCTGTTGCTGGAACAGGAGCACAAGGTTGCTGATGTATGATTATATGGCCAATGGGAGCCTTGGCGGATTGCTTCATGACAGGAATGGATGCCCCTTGGAATGGGATCTCAGGTATCAGATTATACTTGGGGCAGCACAGGGACTGGCTTATCTCCACCACGATTGCATCCCTCCAATTGTCCACAGGGATATCAAGGCCAACAACATTCTGATCGGCCTCGACTTTGAGCCTTACATTGCAGATTTTGGCTTGGCGAAGCTCGTGGAGGAGGGAGACTTTGCCCGATCATCGAACACCATTGCAGGCTCCTATGGCTACATAGCTCCTGGTTTGCAATCCTTTTTCCCTTCTTGCCTGTTGTTATTATCTCTGTCAAACATGTTTAACTATTGAAGGCAAATAGCATTTTATAGTCATGAATTTGTTTTGAATGTTCAAGTTCCCGCGCACACATACGGACTACTAAATTTTATGCGCACTAAGACCATCTTCAATGGAATGGCAAACAACTATTTGCCGTTCTTCCTTTGCTCCAACCGAGCGATAATTCTTCCTTTGCTCCAACCGAGCGATAATTTTGCTGTTATTTCATCGCGGGTGAACAGTGCAACTGTTCACCCGCTAAATTTTTATGTGTTGGGATTTGCCCGTGGAATGGAGAAAGACAGTTACGGGATGATGAAGCCCGCGAAATGGAGTTCGATTGGAGCAGAATTACCGCATTTTGGAGTTTTGCTGTATTTTGCAGTGGAAAATGAGGTTTTCGGTTGGAGATGCCCTAAATTAGCATATTGTGCGTATATATCAAGTCATGATTCTGATTGCTGATTTCAAATGCAGAATATGGTTACATGATGAAGATCACAGAGAAGAGCGATGTGTACAGCTATGGAGTGGTGGTTCTCGAGGTATTAACAGGGAAGCAACCGATTGACCCTACAATTCCAGATGGTCTACATTTAGCAGATTGGGTAAGGATGAAGAAGGGGAATCCTGAAGTTCTTGATGTCAGCCTCCGCGTCCGGTCGGACTCAGAGGTGGAGGAGATGCTCCAAGCTCTGGGGGTGGCTCTCCTATGCGTCAATCCTACCCCAGATGAGAGGCCGACCATGAAGGATGTGGCAGCAATGCTCAAGGAAATCAGACTTGAAAGGGAAGATTATGCTAAGGTGGATGTTCTCCTGAAGGGTTCATCTCCTTCTCCATTGCCATCTCCGGTGCCGGCCATGAACGGAACTACATCGGCAACCTCTGTCTTCGCACAAAGCCTGCAAGGCCATGACAATAGTAGCATCATCAATAACTGTAACTTCTCTTCTACCAGCTTTTTCTCTTCCTCTAAGGCCAAATCACCGTTTGATTAGTAGACTACTTGCTTTTATCAGTTTCATATATATGTATGTATGTTTAGGCTAGTGCTTTTATTTGAGTGTGTCAAGCTGTGGCTGGGAAAGATAGAGGGCTATTAGTTATGCTAGTTGATATAGCTAGGCTTGAGATAGAGAATAGAAGTGGTTTAAGCTAAATGAGCTGGTATTCAACACTATGATTGGAATAAAAGTATTGAGTTATTGATTATTAATGTTGTCAATTGGAATTGAATGTCATGAGATGTTCCCACTCTCAAGCACCTATGGATCAACCTGTTATACTGACTCCAATTGTATTTAAACTAAGAGAAGAAAAAAATTTTGTATTAAAAAACTATTTTAGAAAGCAGTAAAAAAAGCCGCTCCAAACTAAGGCTTTGTTTGTAATAGTTTTTTTTTAGTGCTTCTTCAAGCAACTTTTTAGTACAATTTTTTTTTTAAATTTTTGTACTAGAAAGTTGTTTTTAAAAGCAGGACAAAAGTTGTCCCAAACGTTATCCCAAACAAAGCCTGAGTCCCAGGTGCTATTCTTATGAAGCAATTGCAACACGTCTTGCATGGCAATCAGTTATCAACCTAAATTTGTAGAACTAATTGCCTCTAAGAGCATCTCCAACGGAACTCCAAACGCTTGAATGCTGTCGTCCCGGAGCTCCAGCTGAAGGGTAAAACTTTCGCTATTTTCTTGCTGGTGAACAGTGGGACGCCAATATTGGCGTTGCACTGTTTATCGTCGCTATTTTTCTGCCTCTAACGAACTTCCCAAGAAATGCGCGAAAACAGAGAAAGACATTTACCTTCGCAAAATGGAATTCGATTGGAGATGAATCGTGGCATTTTGGAGTGAAAAATGCAATTTTCCGTAGGATATGGTCTAAGTAGGCAGAAGTTTCTTCATTGGAATTAATACATTTAGCCACATTCAAGAATTAATAATCACAGCATCTCCTTAGCTCGGGGAGCTCTAATATCTCTTTTTGGCTTGTCTTTAGCAATGGCATAGTATGGTGTTGTTAGAGGTGCTGGTGCTGGTGAATGAGCACGACCACTCTCTATCTTTGGGCGAATTATTACGTCTGGTCATCGGACTTCCGGACATCCAATCCAGACGCGCCATGTCACCCAAATATAATGGAACCCGGTGTATTTTGGTGATGTGGCACGTTTGGATTGGTGTCTGGATGAATCCGGACATCGGACGTAATAATTTGCCCTACCTCTGAGACTCTTAGTTAGACTGAGATGTAGGCGCAAGTGCACAATATGACCCAATTTAAAACTCAATGGTGAGATTATAATTGCTGCTTCAAGTGCACTTCACTAATTAATAGTTTGTTTGGGACAACTTTTTACTTCTTTTTAAAACAATTTTTAAGTACAAAAATTTATAAAGATAAAAATTTTGTATAAAAAAATTATTTTAAAAAACAGTAAGAAAATTATTTCAAACGAAACTTAAGTACTTTATGCACAACACCTCCAGCTTCAATGCAACAACAATTTTCACCTTCAAAACATCATATAATATAAGAAAACTACTTTAAGAAGCAGCTTTCTAGGCTTCGTTTGGGATGAATTTTTTACTGCTTCTTAAATGAGCTTTCTAGTACAAAAAATTAAATTTTTAACTAAGAAGCTGCTTTAAGAAAAAATAAGAGGCTTCTTTTGGGTCGGCTTTCTTACTGCTTCTTAAAGCGGCTTTCTAGTAAAAAAATTAAATTTTGTGCTAAAAAACCGCTTTAAAAAGCAGGAAAAAAAACTGCCCCAAACTATGATGCGGGTGCTACCCTGATATTACATAATACCTATTAAGCTATTACCTAGTAAGCTTTATTTGAAGACTTGTGCCAGCTCAGCCACATGGCACGACCTCTGCCTCTAACCATTTCCTGCTATGCTTTTGTTATTTTCAGTATTTTCTTTTTTTTTTTCCTTAGAGTAATTTCGGGATTGCTGTTATTATCTTCCCTGTTTGCTACCAGAAGGTAATAGAAAATAGCTAATAGTTGCTACAACACTTGTTACTGTTCTATTGCTTCGTGTAGTTCTTCGTGCAGCTGCATTGCAGGGCGACGGCTACACCATATTGGTATCAGAGCTTATCTGGGAAATGGCCGAGGGAAGCTCGTGACGACCCGCCGATGATGATCGGAGTCTTGAAGCGTTGTGGGCAGCTCAGGCGAGCTTCACACGCAGTTTGGAAGAAATCCGAGCAGAGCTATTTCGCCTCTCCATGGAGATGAGGACTGAACTAGCCGCTCTTAAAATCGCTGGAGATCCTACAATGCCTGGGCGTGTTCCGCTCCGGGCGACTACGGCGGGAGGTAATTTCGAAAGACCACGATGAAGGATGATCGACACTGGGGCTGACATTTCGGATTCAGACGGAGAACCCCAGCCGCGTATTCCTTGGGACTTGACGGATTCAGAAGACGAACAGCGAACTTACTATTATGAGGCCCCTCGACGACGAGGAGGACATCCTCGCCGAGACCACGGTGAGTTTAAGGTAAAAATTGATATTCCTTTTTTTGACGGTCATCTCCATATCGAAGATTATTTAGATTGGGAGCGAGCTGTAGAGACATTCTTTGAATATATGAAAATCCACCCGGAGAAGCAAGTGAAATACGTGGCGTGTCGGCTGAAAGCGGGTGCGAGTGTGTGGTGGCTGCAACTCAATCAGTCCCGGAGACGAGAAGGGAGAGGACCCGTTCGCAGCTGGTTGCGGATGAAACAGTTGTTGCGTGGGCACTACTTACCCACTGACTATGAGAAAATGCTCTATCTCAAGTATCAACATTGTATTCAGGGAACACGTACCGTCAACGAGTACACAGAGGAATTTTACCGTCTCAGCGCCCGCAACAATCTTTAAGAAACTGAAAATTAGTTGGTAGCCAGATATATCGGTGGGCTTAAGGAGCAAATACAAGATAAGCTGGAGCTAAATGTGGTGTGGTCCCTGTCACAAGCTGTGAATTTCGCATTGAAGGTAGAATCACAGATGCAGAGGCAGTCCAGGAGCCATTCCAGTCGCCGGCATTTCTCTCATGAGTCTGCTGTTGAGGGGTCCAAACCCGCAGGCCCTACTACTAAGTCACAATCCAATTCCAATAATGCAACTCCTGAGCTTAAATCCCCTGCTAAACCAAAAGTTCCTATACGGGAGAATCCTTACAGTAGGCCCACAACCTTAAAGTGTTTTCGCTGTTTCCAACCGGGCCACAAATCGAACGAGTGTCCCAACCGACCCCAACTATAATTACTTGAAGGAGACGGCTTAGAAGAAGGAAGGGAAGATGACGAGTATGAGGACCAAGCTGAAGATGTTCAGGGAGACGAGGGAGAACCGTTGGTTTGCATTCTGGAGAAGCTTTTATTAGCGCCAAGGCATACGTTGCCGTCACAGAGAAATGCTATATTCAGGACCAGGTGCACTATAAATGGCAAAATCTGTGACTTACTCATAGACAGTGGCTGCACGAAAAATGTGATTTCCCGGTCAGTGGTGCAAGCGTTACAGTTGAAAACTACGAAGAAGAATCAGCCCTATAAAATTGGATGGGTGAAACGAGGCTTGGAGTTAACTGTATCTGAATGTTGCAAATTGACATTCTCGATTGGGAAACATTATGTTTGCGAAATCACGTGTGATGTCCTGGAAATGGATGTGTGTCATCTGATTCTTGGGCGTCCCTGGCAATTTGACGCTAATGCCACACATGAGGGCCGATCAAATGTATATTCCCTGGATTGGAAGGGTAAGTGATTGCGATTATTACCCCACCATGCTGATTCCGTTGGTAAAGACGACAAGGGTAAGGCCGCGGCATATCTAGTGTCCGGTCATATATTGCTACAATCTCGTCCTGAGGATGTTCCTGTTTTGGCACTCGTGGCCGCCGACAATCCCAAGCAACAGGACCTACATGCCGTTCCTGAAGCAATTAAGCAGTTACTAACTGAGTTTGCTGATATTGGCCCTACTGAATTACCTGCTCATCTACCGCCGCTACGCACCATCCAACACCAAATTGACTTGATTCCAGGCGCTTCCTTGCCCAACTTACCGCACTACCGAATGAGTCCTAAAGAGCACGCTATTCTTCAAGATATTGTGGATGATCTGTTGAAACGGCAACTCATTCAGCACAGCCTCAGTCCATGCGCAGTACCTGCGTTGATAGTCCCCAAGAAAGATGGGCAATGGCGGATGTGCATAGACAGCCGCGCCATAAATAAGATCACAACGAAATACCGGTTCCCTGTTCCAAGGATTCCTGATCTGCTGGATAAGTTAGAAGGCGCCGCTGTATTCTCTAAGCTAGACCTCCGAAGTGGTTACCACCAGGTCCGTATACGTCCCGGAGATGAGTGGAAGACCGTCTTTAAGACCCGGGAAGGACTATTTGAGTGGCGAGTTATACCATTCGGGCTCTGCAACGCCCCTTCCACGTTTATGAGGCTGATGACAGAGGTGTTGAAACCATTTGCGGGCAAATTATGCGTATCTTATTTTGATGATATACTGGTCTATAGTTCTTCCTTAGAAGAACACCTCCAGCATCTTACACTTGTATTTCAAGCCCTACGTGATCATAGATTATATCTGAATCTCTCTAAATGTGAATTTGCAACCCATTCTGTTTATTTCCTAGGATTTGTTGTGTCCCACGAAGGTATTCAGGCGGATCCGAGAAAGGTGGCAGCTGTTCGAGATTGGCCTACACCCCGCACCGTGACTGAAATTCGAAGCTTCCATGGTTTAGCAAACTTCTACCGTCGTTTCATTAGAGGATTCAGCGTAATGATGGCTCCCATCACAGATGTGTTGAAAAGTTCAACCTTTTTCTGGTCAGATTCGCAACAAGCAAGCTTTGACAACATCAAGTCAGCGCTCAGTCATGCGCCGGTTTTGGCTCTACCCAGTTTTGAGAAACCATTCCAGGTGGATACCGATGCGTCCGGAGTGGGCATAGGCGCTGTATTATACCAGGAAGATCGTCCCATCGAATACTTTAGTGAGAAACTCAGCCCGCCGCGCCAAAAGTGGACCGTATATGAACAAGAATTGTACGCCGTTGTAAGAGCATTGAAGCACTGGGAGCACTACCTTCTACACCAAGATTTCGTGCTGTGCAGCGATCATCAATCGTTGCAATACTTAAACAACCAGAAGACTGTCAATAAAATGCACGCGAGATGGGTAATTTTTCTGCAGCGATTTAGCTTTGTAGTTCGTTACAAGACGGGAAAGATGAATCGTGTGGCAGACGCATTAAGTCGTCGTGTGGCTTTACTTACTCAACTTCAAACCGAAATCACTGGGCTACAGGAAACGCAAACTATATACAGTGATGATCCGGACTTTGCCTCCGCCTGGGAGGAATGTTGTTTCGGCAAGCCTTCCACTGACTACACATTGCGGCATGGTTTTTTGTTTAAGGGGAATTGTCTGTGCATTCCGGCTACATCTTGGCGCCAGCAACTTATCAAGGAAATACATTGTGGAGGTTTGGCAGCCCACGTTGGAAGGGACAAGACGTTACAACAGCTCCAATCCCGCTTCTTTTGGCCGCACATGAGGCGGGATGTTACCAGATTTGTTGAGAGATGTGCCGTCTGCCAACAGTATAAGGGGACCTCTCAGAATGCTGGGCTTTATTCGCCTCTACCTGTCCTGGATTCGATATGGGAAGATTTAAGTCTTGACTTCGTATTAGGCTTGCCGAGAACAAAGCGTGGCTCCGACTCCATTCTGGTTGTCGTCGACAGGTTTTCAAAGATGGCGCACTTCATTCCGTGCAAGAAAACATTCGACGCATTGGGCATTGCGAAGTTATTTTTCAAAGAGATCATCCGTTTACACGGAATTCCTCGCAGCCTTACATCCGACAGCGACGTTAAATTCGTCAGCCACTTCTGGAGGGAATTATGGAAGATGCTTCACGCCGATTTGAAACTCAGTTCAGCTTACCATCCTCAAACGGATGGACAAACCGAAGTCGTCAATCGAACTCTAGGTAACATGCTGTGGTGCCTAGTACAGAACCATCCCAAGGCTTGGGAGGAAGTCCTGGGTCAAGCGGAGTTCGCCTTCAATTCAATGCCAAATCGGTCAACAGGTCAGTGCCCCTTTAGTATTGTATATACAAAAATGCCAAACCATATTGTGGACCTTGCAGTTCTGCCTAAATGCAAAAGCCTGGCGGCCATTAAAAGCGCGGAACAATTCTCCAATATGCTCAAGGAGGTCCACAATAAACTGACGGAAAGCAACACAAAGTACAAGACTGACCAAGACAAGCATAGACGGAAGGTAGAATTTGCCCCTGGAGAATTAGTCATGCTGAAATACCACAAGGAGCGGTTTCCGTCCGGACCCTGTCCTAAACTCAATCCCAAGAAGTTCGGGCCTTTTCCGGTGCTCCGCAAAGTGAACGACAACGCCTACATCATTGACTTACCTTCCCACATTACAACATCCTCTACCTTCAATGTGGCAGATATCTTTCCCTACCATCCACCAGACAAAGCTGACACCGCTATTAACTCATCGGAGATGAGTTCTTCTGAAGAAGGAGGGACCTGATGCGGGTAGCACCTGATATTACATAATACCTATTAAGCTATTACCTAGTAAGCTTTACTTGAAGACTTGTGCCAGCTCAGCCACATGGCACGACCTCTGCCTCTAACCGTTTCCTGCTATGCTTTTGTTATTTTCAGTATTTTCTTTTTTCTTTTTTTTTTCCTTAGAGTAATTTCGGGATTGCTGTTATTATCTTCCCTGTTTGCTACCAGAAGGTAATAGGAAATTGTTAATAGTTGCTACAGCACTTGTTACTGTTCTATTGCTTCGTGTAGTTCTTCGTGCAGCTGCATTGCAGGGCGACGGCTACACCAAACTAAGCTTATCTTTTTATCATTTCATAAAAATTTATCACGTCCTTGAGAAAATGGCAGACTGGTTCAGTAAATAAAAATGGTGATTGATAGTTGAGGGTATAACTGTGATAACATCCAGAAGCTGCTTCTCAATTTGGTGTTTATATGAGCAACAGCATTTAATTTTAAACAGGAAATGAATGTCAAGAACTTCAAAATTGCAAAGTATTTGGAGAATGATCATCTATTCGATATTCTATTTTCGAATGATAAATTTCACTTGATATTTCATATAAATATTAATATCTAAAATAACAGTTTTTTTTTTTGGGGGGAGGGTGGGGGTTAATTTGGACCATAATTTAATTAAAAAATTAGACAAAAAAATACAATTTATGATGATTGAGCAAAATGGAGAGGAATTTTATAGGGGAGGTAGTATGCATTGGACAAATCGAAATCTATCTTTTTTATTGAACTCGAGCAATTAAGTCGAGCTCAAGCCTCATATTTTTCTCTCAAGCCAAGCAAATAAGCTTGAGTTCGGGGTAAGTACAAAATAAGCGAGCTTGTATTTATTAAGCACGAATTCGACTCAAATCAAGACAAGAATTCGGTTCGACTCGACTAGTTTATAGTTTATACTTCTAATTATTGGCTAAATGAATATGGACAATAAGATATGAGAAAAACAAAGTGATTATTCAACCATGAGTCCATCTATGCAACTATTCATCTACATTTCATATTAATAAAAGATTATTACTTAACTTTTCAAATAAATTCATACAAATTTTTTTTTTCCTGAAGCCTTTATTTAGATAATCAAACAAAATAGATAAGAGTGTCATATGCTTTTACTTTCGGTGAGTTCTTCATATGACACTTCTTATCATTATGATAAATGAGTTCTTCCTCTGCAATTAATATTCCCTACTCTTAGGTTTTGATCAACAAATAGGATTTGCTTGCACAACATATTTGTCATTATAATCATCAATAAGCTTGACTACATGGATAGAAAGTGAGATTGGTAATATGCAATCTTAATTTCTTGAACAATAACAGAAAAAAAAAATCATTAATAGAGGAATTGTAGAACTCTATGAGTTCTTAGCTAAACCTCTCGGTTCTTGAAATGAAATAGAGAGAAGGAAAATATGATTTTATTATTGTTGTACAGGGAAGATGATGGCCTTTATATAGGCAAGCCTAGACATAATAGATAACTAGCTACCAATGATACACTGCCAGCTCATTAATAGATATACATTTAATTACATTTCGGTTTGTTTCCTAATATTCCCCCGCAAACTAAAGGGTTATGCGTAACCGTTAGTTTGTTCCTAAGAGCTTGGAAACGAGGTGTAGATAAAGACTTGGTGAACACATTGGCAGTTTGATCAATGGTATTGATAGGAAGAATACGGATGGCGTTGTGGAGAATGTGATCCCGGACGAACTTTTGGTCTATCTCAATATGTTTCGTCCTTGCGTGGAACACCGGGTTATTTGCGAGAGCAATCGCCGACATGTTGTCGCAAAATATATCAGTCGGAGTAGTTTGAGGTATGCTGAACTCATCCAGAATTTTGCGGAGCCAGATGACGTCGGCTGTAATTGCGGCTAGTGCTCGATATTCTGATTCAGTGGATGAGCATGCGACAGCATGCTGCTTCTTTACAGTCCAAGAGATGAGGTTGTCACCTAAAAATGAGCAGAATCCTGAGGTAGACTTGCGGGTTGTTGGATCTCCAGCCCAGTCGGCATCTAAAAAAGAAGTGAGTTGGAGATTAGATTTTGAAATGGGCAGACCGAAATCTAACGTACCTTTGATGTAACGAAGAAGTCGTTTGAGGAGAAAGACGTGTTGCGGCAGCGGATCTTTCATGTGTTGAGATAAGGTGTTGACATTGTAGGCGATGTCGGGACGGGTAATAGTCAAGTACTGTAAGGATCCCGTGAGCCTTCGATATAGTGTAGGATCCGATAGTAAGTCTTCTTGCGAGAAATCTATTGGGAGCTTTGTGCAGGATGGGTTTGCGATGGAGTTACATTGTTGGAGTTGTGCTTGTTGAAGGATGGACAACGCGTAAGGCTGTTGACCTCATTTTTGTATGAGGTCATTAGGGATCCATCCAGATCAATCCTGACCCTACATTAATCCAGACCTTAGATCCTGTGATCAATCTGATCCCCAGGATTCTTTTAGATCTAGGCCCTAGGATCTATTCTAGATCTTAGGACCCTTTTAGACTTCAGATCTTAGGACCTATTCTAGACCCTAAGACTCTTCTAGATCCAGACCTCAGTCCAGTTCAGAATCCAGTCTTCAGCCTAGATCATACCTTTGATCTAACATCAAACCTATCCAATCAATTATGATCATTCAAATGATCATAAATGATTTAAATAGCTCAATTTCAATCATTCAAACCCAAAATCCAGCCCAAATTCAAAAATCCAGATTCAAACTTCAAGTCCAAAGGCTTTGTCCTAAAAGCCTTTTCCACTGAATTTTCAAACACTTCAAAACCCTGTCAAATGGCCTCTAATTCAGGGTTTGTCAGTTGCATATTGATGGGACATGTCTCTAGAGGCTACCCTCCAAATTTGAGCCCATTCTGAGTTCTCTAACCCCAGTTACTAAATCAAGATCCATAGGCTGTAAAACCTTCAATTATTTACAGCCTATGCCACTGGACCTATCACTTTGAAGTTTCTGACCTTAGAGCCTTCACCAAAGCCTCTAGTCACTTCTAGACCCTTAATCTTGATATGTTGAACATTAAACTGAATTTTTCTGGGCCCACTTTGACCCCCAGTTGACCAGAGGCCAAAATGACCAAAATACCCCTGCGGGGCTCAGATGGTGATTTCACACCGAATGACCTCCAAATCAAGTTCAACCACCTCCAGCAAGTTTCAAATGTCAAACAAAACCTTTTGGACCCATTCCCAGCCCTTGAGTCAACCTGGTTGACCAAGTCAACAGAGTTGACCCAAGAAGGCCCTTAAGGGTTCAAATAGTGATTTTGACCAAATTGACCTCTCCAGACCCTGGGATCACATTCAATAGACTCAGAATCATATTCTGAACCTATTGAACCTATTTCTAGACCCTTGACCCACCTGATTGATCAAATCACCCATAATTGATTTAAAGCCCATTAAAGGCCCAATAGACATATTTGAGCCAAATGGCTTATTCAAACCTTGAAATCACCCCCATCAGACTCCAAATATTATTTCAATCCTGTCCAGCCTAAACCCACCATTTGGGTCAATCTAGTTGACCCAGTCAACCTAGGTTGACTCAAAATTCCCTTAAGACTTTAATGGGTTATTTTAACTCATTCAACCCATTGAATTCATTTCAAAGCTCCAAAATTAACTTCAAACACAGCCTAACCATGCTTTTGGAAGTTGGCCAATCAAAACCCAATTAGAGTTGACCAAGTCAACTCTAAGGATGGGTCAAACCCATTCCAAACCCCATATAAAACTCAAACCTCAAACCCTCCACTTGGCTTTGGTTTTGATTCATTTTAATCAATCTTTGAGGCCACTTGACTGCCACATCAGCAGTCCACTTGGGTATTGACCAGTCAACATTTGGTCAACAACCCTTTAAGTGTCCAAATGGTTTGAACCCTCAAACTCCTAGTGGATTGCCTTAAGCTCTTAACACCCCAACACTTAAGACATCCCTCCATGACACCTAAGCAGTCAAACTGACTGTTGACCAGTCAAACTGGTCAACAAACCTTTAAAAAACCCCTTTAAATGATTAAGTTTAAATGTTTAAGTTAATCCTTTCAAGCCCAACCTCTCCAGCAGTTTGAATAGGGCCTAGAAGCTTCCTAAAACACATCTTGACCCTTGGACCCAAATCAAACAGCTCCTATCAAGCCATGTGTTCAAATAGAGGACAAAACACCCTTTCCATGTAGGATGTCCTCTCCATGTCCTTGGCTGCTGCTCCCACCTGCTCCCTGGACAGATGTCAAGCATCCAGGAGCTCCCCATGTTGATCTCAGCCCTTGATTTGATCTGGAGATATTTTGAATAGGAAAATTGCCCTAATGAAGGCTCATTCGATTCTAGCCTTTCTCTCACCACCTCAAGGATCCCTAGCCCAGCTCTCTGCTCATTGGACCCTCCAACCATCCCCTCTTCACGTCCCGATCAAAATCCGGCCGTTAAACCTCGCCGGCGAGTACATTCCGGCGAACTCAAGCTCAAATCCGTCCAAGGCTTATTCCAGGTGATCCGTGGAGCGTCGGAGCTTGGATTCAACTAGGAACTTAATCGTGGACAGTCTACAAGCTCAACCATCCATTTAACGGTTCAATCCGTCCAAAAATCAAGGTGAAAACCGAAACCCTAGAGCTAGGTACACTAGTCTAAATAGCTTTTTATTAAGCTTGTTTTAAGTAAAATAAAATAGTCCCCAAAATTTATGTTCACTATGCTAATCTGGATTTAAAATTTCAAAACATTTCGTCTTCTGGATCGCCAAAACGGGCTCAAAATAGGTTCTAGGACTCGGTTCGCTAGCTGCATGAACGGAGCCCCATTTGGTCCGTTGATCCTTCGATCAACGGATCTGATTGCGCCGTTCCACGCGTTGATCGGACGTGTATTCGATTACGTGACTCGGGCTGTAGTCCGGCTCAATCTTGACCGCACATTCAGAACCACGGGATCTCTTCTCCGCCGTTTGATATCCATCCGTTGAGATCAAACCGCGGGGCTGATAACCACCGTCGGATGGAACCTGAAGGGGGATCGAACGGCTGCCATTTGTGCTGAGCTGTTTAAGTGAATGCCGTGTGGACCCGCGCCGCCACCACGCGTTCGATCCAGTGCCCTCCATCTGTCCCCTTGACAGCCGCCGATTTGATTAAAAGGTTTTAAATTAATTTTAAAACAATTTAATCAACAGAAACCTTAAAAAAATCATAGAAAATAAAATACAAAACCAAAAAATACGTATAACATATCGATCTGTTCGTATTTCTGTCTACTTTATTCTAAAAATAAAACAAAACTATGTTTATTACTATTTTATTAATAAATTTAGAAATACAGAAACATATATTTTATTTTTAATTAATTATATATAAATTATTTTAACCTAAGTTTTGGCTTGAATATTCTTGAGTACATACTTGACTCCCAGTAATTTTTATATATTTGTTGGAGTTATGTTAGGACAGTTATTAAATTTCTAACTATAATATATTTAGTAGTTTAAATAACTCTTGATTAATTAATAATTTTAATAATCTTTTTAATAATTGTTTTATAAGATTATTTTGATAATTGAAAATCTCAGAAATGATTAAGTCTAGATTAAGTTAAATTTAAGAGCTATTTTGGAATTTAATTAATTTGAGATTATGTTTCAATCAACTTCAAAACTTCAAAAAAAATTATATAAAATTTAATTTAAATTAGAAAATATTAATAACATATAAAAGATTCCTGAAATTTCAAATATTTTAATTCAAAATTGATTTCAAACTATAAAATTTTAGCTTACTTTAAATAATTTTAATTATTCGAGCATATTAATATTTAATTACTACTTAATAAAGTAGTATATTATTTATTTCCAAAATAATATTTATTTTCAAATAGCTTGAAAATCAATGGACCTCTTAACCCCTCAAATTGAACTTTAATGATATTTTCAATCACTTTATTTTAAAATTCCTATATATGTATTTAAAATCTATTTTAAAATATACGTTCATCTAAGTTTTAAACTTTTAAGAGGTCCTTTGAAATTTTAAATGTAGATTGAGCATATGTGAATGGAAATTATGGGGATTGATTAGTGTATAGTTGTGCTTTAACTCTTCACTAATCAAGATTTAAGTTAAGTTAATTTTGTTAGTTCTTGCATGCTTAGGTTGTGCACACACATGCACTTAGTCTAAGGCTCTTCTAGATTTAGGAGTTGATTGTGTTTTTGCATATGTGTATGCTTATGTTGAGTTCAAGGGTTAGGAACTTTGATTTGGACCTAATTAACCTAGTGACATGATTAAGGACAATAATTAAGGACTTATTTAGAGGACTTAGAATATTTCCAAAAATTAGGATTTACACCCTCTTGACTTGAAACTTGAACCACTTAAACTTAGTGACATCTTCAGCCTTAGGGAAAATTTTCATTGAATTTAGAAGTCATTAAGACCTCTAAATAATTTTCCTAAGTTTAAAGTCTTAATTAAGCCATTAAACCTTCCAAAAAAATGTAATAAATCCAATTTAAACCCAAAAATTATGTATAAACCCTCTAAGTAACCAGAATTCAATCCTTAACTCATGAAAATTGAAATCCCCTCGATTTGACAGCAATTTAAACCTTAATCTAATTTTAAGTGAAAATCAATATGTTATTAATATAATTAATTAATAATTATTTAAAATTCCAAAAAAATTTCCCAAACACTTGGGAATCTCTCCTTGGGTCATTCCTGACCTCTGGAGCTGATTTCAAGGAGTTGGGATCTCATTTGGAGCAAAATCACAAAAGGGCCCTTTAATTAAACAATTTCGAAAATTCAATAAATACCTAAACTTCAAACCTTCATAACTAATTCAAGAAAAATCCAAATCACCCTAACTCACTTGCATTCAACTCACAATAACTCCTAGTATTTATCAAAAATATCAAATTCCAGAAATCTGTAATATTTCAAAAAGTCAACAAATCGGTCAACCACAGTTCAAAACTAGTTCAAAACTTCAAACCTTTGTAATAAAATGTAGAAAAATCCGATTTCAACGTACTTACCTTTTAACTGATCGTAGTAAGATCTAGTATTTTAATAAAATACAATCATTCTAGAATTTGAACTTAATCAAAAAGTCAATTTTTGAACCCCTTAATTAAATGTTTAAAATATTCAAAAATTCATAAAACTCAAGATTAATTTGAAACTCCAGAAAGTGTTTACTTAATGTTTAAAACACTCAACAAAACCTTTTAAAACATAACAACCATCCTAAAGATGAAGTTTATTGGCTGGACTACTCCGGGCTGCGGGGCTAAGTGTCCTAAGGAGGCTGGTTCCTCGAGCCTGGTGGCACAACGCCACGAATGGATTCAAAGGGGTGTTAAACCTTAAAAATAGATTAATCATTAATTATTTAACCTTTTAAAACCTATAATTCAATTACATTAATTTGGTTTATCGGCTGGACTACTCCGGGCTGCGGGGCTAAGTGTCCTAAGGAGGCTAGTTCCTCGAGCCTGGTGGCACAACGCCACGAATCGATTAATGGTAAATTTAAATTAATTAATTTTAAAAATCAGCGACCAAACATCTCTAATAAAATCCATCAACCCTTAACCCTTAATCAATCTAACTCATTTAATTATACCGGGTACCACTAGGTAACCCAGGCCTACGAGGCTATTAACTTAGCCCCAAGGAAGGTGAAATAAACTTCACGGCCTCGGTGTGAAACAAAGGTGATATCCGATAAATAATTAAATAAATCTTAAAATTAATCTTAAGCTATTAATACTTGAATTCAAACCTAAATCCCTTAAACCTTCCAACCAACCAAACTTAAAACAACTTTAATTAATAATCCTATTTAGGACATATCAAAACTACACGACCTACCTCACACACTTTAGATGTTGTGCTAGGATCACCGACTCTAGTTTTAGGATAGGCCGGTGTTTTACTTGTTGCAGTTGTGTGCCGTACTTTTCGAGCTTTTACTGCATGTTGTTTGCCAGTGTAGAATTGATGTGTTTATTTACTTATTTCCTGCATTCTGTGATTAGTTGTGCGATAGATTTACCCCTAGGTTAGGGACGAATTGTATTTGTGCAATTTTATGCAGGTGGCCATGCTCATATAAGGAGTTGAAAACTAAAGGGGGCAGTTAATAAAAAAATTATATAACTCTTTGCACAGGTACCTGCCGCGCTTAAGACCCCCTTTAAATAAAAAAGAGCATGGCCAAGTGTGGCTAAAAAAAAAATGCATTTCATTCAAATTACAACTGCTTGGGAATACATATACAACTGCTGATTATTAGGATAACATTGCAGGATCGAGTCTAGATTTTCTATTTCAAATTAATGTAATTTGATTGTATAAAGGTTGTAAAATTATTTGAAATGACTTGAATTTGGGATATAAATATCCAATTTGAATTCCAAAGAGGTGAAGACATCCCTAGAGGGGGGAGTCTTCTTCCATTTGGAAGTCAAATTAGGATACTTTTTAAATATCCAAAGAGGAAAGATAACACCCCGATCAAGGGGGAGTTTCTTTCCATTTGGATATCCTGAACCGACGAATCAAGACGTTCGTGAGAAGATGAAGGATTGGACGACGAGAAGAATCCTAAATCTCAAAGTCATTTATTTTAGGATTAGAAATCCGGGTTGTAGTCAGTGGTGCCCGGCCACTTTAATTTTCTGTAAATTCTGTGATGTAATAATAAGGGCACTTGCCTATGGACGTTCAATTTGATAAATTTAATTTGATTGATTTATTTAAATTGATTGCGCATTAGAACTCCTGCTTTTCTAGTCTTTTTACTTGCATGCCGCATTTGGTTTGACCTGGAATTCGAACTTAGGCTCTTAGGGGTCTGTCAAAAATTCTTCTATTCTAATTAAATAAAAATTTTAAGATAAGATAGAAACTCTAAACGGTTCTAAGAAGTAAGCTCGGACTCGCCGAGGGTTTTTCATGCATACATATTATACCTTCTCTTCCTTGTTAGGCATCTCCCCGCCTGCGGGTTCTGGCAGGCCACCTGACCTATGAGGGTGCCGATCTGTCAAGGGGATGTTATGCAATCTCTAGGATAAAACCTATTTTCTAAGCCAAAGATTTTTAAACTGCTACATACTAATTCTGCATTCAATCGAGTCAATTAGCATGCATCGCATTAGTAACAAATTTAAAAGAGTCTAATATTTAATTGCATCTATTTAGACATTGAATACCCGACATAAGTTAAAGGGGTCAATTAAGGATCTGCTCTAGATGTCGACCCCATTTCTCTAAAATTTTCTAATTAATGTCCCCACCACTCTACAAAAAGACCAGATACATATTTTAAAATCGTTTAGGTGGTTTAGCTGGCTTCCCAATCCAGGCCGGGGTAAGACCAGATTCGCATTTCATTAGCTAGGTTCGAGGCACTAACTTTTAGTGCCTAATTTAGATCTAGGTTCTGAGGCTGGCTCGAGCCATAAGACCTCAAATTTCGGGAATTGAATCCCAAATTTCTAATAAAATCGATCATTCAAACTAAAAATTCTTTTCAATCAAATATAAGCCCAACATTTATGATAGATTGAGATGTTTCTGAAGTAATTCAGAATCTCAAAACATCTCCTACTTTTCTCCCTTTGGATTCAAAAATAAGTCTTCAATTTTGATCCAATCACATTTGAAACTCCAAAATCTTAATCTCCTTTGATATCAATCTTTGGAAATCCAAATAAAATTCATATCGCTATTTTAATCGAGAGTTTTCGTAGAAAAAACTTTTAATTTTCCTACGATGTAATTAACTACGAGGGCTTGCGCTCGTAGGAGATTTGTAAACCCAGATCTAAATTTTTAAAATTGAAATTTTCAAAAACTCTTTGATTAACTATTTTTGGAAAAAATACAACGATCATTATCGTCATTCTCAAATGATCGAAAATGATTGATATTTTCTTTCTTTGGAGAGATATATCAATTATTATCATGACGTTGATAATGAAATTAATGATCTTTTTCATCCAAATTAGCATAGTCAAATAATTTTGAGTTTGACTACGACAATTTGGATAGTTTTAAAGTTTTGGAATTTGAACCAATTAGTGAACAATATCTTTTCCATATGAGATGATATATTGTTCCTAATGTTGTGTTAGATTTCAAAATTAAAGTTTGAATTTAATCTCCCCAAAAATAATTAAATATTTTCAAAACTATATATATATATTTAAATTAAATTATTTTTTTATCAAAACAAAGGCTTCTGGGATAAAAAAAAGCTGTTGGTTGTTTCGGGTTATATGGATACCCTTAAAACTATTTACTTCACCAAGGTGTTTGAGGGTAAACTTAGAGCCTAATTGAGTCATGATTTCTTTAATCACCGATTGGTTATTGCCAGTAATCAAAATATCATCAACATAAATAAGTAAAAATATGTGAGACTTAAAGTTTTTGAGTATGAACAAAGAAGGATCAGACCTGCTGTTTATAAAACCTATAAGAAGAAGTTGTTCCGTGAAAGTGTTATACCATTGGCGTGGAGCTTGTTTGAGACCATACAGAGTTTTGTGAAGGTGACACACGTAGTCGGGATGTGTTGGATCTTCAAAACCGCATGGCTGTTGCATATGAACGATTTCTTGGAGTTGCCCGTGTAAGAAGGCATTCGCGACGTCGAGCTGCTGAACCTGCCAGTTATTATGTATAACGAGAGCGAGTAAAATGCGAATAGTAGGTAATTTTGCAACGGGACTAAACATTTCTGTATAATCTGTGTTGAATTCTTGGTTGTTACCCAACGCGACCAGTCGAGCTTTGTATTTGGCGATTGATCCATCAGCGTGCTGCTTGGTGCGATAGGTCCATTTGCATCCTAGTACACCCGACTCCGGTGAGGGGACGAGCGTCCACGTGCCCTATTTTTGCAGGGCCGGAAACTCTTCCGCCATGGCTTTGCGTCATTCAACCTTTTTGACAGCATCCGTGTAACAGGAAGGATATGGAGCTGGTTCTTGAATCTGGTTCTTGTGAAAGAGATTGAAACGCACTTTGGGCTTTATGGAACCTGTTTTGCTACGGGTTACCATTGAATGATGGGTTGTTGGAGGAGCGGTCACTGAACCTTGATTGCGGCTGGGACTGGGTGGTCTGGTGGAGCTGTTGTCGATGTGATGCGAGGCTGGAGGATCTTGGACGATAGGTGAAGAATATTGTCTGGCTGGTTTAGTTTTATGCAGTTGTTGGTTCACTGAGGTAGGAATGAGCAAGGCTGGCGGAGTTGAGGAAGTGTTCTGAAAGGATGTGATTGGATTACCTGAGAATGGAAAGAATTGTTCATCAAATGTTAAGTGCCTAGAAATAGTAACTTTGGATGTGGACACATCCAAACATTTGTAACCCTTATATTTATCGGAGTACCCAATAAACACACAGAACTTTGTTTTGGGTTGAAGTTTATGACGATCATGAGATGGTATTAACGGAAAACAAGCACAGCCAAAAGTACGTAAATGAGTGTATTGAGGTTTGATTTTGTAGAGTAATTCGAACGACGATAGTTTATGGGTGTTGGGAGACGGCATTCGGTTAATTAAGTATACAGAAGTAAGCACCGCGTCAGGCCAGTAGAGGTAGGGGACCTTGGCGGTGTGCAACAATGGTCGTGATGTTTCAATTATATGCCAGTGTTTTCTCACGGCAACCCCATTTTGCTCAAGCGTATGGGGACACGAAATCTGATGGCTTATACCTTGCGTTTTAAGAAAATTTGTGAGCGAATGATTGAGATATTCACCACCGCCATCGGTGCGAATGCACTTTATTTGTTTAGAGGTAAGTTTCTCAATCTGATTCTTGAAATCAATAAAAACAGTAGTAACGTCAGACTTAAAGCGTATAGAAAAAAGCTAGGTAAATCTAGTATAGTCATCCACAAAGATGACATAGTAAAGAAATCCCTTAGAAGAGGCAACTGGAGCTGGACCCCAGACGTTCGAATGAATCAATTCTAACACAGATTTCATTTGATGAGATGATCTTTCAAACGGAATCTTGTGAGTTTTGGATGAGTTACATGAATGACAAACAATGCTGGTGTTATTAATTTGTAAAGAAGGATTTGAAAGAGTTATATTATGTAAAATCTTCTGATTCGGGTGTCCCAGACGGTTATGCCAGGAGAACAGAGGTGTTCGGATAGCTCCATTGGCAATCAATTGACTGTGATCAGTTTTGGGACTGATCGGGTATATACCTTGAGTACACGGACCTTGAAGCAGCATCTCCTGTGTCTGCAAATCCTTAAAAACAAAGCCATTAGGATTGAAAGTAATAGAGATATTGTTATCTCTGGTGAGTTGAGAAATTGAAAGTAGATTGTAGTGGAGAGACGGGGTATGTAAAATGTTAGATAGAACCAATTTACGAGCAGGTGTTGGAAGAACACCTGACCCAGAATGAGCGATACCGACTGAGCTGCAATCGCCGATGGTCACGCCGTCTGAGCCTTGATATGATTGAGAAATTGATAGGTTCTCTAACGAATTGGTGAGGTGAGACGATGCACCCGAGTCAAGATACCATTCTTCAGTGGATCTTGAATTTCCAGCAAGCAAAGCGGTGTTAGGCTGGTTTTGTAATATCAAAAATCTGCTCCAGGATCGTCCAGGACGATCTGGATCGTCCTGGGACGATCAGTTGAAAATCTGCTCCAGAATGTGCCCAGTTTGCTCCAGGTGATTTTCTGCACACATCGTCCAGGCCGATTGAGGACATCGTCCAGGCCGATCGGCACTGTAGAAAATGTCGGCCTGAGAATAGTTCTGGGAACCGTCCAGGACGATCCAATTTGGTCTGATCGTCCTGGGACGATCTGGCGATCGGCCGGGCCGATCTGTGTATTATAAAGCTGATTTCAGTCGTTTTGAAGAGAGAGAAAATCAAAATAAAATATCTGATTTTTTTGAGGAGAGAGAAAGCCGCGGATTTTTGGGGAAAAGTGGATTTTCGGACGACGCGGAGCCGTTTTCGTCCGAGGAGATTGTTCGAGAAATTGCTGTACGCAAGGTAAGGCACATTCCGCCTTTCTCAATTTTCAGAACCGTCGTGTTTGGCGGTATTTTCTGTTCAGATTTCGTTTTCGTTAATGAATTTTGTCCGTAATTTCCGATTGGTTCAATTTTTACCGCGTAACTTTCTGTATATTGTTGACGTGCCGAGTGTGCACATTTTGGTTATTTTTTGAAGATTTTTGTCCGGGTATTTTTGATTCGACGGTGTTTTTCGTCGACTAGATTTTTCTGTGTATTCTAAAATTATCTGTGCAGTAGATTAAATGTTCTGAAATGTGATTATCTATATTCTGTGCGAATTTGGTGAATTTTGATTTTCAGGAAAAAATTATGTAAATTCCGTATACTGCCGTTGTGCTGCCCGATTTTTGTCTGATTTCTGATTTGCCCGGATTTATTCTAAATTGAAATGCTATCTGTATAAGCTATAAAAAAGGGAGTTATAAGGGGTCTGGATCCTATGAGATTCAGTTAGTATCTGGGGAAATCTTAGATGAGCTCAAGTTGGAGAAATTTCTGTTCTGTCCCGGATCCGAGGAATTCTGTTGTTCTGGTGCCGTGAGCACATTTAGCTATTAATTACTCAGAGAATTTCTGGTGCCGTGAGCACAAGGGAGACATAAGGGTCAGAATCCGTAGTGATTCTGTTTAGTTTAGTTTAGCTATTAATTAAATATCTGATATCTGAGTTCCGTATCTGTTCTGTAAGCAATTATGATTCTGTCTGATTTGATATCTGTTCCGATTCTGTTCTGATACGATATGAGCTGAATTTCTGATTTCTGTACGATTCTGACTCTGTTGATTTAATCCGTTCTGATTTGTACTCTGGTGTGATCTGATCTGCACGACTCTGATTCTGATTTGATATATGTCCGTATAAGTTCTGATTTTGATTCTGTTCTGATTCAAGATACGATTCTGTTCCGAATTCTGTACGGATTTCTGTCTGATGAGTTTGGTTTTGGATTCTGAGAGTTTTGATTGGAGGTTTGTTGCTTTGCTGAGCTGTTGAGCTCACTCTTGTTTTCTGATGGTTTTCAGGTTCTGGGAAAGGGAAGGAGGTCCAGGAGTAGATTTCTGAGTTCTGATCAGTATAGATATTATTTGTACTTTTGATTTTTGTACAGTCATGGCTTTTCTGTTCTGTCTTTCTTTCTGTCTAAAAGCCATGTACTGTAGTTGTAGATGATTGTTTTGAGGAAAAGAAAGAAAAATATAGATGATTTGTTCCGCTGCATTTGATGTTCTATAGTAGCTCTGTGTGTTTGTTTTGTGTATAATATTTTGGAAGATTCAGTTCAGTAACCAATTCCAAAGCCAGATCCTGGTTAGTCTGTTTAAGCTGGTCGCGATCCGGCTCGGGCGGGATCCATCCCCGTCGGGTCGGGTCATGACAGGTTTTGCGATGGAGGAACGTATTGCGGGTTTAATCGGTGCCATCAAGAATTTGCCGAGTGACCCCTTTTGTGACAAATTTGGCAGGTAACAATCGGGTTGGACGAAGATCTGGTCGAATTGGTGGAAGAACGCCCTCTAGAGCGGCGTCCACGGCCACGATTAGAAAATAACGCCGTGTTAGTATCAACAGAGATGGTACGAGCTGCGTCGGAAGCAAGATTGACCTCTTCGCTGAGAAGAAGAGCGTACAAGTTGTCCAGACTGATAGGGGATAGCATAGTGCGAATGAAGGTCTTAAAAGCTTGATATGAAGGAGGTAGACCGTTAAGAATATGAAGAACGATATCTTCGGTATCCAATGTGGAACCGGCAGTAGCAATTTGATCTACGAGAGATTTGATATCTGAAAGGTATTGAGTAATGGTGGAGTTTTTGAGTGAAATGTGATGCAGGGCATTCTTTAATTGAATGACCTTGGATCTATTGGTGGATTGAAACCGGGTTTCAAGTGTTTGCCAGATCTCAAACGTAGAATCAAGATGAATAATGTAGGGTAAGATTGGAGAAGAAATGGTTGAACAAATGGCTGCCGCTAAGTTTTGGTCGATCAGTAACCAAGTAGAACGAGCGGGATTGGGCGAGGTAGAACCATCGGAGTGATCAAGAAGAGGAGGAGGAAGCGAAGAAGGGGAATGCAAGTAAGATTCGAATCCATTTGCCCGAAGAACCTTAGAGATTTGTGCCCGCCATATGGGATAGTTCTCCGGTTGAAGTTGGATATGGTTTTGAGGTTGGACACAACGAACTTCAGGATGGAAGAAATGACCGGAGAATCGCGCGTTGTAGTGACGTCGGAGGCTTCGGTAGACAGAGCAGATGATGTCGCCATTGATGCCCGGAAGGAACGAGCTGACTGATACCATGTAGAACTCTATGAGTTCTTGAGCTGAACCTCTCGGTTCTTGAAATGAAATAGAGAGAAGGAAAATATGATTTTATTATTGTTGTACAGGGAAGATGATGGCCTTTATATAGGCAAGCCTAGACATAATAGATAACTAGCTACCAATGATACACTGCCAGCTCATTAATAGATATACATTTAATTACATTTCGGTTTGTTTCCTAATATTCCCCCGCAAACTAAAGGGTTATGCGTAACCGTTAGTTTGTTCCTAAGAGCTTGGAAACGAGGTGTAGATAAAGACTTGGTGAACACATTGGCAGTTTGATCAATGGTATTGATAGGAAGAATACGGATGGCGTTGTGGAGAATGTGATCCCGGACGAACTTTTGGTCTATCTCAATATGTTTCGTCCTTGCGTGGAACACCGGGTTATTTGCGAGAGCAATCGCCGACATGTTGATGCAAAGAGAAAAATAAATCTTCATTCTCTTTCTCTACTTGGTCTCTTTGTATTTGATAATACTATTTTTATTATAGCTGATGCGCCACCAAAAATTGTTTTGATCGGGCATGGATATCGATGCAATTTTGAATTGAAAACTTCCGGAATAAATTTGGGACTGTCTAAACTCCGATTTTAGCAAGATTATAGTCAAATTGAATATTTCAATGAGACGAACCCAGTGACACAAAATTTAGTAAAATCCGAGCCTAAATGAGTCCAAATCAAAGGACCTAAACATATTTGAAAGATTTAAAGCATCAACTGGATGACCAAATGATATATAAATATGACATAGTTATAGTCGAATCGAGTGGCTCGATGAGAGGAATCCAACGAGCCCAATATCACTTAATTCTGACATCGTTATGACATATATTTGTTCAAAGAAAGTTCTATGATTGAGGGGATTGATACCAGTTGTCCAATATACCACTCCAAATTGTCCTAGATCTTTTTCATATTTACTAGACATGTCACTCCTAAAAAATTATAAATATACCCATATTATTCACATGAAAAGAAGAGGAAGAAAACAAGAGCACTGAGTCTTGAAGAATCCTAAAGCCCCACCTCGACACTAACACTAACGAATCTGCGCTACAAGGTCACCATTACTGGACCTCTACCTGATCATCGTTGTTGGACCTCCTTATAGAAGCCATTGCGGGTCCTTCCTCCAATCATTATCGTCTGATGACTTCTACTCTCTTATCATCATCGTCGCCCAACTACGATCCTTTTGACCTCCGTCGCCTGCCGACTACGATCCCTCTGAACACCATCACCCTAACTACTATCCTTTCGACCACCATTGCCAGATTAGGATCCTTTTGGCCTCCATTGCCCGCCAAATATGGTTCCTTTGACCACCTTCACCTTACTACCACCCTTCTAACAACTGTTGCTCGCCAACTACGATCCCTTCGACCACCGTCACATGACTATAGTCCTTCTGACCTTCATCGCCTGCCGATTACCATCCCTTTGACTGCTGTCACCCGACTATGATCCCTCCAAACATCATTGCCTGACTACAGTCCTTTCGACCTGCGTCGCCCGCCGACTATGATCTCTCCGACCACTGTCACCTAACTACAACCCTTTCAACCATTCTTGCCCAACTATAATCCTTATAATTAATGACTTGCATTGATTACGGTCCCATTAGCCTCCACCACTCGTCGACTACTGTCACGACCCGGCCCGCATGCTCCATTTAATGATATGGGAACTAAAAGTCGGACGATATGATATAATTTTTCAGTTCATAAATAAAACAACATTAAAACATCAATTTTTCTTTTCTTTTATCTGAAGAGCGCTAACAAAAATTTCTCAAAATACTTAACATTTATTTCAAATCATAAAATATATGTTATTAGTTGTACGTCGTCTTCTATAGACGAACTCTTCTCTTTTTGTCATTTCTAAATATTTGAAGACTTACCTGAATCAATTAATTAGTGGAATGAGTTTACAATTCATAAACTCAGTGGGTAAATGTTAAAACAATCAACATGAAAATAATATTATATATATATATATATATATATATATATATATATATATATATTACACATAACCTTTAATATACTTTTTATTCATTTCCCTTCTTTATCTTTATTTCATTCATTTCAATCAATTATGCATATCATATTACATTTCTTGATAACATTTATAGAGTTTTAGTAATTATTATTTTCTCTTTCATTTGTAGAGGAGCACCGTCTAAATGTACCGAATGTATAACTATTTCTATTTTTTTTCATAACATTTTCCTTTTCCATAACCTTTTCTTTTCATTTTTTTTTCTTTTACGTGCACGAGTATATGGCGTCCCCAGACAATACCATAAGGGGGTAAATTTTTGTAGTTTGCATGCATATCCTTTTCCCTTTCATTTTCATGTATACATTTATTTATCATATATGTCATTTTATTCTTTCACCATTCTTTGCTTATTTCTTATGTCTTTGAGTATCATATATATATTTCCTTCACATATTCATGTATATCCTTCATTTGAATCTTTTCACATAATAACATCAAAAGATAAAATAAACAACTCTTTAAAATTTAAACAAAACATTTGACAATAACATATAAAAATATTTATACATAATAGAAATCACTTGTCATTATCATATATATTCCTTCCAAAGAATATGAAAATGCAATAAGAAAATTTATACACAATTATACCCACTTTAAATCTTCCAAGTCTTTGATTCCGTCACCACCTAAGGAGGTATACAGTAAGTTAAGTTACATGTAGTTAAATTTCATCGAACTTCTCAATAACATCTATTTAAGTGATTCTTACATCACCCTCAAATTTTCATTCTTGTTGAATTCCTTGAGAGCTCAACTTCTACAACTCGATCTTTTTTTTTCCTAAAATCCTAAAATTCATACAATATAACTTTCATGAAAATATAATTAAATAACAAAATTTAGATAAAATTTTACAACATGAAATTCACTTACAAATGGGAACTTTCTCAAACTACCAAAAATTCTTCTTTCTCTCCCAAAATCCTTTCAACTCGCTTCCAAATATTTTTCTCATCCTTAATAAAACATCTTTTGCTTAAGATGAAGTAAAACAACATAATTTATAAAAAGAAATGGAAAGAAAAGCCAACAAACCTTCTTTCCTCCTTCCTCGATCATTCCTCTGGTTTCTTCCAAATTTATCACTCATTTAGCGGTAAGAAAAGGAAAGGAGTTAAGATGAGTTATCAAAATCCATCCCTAATTAAGAAAATTTGCTAAAAAAAATAGAAAGGAAAACTCTCCAAACCTCCCACGCAAGCCTTCAGCCCGCCCTGCTGCCGTCTCGGTCTGTTCGCATATGGCCACAGTTCCAACACCTTTTTAGGGTCGCGAATGTTTATAGACAGGTTGGCCAGTTCGATTGAACCGACCACCCAACCGATCATTACAATCTCCCATTCTTATAAAAATTTTATCCTCAAAATTAAATCAAGTAAAAGAAAGAAAACATACCTTAGTTAAATAGATGAGGATATTAACTTTTCATTTCAGCTTCCTTCTCCTAGGTGGTATCTCTTTCTAATCCATGCTTCCATAAAATTTTCACAAAAGGTATTGCCTTATGCCTCAACTATTTTATATCATAATCCAATATTTGTTCAGGTTCTTCAACATACTTTAAATTAGGCTGCAAGTAATTTATTTGAATTGAATTCTCTTGGATTCATTTGACACATACTTCCGAAGTACTGATATATGAAATACATTATGAATTCCCCGTATATGCACTGGCAGATGCAATATATAAGTCATATTTCCAATCCTCTATGTGATTTCAAAAGGACATATATACCTTGGGCTCAATTTTTCTTTTCTTCCAAACCGTTGAACACCTTTCATTTGGCTAACTTTTAAGAAAATAAATTCTCCTACTTCAAACTCAACTAGTATGTGCTTTACATCATAATATTTTTGTTGTATGTTTAGTACTGCATTTAGCCTGTCTCTTATCAATCTGATCTTGCTAGCCTCATCTACCAGTTTAATTCTAATAATTTTTCTTTCACTTATTTCTTCCCAACACAAGGGTGTTCTACATTTCCTCCCATAAGGAGCCTCGTATGGTGTGTTGACTTTGATTTTGCCAATTCCTTGGACTAAGTAGTTGACTTGGTCAAATTGACCAACCCAGGCATCTAAACCCCCTCCATTGGATTCAATGAGTCAATCTAAGTTTGTTGAGCCCAGACCCAGGTCTTTGGTCAACTTGGTTGACCACGTCAACTAGGGTTGACCTAAATTGTTCCCTTAAGCCTATTTGAGCCCAATTTGATTCCAAACTGATTTCAAACCTTCTTGGACTCATTCCCATCATTTCAATGGGTCTAAATGACAAGGTTGACCAAGTCAATCTTTGACTTGGTTAATCCAAGCCTTAATGGGGCATTTTGACCCATTTAAGACCCATTATAGTCCAAATCAAATTTCAAATCAATTCAAACCATGCTTTGACTCATTCCCCCACTCCCATGGACCTATTTGAATAGGTTGACCAAGTCAATGCTTGACTTGGTCAACCCAAGTCATAATGGGTCAAATATGACCTATTTAAGGCGCATTAAAGGCCTTTAATTGCATTTAATGCCTCCCAATTGATTTGAAATCAAAACCACGGCTTGGGAGCTTCATTTGGCCTCCAAAATCGATCTAGATGGAATCATAGTCGTTAATCCTATGCCTTGGCCTTTAAATAGCAAAAATTAGGGTATTGAAAGGGACTTTTTGCTGATAACTTTCTCTCTAGAGTATCTTAGCCTAAAAAAACTTCGTGTGAGCTCTAGAGACTTCCACCTCCCTTTCCAAGTGGATCCCGATGATCTCGACCCGCCAGCGACGAGACTCCAACGAGACTGAGGCTTCTTCTCTTCCAAGAAGATTTCCCGTCGATCCATTGCATTTCGAGGCATGGTTTCTTCTACAACTAGGAGCGTGGACAATCTACAAGTGCAACAAGCCAACATACGGGTCAAACCATCCAAAAATCGAGGTGAAATCCCTAAACCTAGGTTAGGGCACTTAGATCTAATTAGCTTTCTACATAATGAATTTTAGATCAAAATAATACATCCCCATGAATGCTCTTCACTATTAGATCATATGTTTAAAATTTCGTTTGATTTCGTCCACCCGATCGAGAGAAACCGTCAAAAGAGTATATTAGGGTTTCAGTTCAGATGGACACCTGCTGCGAACGTTCTGGACCGCTGATCACGCCGATCAACGGTCACGATTCGATTTTACCGCAGATCTTTCCGACCGCGGGAGTTCGGGGTTGAACTGTCGTTTCGTCTGACGAAATCACAGCCGTCCATCCATTACCACGCGGGATCGGACGGCTCCCGCGTGTGCCGACGTGGATAAGTGGGCGAGCGCTGATTCCCGCGCCGCCCCAATCATTGCCCGGGACTGCGGAGCCAGTCCTGGGCTCCACGTGGCAGCCGCCGCTGTTATATTGGTTTTAAAATTAAATTTAAATATAAAAAAAATTCAAAAATTGATTTAAAAATATTTATTAACCCAAAAAATATGTATAATATATCGAATCGCTCGTATTTAAATCCTCTTTAATTTAAAATTATTTTCATTTTAAAATAGTGATTATATTTTGAATTATTATTACAATAGTAAGAAAACCTTTTTTTTAAATTACATTATTATTTTATTTTTAATATTAATTAATATAATATTATTATTATCATTATTTTAGTTATAATTATTTATAGTAATTAATATTTTAACTATTTTGTTGTTGCCTTATTTCATAATAATAAAAATAAAAATAATTATAATTATAATTATTATTATTATTATTATTATATTTGATTATTACTTTAACAACTATTTTTATATATTATTATAATTATTGTAATTATTACTATTATTATAATCATAATAATTATCATTATTAGTTTAAAAAGTATTTGTTATTATTATTATTATCGTTATTTTTATTATTTTATCTTTATTATTAATATTATTATAGTTATTATCATTATTATTATTAAGCCTTATTTTCAAACTAATTTTACCTGTTATTGTTATTACTATTATTATTTTGAAATTATTATTATTGTTATTATTTTATTAAATAAATATTAAATTTTAGAAACTTTTAAAATTATTTTTTATATGTTTGTTTAATGATTATTTTAAGTATTTATTATTTTCAAATTATTTTAAACCCATTTTAATGCATCAAACTTCAAAAAATCATATATTTTTCATTTTTTCATTTAAATTAGATTTCAGCGTGTAACCCCTCGTTCTTTTCAGAAAAATGTGTATTTTTTTTAAGATTATTTTTAGAAATTGATTTTCAATGTACTGATAGATTTCTATTTTATATTATTATTTGGTTATTTTACTATTATTTAAATAATTACTATAATGATTATTTTTAAATAAAAACTTATTTTCAAAACCTTTTGTAACCTCGTTCGGGTGGTCAGTGGGTTTCTCTTATATTTATTTATTATGAATTGATCTATTTTTAATTATATTATTTCTAAAATTTTATATATATATATATATATATATATATATATATATATATATATATATATATATATATATAGGTATTTTAATTATTTTTAAAATTATCTATATTATTAAATCTCATAATTTCGAGAGATCCACTCCAATGAAATTTTAAACATGGATTGTATATGTGAAGAGTAATCATGGGGAGGTGGATTAGTGGGTGATTGAGTTCCAATCATTCACTAATCTCCCCAAAAAGTGTGCTTAGTATTTTTTTTTATTATACCTTGCACGCGTATGATGCACGAGCACTCAGTTTAGACTCTCCTAGATTTAAGGACATGGCATATTTAATGCTTTTGTGTACTCCATGCATTATTATCTCGAGGGTTAGTCCAAAACTCAAGTTTAAATCCCTATAACATAGTGACACCCTAAGAACAATAATTAAGGACCCATCTAGTGAACTTAGAAAAATTTTAGGAGCTAGGATAGATCTCTGATTGACATGAAAACTTTAAAATTTAAACTTAGTGACATCCTAAATCTTTTAGAAATTTTTAGGAATTTTTAGGAGCTTTTAGACCCTTAATCAACCAACCCTAATTTACCCAATAAATAGGGCCCGATACCTTATAAAAATTACAATAAATCTATTTAAACTCAAAAAATTACCCATAATAGCTTGAATTGCTCAGAATTAGGTCCTTAACCTGAGATAATTAAGGCCACTTAGGTTGATTTGCCCCTAATAAATCATTAAGAATTATTAAAATCCTAATTTTCACCTAAACACATGGGAACACCTTCTGAGGTTATTTGTAATCTTTGGGGGTGATTCCAATCAGTTTGGAGCTGATTTGGACCAAAATCATAAAATCCCCCCTTAATTAGATAATTCAATAAATACCCAAACTTTAAAAATTCATAACTAATTATAAAAAATTCCAAATTAGTAAAACTAAATTGCATTCATCTCCAATTAGGGTCTAATATTTATAAAAAATATTAGGATTCCAAAAACTAACTTAAATCTAAAAGTCAACTTTCTGGTCAACCCCAATCTATAGTCTAGGGCCCAAAACTTGTAAAATTCATAACTTTGCGTAGGAAGCTCCAAATCCAGCAAACTACCTGTATAACTACTCATCTTAAGATCTAGTATTTACCTAAAATTTTAGGAGCCCCAAACCTAGCCTTTTTCCTATATTAACATTTTTGGACCCCTCAACCTAGTACCTAGGAGGACCTTGGACTTACCAAAATTGACTAATATAATATAAACTTCAAATATTACTACCCTAAGTATTTAAAAGTGATCAACAAATAAAATTAATTAAAATGGATCCTAATCACTAATATCTGAACTTCAACTAAAGTTTCCTTTTCTGGCATTTAATAGATTCTAACCTTAGGCAATTGGAACTAATCATCATATATATGACCTATCCAAAGCCACACAAATCTTACACACACATAGAATTGTTTGCTAGGGCACCACTTCTAGACTTAGGCTAGGCCAGTATTTACTTTTTTTACTGTGTGCCGGGCTTTTCGAGATTTAACTACATATTGTGAATGAAATTATTAATGTGTTTGCTTACTTTTATCGCACTCTGAAAATTGATGTGATGGGCGATAGATTTATCCCTAGGTTAGGAACAACATATATATATATTCTTTTTTGTGCAGGTGGCCATGCTCACGCAATGCTAAAGGGGGGCAACTATCATGTTTTTAATGATGTTTTGTGCAGGTGCTTGCTCAGCCCCCCTAAATAAATGAGGGCTAAAAATTATAAAATAATAACTGCTACAGATGCTTCAGAGACTGTCTAGCCCTCATAATTAAGAGCATGGTCAAGTGTGACTTCAATGAGTTATTTTATTTACATATAAAACTGCTTGGGAATGATGATAAATGCTTGGGATTTTTGTTAGGATAACCATGCAGGTGATCTTAGATTTACAGCTTTTCAATTAATGTATCTATTTATAATATTGGTGAGAGTTGTGAAAATGAGATTTGAGTATGAATATTCTTATCCAACTTGAATTCCAAAAGAAGAAGGCGTCCTCAAAGGGGAGAGTCTTTTTCCATTTGGAAGATCGAGTTTGAATGGCTTTAGATATCCAAATAGAAAAGACAATACCCCCCCTTTGGAGGGGGAAATTATCTCTTCGTTTGGATATTCAAGCCACGATAAATCCAATGAGTCTAAGGAGGAGAGATCCAATGAGTCCAAGGAGAGCAAATCCAAAGAAGACTGGAGAGTTGAAGGATTGAAGACCCAATATCCCACTCAAAGTCATTATATCGAAATAGAAATAACACAATTAAAAACTATCCTAAAATAGTCAAACCAAGTCAGCGGGTCGGGTTAGGTCAACCTGGCAACTTGCACGAGTTAGTTCTAGGCTGAAATATCTGACCCATTTGTAAAAATGGGTCGGGTTCAGGTTGACTAGTTTAGACCTGGGTCAACTCGAGTTCGACCCAAACCCGACCCGCGGACCCTATTTGACACCACTACTCCAACCACTGTCGCTAGAGTACGGCCCTTCTGACCTCAGTCTTCTCCCAATTACAGCCTTTTCGACCACCGTTGCCCTATTATGGTCATTCTAACCACCTTCACCCCACTACAGCCCTTCCAACCTCTATTATCCACCAACTACGGTCCCTCTGATCAGCGTTGCCCCACTATGGTCTCCAACCATTGTCACCCACCAATTATGATCTCTTTGACCATCGTCGCCTGACTACATCCATTCCGATCATTATCGTTTGACTATGATCCTTCATACCAGTATCTACGGTCCCTCCGACCCCCATCACCCGCCGATGACGTCTTCCCAACCATCGTTGCCCATCGACTATAATTTTTCTAACGACTATCGTCTAACTACAGTCTTTTTGACTATTATCGTCTGACTATGGCCCTTCCTACCACCGTCTCCCACTGACTACAATTTATTCGACTTCCGTCGCCCATCAACTACATCCTTCCAACCACCCTCCGCCCATCAACTACGATCCTTTTGACCACCATCGCCTAACTACCGTCCGTCCGACCACTGTCATCCGACTATGATCCGTCCGACCACCGTCGCCCAATTAAGATCTCTTCGACCTTTGTCACTCAAGCACAATCTTACCAACTAAATGAATATGTCATCACTCTTTTGAGAACAACTCTCATGATATTTGTTTCTTCCAGCCCCAACAATTTAAAGTGTTATATATGATATATATTTACTACCTTAAGCCAACACCTTCGCTAAAGGAGGATTATCGTTTGTAATTAGCAACAAATACTAATAAATTTATTCAAATTAGGCAATATCCCATAATTTTATGAATGATGCATCTCCCTTCTTATCTACATGTGCTAGATCTTTATATAAAACTAGAATGCTAAACTCTATATCTCTAAGTTAATGCGATTGCATCAAGAAAAAAACAACAGGGATAAAAAATAACTTATTACCCCTTTCCATCGAATACATTTTTTTATGAATATATATTTTTTTATTCACTTATTCTCGAACTGCCGTCGTACGGGTGACGAAAAAGGCTCTTGTGGGCCATCTTTCGTCCACTATCGGCCCCACGCCCAACACGTCGCCGGCTGCCGCGGCCACAGGAAAGGCTATACACCCGTGGACGCCGTCCTCGACTTCTGGAATATGATTCACCTGCTTTAAGCCTGCAAGGTCGGAACCCCACAATCTCTCGAACTTCCTCCCCCCAACCGGCATCCCAGCTTCCGTCACCGGCGGTGATCCTATGCGACGATCTTTCGAGTTCGCCGGAGTCAGCTACCCTCCGACGTCGGAGATGTCTAGGGCATCAAACGGTGATCCCGGCGCAACGGAAACAAGGGAGAGGGCGAATGAGCTGGAGCTGGGTCTGAGTCTCGGCCGCGGCGTAAGAAGGATCATTACGGCAGAGGATTTTTCTTCACTGAGGTCGCGGGATTCGCCCATGTCTTCCAATTCTTCTGTTTCATCTTCTTCCGGCGGTTTGGGGGATGAAGCGGATCAAGGCGATGGCGGAGGGAGCTATAGGAGAGCAGACGCGATCGGTTATAACGGAGCTCGATCTACTAACTCGCTGAGGTGATCGATTCTTTGGGTTTCTTTTTTAGTTTGAAGCATTATTTCTATGTTTTTTTTTTTTTTTGGATTTGTGAATTGTGAACGTTATATATGAAGTATATTTGTTTTATAGTTCATATGGAAGTTGATTTGTTGTTTATTTGATTGGTTTTAAGTGATTCATGTATCTGTCAGGTATTTCGTTTGATTCATCTAATGCTATTCTATTAACCGTGTTTTTCTTACATCTTTAAATAATAATTTTGTAGATGAAAAAAATTGGCTCGGGATTTCCTGACCGAAGTCTCCCTTAAAGTTAATATAAGGCCTTTGATACTCATATAAATATCAATGGATGGATGACAATTAATTGTGAACTAAATATAGTAACATCCAAATGCTTGATTATTTGATGAATGAATTTAATGATTAAAACAAAATCATTCTAGCAAGTCATGATGAAAAATTGATCGTTTTAAATAAGATGATCTTGCTTGATTATTTGATGATCTTGTATTGAACCAAATGCATTCTATTTGATAGATAACAGATGTTATCCGGATAACATGAATATCTAAATTATATTGTTATTCAAATAACATGCTAACAAGCAATGATGTTTTCTCTTCTTTTTCTGTGGTCAAAAGCGCCTTCTTGATCTTCTTGTTTTATGCTGGAGAAACATACAATGGCCTGTTTTGAAAGAAAAAAAAAACTTTGTTCTTTATGGTTCAATTCCATCTGGTATAAATTATTGTCTAAGTGATAACTTTATACTTTTCCAAATGTGCGTTTTTTGTAATAGAAAATTTACCTTTCAGATACCTTTCAGATACTCAATATTGTCTCAAGAAGTAATACTTATGTTTGGCACTAAGTTTGTATAGAAATAAATGGTGAATGGCTAGTTTCAGAATGAAATGTTTATTAAGGATTTGTATTTGTGATTTAGAAAATAGTTGGAGCTGCTTTGTGATAAGGAAAAAAAAAACAGCCAGGAAAAAAAAAAGACAAGGGCTGTTTGAATGAAAAAATTGCACATATTTTCCAACAACTTGCTTATACAAGTGTTTGTGCATGCAAATGCACACATTTGGATGCACCTCTGAACATTTTCTATTTATGTTGAAACTATAAATTAGATTATCATAAGCTTAGGTGTATGCGGGCTTCTAAAACACTCACGGGCTTCAAGCCTTAAAAAATTTCAAGATGATAATTGATAAAGCAGCATGGGATTTTGAAGACATATAGTCTACTTTCCACAAGATTTCTCCTAGACTTAAGGCTAATTAATCAATGTTTTTTTAGTTCCAAAAAACTTTTCCACCTATCTAAGCCTCTTTGATTAATTATTTCTTAGGCTCAAGTCAAGAACACCCTCAATTAACGATGTCACATGTGCTCTGGATGTTGGTTAGAATTTTAGTTTGGGGGGATAAATGGTCAATATGAGCAAGATCCTATGATTTTGTCATATTTTGTTGATTTGTTTAATCTAGTCTCCAAACAATAGAGGGCCTGAACAAATTCATCTAAGTGGTCTATTTAGCAGTAATCAGTCACCACCTATCAGATGTCTTGAGTAGTCCAAAGTCGATATGTTTTAACTTTTAACGCTACCAAACATCCTGTGGTTGTAGTTCACATCGATCATTTGACTTGATGGTGGTGTTTGAGGGTCCATTCTATTTTCTTGTGGTGATTAAACTGCTTAGTTGACGAAACTACATCAAACATATGGGCTATCTTAGGAATGGAGCCCCAAGTTGGTTCGAGTTTTGGGTTATGAATTAAAAAACTCAGAGGAATATTTTGAGCACAATGTGCGGCGAATCGCAAAAGAGATAAGATTCGTTTTACTGATATAGTATTGCGGTTGTATGCAAATGAATGTATCAATTATCTTAACAAAGCACAAGCAACTATTTTGGATCCTAAGGCGCACAATGCAAATCAATGTATCAAATCAGTCTTTGGAATCTCCACAATGGGATTGGAATTAGGTAACCTCTTGTCAAGCAAGACCTTTCTCCTTTTAGTGATATAACCGTCTGTTCAAACTAGTACAATTATGTACACGTCACGAATGGGTCGCGAGGCAATTGTGCAAAATTAAAAATGTACATCCAACAAATTTAATTGTACTATGGATTTGATGTGTTCAAGTAGCCCAAGTGATGCTGAATATACTGATCAAAGGCATCTTTATCATTGTTGCATCTTTTTTATTGATATCAACATAGACCTCTTGTACTTGATTCAAAATTTTTTACTCATGAGATTGTATATATCAAGCGGCATTAAGTTGGTGAGGAGTGGTTGTGCATGTATTTTGAGTTCATTTATTGTATTTGGGTCATGGGTCTTAATGGACCTTGATTTCTTATTCGGTTATTGGGTCATCCTAGTCAATTCAATGTAAATTTTTTATTCTCCCATGCTTGGCCACCTCCATTGGTCTTCCTCACGCTTTGTGTTCATTAATTGTCTAGTAGAAATCACCACATTTTCTTTTCATTTTCCTCTTTATCTTCTCTTTTTTTACCCTCCACTTAAATTTATCCTCTCTCCTTAATTCTAGGCCATCCCTTGATATTCTTTATATTAATTTTTAATTGGATGGTAGTTGATAAAGCCCCCATTCAATTGTACTTTTCATCATGAAGGGTTAAATAAAAGAAAGCTTTATTCCACTCTTCTCTTGTATACTCCCTTCCACGTAGAACAATTTCTTTAGGAGAGTGTGTGATAATCCCTCATAAAAGGAATTCCAAGGTTAGCAAGATCATAATCATCACAAAGAGCTACTTGCAACTTTAGTCTTATAGTAATCTGGAATTCTCGTTAAGATGTTGCTATGATGTCCCTTTACTTTTTTCTTTTTTTTACCCTTAAGATCTTTTTGTAAGGACTTTAATCTAGATTATAGTGTCTTTGTGTTAGTTTAGGTTTGTGATAATTTGATTACATTTGTGTTATTTTTACTTGGTTTTTAGTATTAATGTTTGGTTTTGAACTTTTGTTAGATGTGATGAATTCATATAAAACTTAAAATCTTCTCTCTCTTTTTTTTTTTAATCCTAAAAATTAACTACGAAAATATTTTTTATAATTTATTTAAAGTTTAGTTTGAGTTTTTAGTTGAGTTTTTTACCTTAATCTTTGATAGAAACTAAATCCCTTTTACCCAACATCACATTAGGATATTTAGTCTTATCATGCATCATTAGAGCTCAAATTTAATAAATTAGGGGTATTTGTATTAGATTCTATGAATATTTTATTTTCTAAACTATTTATATGATTTAACCTATTAATGGGTCTACTAAGACAAAATAGAGGTTTCATATTCTTTGTATGGTCATTAAGGGCGGCTACCTCTATTTTGGGATTTTTTCTAATTTAAAAATATTTTATGAGTTTTTTAAACTCGCAAGGCATTTTCTTATAATTTATCATATTGTGTGCTAACAACAACAAGATAGAGGGTCCATATACTCCATTGGACATATAACTCTTTTAGTTTTAATAAAATTTTTTAGATTTAAATAATATTTTATGGGATTTTAGAATTAGGGATATTTTAGTAATTTTACTTAGTTAGGGCTTCCAACAGAACATACTAGAAATATCACATCCTCCATTGACTAATATAGGTGATCGCCCATTTTGTGATTTTTTAGTGTGTTAAGTGGTTTAAAGGAATCTTTGAAGTTTCACATTCTTTTTGTTATATAGGCATGCACATGCTTAATGAGGCACAAATGGGGTCTAGCCCAAGGTTGACCAATGGATCCATGGGGTCTGATGGAACTCAATGAGTCTTAGGGATGAATTCAATAATTTATTCAATTTCATGAAAGAAATATGAATTTCATAGATGTCAAGATGTTTGTTACATTTTAAAATAATGAATACAAAATTTTGATGCATTGCTTTTATATCTGATGAAGTTGATTTTGAAAACATTACAAAGAATATAAATTTTTTATCACATGAATGTATATATATTTTGTAAATTTTCAACATTCAATTATCTTTATGTGATTTTTTTAATTTAAGAATAAATTTTAAAAAATTATGCTATATTCCCCCAAAAAATATACAAAAAAAAAAAATTTTGAACCAAACAATTATAGGTGGACCAATAAAGTATTGGATAGTGTCATCCACTTTTATTTGAAATTAATTTTTATTGGTCCACTCTTCAAGTGCTTATGTGGCTTGAATTATTTTGAAGATTTTTTTAGGGAGACTAGTATTACTCTTTTTTAAATGAATTTTAATATCATTTTATATCTTCTCTTCATCGATGACATTTGGCCCTGTGAAGGTCATTCATTTCAATTCAATTTTATAGGGGTAAAGCGACAATCATCATGGATTGGACTTCAGGAGGGACAAGGGACAATGTGTTGTCCACTTATGATTCGTGGCATCATCATTTCTTACATGATGATGCACCAAGGAGAATAAAAAATGGGATGGATTTTTTTTGTCTAACCAGCTTTTCAACCTTGAGATATCTCTAATCTGATGACAGTGACAAAGTCTGAGTTAAGGCTTGCAGATACTATATATTAAATGAAGAATGGGTTGGGTGTTGTCCAACAAATCTAGGGTTTTGAGGTTGTAGATTCAATGACCCATATTGATTTGAGCTATTTTAGCATGATATGAACCAAACAAATCTCAATCTGGCTCGATCTTGATTTTTCAGATCTTGATCCATTGGTTCAAAGACCTTCCTCATGAGCTTGCCTTAGGCTTATGTTCAAGCACAAATTCCCAATGTGGTCGATTGAGCCAAATTTGGGCCTAGGCTCAAGTCTAGCTTTTGGGTTCAAATGAAATAGGAGAATTGATTCTTAGGCTCACTCCCAAGCTTGAAAATGGATTCGGCCCTAAGCCTGAATTAGGCTTAATTTGACCTGAGGTTTCGGGGTTAGTCGCTTGATTGAGTTGGATAATTCTCAACTTGGCTGATTGGCCAAATATATCGATTAAGGTATGTTAGATGAGCCGAGCAATTCTTGGAGTCAGTTAGTACTCAATTTAAACAGGCAATTGCATGTAACTCAAATTACATTGAGTCAAAAATTTTTTTTTTTTTTTTTTTACATTGAGTCAAAACTGTTACATGGTCATATGGGACCGATTAGGTTTAGGGACCTCAATTGGCTTGGCAAGGCTCACTCAAATTATGTTGAGTCGAAACCATTATGTGGCTAATTGGCTTAGCTAAGCCTCAATTGTGCTAATTAGGGGTTTGTCCAGCCATTAAGCTGTGATGGTTGATTGGGCTTAGAGCTCTATTGAGTGCTGGGATGGTTGATTGGGCTTAGAGCTTTATTGAGCCAAACATGCCAGCCAAGGGATTAATCTTGTTCAATTCAGTTGAGCCCAAAGCTAATTAGGTTGAATTGAGATCATCTAGTCACCTCAGTGCCCAATCAGCCTCACCATGTCAACTAAATTAGGTTTAGGTTCATTGGTAGCAGTTGAATTGTGTAAGACTCATTTATGCCAGCAGAAGATAGATTGAATCTAGTGCCTAGATCAATTGATACAAGCCTGATCAATTAAGACCCACGAAGTTGATCGAGTCAACCAAGAGTGCGCTAAGTTAGATGGCTGGTCCACTGAGATTGTGCTTAAGTTTTGTTCAGCCACTGTGGTCGTAAGAGTCGTCCGATAGTTTAAGGCTGCATCAGCTCATTGATTGCACTAGTTCAATCAAGAGACCACTATGGTTAAACATGGCTTCGTGCATCTTTAACATTTTTAGAGAGCAATGGTGTATCTAATTAACTGATTTAGTATACATCATATGTTGTGATTAGGAAATCCTTTGTGGTTGTTTTATTTTAGGTGGGATCTTGTATTCTAATCATCGAAGACAAAATTTATATGAAATTTAGTGTATGAGAATAACTGATTCGAAATTTATAAATTATTTTCCAATTTAATTACCAAATAAAACTAGCATGCTATAATGATTTGATCCTCTAAGTAGTAGTTATTTTTTTGGCTTTTTTGGGGAAACTTCAAGGTTTAATATTAAGTTTTTTTTTTTTAATTGTTCATGGATAAATTAAAAAGAATTTAAGTTGGGTGCTTTGGTGTACGCTATTTGCAGATATAATTTTCATAAGTGAAACCTTTTATGATGTAAGTGCGAAGTTAAATAAATGGAGAATTTTCCTAAAGTTTAGGGGGCTGGCATAAATATAATAAAGATCGAGTATAGGATATACATTTTTAGAGGGTATATTGTTTGTAAGTATCAATTAATATTGCTAAAATACCAAGTAATACATAAGTGTGATATATTCAAATATATTGGATCAATTATGCAAGCAAATATGAATATCAAGGAGGACGTACTATCAGTGTTAAAAAAATATCACCAAGGACATCAGGCAAATGTTATAAAACAAATATCACCAAGGACATCAGGCAAATGTTATAAAAAAATATCACCAAGGGCTTGAGATAAATTTTATTGAACTCAACTAGATTAGTTATGATATATGGAGTGACGGTTGGGCAATAAAGAAATCATTGATGAAATGAATCAAGTCGAGCCTGGAAAGAATGAGAATGTTGAAAACTTGAAATTGATGTGTCATATAGATAGAAAGGATGATTTATGAATGATTATATTGGAGATTTGGTGGGAGCAGCATCGTTCGAAATAAAAATATAACTAAGCATAGTCTTGTGTTTTGGGAATGCATGCAAAGGAATGTAGATAACAAGCCAATTAGGTGGGGCGAATAGAATCAGCGTGGAGGTGATTTGGTAGGAAAAGAGGTTCAATCAAATCTAATATGGATAAAAGTTATCCAAAAAAATGCACAAAATAAATTTGTCATCTCTTATAGCATTAAACAAAGAATGAATGGGGAAGAATGATTCCAATGCTGATCAAAATAGTTGGGATATGCTGAAGATGATGATTTTATAGTTTTCTCCCTGTTCTCTTATACTGAACCATCAAGCTGCATGTATTCATGCTCGAATACACTTTAAACTAATTAATTTCAATCCTTTGCTCTCGCATCATTTTGGATTTTTTTGATGTTTTTTTCAATTTTATTGTAATATTGCTCTATTATTATTGATATTGCAAAAAGTAAAAAAAAAAAAAAACATGGATATGCAGTCATCCATACATACCAGCATGTGCATGCTCATGCACCCAGAAGTCATGCACTATAGACATTTAGGCTTCATTTGGAATGACTCTCTTACTATTTCTTAAAGCAGTTTTTTGGTACAAATTTTTTTAGTTTTGTACCAAAAAGCTGTTTTAAGAAACAGTAAGAGAGCTGTCTCAAATGAAACATTAATCTCTCTAATTTTTGCTTTTTACACCTCCAACTTCTCTGCAGCCACAATCAAGTTGTGGGATGGCCTCCTATCAGAATATGCAGAAGGAGCAATTTAGTTAACACATCTAGAGTTGCCAATTCTGTTGTAAAAGCTACCACTCACAAGGAAATTTCTCAAAGTTGCAGCAGCAATGCTGGTAAGAAAGGCATTGGTGGTAATGATGGTGAAAGAGAAGCCATTCATGTTCGGAGATCTCTCTTTGTTAAGGTGAATATGGATGGAGATCCTATAGGACGGAAAGTGGATCTTCATACCCATGTCTCTTATGAAGCTCTTGCTTTAGCTCTTGAGGCCATGTTTCACAAACCCACTTTCTCACTCAATGCTTCTGCTAGTGAGCATCTCTTCTACGTTTTTTTCATGCTTGCTTTCTTCCATTTGATGCATAATAAAAATTATGCTTTTTGTTGTTAACAGATGGAATGTTCTCGAAACTTTTGAATGGTTCTTCTGAGTTTTCTCTCATATATGAAGATGAGGATGGAGACTGGATGCTAGTTGGAGATGTCCCTTGGGGGTATGCAACTTTTTTTGTTTTTTGGTTCTTTTGAGTTTTCTATTTGAACAAATTTTTTTAGCATATACGTGAAAAGGTTGGAGTAGCTCCAGTAGAAGATAAGATTAGAGAGAGTCGCCTTAGATGATTTGGTCACATAAAACGGCGGCCTTCCAATGACCCGATTAGGAGAGTAGAGGTATTAGATTTGACTTATATTAAGAAAGGTAGAGGCAGACCTAAAAAGACTTGGTTAGAAAATATTAGGAATGACCTTTCTTTATTAGATTTAAACGAGAATTTGACCTTTAATAGGACACAATGGAGAAAAAGGATTCATGTAGCCGACCCCACGTAGTGGGATAAAGGCTTGATGTTGTTGTTGTTGTTGAGTTTTCTATCATAACTGAAGCTAAATACGCTTCAGTTACTTGAACAAAGCTATGTTTTATGGCTTTCTTCTGGTTCTTCTTTTTCAAGTTTACATCTTCTGAAGGTGAAGTTAGCCAATACTTCAGCGTCAATATCAGTGGAACTTCTTAATCAACTTATTCTGCAAATCTCAAGTCTTGTTTGGCTGTTTTATCTCCTTGGAGAATGCTATCTTTAGATTTAGGTTTCGTTTGGGACGGCTTTCTTACTACTTCTTAAAACAGCTTTCTAGTATAAAAGTTTTAATTTTTAAACTAAAAAGTTATTTTGAAAAGCAATAAAAAAGCCGTCCCAAACGAAGCCTTAAGCTATCCAAATACCCCTTTTCTGAATTATTTATCTTATAAGCTATCGTATGATGTGCTGAAAATATCTGGAATTTTGTTATGAGTAATGTATTCTATTTTCAGATTACTGTGGGCATATCGATGAGGTTGATTGCTCTTAGGCTCTAGTATTTATTTTCAGGCAAAGGAACTCGATAGGATTTATATTGATGAATGAATGTTTTTTTCATGGAACATTTAATTCTTTACTCTAACATTTATCCATCTTCTTAGAATGTTCTTGCGAACTGCCAAGCGACTTAGAATTATCAAGACGATGGATACCTGTGGCCATGGTACGTTCATCTGTTGTTGAACTTTGAAATCTCCATATATAGAGCTAATAACTGTTTTTTGAAAATTTTCTTAGTGTTACATTTAAATATATGTTTTAATGTCTATGGTGTTCTTTTCGTTTAGATCCTCTTAATCTATTTTTTTCTATTTCATGTTTGATTTAGGAATGATTGAGTTTTTTTTTTCTTACGAAAAGGAGATATATGAGTCTCAATGATAATTTGATGAATTTTTCTTTCTTTTTTTCAATAAGTTTAAGAGGGGAATTGTGAATTAAAAAATATTTATTTGTAGCATTTTAATTTTCCTTAGAATTATCTTGGAACCAAACAACAAATATGAAATTGTAAAGAGAAATAAATATTCATTCCCACCAATTCTTTCAAACTGAGTCTTGATCATATTGAAGCCAAACACTTGGGCTTCATTTGGGACGGCTTTCTTACTGCTTCTTAAAGCAATTTTTTAGTACAAAAATTTTTAAACTTGTCGCGTCCAGGAGTATTCGCGGCGGTAGAGAAATATCATATTTAATGTCTTAGTAAGGAGGATCTACATATGATATTTATTGATTTAGAAAAAGCATATGATAAAGTTCCAAGAGAAGTGCTATGGAGGGTTTTTGAAAAGAAAGGAGTTAATAATGCTTATATTCAAATCATTAAAGATATGTATGCAGGAGCTATTACTTGTGTTCAAACACAAGGTGGTTTGACCAAGTATTTTCCTATTTCGGTTGGGTTACATCAAGGATCAGCCTTAAGCCTATATCTTTTTGCTTTAGTCATGGATGCTCTCACTAGACATTTGCAAGAGGATGTACCTTGGTGTATGCTTTTTGCTGATGATATTCTTCTTGTTGATAAAACTAGAGAGGGAGTTGAAAGTAAACTTGAATTATGGAGGTCAACATTAGAGACTAAAGGTTTTCATTTGAGTAGATCTAAAACGGAATATATGGAGTGTAATTTTAGTAGTTATAGACCTAGTGTGGGGTTTGTAACTTTGGGCGATCAAGTAGTTAATAAGAGTACACGTTTTAGATATCTTGGATCTATTGTTCAGAGTGATGGTGAAATAGATGGGGATATTCTCAGCAGAATTCAAGTTGGATGGTTGAAGTGGAGGAATGCATCGAGCTTGTTGTGTGATAGAAAAGTACCCCTCAAACTTAAGGAAAAATTCTATAAGATGGTAGTGAGGTCTGCAATGCTTTATGGTGTTGAATGTTGGCCATTAAAAGAGAAGCATAATACTAAGTTAAGTGTGGTAGAGATGAGGATGCTTAGGTGGATGAGTGGCTTTACCCTTAGAGATAGGATACGGAATGAGCATATACGTGAAAAGGTTGGAGTAGCTCCAGTAGAAGATAAGATTAGAGAGAGTCGCCTTAGATGGTTTGGTCACATAAAACGGCGGCCTTCTAATGACCCGGTTAGGAGAGTAGAGGTATTATATTTGACTTATATTAAGAAAGGTAGAGGCAGACCTAAAAAGACTTGGTTAGAAAATATTAGGAATGACCTTTCTTTATTAGATTTAAACGAGAATTTGACCTTTAATAGGACACATTGGAGAAAAAGAATTCATGTAGCCGACCCCACGTAGTGGGATAAAGGCTTGATGTTGTTGTTGTTGTTGTAGCGTTGTACGAAAATCCGGCACTCAATCAGATAAGAGAGAGTGTGTAGCATTCACATGAGACACCAATATTTTTACGTGGAAAACCCCTGAAAAGGAGGAAAAAACTACTGGGCCTAGCCCAGTTTGAATGAATCCACTAGTATTGTAGTTGATTACAAATGAGGTCCTTCCTTGGGGGAAGGCCTTAGTTTGATGTACATCTTGTGGAGTACATTACATGATGTTAATATAAAGAGTCATTGTTGACATGTTTGTTTGGTCAGAAGGACCATAGTCGGCGGGCGAAGGAGGTCGGAAGGCTTGTAGTCGGTGGGCGACGTAAGTCAGGAGGACCGTAGTCGGCTGGCGACGGAGGTCGGAAAGACTGTAGTCGGCGGGCGATGGAGGTCGGAAGGTTTGTAGTCGGTGGGCGACGTAAGTCAGGAGGACCGTAGTCGGCTGGCGACGTAGGTCGGAAGGACTGTAGTCGGCGGGCGACGTGAGGCAGAAGGACCGTAGTCGGCGGGCGAAATAAGTCAGGAGGACCGTAGTCGGCTGGCGACGAAGGTCAGAAGTACAGTTGCCTTGCGACAGAGGCTGGAATGACTGTGTCTGACGATGAAGGTCAGAAGGACAGCATCAGGTAGAAGTCCAACAATGGAAAGAAATTCATCTTCGATATACGTCCAGTGAAAGTCCGATAACCGGTAAAAGTCCGACGTCGGTTAGAAATTTGGCGAAGAGTGAAGGTATGACGTCGGGTAGGAGTCCGACGTCTGTTGGTGGACGAGCAGAACTCTGGCATCATTTGGGCGGAGTTTCGGCGTCAGGAGGAAACTCTGTCGTTAATTGAGAAGAATTTCAGCATCCCGTGGAAGTTGGGCAGAATTCTGGCGTTATCCCGAATATCCGGCAGAATCCAAGCGTGTTCGGGCGGCAGGAAGAACTACGGCGGTGGTCGAGGTGGAGCTGATTCTCCTTCCCCTTCCCTTCTTCTTCCCTTCTTATTGCTTTCATCCCCTCTTATGAAGAATGAAGACTCTATTTATAGTTTTTCTGGAGTGACATAACCCGTAAATAGGTGTGAGATCAGGGGCGAATAGGGAGTGGTCGAATGGACGGTTGATGTTGAATCCTTCGATCGTGCACCATTCGTTGGACATTTGAAGGCCTAAATAATGTCGAAATTCGGCGATATTGGGCTCGTTGGATTCGTCTCGTCGAGCCGCTCGATTCGAGTATAAGCTCGTTAACATCGGTGACCGTTTGGTAACTCAAATTGTGGTACGAGCTTTCCAACAGCACTTCGGGCGCTTGATTTGGGCTCACTTGGACTCAGATTGAGTTGAATTTGGTGTTGTTGGGTTTGTATTTCCGAGACGATCAGTTCGACTTTAAGCTCGTTGAAATCGGAGTTCATGTGCTCTCAGATTTAATTTTTGAAGTTTCCGGGTTGGGTTTTGCCTCGAGATTCGTGCCCGATCAAGAGAAGTTCATGATGACGTATCAGTTGCCCCCCTATTTTCGAACGTCAAAGCTCCAGGAGTCCGAAATATATGCGTCGAGATTTTACATTGGCCGAATCGCAAAAAATTGTGTTCCAAAAGTTGAACATTTGCACAAACTTGATCATAAAGGTCTTTTTGAGCTCCGAAAGTTGCAAAATTGAGTCCAGAACGTTGAAAAACGTGTCCGGGGACCCCAAAAACGTCAGAATCGGACCGTCCGTGCCGAAAATCAGGCCCAGACACGCTTAGGCGGTCGAACCGACCGGCCGCCCGCCCGCCGACGGTGGCGCCGGCTAGCTTGTGCCGCGCGCGAACAGGCGCGTCTGCTGACTGACCGCGTGGTTAGCCGCGCGCGGTTTGTATTTTTGTTGTGGGGCCCACAAAATTTCAAAAAATTCTAAAAAATTTGAAAATTCTGAAACTCTAGAAACTTCCCCCTCCTCTTACAAAAAAGTATAAATAGAATCGAGGGCCTTCAAAGAAATTGCCCTTATCTTCTTCTCCCTCTGGCTCTCTAACAGTTGAGGCTTTCCGCTATTTTTAAGTGGGAAATTTTCCGTGCTCAACTTAGCGCCCCTCCTCTTGTGCAAAAGTTAGGGGATTTCTGCCCCCCCCCCCCCCCCCCCCCTTAGCTTTCTGATAGTGGAGGCTTTCCACTGTTTTTGAGTGGAAAATTTTCCCTACTCGACTTAGCGCCCCTATTCTTGTGCAGAAGTTAGGGGATTTCTTCCCCCCCCCCCCCCTCTGGCTTTCTGATAGTGGAGGCTTTCCGCTATTTTTGAGTGGGAAATTTTCCCTGCTCGACCTAGCGCCCCTCCTCTTGCGCAGAAGTTAGGGGATTTCTTCCCCCCCCCCCCCTCTGGCTTTCTAACAGTGGAGGCTTTCCGTTGTTTTTTAGTGGGAAATTTTTCCTGCTCGACTTAGCGCTCCTCTTTTTGTACAGAAATTAGGGAATTTCTCCCCCCCCCTCTGGCTTTCTGACAGTGGAGGCTTTCCGCTGTTTTTGAGTGGGAAATTTTTCCTTGCTCGACTTAGCGCCACTCCTCTTGTGCAGAAGTTAGGGGATTTCTTCTCCTCTTCTTCTTGCATTGGAGGAATTCCATTGTCGTAGATAGGCAGCATTCCCCTATCAAGCTTCAGTGCCCCTCTCTTGTGTAGAAGAAGTCGCGATGAGAGGCTATATTCTTAATAGACAACCCTTGACGGAAAAAGATCAATTGCTGCTTGTGTGCGAGGGTGATTTGAGAAGATATGGCGGTGATAGTGTCCTAGAGGAGAACCAGAAGTGATGAATAGACGAGGCGAATTTCAACGCCATTTGAGCGAAAGTTTATCGGCGATGGACGATCGAGTTGAAGCTCATTAGCAGTCAACGACCGAGTGTAGAGCCAAAGGAGAGAGTTCGAGGGTGCGTTGCAAGTAGCAGTCGAGCGAGAAGTCGATGATGGCTTATACGAAGTAAAGGACCGACGACGTACATCAGGCAAAGAGCCGAAGATGACGGTGGTCTAGTTGCATTTTGCAAAGATAATAAACATCCATACGGAAGTTTGCTGACATCAGATATCCCTGATTCAAGGGGCCGGAGCAGTGTGTTATGCCGACATTCTGGCGACAAATGTATAATGTTAACTGAGTTGAGGCTTGATGAAGACCAAATTGTAATGTTTCTTTGAAGAAGAAGTTGTAGGAGATGCTTGTGTGCAATAGAGAAGAAGTCTTTTGAATCCACTAAGGATATGATAGTAACTTGTATGGTCGATGTCGATGTACTTTTTACTTTCATATTCTTGTAAAAATGAACTTGCTGTACAATTTTTGCAATATAACTCCAATGATATTTCGTGGAATCTTTATAGAAAGAATTTTGTTAGCTTAGAATATTGCTTGATGATGCTGACCTCTGTGGAAGAAGTCGAGAAAATCCACCAAGGATGTAAGACCTATCCGAGATTGTATGTCAGAGTCCTGCTCGATGACGTTAAACTGTGTGGAAGAGGTCAAGAGAATCCACCAAGGATGTGAGACCTATCCGAGGTTGTATGTCAGAGCCCTGCTCGATGATGTTAACCTGTGTGGAAGAGGTCGAGAGAATCCACCAAGGATGTGAGACCTATCCGAGGTTGTATGTCGGAGCTTTTTTTCGACGACGTTAACCCGTATGGAAGAGATTGAGAGAATCCCCATGGGATTGATTTTGCTTTGATTGGGAGGGGGCGAACGCCGCGTGTATCCCAAATCAAAGGTAAATAATGGTCTATCTTTAGACCGTTACTGTCTTTTTGAGGTCGAGATTAAGACCTTGCCCAAGGAGTAGAAATCCAATAAGAGACTGTACATTGCTTGAAATTTATCGGAAACTTCCTTGCATTTTTAGGGAGTTTCCTTATATACAGTCTTAGTTTTGAAATTCTTGAAGGGGTTTTCTTGACTAAAATTGTAGTCAAGGTTGCCCCCCAGTCTGAATTTGATTTCCATGAAATTGATGCATCAATAGCAGTAGAATAATCTTTTGAGGTTGGAGCCAAAATTGCCCCCCAGTCGGGAACCACTTTCTCATAGACAACGCCAAACTGTCCCGTCCAGGAGTATTCGCGGCAGTAGAGAAATATCATATTTAACGTCTTAGCGTTGTACGAAAATCCGGCACGCAATCAGATAAGAGAGAGTGTGTAGCATTCACATGAGACACCAATGTTTTTACGTGGAAAATTCCTGAAAAGGGGGAAAAAATCACGGGGCCTAGCCCAGTTTGAATGAATCCACTAGTATTGTAGTTGATTACAAATGAGGTCCTTCCTTGGGGGAAGGCCTTAGCTTGATGTACATCTTGTGGAGTACATTACATGATGTTAATATAAAGAGTCATTGTTGATATGTTCGTTTGGTCGGAAGGACCGTAATCGGCGGGCGACGGAGGTCGGAAGGCTTGTAGTTGGTGGGCGACGTAAGTCAGGAGGACCGTAGTCAGCTGGCGACAGAGGTCGTAAAGACTGTAGTCGGCGTGCGACAGTAAGGAGGACCGTAGTCGGCGGGCGACGTAAGTAAGGAGGACCGTAGTCGGCTGGCGACAGAGGTCAGAAAGACTGTAGTCGGCGAACGACGTAAGTAAGGAGGACCGTAGACAGTGGACGACAGAGGTCGGAAAGACTGTAGTTGGTGGGCGACGTAAGTCAGGAGGACCGTAATCGACGGGCGACAGATGTCGGAAAGACTGTAGTCGGCGGGCGACGTGAGTCAGGAGGAACATAGTTGGCGGGCGACGGAGGTCGAAAATACTATAGTCGGCGGGCGACATACGTCAGGAGGACCGTAGTTGGCGGGCGACGGAGGTCGGAAAGACTGTAGTCGGCGGGCTACATAAGTCAGGAGGACCGTAGTCGGCGGGCGACGGAGGTCGGAAAGACTGTAGTCGGTGGGCGACGTGAGTCAGAAGGATCGTAGTCGGCGGGCGACATAAGTTAGGAGGACCGTAGTCGGCTGGCGACGGAGGTCAGAAGGACAGTTGCCTTGCGACGGAGGCTGGAAGGACTGTGTCTGACGATGAAGGTCAGAAGGACGGCGTCAGGTAGAAGTCCAACAATGGAAAGAAATCCATCTTCGGATATACGTCCAATGAAAGTCCGATAACCGGTAGAAGTCCGGCGTCAGGTAGAAATTTGGCGAATAGTGAAGGTCTGACGTCGGGTAGAAGTCCGACGCCTGTTGGTGGACAAGGAGAACTCCGACATCACTTGGCCGGAGTTTCGGCGTCAGGAGAAAACTCTGTCGTTAATTGAGAAGAATTTCAGCATCTCGTGGAAGTTGGGCAGAATTCTGGCATTCTCCCGAATATCCGGCAGAATCCAGGCGTGTTCGGGCGGCGGGAAGAACTCCGGCGGTGGTCGAGGAGGAGCTGATTCTCCTTCCCCTTCTCTTCTTCTTCCTTTCTTCTTCTTGCTTTCGTCCCCTCTTATGAAGAATGAGGGCTCTATTTATAATTTTTCTGGAGTGGCATAGCTTGTAAATAGGTGTGAGATCAGGAGCGAATAGGGTGTGGTCGAATGGACGGTTGATGTTGAATCCTTCGATCGTGCACCGTTCGTTGGACATTTGAAGGCTTTAGTGATGTCGGAATTCGGCGATCTTGGGCTCGTTGGATTCGTCTCGTCGAGCCGCTCGATTCGAGTATAAGCTCGTTAAAATCGGAGACCGTTTGTTAACTCAAATTGTGGTACGAGCTTTCCAACAATACTTCAGGCGCTTGATTTGGGCTCACTTGGAGTCCGATTGAGTTGAATTTGGTGTTGTTGGGTTTGTATTTCTGAGACGATCAGTTCAACTGTAAGCTCGCTGAAATCGGAGTTCAGGTGCTCTCGGATTTAATTTTTGAAGGTTCCGGGTTGGGTATTGCCTCGAGATTCGTGCCCGATCAAGATAATTTCATGATGATGTATCAAAACTAAATTTTTTTTAACTAAAAAGTTACTTTCTAACCCAACTCTCTCAAACCAAATATACCCTAAGCTGACACCACCTACTTCCATTTACGCTGCTTACACTTACTAATTTAACATTTAATAATTATTCTCTAAAGGCCCTTTATGCTTTATAATTAATCTAAAATGCTCTTGTCATGTTTCAATCCTGCAACTTTTCTCAGTATTCATGTAACAAACGTATCAATACAGACTCATTTAAGACTTTGTTTGAGATGACTTTCTTACTATTTCAGGCAGTTTTTTAGTATAAATTAAAATTTTTGTACTAAAAAGCTGTTTTAAGAAACAGTAAGAAAGCTGTCCCAAATGAAACCTAAATATAATAAATTATTACTTTATTGATTTCCTATCCATGCTTTTTGACTTGTTTTGTTGCATTTTAATGGGATATTTGAACTTTTATATGTCTATGAATTATTAAAGCTAAATGCTAGTTTCTGCTTAGCTTTTGATTCATTTTTAGACCTTATACTGCTGATAATAACAAAAAAAAAACAAGAATTATGTCGAATGCTTTCGTCGAATGCTTTCTTCAAGTGTGCCAAAAACTCTTTAAAAATCTTCAATTAATTCTACCGAAATTTTGTTTTTCTTATGCATAATTTAATTATAACACAAGGATAGAGTTAAAATGGATTGTTTTCTGCTATTAATATCTATACAAAATATTTAAATCTGCAGATCAATCAGTCAATCCAGAGCCCTGGCTATCTTGTCCGATAAAGTCCAGTGTTCCACTGTGAAGCTGAGCCGATGGAGAAGATTGCAATTTCATGTTTTTTTGCTTCTCTTCCTTCTTCTCTTTCTTTGTTTAATTTAGAATTCAGCTGGTCAAAGTGTAAATTTTTCAAGGTCACACGAATGTTAGAAAATGGCAGCTTTATATATATTGAAACTCTTGGTCCAAGTAGTCTTCGTTTGGGACGGCTTTCTTACTCTTTCTTAAAGTAGCTTTTTAATATAAAAATTTAAGAAAATCATCCCAAATGAAACGGTAGGCTTCATTTGGGACAGCTTTCTTACTGCTTCTTAAAACAGTTTGGTAGTAAAGAAAATAAAAATTTTGTTACTAAAAAATTATTTTAAGAAACAGTAAGAAAGAGCCTAAATGTAATTGAGCTGTTATCTTTCACAATCCGGTGAAAGTTTTTGTTTTCTAATCCTTCCATTTATCACTTTTTGTTTAAAAATTTTTATTTAAGGGGAATTTCTATTAGAATGGGTTTAAAATTTGTTGAAATTATTTTGAGATTTGTGTAATGTATAAGAAATTACATTCATCTCAAAGCAAATTTAATGAAATTTAAACAATTCTGATTAAAGTTTTCAGTATATTATGAAAAACTTTTCCTTTTTTTTTAATCATTTAAAGATAACTTCAATGATGCTTGTAAGATTTGAGAAATTGTTGCATGATAGGTTTATTAATCAAGATTATTGTTTCAGAACAAATAACAATCCAGCTTTATTAATAAGAAGAACAAGGATATTACAGAGGAGGACGCTGATGTTTTCTTGAATCTTATCTCTCTTATACCCTTTAATTGCATAGATTTTCATCAAAAACTCTCTATTCATATTGTTAGGCTTTTTTTGGCACAGTTTTCTTACTGTTTTTTAAAATAATTTTTTAATTATAAAAATTTATTTTTTTATTAAAAAGTTTTAAAAGAAATAATAAAAAAACTATCCCAAATAATTTTGTATATAATTGAATTCAAATTCTAATTTATGTCATATGAAAATCATATACAACAACAACATGAAGCTTTAAGCTTTAACCCACCATGAGGTTTGGCTATATAAATTGTTGAATCTTTTTTTTCATAAGAAAGAATATAATATAATAATTTTGTATATATGCAAATTAAATTAAATTACATATATGTAAATTAAATTAAATTATATATACATATGATATAAAAAATCTTTTATTTAAATAATAATAATGATATGCACGACAAATTAGTTAAATATTAAAATACTTTTTAAAAAATAAAACATTACTATGAGTTTATTGTCACGGGCTATTTGGTTGGATTAAATAATGAAAATTTTGATGTTTGGTTGGATGAAAATGAACATAAAGTAGAGTAAAGAAAATATAATATAAATCATTCTAGTTTATTTTTTAGTCAAACCCTCCACCAATAGCACCAACAATCGTCGCCGACACCCTCTGGTCACCAACGTTGGTCGCAGGCCACCGACCACCATTGCCATTGGCTGCTCGCCTTACTGTTGCCGCCATCCATTACCACCACCACCCACCGTACACCATCGCCACCACCCTTCGGCTATACCACCACCACCGCATGTCACGCCCATCGCCGACCTCCGCCCACCGTCACCCTCCTGATCATCATCACTCGTTATTATTAAATTTTATACTACATTTATTTTATTTCAAACAAAATAAAAAAATAATTCACATATATTTAGTTTATACTCATCCAAATCATTCAAAAATATTCTTTTTACGCAACATTCATTTTATGCATTTTATGCATCATTCTTTTTTTAAATAATTCTTTTTAGGGTTCATTCATTCAGTTTTTAAAATATAATCTTATAATCATAATATGCGGCTTTCAAATTTTGAATTAAAATTAAAAATATTAAAATAATAACATGCTTAGGATCTTTATTTAGATAGCCACTTGTTGTGTACCTGGATTGCACGAATCTTGACGTGGGTACAGTAGGGTGGACACGAGGGCGAAGATGGTCTCATAGCCGGGAAGGGCAGCGGACAAGGAACTGGTTCCGCAGGGATTCAGCCCGCCACTGGGGCATAGATTCTGCTTAGAAGGTTGTTTCTATTGATTATTTATTTCTTCTTTATCATTTTAATTTTTTCGAAGATTGTGTTCCTGTTAATGTTCTTGATGCGATCCTTCATTTGAAAAAATTATCGTTTTTGGTTGATTTCCCTCAATTTTTGGTACTTATATTTGTTAGTTTTTATAAGCTACAAGTATGATGCGCTGCTAGTTTTTCTCCCTGGATTTCTGCAACCGTCAACCTGTTTGTTTTCCTTTATTATTTGCCCTAATCATTTTAGGTTTGCTGGATATCTCATCCTTATTTTCGGATTTGAAAAAATTTTCTTGTTTTTTAAACGATCTTCTAGTAGGGATGGTTTCGGTAGTGTTTTTGCTGTTTTTCCCTTGTATTTTGCTGTGCATTTTGAGCACTTGTAGTTTTTGAAAATTTATGCTATCAATTCCAATAACTAGTTAACTGTAAGGTTTATAGTATTGGTACACAACCCTAATCATGTATCAGGTTTGCTTACAGAAATTTTTCGGATTGGATATTGACCAACTGCAATATTCTGGCACGTCTGTATATTGAAAAGGATGGATTCTGATATGGTGATTGAAGTTCCAGACACGCCTGAGAGGGCAGCACTTACTCGTTCGGTCAGTGAATCCTCTTCACGTAATTGTGGAATCAAAGATAAGCCATCTTCATCTAATCAATATTTAGAGCCGAAGCCAATGATCAGAACCTACTCTCGCCAAATGAAGAATTGTGGTCCTCATGATTTTAATGGTAAATGTATAGCGCCAGTGGATAACGATTTTCTCTTCTCGCAAGCCAGAATAGCTCGAGTTATCTCTGACATCCCTGCTAATAGAAAAATAATACATTCAAGTAATTGTTCTCCTAAACGCGGGCAAATTGGTGGCTTGAATGAGAATGGGACAAATCCAAAGGCGATTGAGTTGAGTCAGGAAAGTCCTGTTAGATGTAGGAGCTCAAGGAACAAGGAAGAGAAGCATCTAAGCTGGCAGACGGGAAGAAATCAAATTACTGGTTATGGTAAACTTAGTGTAAAATCTTCTTCATCAATGGAGGGCCTTAGGAAAGACATGAATAATGCAGACAACTCTTTAAAAGAATTTGTTAGCTTCTGTACCTCAAATGATGCAGAAAATGTCAAAAGTCACGCGACCGCGGTGTCAAGTGGCAAAGAAAAGATGATTGCTCAACAAGAGATTTCACGAACTAGAAATGAACAATTGGAATCAAAACATCCTGAAATTGGTCTCACACAAAGAGATGTGCAGCAAAAAAAGCTATCCAATGGCAACAACAATAGCCAAGCTGAGCCTTATTATGAAGAGCTTAGAAACCTTGCCAATCAAGGAGCGTCTTCGTCTCCTATTGTTACAAACTTTGATATCGAAATAGGGGATGGACTAGCCAAGGTTTCTCAATCTATCACCAGGCAGCAGAATTACAGACGCCAAGAATTGGTTTTGCATCCAAAAAACACTGGGCATAGAAGGCTAGTACGTAATGGGTGCATTTCTCCTTTTAACATAGCAAGAAATAAGAATGATGCAAAGGCTAAAGGGATTGAGGAAGGACGTGTCATTTCTAGCAAAATACCTATCAATAACTCTTCTAAATCTATGCATCATTTTAGTTTTGAAGGCAGGACTACTGATAAGGGGAAAGGGAAGGAAGTCATGAATGATGAATATTTGGCTAGTTCTCAACATGTTGTAGTTGTACCACCATACAGAAGGTATGAGCTATTTTTCTTTTTTATTTTCTTATACTTAGTTATTATACTTAATTATATTAAGGATGCATATTGCATTTTGTTTTTGCTTCTTGAAATTGATGTGCAAAATAACCAAAATTTTATTTATTTAGAGACATTATCGAATGTTTGCATTCTTTTTTTGGGTAGCATTTGCTTTTAGTGCTTTAAATTTCATATATTTTTGTCCCTTTAAAGATAGTTATTTCTTATGGATAATGCTACCTCCCCTTTCTTCTCTCCCTAAAGGCATTATGAATTTAAGATAAATTTCTTATGGAAATTACTATATAGAAGTTTGAGTTTCTTTATAATAAGATGGTAGAATTTTGACAAAGGGTTGCGTAGATTGTTTGTTAGGTAGCCATTGTTATTCTCATGGTTATGACTTCAAACAGAGGAATAGTTTCTCCCATGTGCAATTTTTTTGTGATATCCTTTAAAGCTTTTGTACTGTTCAAACAAAGGCTACATATTTCTACTCTTCGAATCCCATAATAGCAATATTTTTGTGCACTTAGGACTACCATGTGGTATGCTAGGAATTTTGATTTATTTTTTGATATCCTTTAAAGCTTTTCTATATTTAATCAGAAGATTTATTTTAATCTTTTTTATTCCATATGGCGGAAGTTATAGGATGGTTTATTCCTATAAATCCTTGAAACAGTGAAGTTACTAACATTACTAAACTTGCAAGAGGAAGAAAAAAGGAGAGAAGGGAAATGATGATTAAACTTTCTACACTTTTAGTAGAATAATATGCCACCCCTTTGTTTACTACATCTCGGTTTTCTCTCTTAGGTGTCCTTTCCCTCCCAATCTACATGCCTGTTGTATTACCAGTATGATAGTTTTGAACAAGGAATTTTCCTTCTTATTTTCTTTGACCTTGAAGCAAATTCAAGTATTCCACTGAAGTTCGTCTTACTAATACAGATTGCTTCATCAATGTCCAACTCTAAACTATTTTGATTCTCGAGATGGTAATTCCCCAAGGAAGTCCAATTAACAAACTTGACAAAGATAGGTCTTTTAGGTAAAATTAAGGATAATAAGTTTTCCTCTTCATTTCACTAACTAGTGCATTCAATGCTTTTGGTAAATGAGCCTTTCATAAACTAGGTTTTAAGCAAGCATGCATGTCTTTGGGTTTCTTTATGGGATAATGGAAGCCTTATGAGATAATTTCTTGTAGATATGACTGGATTAATGTGCCCCCCAATGAATTTCTTATATATAATTTTCATTGAGTGGGAGAGATGAATGAAGGGAGATGCTTATGGAGAAGTATTTAAAGTAGGAGTTCACATCTTATGCATTAATTTCTAAGAATACTCTTAGAATTTGATCCACCCAAAATTGATGCCTTTGGAGTGAATACTTAAAAGTTTACTTAGACTCATTGTTAGCTTGTTTAGCTTAGTGAACCTTACATTTGTAAAGCATCCAACATTTAGTAATTTGCTCAATTTAATATTTGAACTCTTACACCCCCCCCCCCCCAACAATTCATGACAATATTGAAGGATCCTCAATGTCCACAGCATCTTTGGGCTACTAATTGACATAGTTCCACTTTGGATTTGATGACTAGATGTTTCATATCTTTAATTTGAGCTATAAATCCTCATCTTGAAATAAAATTACCTAACATCGAGTTTAGCAAGTTCACTATTTACTGGCATTTGGTGTTGGACACTTATGATCAATCGAAATCAGAAGTGAATAAAAGCCAATGATAATGATGCGGACATCATATCATGGAAAGTGTATCTGCGACGAGGACGACGATATACGGCTACGAGCGCATCTCTTTATTTCTGATTGATATATTGTATTTTATTATTAGTGTCATTTTCCATTTTTTCCCTCACTTGAGGGACTAGATGCATGTAACCCCAAGGGGGTAATTTGGTCTTTTGTTTTGTTCTTGTATGAGGGCCTATTTATAGCCTTCTTTTCCCTTTAATAAGGTTAATGAATGAATTATAATTAAAAATTCTTGCACATGTGTTTCTGTGGAGAGTTGTAAAGTTATAGGAGAGAACTTTGGTCCAGCCCCTTGGTGAAGGGCAAGCGGATCACCCACCAACCTTGGAAGAGTCCGTGTTCGTGGCTTTCTTGTTATTCTCTATCCTTTCTTTCATCTTCCCCTTTCCCCTTGCAGTTGGCTTAGGGTTTTCCAAACCCAAAACTGCCGGCCTCCACTTCAAGCCCAAGCCCCACCGCCGACCAACACTCCTTCCCCTTCCCACCTAGTCACCGGCCATCCAAGGTGGCTCACCCCTTGATGGGTTGATCCACTTAATTCCCGCCACCACGCCTCCAAAACCCACAAACCCTAACCCTAATCCTAGCCTAGCTGCCGGCCACCCCATCTCCCTCTTGCCTCCAAATTTCAAATCTCTCCACTACTTCTTTCCTTTTCCATACAAATCATTTTGGGAAAGCTTTCATCCCAATCAACCAATCAAGATTTGAAATTCGAATTATTTCCTAAAATAAAGTTCTATTTTAGGAAACTTATCCAATCAAATCCAAATCAAATTTGAATTGGATTGGAATTAATTTCCCCTCCTTGATTTGGAATTTCCAAAGAGGCAAGCCATTAAAAAATTTCCCCCAATTCCCCTTGGTGCCGCCTGCCCCTCCTAGTTCCCACCTCCTTAATGCTTTCCAAAATAAAACCTCTCATGTGGGAAAGAATTAAATACTTTCCTAATTTAGATCATCTTAACTTTGGAAAGAATTCAAATTTCAAATTCCAATTCCAATTAAATTGAATTTGAAATCCTTTCCTAATGAGATTGATTTATTTTTGGAAACTCCCAAATACTCTCAAATCTGAAATTGATTAGAGATTTCTCTCCAATTCTCTTTCCACAATTAGCAACCTAAGTTTGGAAAGGAATTCTAAATCCCCCCAATTAAATCCCCATCTATGGCTGGCCCACTTCCTCTCTCCAATCCCTTAATCCCCATAATTACTCTCATTAATTCCCTCACCCCAATTAAATCAATTCCTGAATTTAATTCATAGGAGGAGATCCATAAGGAAAGCTCTTAACTCCATCTTCTTCCTTTCAACGTATCTGCTAAGACCTGATTTTCGTGAACTGAGTTGCCGTCCAGGATTTGAAGCTTGTGGGCCTGCTGTCCAGATTCTTCCACAAGCCCAGAGTTGCTGCCCCTGCTGTTGTGGTTGCTTTCCAGAATTTTGAGGCCTCTGAAGCTCCCACAAGCCCAAAACTGCTGTCCCTGCTGTCAGAGTTGCTATCCAAAGGATTCTGCACCTTTCCTTTGCTGCCCTGCCAATTGAAAAGGTCTCGGCTGCTGTCCAAGGCCTGCAGATTGCCAAAATGCTGTCCCAAGACAGCTAGGAGGCTCGTGCCGCAGTCCATTCATTTCCAAAGCATCCAAACGATCACGTCGGAGCTCCGTACTTGTCTTTCCCTTGGGTAAACTTTTCCTCTTACTCTTATATCTTCCTAATTCACCTTCAATTGTGGTTTATAGTTTGATTTGCAAAGATTCTTGTTGATCCCTCTGCTAAAGCATAGTCATTTAGGATGTTGAGTAAGGGACCCTTGCATAGTGACTACTCTTATTGTTAGCATAGGTATTTTGTTGAAAACCTTCCATTTGTGCAACGTTAAATTAATTGACTATTTTATGATCTTAACTTCTACGCATATGATTTGGCCTAAGCTTATTTTATCACCTTATTGTTTTATCTTATCGTTAAATCAATATAAGTTTTGGTTATTATTGCTCTCTAAATTTAAAACGTGCAAATTCCTTAATCAACTCATCTTTACATGTATGTTCTACATCAGATAAACTATTATTAGAGTTGATAATTGCCAAGATCTAATTCCTTTTTTTTGTTAAGTTAAAGAGCTATATTAGGATAAACCATACTAAATATTCTTCTTCACAAGAAATTGGTTGTTTTATTGTCCAAGTTTAATAGAGTTGGTTTAAGCTTTCATAAAGGCACTATTCTAATTCTTATGACTTATTTGGAGGAAGAAATTGCCATTTTGATTACCTTAAAAGCCATTATTTTTGCTAAAGGAAAGCAAAAAATTCAGTATATCAAGGCAATGATTAAGCTAGACCACTAGAGAAGATGATCAAGCACGTTTTTTTTATGAGCGTTAAGAAAGGCTTGCTAATAATGAAGTAGATGGAGGCGCCGTTGGTATGTCCGAGCCCTTCCTCCCTTATTGCTCTTTTAGGTATGTTTAAATTTTAATAATATTATTATTTATTTCGTCATTCGAGTGGACCCCAGTTTGACCGGTCGAACCGTAAACCTTTCCTTCCGGTTCATTGTCCGGTCTGGTTTTCACAACCTTGATTTCTTAACTGCTTATTCAAAATGGTTTAGATTGTGACATTTTTTTGCTTGTTATTGTCACAGTATCCATTTTTTTGGAACTTAAAGAGTTTTTATACGTGCTTATGCATTTAGTTAGATATAGGTGTGTGTATATGTGGATATAGATACATAACGTTATTCTTTTCATTATCTTGCTTTGTCTGTACTTGTTCTGTTCACAGATCCTGCTTGATGCCTCAAAAGGAAGTGATTTCAGACATGGATTATGACAGTGGCAGGATTCAGATTGATGGATATGCAGCAACACATAAGCAGGAGGGAAGTTCATCTCTTCTTCCTTCCTCTCATGCTGCCTGTATTTCTGAGACCGAGAATATGTCTAGTCGTTTATCTAGTTCCAGAGGTGAAATTGCAAAGGGTTGTACAAAATATGCTCCATCTGTTACAGACATATCTGAAGAAGCTACCTCCCAATCTGGACAAAATATTACCCAAGTTCAAGGATGTTTCAAATTGAACTCGGAAGCTCCACAACTTACAGGTAAACGGAAAATTAACTTCACACATTCCAGTGCCGGTGAATGCTCGAACTCGGCTGTTGATAGCCCAAGGATATCATATGATCGGACGTCCTTGAAACATTCATTTCCACGATCAACAAGAAGTCGGAAATCAGTGAAAGTTGATAATTCATTAGCACCTATTGTGGAGATTGATGAATTGGACGGTAACACCCAAGTGGAAAATCATGAACTTTCTGATGAATCTATTGCTAGATCTATACAACTTGAATCAGATGAGGTACTAGCTCGCCAGCTCCAAGAGCAGTTCTATCTGGAATCACCACCAGTGGGAGCTACAGAGGTTGTTTAATTATTTTTCTCTGATAAAATGCTACTATAATATTTCTTCATATTGTATTTAATGCCAAATTGCTTACTTCTATCGTTCTATTAATCTAAAATTTGCCAATCTCTACCTTCTTGGGGTAGTTTAATGATGGCTATAATTTCCCTTATGACACAATGACCAGGTTGAATCGACTATTGGGTGGTCATTGTTGCAGGAAGAGGATGATCTTCATGCTTTTCAAAGGAGGCGTAACCAGTCTCATCAGGTAATCTTGATTTTTTTTATGCATTTGAATTTATTTGAATAGTAACTGAAAGATTCACATCGATAGCCATGCTAATATAGAAGCTATGAGTGTCGGCACTTTATAATATAAAAGCATATAATGTCCGACGCATGGAGGACACAACACAGGCCTTACATGAGTCAAAAAAATATCAATCACATGGTGTGTTTGAGTGAAATAATCTAAATAATCAAATGACACACATATATGATATGCATGTCATTAGTTAAGTGAAATGGAGATGATACAGATTATAAAGTTGCAAAGGAATTGAAACTTAAAAGAGACTTTAAAAGACGATAATTAAAATATAACTTTAACTATTAATTTGTTTAGATTGCTTTTTTTTTTTAAATTATTATTTGATTTGTACAATTACTATACCATGCTTATATCTTGTTTCTCTTTGGGTGTCACATCCTCTCCCTTGTCGGCCACATGATGCCATCCTAACAGTGGACCAATTGTTGCCGGTTTTGTTCTTGAGGGATCAAGAAGAGTAGGACACCTTTTGAGTAGGTATAAATTCCTTGAGAGAAAAAAATGAAAAATAGAAGAAAGATGAATTTATTTTCTATCTAGAAATTACAGATACCTAATTGGGCCGGTTGAATCTGTTGGATGAGTGTTGGACCAATTGGTTAAGTACTAAAGTACATAAATAAAAAACAAAACAACTTATTTAATAACAAGGCTTTAGTGTGAATTCGGTCTAGTGAATCAAGGGCAAGTGCTTGTGGCTAGTTTGCGGTAGCTGCTTGTGAGGGCTCCTTTGTTCTGTTTGGCTTCCTTCCGCTTCAGTGATAAACCCAAATATATGTGTATTACTATCTTTAACTTGTTCTTCTAAGCTCTTGACCCAATCTTCACATTGTTTTTGCACTGTAGTTGGATCTAAATGAATATATTGGTGCTTAACACTCCCAATACCTTAAAAATAACCTTGTCCTTATGGTTGAGAGATGAAAAAGAAGTACAAAGTGCTGAAAAATTCTCACATGTTGTGTCTTCAGGAGTAGTTAGTGTTCATTGTAAAAGTACATGCTGGTAAGGGTGACCAATGAAGTTTAATAAAGCAGTAAGGTAGAATTGTTGAGTGGCTAATTTTTGTTACTGAAAGTTAGTAGGGGTGCAGGTGAAATCGACAGATCACCTTTAAAGGGTTTTAGAACTGAAATATGGAAGACTGGATGAATTTTATTTTCTGGAGGTAGTGTAAGTTGATATGCTTCGAGATTAATAATATAGTCGATATGGAAGATTGGATGTATTATAATACAATTCTACCTAATAGAGAAAGGTAGACAACAACCTTGGAGTGGTAGATGTATAAGCAAGAAGATATTACTCTAAACATTGATTGAGGACTTCGGTTTGGCCATCTGTTTAAGGATGATAAGCAGTTATGTATTGGGGTGTTTTACCATTTAAAAAAAATTGATGTCAGAAATTGCTTAAAAATATCCTTTCCCGATTTGACACTATGGTTTTTGGGAAGCCATGTACTTGAATGACTATATTGGCAAAGAGATCAACAAATATGGATACTGATCAAGCCATAGGTAAAGGTTCAAAATGGGCGTATTTGGATATTCTAGCTGTGTAAAAGAGTCCAGTCCAGTTGAGTAGTGACACTATCGAGCTGAGCTCATTTACCTCATAGTGAGCTCGATTCGAGCTTGTTTGATGAGGTCGAACTCGACTCGCTTTATAAAATTCAAGCTTGAGCTTGGCTCAATTACTTGATTCAAGCTTGTTTTCATCAAATGTTACCATGAAAACACAAAATCCAATGACAAGAAGAAGAAAAAGACGTCATTAATGGTAAGGCGAAGAAGACGACGATGTGCTGTAGACATTGCTATGGAAGAAGCTTGAGTTTTTTTCCAAGTCTTGAATTAATTAAGTAGTTGCAGCTTTTTTTCTTTGTCATTAAATGCTACAACTTTTTATTCTTTGGAAATATAACTTTAATATATATATATATATATATATTCTTAGAAGCTGTTGTAGCTAGCATTTATTAGGCTATAGGCATTAATTTTTGTAAACATTCAAATTTAATAAAATAATAATAATTTAAATATTCCTAATAGTCATTCAAGCTTACTCACGAGCTTGCGAGTCGAGCCTCATCAAGCTTGAACTTGAGCTCGGACTCACGAGCTCGTTATCGAGTTGAGTTTGAGCCGGCTTGGCTCACTTACACCCTAGGATGGATAATAATTGTCGATCAGAATAGCAATTTAGCCTCTGGAATTTGCATGCTAGTGATGAAGTTCATGGATAAATTCTCCCAAAGTTGCATGGGTATGGGAAGAGGAGATAGACGACCAACGGGTGCCATTGTAGAGGATTTATGAAGGTTAGGCTAGTAGGAATATGCGGAAATCTGTTTGATGGTTTTAAGGGTGCCCTAATGACTTGCAAGAGGTGTAAAATGTTATTTAGCAAGCAATTGATTTCTTAGGGTAGAAGTTCTACTGATATAAAATGCATCATTTGTAGTAAAGAATGTTGTTCTTGATTTGATAATTCGTGGCTCTTAGTTAGTTGTAAAGTAATTTGAAGTATATCAAGGGAGGTAGTGTTTCCTACTTCAACTCATTGAAGAAGGAAAAATGAAAAATTTGTACTTAATGAAAGAAAAAAGAGAAAATGAGAGGAGGTGTTTGTGACTCATTGATATCTAGAAATAGTGATGAAGACTTCCCGACTGTATTTTTTTGACCTTATTTATATTAAATGCGAAAATGAAACTTAAAAGTTTAAGAATGTAATATTGTTGATCCAGAGTTTTAAGGGATTTGTGTTTGGAGTTTGTGAAACCTTTTATTATCAGTATGTATTACAAGCTTAGTGTCTAATATGTGTTGACCCCATTTACAAACCGCTTCTATTGATTGAGATAAAGAAAGAAATTGGATGATTATAATAAGTTTAGTGTCTAATATATATATAATTCTTTCAAATAAGTGGATGATTGAGATAAAGAAAGAAATTGGATGATTATTTTATAACAAAATAGCACCAATACCAACATTAGAAGCATCCGTCTTAATAATGAAGGGTTTTGTGAAATCTGGTAAGGTTAAGATAGGGTTGATGTCGTAGCAAGTTTTTTCAGATCAGCTTGGACGGTACCAGAAGAGACAATATGACCAATATATTCAATTGAGGATTGACATAATTGGCATTTGTTTAATAAAAAAGTAGTTGATTTGCCAATAAGCAGTGAAAGACAATATGAAGATATAATTTAGGTCTAGAGCGGGATAATATATTAGGATATCATAAAAAATATGATAACAAACTTGCAAAGATAAGAACTGAAAACTTGATTCATTAAAGCTTGAAAAGTATACAATAGATTCGTTGGGCCAAAAGGCATAACTAGGAATTCAAAATGGCCAATGTGAGTACAAAAAATAGTTTTATGAATGTTTTTTGGGTGCATACTAAATTGATGATAGCTCGAATGAAGATCATGCTTAGAGAAAAGAGAGGGTTCCTATAATTCATTTAAGAGTTTGTCTACCGTCGGAAGAGAAAATTTATCTTTGATAGTCAATGCGTTGAGGGTTCTATAATCGACACAAAAATGTCAAATTCCATCACATTTTTTAACAAAAAATACATGGCCAGAAGAATGACTATGACTGTGATGAATAATCCCAAATTGTTACATTTATGGGCATATATTAATTGTTTTTGATAGTGTCGGAAGATTAATACAATTATCAAATGTTTAAATTGCCACAACAATTTGGAAATGGAGCATGGTAATTTGTTTGTAATGGAGGCAAGGTGGAAGGATTTTAAAGTGGTTAAGCATCTGTGTCTAAGCAAATAGTGAAGATTTGTACCAAGGGAGAACGAGATAACAAGCTTGGAACTGATGGAAAGAGATAGGATCGGCTAACAATTGAGGTTCATCGGATAGTGTAATGTGATAACTTTAATCAGAAAATTGCATATCAAGATTGTTATAATTATGTAGGATGGTCCTTAATGATTGAGGGAAAAGAACCAGGATTGAATTTGCTGGCCAAAGCATTTAAGTTGATTTCCTGGGATAGACGTTCGGTATCCATGTCAATATTCGAAGAAATTGGATCCCTGACCATTATGGGCCGTCCATTCCAAGTAAGAGATAAAATTTATTAGGGTAGCAGTGTTGGGGCTCAAATTTGGCATTGCAGTTCAAACAAAGTCTTTTTTTCATGACGAAATTGGATTTTCGTTGGTGCAAGTTTGTGAATAGGGTTTGTGGATGGTTTATTGGTAGTTAGATGTTGTAGGTAGAGTGGGGGTGGAAGGGTAGTCGAAGGTTGGTGGAGAGGTTGGCATGAGAAAAGGATTGGGTTTGCACCAATGTGAGGAGGGGAGGGAAAGGAAATATTGAATATTAGTTATTTTATTTCTAGCCTCCAACAAGAATTTGGAACCTTGAAAGCAAGATTGTCAAAAGTCGTTTGCTATTCAAGAGCAAAAGATTGTTGGGTTAATTTAGAGAGGTTTCCATGTAAATCTTTATAAGAAGAGAAACCAAATTATTGTTGTAATGATAGCATGCATTCGAGCCAAGAAGGGTTTTGATCTTTCATTGTATCCGTTGATACCACATAGTTGTTGGGCCGTCAAGAAGAAAAGATGCAATTTGAACATGATAACAATTCGTAGCATTATGAAAATTGAAATACTCATGTGCTTTATAGATCCATGTATCCACATCGAATCCATTAAAGTGAGGGAGTTCAATTTTCATTGATTTAAGGAAGGGGTGTAAACCTATAGGGGACAACTGTTGTTGTTGTGAGGGGAAATGGTTGGCTTATCCTAGGAGGTCGACGAATGAAAGGGTTTCTTGATGGATAGGAGGAGGTGGCCGGTCAGTGCACTAGTTGTTGAGGCACTTGTTGACGGAGTCCATAAATAGTTGGAATTGTTGTAAGGTTTTGCAGATTGAAGCGAATTGGACATTAGCTTGTTGAAGGGATTTCCAAATTTCAGAAAATTTAAATTCTTTATTGGTTTACATGGAGCGCAAGGTTTTTGCCAAACCTGTATTCTTCATCCTAATTTAACGGAAGTATATGTTGTTATGCTTCTTGATGGATCAAGAAGGGTAGGACACCTTTCGAGTAGATGTAAACTCCTTGAGAGCAAAAAATGGAAAAGAGAAGAATGTAGAAGTTTATTTTCTATCCATAAATTACAGCAGTTTGGACTATTTAAAAGCCTAATTTGGCTGGTTGAACGGATTTGCATGAGTGCTGGACTGGTCGGCCATGTACTAAAAAAAAAAAATAGAACTATTTATTTAATAAAAAGGCTTCAGCATGAGTTCAAACTGCTGAATCGAGGGCAAGTGCTTGAGGCAGCTGCTAAAGAGGACTCCTTTGTTTTGTTTGGCTTCCTTCCTCTTCGGTGATACCCGAATATGTTTATTAGTGTCTTTAACTTGTTCTTCCGAATTCTTGACCCAATCGTCAAATTGTTTCTGTATATTTGGATCCCAGTGAATATATTGGTGCTTAACATTGTCATTTACATGGGTTAAATGGTAGCCCTACCTATTTAACTCCCTTAAATGCGAGTCATAAATGTGATCCATGACTGAAAGATGCTTTTGAAGAAGAACATAGTTTATGGAGTAAAATCATATTGTTTTCTATATTTAATATGACTTGCTCATGATATGTCAGAAAAAAAGACAAAAAAACTGAAAATATTTAGAAAATCATAAGAGATTAGAATGTTACCTTCATGAGGTGCTTTATACCGGGATACCAAGCAAAGGCGTCATTAAGGTGCTCCAAGGTGCTCTCCTTTTGATAATCAATCTTTTTTTAAGGCTTAAGGCATTTAGTTGGTGTCTATAGTTGTCATGCTTGAATGTTTGGGCGCTATGGAGGTAGTGCTTCATTAGAGGAGGTTAATGTACATTTTTTTTTGCTTTTATGCAATTTGAAATGTTTTTATTACAATAGAGGCCGTTTTTCTCCATACTCCCAATTCATTTTAGAAAATCTTAAATGCTACATATTTTATGTTTTTAATCGTGTATTCTTCTATTATTATGATATTCAGAGGGAGGCGTTACGTCCTGCTTTATTGGGGAGACCAATATTTCGTCATCCATCTACGAGGATGACAGCCCGAGCTCGAACAGAAAATAGAACTGGCCGTATAAGGAGAAACATTAGCAGACCTACCATGAGTTTGGAAGAGGTAACTTTGTATTTTATTATTTTTTTAATCAGTAATGTTTTATAGAATTTTCATTTCTAAAAAAATTGTATGCTATGTAGAATTTCTTGTGCAATGTGTTTTTTTTTTCTTTTCTTTTCTACAAGCACATATAAATGTTTTCATTCTTATCTAACATTTTGTACAAGAATGCCAGTAATTCCGCCATGAAATCACATTGTATCAATTGTGTTTTAAGCATGTTTTTTGTATTGCTTAATTTATGCTATATAATTTGTGACTTTCTTATCCTACACGACCATAACAGCCTCTTTCAATAATTATTCACCTTCATAACTGCTGTAGAAACATCATTTTGATGCCATATTGATACGGAACATCAACATCGTTCCCTTATTCTCCCTAAGTTTGCCTTTGATTAGAAGTTTTATTTTGGATTATACCTTTTGGATGTGATGACTGAAGAGATGTGGCTATCGGTTTTATGAGGATCTCATAGTCATTTGCTGCTTGAACAAGATATTGATGTGTTTGAATTTGAAAGAGAGTTTGCCAAGTCTAAAAGTTATTGAACACTTTTTAAATTAGTCCACAATTCTTTAAGCGTGTTATTGATTTTGTGTTGTTTTCAGTCCACAACATTTTTTGTTATTTTTAGATTTGGACAACACACTTATCAGAGCACATGTAGACTTTCTGCTTGATAATTTGTTGTTTTTTAGAGTCCGTGCACATCGCATGACTTTTAATTTGTCTTGATTAAAAATTGTGTTTCTGTTTGATGAACACATTGTTATTGAAGAGTGCAAACAACTTTTTATTTTGAGCTTTATTGATCACATACTATCCAGTTGTGTACATGCTTTATGGTTGGTTGTGAATTAAAATTTTGTTTCACATTTAAAAGATTGTAATTTATTTACATTTAGCATGTACAAGTTTCATGTATGATCCATAGAGATTATTTATCTGCTTATGAATATAGGTATTGCATTAATCATTTTTGTTTTGAGAGTGTTGCATGTCGCAGTGAAGTTTTATTTGTATCCATAGGGGAGCTGTTCAGTTCCTTGTAGGTTTTGTTCTTGTAAGGTGACAAGCATTTCATTTGGAGTGTTCAGGTTTGACTTCAATTTTGTAAATTTTGCTTGTTTATTTTAAATTTGTAGCATTATGTTCAGAAGTCTATCTGAAATTTTGTTCTGCCTAAGTCATGTACAAGTTCTTTCATTGAAAATTTCAGTATCATCCTACCATCTTCATTGCATAAGGGGCATTTAAGGGTGTGTTCAGCTTGCCCACCACGCTTAAATGTTCTTGATCAGCGTTCTACAACATTAGAGCTACGAGTTTTAAACCTAGCATGCTTAATAAAGAGTGGATAGGCCGTTGTGTCCCTGCATTAAAAACACAATATTATACCTTCACGTGCAATGTTGTTACCGATGAGGCTGAGGTGAGATGAAATTGTGTCGAGTCATCCGAATTTGTGGTGAGTCATCCGAATTTGCAGCAAAGAAATTGCAACAAACAAATTTTCTTTTGCTTATAATGCGCACACACACATACATACACATACGGCTATAGTAAGTGATGGAGTTGGTGGGACGTAGTGGAGGTACTTAGTTGAAGTTGATTGGCTTGAGCTTCCTATTGTCGGGTAACATAGCTGCTTGTTAAAATATAAAATAAAAATGAGTTCAATATTTCATGGTTGCCGTCATTAGAGAAGAGGAGGTTACGGTTGATTTGGTGTGGTTTTCGACGTGAGGGAGTGTCAAAGTGGTGATTTTAGCCATTGGAGTTGTTGGTTGGATGTGTAGTGGTGTTGGTGGAGAAGGAAGGTTGGAGGAAGTTGCCGAGGGCTTGGAAGTTGGCGGACATTGGAATTGGGTAGATCGTCGGCACTTAAGAGCTTGAGGATGATGGCAACAAAATTAGGAAGTTAAATCACTCATCGATTGGGAGGCGTTGGATGGAGTAGGGTTGGAAAGTGAGGAGCTTGTAGGAAATGAGTCGAAGGTTTTTGAAGGTGAGAAGGATCAACATATGAAAATTTGTGTTAAGAGAGAGAAAGTAAGTTGAATTCGTCTGTTATGACTTGTGAGTGGACCACCCATTAGAGTTGTGCAAGTGAACTAGAGAAAGATGAAGAAGGTTGCATTAGGAGAGAGAAAGCTTAAAATGGTACTCTTCATGTACTCCTTTACATTCCATTGGTTATGTCAATGCCCTTTGCCAATGAGTCTTTGCCTCAATTTTCTCACTGTTTTGTTGTCATGGGTTCAGGGATGTTGGTAAGAGCATAGAGGGAGAATCGATCTGACTAGGTGATTGTGAGGCTAAGCAAGGATGAGAAGAGGGATCGAGAGATAGGGAACTTGGGTTGTTTGGGCTTTGATGGAGAGAATGAGAAGCAGATAGAGAGCGTGGGAAGGAGAGCTTTGTATGGGCCGAAATAGAGAAACAAAGAGTATGTTTTCGTTTTAGATTTTTTTTTTTTCAGTTATTATGGCTAGATGGGACTACATGAGGAAGGACTATAATCCTTTAAATGGGAGGTGCGACATTTGAGATTTCTAATGGAAAGGGAGAAGGTTGAGTTGTGGAATTGATTTAAAATTTTTTAATTAAATTTAATTAGATTACCAATAGATAATATTAATGCGTGAATTGACCTTCACGCAATTTCTTGTTGCTTGTGTTTGTCTCACGTGCTGGTAAATTTTTTGTATTTTTCTCGTGTGGCGACCCAGAAATATGAGCATCTTTTGCTAGTTAATTGGATTTGTTGACACATTCTATTTTGTGAAACATGCAACATTTGAGTTGTTTGATATGTGTGCCACGTTTTGAACCGTACTTGCATGATATTGAGTTTTTTGTCCACCATTTTCACTTTATTCAATCAAATTAGTTTCAAGATGGTACTGAGGTTAATAATAGATAGAAAAAACTCAATTTATGTTAACATGATGCTAATGATGAAAATATCCATCCAATAGAATATATCCATAGAGAGCTCTCATTTATGGCCCTTTGCTTGTAGCAAAGTGTGGTCCTTTGCTTGTAGCCAATTGTGGTCCTTTGCTTGTAGCCAAGTGAGTAATGGATAATGATGATAAATTTTTTTCTTATTTCTCTGTCTCCTTGAAAAGATGATATGTAATCACCTAGCAACTTGGCCATCAATACTTGGTAAACTATCACCTGAATCAGAAAGTTGCTTGGAGTCTGAGGCCTTGACATCCTCAATATTAGGAAGGGAAGGAGGGGCTAACTCATATGAAGGGTCTATACTAATGTAATTAAAATATCCTTCTTCATGCTTAGTTCAAGAAGGGGAGACTCAAAATGCCCCGATTTCACATTATCATCCAGAATTCGTTTTAGATTTTATTTGCATTTTTGAATTGATGGTGGAATTACATCCACCACTAATGCGGATAGATTTGAATCATTTGAATGCTCTCCTTACTCTGGCTGTTAGGATCACTAACTTGTGATTTTCTCAAATTCGGATGAGCTTAGAAGTAATCAAAGTACTTATGCCCAAATATTTTACTGGGAATGTAGTACAAAGGACTGGTTTCAAAAACATGTTGCCAATAACCTCAAGAAGAGGAGACAATTCAAACCTTTCTTTTTAAAGGCATTGTAATATCCATTTCCACCAAAACCCTTATCAGAGACGATTTTAAGAGAAAAGCGGTTGTAGCATCAACTCATAAGTCAGAAGGGTTTGTCAAAGATAGAATCCAACGAATATAATATAAAGTAATTGAAATAGTGATCCTGAAGCCAATAGAAAGAAATTTAGACCGGAGTCATTGGAGGGTCCATATATGAGTAGGGGTGTCAATTCGGGTCAACGGGTCGGGTTCGGGTTGAACCCGGAACTGACCCGGCACTGTTCGGGTCAACCCGAACCCGACCCGTTTTTAAAAACGGGTCAGGTTTCTGGACCCGAACCCGACCCGATTCGGGTCCGGGTCAACCCGACCCGACACGAATGACCCGGGATTGACCCAAAATTGCTAATTTTCGGGTCAAAAATCGGGTCAATCTCGGGTTTTCGGGTCAAAACGGGTCAATCTCGGGTTTTCGGGTCAAAAATGATTTTTCGTGTCACTTTCGGGTCAATTTCGGGTTGGCGGGTCAACCCGAACCCGACCCGATTTTTAAAACGGGTTGATTTCATGAACCCGAACCCGACCCGATTCGGGTTTGGGTTGACCTGAACCCGGATTTTTCCGGGTCGGGTTCGGGTCGTGTTTCATGTCGTGTCAAAAATTGACACCCCTATATATGAGTTAAAGGGGGGAGACCACTTTAACATACATAATAAGAATGGCTTGAAAAGTATATAGTAATTTTTTTCTACTGAAAATCTAATAATAATATGACAAGAATCAATGAGTTCAATATAATTATAATTATAATATTTATCCTAACTGGAATTTGTATATTAATTAATTATGTGATAAGCTAGAAAAGCTAAAATCTATAAAACTAATTTTTTTGGTATTCTATTATAAAATCCGTTCCTAGAAAGCTACTTATCAGCTTTCATGCGTCTAAATGTTTTGCTCATAGTTACACCAAACATCTTAGAATTGCTTCTGTTGTTCCAGGAAGCAGAAATAGTCAGTTGAAAGCTATTACAAATTGAGCTTAAGTTTTTTTTTTTTTTTAACCAAATTAAAAATTGGGTAACATTGTAAGGAGGGTTTCTTTCAATTTATTTATAAGATAATTATAAATGCAATTGTATCCTTATTTATAAATATAGGTTTGATGAATAATTCAAATTAATTTAAATTTAAATATAAGTAATTCCTAAACATATATAAATCATATCACAATAAAATAAAAATAATACTAATGAAAAGGATATTTCTAAATATTTCTTTTCTGAAAACTTAATCCAATAAAAAAAATAAAATGCTAGGAATAATCCAAAATTGCTAAAATAATACAATCTAGTTTTAGTTTGTCTTGTACCACATTTACTCTATCTGGATGTTAAAACTCTTCCCATGAAAAGTCATGCAGAGGAGATGGTGGTGGAATTGGTTCATGAATCGCTCTCAAATTATGAGCATGCGTAGTCTGAATAAAGGAAAGACAATCTAGAGGCTTTGGATCTTATGCAATTTTCTTAGATCACAGCTAGGTAAGAGGATCTCATTGCCATATGGTAGTGATAACATGAACTTGACCAGTATTTTTGGCAGGGAAGCAAGCAACAAATTTGAAACATGTGGAACAGGCAATGTATATGGTGAATAATCCTTGGAATATTGCTTTGATAGCGAAACTGATGTAGAGTCAGGAAACTTTTGATGGTATCTTGATTATGCGCCATTGTTTATAGATCCTTTATATTGAATTTGCATTTGATTTTAGCTTCTTGAAGTCTACCATTTGGATGTGAGAGATTAGGTATGATTTGACAGCTGATAGGAATTTCGAGGGTTTTAGGGATTGAAGAATCAGAAGAGAAAGATACAGATAGTCGTTGGATTAGTACTGAATCTGAAATTGCATTAGTAGAGAGTGTTGTGGGAGGGATGAGGATAGAGAGAAAGAGCTAATCAAGGGGAAAAACACGGATTCCTTTTATTATCCCTTTTTATAGGAATAGAGTTATATGAATAATTCAAACTAATATAAATTTAAATCAAGATAAACTCTAACAAATAGATAAATTTAATCATCTAAATAAAAAAAAGTAGACCTCGTGAAGGGATAATTCTCATCATTTCTTTTCATGAAAACTAAATAAAACAATAAATATATAAATATTCTAGAAATAATGCAAAATCACTAAAATAATCTATAATTGTCTTGATACATATTATGTAATGCATTGATAAGAGCCTTATGTTTTGATTCTTTATTGATATTTGCCTTTTGATAATTGCCTAGCTTTGCTGTTGGAGTTCTGTAATTTTTTTTGAAGGATACGTTTGTGGTGGCACACATGGTACCATGTATGTGCTGATACACTCTAAATAGCTCACCTGCATGATGATAGCGGGGAGACCCACTACCTTCACAAGCGTTCCTTGAGCTCTTTTCAAATTTTAATCACATTTGGAAATATGTTCTTGAATTGGTTGACTTTTTTGTGCTCCCTGGAAGTGAGGGAAGCTAAAGAAAAGCAAGCATGATATGGTTGATCATGAATCCACAATTATCAGTTTAGTACATTAAAGGCCACCCTCCCATACCAAACTTTACCAGCAGCCTAAATGAACAATTTATATCCCAAAAAACTGTTTAATTGGCAAACAATCAGCAATAACATTTCATGCTTATTAAATTTAAAATAGATGCTTGTTTTATTGTTTCTGAGCTATTGCTGATCCTGCTAGAAACTTTTTACTTTCTTTAATTCTCAGTTCTCAAGGGTTCCTTCTTATTGTTTGGACAGAGTTTAGTATCACTTCTCTTAACCATATCATTATTTTCCATTTAACATTTTTCTTTATGAGCTTTGTTATCCATTTGGTTAATGATGGAAAATCATTAGCATAATTGCTATGTTTAAGCTTTCGCGTGATTAAAATATCATCTTTTTAATTTCTAGAGGCTTGACTTTCTTGAAGCACTTGAAGCAGCATTTGAACATGGTAATGACATGGAAACTCCTGATCATTTTCTTGGCTTCCAACGTGATTTTAATGAGTAAGTTGCTTATATTTATGGCATACTCTATATTTCTTCCGGTGCTATTATGACATTTTAATTTCTTGGGTAATTATGCATTATATTTGTCTTGTGAAAATGAAATTATTTACTGTTCTTTATATTTATTATCCTAGCCGCATATCTGTCTGATGTGATACAAACAAGAATTGCACGGAAATATTTAAAAGGATTACAAAGCTTGCTACTTAAGATTAAGATTTCGTAAGATTAGATTAGAGAACTTTCAATCGTCAATCTTATTGCAGTAGGCAGTTACAAATCAGAAGTTTAAGCAAGTTAAGATAGATCTGAAATTATCACAGTAAAACAAACATGTAGTAATAAAATCCCATGGTTAATATTTAGAAATTTCACTATGAGGTACCATGCTCACTTACACTCAAAGTATGGCTTAGCGGAGAAAGGTCTTCAGCACACCCAACGAAGCCACGAGAACGGTCGCAACGCCAATGATCTTAATCCACGGAAAGGTCGACGGTGGTGGAGAGGTAGTCGCTGTTGGGAAGGTAGTCGGAGGTGGAGGTGGCACGGGTGGATGGTCGTTGATGGTCCACTCGTAGTCCGAGAATTGATCGTCGATGATGTCCACGAGGGTGGGGAGGATTCAGTTCAAGTAATCTTCAACGGTGTTGTCAAAAGACTCAAAACCAAACCCGACGTCGAAGAATGGTGATCGAACGATGTGGATGTCTCTGTATGCGTCGAGTACGAATCCGCTATCAACTTCGGGGTCGGCCATACGTCATTGAAGTGGAGGTGGGAAGGCGTCGTCTTCTTCTTCTCTTGGCTTCAAACTTCCCCAAGGTGGAGCAAGGAGAGGGATGGCCAAAGTGGAGAAGGGGAAGAGAGAAGGGGAGTCGGCTAGGGGAAGAAGAAGTAGGTTTAGACCAAGTGAGGAATAGAGTTTTTTAAACCTGAAATTAATTTCAGGTTTAAGTGAATTTGGAGGGAAAACCAATTTGGAATTAGGTTCAAATTTCAAATGAGGTCAAGGGGGTTAATGGACAATTAATGGGGAGCTCATCAAGGAAGGCCGGCGGGTTCAAGAGGGGAGATAGGGGGTTTCATTTCCAAATTTGAAATTTAATTTCAGGTTTGAATGAAATTGAGGGAAGATAATTTGAAAATTGATTTCAAATCAATGGGTCATTAATGCCTTGATTGATGGGATTAATGGGGGGGGGCCCATGCATGGCCGGCGGCATAGAGAGAGAGGGAGGTGAGTGGGGAAGGAATTGGGGAGTTTCCAAAGAGGGATTGTGGATTAGGAAAGTTATTATGAAATCCAATTTGTTTGAAATTTAAATTGGAGTCATGCATAAAACTTTCCTAAATAGGATTTTCCAAAATTGGAAAGATTTGAAATTCAAAAATTGAATTTCAAATTGATTCAAATTTTCCCTCTCATGCCTAACTAAATTTGGAAGGTAGCATGATGATTGAAATCATCATCACAATGGGAAAGGGGATTGGTGGGGTGACGGCAAGAGGAAGGGGAGGGGTGGGTTGATGCTTGCCGTCGGGTTTGGGTGATTTTGGTGGAGGTTGGATTTGAAGTGGGGGAGCTAGGGGTGAAAGAATGTGGGGAATAAGGGGGAGGATATGTGACCGGCGGCTTGGGGGAAAAAGAAGAACGGTGATGAAGGAGGTAGACCACGAGTCACAGACTCTTCCAATGACTGGTTGGTATTGCGCTCGCGTTTACCTTGGGCTCTCTTTCTTCTCTCTAGTGCACACACAAGATGACGAAGAAGAAGACAACAACTAAATTTTCATTCAAAATATTCATTCCCCAATACATAAGAGAATGACCATATATATATAGGCCTCACAATAGGGGTGTAAACGAGTCGAGTCGAGTCGAGTTTAGACCCTTATCGAGCCCGGCTCGTTACATGGAAAGCGAGCTCGAACTGGAGCTCGTCTAACTGCAAACGAGCTCGAGCCGGCTGGACAGCCATGGGCGGGAATTTTTAAATTTAGGCGGGATTTTTAAAAATTTTAAAAATTAGGCGTGATTTTTAAAACTTAAGCGTGATTTTTAAAACTTAGATAAAATTTAATATATATATATATATATATATGAAATGTTTAACATTTAAATAAAAATTAGGTGATTATTATTATTATTATTATTATTATTATATATTTATATTTAATAAATAAAATTCAATTATTTTAAAAATATTAATATTTATTCGAGCCGGCTCAAGCTCGAGCTCGAGCTCGTTTACTAAACAAGCTCGAACTCGAGCTGGAGCTCGACTCGCGAGCTCGTTTACTAAACAAGCTCGAACTCGAGCTGGAGCTCGACTTGCGAGCTCGATAAGCTCGGCTCGCGAGCCCATAAACGAGTCGAGCTCGAGCCGGCTCGGCTCACTTACACCCCTACCTCACAATGACAAATAAACAAAAGACAATAATGCCCTCGGGCTACAATAGTGACCAACTACCCATAAGGGCAAAAACGGAAAATTGAAGAAATAATAATGACTAATACATAAAATGCATCAAAAGTAAAGACTCTCCATCGTGGCCATCGATCTTCTGTGTCGCCTCTGATAGACGCGTCGAAACCTCGTATCGATGTCCCCATCACTGTCTTTATCAGATAAGTCTGGTTGTGCTCGTAGATGGCCCCTATATTTGCACGAGAAATCTTATTTGAGAATTGGAAAAGAAATGACCTGGATTTCCAATCTCAGTTCAGAGCTTTTCGATACCTGCAATATTTAAAAGAAAAAAGAGAAACAAATCTCATTCCAATCGGAAGTCTCTTTCTACAACCACGAGATAGCATGGAAAGGCACACTTATAAATGAAAACAGGGAATGCACATGAACTTTCGAAAGAATATTAGTCCCATGCAAACTTCTTCAATGAGAATGGTTCAGAGTAATCAATAACGTATATCTACATTTTGTGCGTGATATTCAACCATAAGAAACCACAGCGATAGTTTGAATGAACAAAAATATTTTTGAATAGAAAATTTACAAAATTCAGAATATAGCTACTTGAATGCATAACATACTAAGTCCTAATTTAAGCCTTTCGGTGTGATTGGGACATGGCTGGTGTACGTGAAGTACTTTATTTTAAAGAAACATTACATGTTCAAATGATTGGGTAATCTCTCTTTTGGTGCTATGTTAAGGGTAAATTATTGAGTACAGATATACTTATTGAATTGGAAGCGGATGACTATGTCTTCATATCATTTTGAAATCCTTAAATTGCTGGGATATGGGTGATTTTTGTGATTATGGGGGACTTGATTTTGAATACTGTGCTGGCTGGCTATTATCATTGGAACAAAATTTATGGTGTTTAAGTATGATATCTCACTTTATCATGATTCAGATTTCTACTTTTTAAAGCAATTTTTTAGTACAACAAATAAAATTTTTATACTATAAAGTTGCTTTAAGAAGCAATAAGAAAACAGTCCCAAATGAAGCCTCAATCTAAAAATTCACTCGGACTCTGTTGACTTCTTTGAAGGTAAAAGACTTGGATAAATGAAGCTCAGAACAAGAGATTAACTGTTCATCTGTTTCTCCTTTTTCTTGGTGAAACTCTTTTTACTAATTCTTTTACTAGTTTATTTCCATATTGTTGTGGATACCTTAACTTCTCTTGCTGTTTAGAAAATTTTCACATCATAGTTGACCGGGCTCGAGCTTTGTAGAATCTAATGTTGATTTTCTTTTTCTCACTCTTTGCTGCAGCTTTACTTTGAACCTTTATTAGGAGAGTGCACCATTCTTCTCAGTCAAGCCTGCATATGAAGCATTTTAATTGCTTTCTTTGTACTGTTTTACAATTGTGATTGGAAATGGGGAAGCATTTTCTGAACAAAGTTATAACATTAAAAGTATTCTTATAAAACTATGTATTCATCGATATATATGGCATATATTGTAGTTATGCGGAATTCTGAGGTGTTATTATGAACCATTTGTAGTTATTTAATGGTCATCCATCCTCTATAAGACTATAAGTCTAAAACAGTATGCCCTCATACATTTTATTTCATCTTTACTGGTTAACATGAAGAAACTATTTATTAAATGGTTTTTTTTAATGATTTCATAAAAGAGATATTATAAGCATCAGCTTGTGTTGTTTATAGGGATGATTATGAGATGTTATTGGCTCTTGACGAGAACAACCACAATGTTGGTGCATCTGAGAGGCAGATAAACAGCTTGCCTCAATCAGTAATCCAGGTTCAATATTTATCCTGCTGAGTTAATTCTTTGATAGTGAGGTATCAAAAGTGGTCTTCTGGTCGCTTTGGCTCCAGATGTTAACGTTGATATCGTTTTTATTTATTTATTTGAGCAACAGAATACTGATTCTGAAGAAGCTTGTGCCGTTTGCCTTGAGACTCCTGTTGTTGGTGATGCCATCCGTCATTTGCCGTGCTTGCATAAATTCCACAAAGATGTAAGCGTTTTTTTCCTTCTTTTCACCTGAATCTTGCATGGTAGTTTTGCTGATGCAAACTTAGGCGACTGCTTTATGTGCTACTCTTGCATTTACTAAGTGATTATTTTCATGACTCAAACTTGTGACATCCAAAATACACATAATTTCTGTTTGTGGCGTCTTTGTAGAAGTAATTGTAGAATTGTTTTGGAAAAAAATATATATTTTTGAAAACTGTTGTGGGTATTATAAACCGACTTTTTTAAGAAAGAGAAAAGTTTTCTTATAGCTCACATTCTAACAATATTAGCCTTCGTTTGGGATGACTTTCTTACTGCTTCTTAAAGCGGCTTTTTTGTATTAAACCGCTTTAAGAAGCAGCAAGAAAGCCGTCCTAAACGAAGCCTTAGTTGTAAATTATATAAATTTTTGAAAATTAGAAAAAATATATAGTCAGGCTTTGTTTGGGACGGCTTTCTTATTGTTTCATAAAGCAGCTTTTTAGTACAAAAATAAAAAATTTTATAATAGAAAGTTGTTTTAAGTAGTAAGAAAGCTATCCCAAACGAAGCCTCAAGCTGGTCTAAGGCAACTTTTTGGAAAGCAAAATTATAAAAAAAACTATTTCTCCTTATATAATTTCTCTTTTCTATTTTGAGAGTTTGAATAACTCGAAATGCTTAGGTTGATATCTGAATCTCATCATGTAGAGCACCAATGATGCAATGAGGTAAATTCATTTGTTGAGGATATGAAAGCATCATTGATGCTCTACATAAGAGCATTAATGATGAGATCTTGATTTCATTTTAAAAACTTCAGGCTCTTCAAATTCTCAAAATGAGAAGAGAAGAGAAGTTAGATAGCAGGAAGAGGGAAATTCATTTGTTCCTTTGATATCCTCTTCATCTCTTTACAATGTATATTTATAGAATATTCAGGTAACTCGCTAACCATCTTTATCAGCACTAATTACAAGAATGATTTTGATGGTAATCACATATTACTATATAATTATAATTTTGTGTTTTATGATGAGATCATTGATGTAGGTCCACTATGTACCAAAAAAAATTTTCATCTGAAATCAAATTTTGATCTTTTGCTCACATTTTTTTAATTTTTTTTTCTAATTTCAGTGCATTGACACGTGGCTTAGGAGGAAGAGATCATGTCCAATATGCAAGTCTGGCATCACCTGATTAACTTCCATTAACTTCATCAGATGTTGAAGAAAAACCATAGCTGGGAAGGGCCTAAGCAATTCAGTAGTTAGTTCAGTCAGCTTCAGCTTGCTGATTTTTTCTTCCTCAGTGTACTTATAATTCCTTGTTCAGTCTACAATATGGGTTTTGCTTTTTATATGTAGCTCTAAGTAGTACCAATTGGCATATAACTGGAAAGAGAGAGAGAGAGAGAGAGAGAGAGAGAGAGAGAGAGAGGAGAGAGAGAGAAGTTTCATTAATTATCTTTTTTACCTCTCTTATTTATTCTCTCCCTTTTGTTTTATGTCATTGGCATTTGAGGAGTATATTATATATATTTTTCCTTTTTCAGAGTCCTGATATGAAAAGAAAAAGAAATTAGATTGATTGACTTACCATTGGTTTTCATTTTATTCTCCACAACGGTTTTTGGTTTAGATGTTACAATAGATGGAAAGATTGTATGAATAATGCCAGCCAATGTGCTTTATTCTTTATTGAGGCTTTTTTCTCTCAGTTTTTTTTCATAATTTCTTGATGATATATATATATATATATATATATATATATATATATATATATATATATATATATAAGATAATTCTCTTATCACGTGCGGACGCCGAACGCAATTTATCGCATGGAGATCAACCAGAATGCATCATGTCAGTAGTACCGAGCCGCGGTAACAAGCGGGAGTGATGTGACGCATTCTGGTTGGTTTCTTGGCAACGTTCGGCGTCTGCACAGAATAATTTGCCTAAGGTAAGAGAGGTTCTAGTACAAATTTGGAAGGTGATAACATGTTTGCAAAAATGGTTGCATCAACAGAAAGATTATGGTGCAGACCTTGAAAATTATGATTATGATGCTTGCAAAGATACAATACAAGCTCTAAATAAGAGAAGTACAATGCAAGTGAGATTGGCATATTGTGGAAGGAGACATGCAACTTTCGAAACGAATATTGCTAGCAAGATTGTTGTGTATGCCTCGAAGAAGATAGCTGCCTATAGGTTATGAACCTCTAAACATTTTAGAACATCAAGAGTACGAAATTATAGATTTTTCAAAGGGCATTTAGGTCATTATCTAACTAAGATAAAATGTTCCCTTTAGAAATATAAAATGAATGGTGTATATCATACCATTATGATTGATGACACTAGGGTCTAGTGACTAGTTCTAGATGATCAGTTGCTCGACTCTTGGGCGGTTGATGGGTTAATGGTAGGGGTGTCTAGGAGTGTCAATATTTGACATGATCGGAATTTTTTGGGTTTTGATGGGTTGGGTTCGGGTCTTGATTTCTACCTGTTTTGAATTTCGGTTCGGGTTCGGGTTGATCCAAAAATGACCCCGCGATCTTGTTGTTTGGCGTATTTACGAGATTTGGCCATTCTTCTGAGCGAACTTTGTCGCTTCCGATCAAAATGTTGTAACTTCCGATCCGATGGGAAGGGAACATCGTTCGTGGAGTGAAGTCGAACAGCAACGATGAGAAAGATGAGATGAAAGAGCAAGAGAGCTTCCGTCGTTGCTTTCGATCAAAATGTTGTAACTTTCGATCCGATGGGAACTAGGAAGGGAACGTCATCCATGGAGCGAAGTCGAACAAAAATGACGATAAACAGGAGATGAAAAGTTCAAGCGAGCTCCCGTCGCTGCTTTATCCGATGAGAAGGGAAAGTCGTTCGTGGAGCGAAGTCGAATTGCAACGATGAGAAAGAGGTGATGAAAAGAGTTCAGGAGCAAGCAAGCTCCTGTCGTTGCTTCCGATCAAAATGTTGTAACTTCCGATCCGATGGAAATGGAACGTCGTTCGTGGAGCAAAGTCGAACAACAACGCAAACGTCGTCCGTGGAAGGGAGAAAGTTACCTTCACAGCGATCAAGCTCCTGTGGTTGCTTCCGATCAAAATGTTGTAACTTCTGTCGTCGAAGGAGCGAAGTCAAACTGCAGCGGACTGAAGGAGCCGAAGAAGCAACTCGTGCAATCTCCGCAGCGGAACGAAGCCAAACAACAACAATGAAAAAGAGAAGATAAAAACATGCGGGTCGGGTTCGACTTGACCCGAACCCGAAGCGGGTCGGGTCAAGCAATCTCGGGCCAATTTGGGTTAAACCCGAACCCGACCCGTGACCCAATTTTGACATCCCTATGCGTGTCAATTTCGAGTCACGGGTCAGGCTCGGGTTGAACCCGAAATTGACTCGACACTATTCAGGTCAACCCGAATTAACTCGTTTGTTTGCAAACGGGTCGGTTTTTCGGACTCAAACCCGGCCTGCTTAGGGTCCGGGTCAACCCGACATGATTTGAATAACTCGGGACCATGAAAAATTTGCTAGTTTTCGAGTAAAAAATGGTCAATCTCCGCTTTTAGTGTCGAAAATGGGTCAATCTTGGATTTTCGGGTCAAAAATAGGTTTTTAGGTCAAAACGGGTTAATTTCGAGTCAAATGGTCACCCCGAACCAGACCCAATTTTTGAAACAAGTCGAATTGTTGAACCCAAACCCGACCAGTTTCAGGTCCGGGTTGACCCCTACCTCGAAATTTTCGGGTGGGATTCGAATCGAATTTTTAAATCATGTCAAATATTGACACCCCTAGTTAATGGTCACTTGCTCTTTTTCTACATGAGGAGCCAAGCATTCGCATGGGGAGCTTGGGATTAAACAGGCATTGGCCAATTTGATGTGGGGCGATGAAGAGGAGGATAGAGTGAATGTATTCCATTTTTATTTTAATCTTCTCCAACTACCAATGCAGTTGCAGGTCACAAATGCTCTCTAGTTAGAATTTTATTGCACTTTGGGCAGTTGGAATTACTAGTACTAAAATCATAATTGTGGAATTGACAAAATTTTGGGTCAAAAGATTTTGATTGAATTTTAATAAGAAGGAAAATTTTTAATTATTAAATTTATTTTGAAATGTATATAACATAGAATTAATCAATCAATTGTTATGTTATATTTATTTTAAAATAAATTAATGATTTGAAATTTTAGTCATAATTAAATTTAAGTTACATTAATTTCCTTAATGGAATTGATTACTATTTTAAAAATAAATTATATTGATGATGTGGGGGTGGTTGCGTTTTGCAACAACCACATAATTGGAAAGAATTTGCACTTCCGTTTGTGATCATTTTGGCTTTTAATTGTTAATTTTATTGATATTTTAATTAAAAATAAATTATTTAATATCTTAAAAATATATTTTATTTTTTTATATAGAAAATTAAATAAATTTATTTTAATAGTGATGATGATGGTCAGTGATCGGTGAGAGTGAATAGAGGCGATGATTTACTGTTAGGGGCGTAAGTGAGCCGAGCCGGCTTACCAGCCGACTCGAGCTTATCGAGACACGAGTTCGAGCTTTAGCCTGTACTTGAGCTTGTATTTAAAACGAGCTTGAGCTTAGCCTTGCTCAGCTCGAGAGCTCGCTGAGCTGCTTGATTAGATTAAAATATATTTAATAATTCATTTAAATTAGCATCATATAATACATTTTAATACTATATATATATATATAGATGTGTGTGTGTGTGTGTGTGTATGTGTTCTCAAAAAAATTGAATTTTTTAATTTAGAACAAAAAAACCTAGTTCAATAATAGAGTAGAGCTCGGGTATGTACATTTTTATTGAGTTGAGCTTAAGCTTAGTAAATGAGCTTGAGGGGAGCTTTAACTCGAGCTCGAGCTCAGTGAAAACTAAACAACCTTATTCCGATTAGGTAGATACTCAACTCGACTCAACTCAACTTTTTTACATCCCTATTTATGGTGGCCAAATGTGATGGTCAAAAGTAGCGGCAATGGTGACCAATGAGGGGTGGTTGTTGGTTGTTCTTAGCAAATATTTGTTGTAATAATTATTTTTTAAAAACAACTAAGCATCTATAAGTTATTTTGAGTGTTTTAAAAAAACAAATTATTATTATTTTTAAATATATATATATATATACTACTATATAAAAGTGGCTTGGGACTTCACCCATAGTAAATCTTGATCGTTCATCTATAAATTTTAATTTAATCTACAACGTCCATCCTTGACTCTTCAAATTCTATTATTTATCATATAAATGTTTATTTAACTGATTTTTTCTAAGAGCGTTTCAGTTCTTCTGCCATAAATACTTAATTATACATTTAATTAATTTATTTATTAGATTCCGTTTCACTTATAAATTTAATTTATAAGTTTACGTTCTTCTGCCATAAATACTTAATTCTTCTAAACGTTTTAATTAATTATTGTCTAAACGTTTTACTGTCCGTCGAGTTTCCCTTAGGTTCCTTTTAAATAATTTAATTTATTAATTCTTCTGAACGTTTTACTTAATTAATTATTAATTCATGTATGTATTAATGTTTCGTGCAAGTCTAAAGTCTAAACCCATCCTAATATTGCCTTAGCCTCTTCGTCTTTGCGCCGTTGTCCCTAATCTTCGGCTTTTAATATCTCAAAAAGCGATTAGTAGAAGATATTATTAATGCTACACATTATTTTTTTTTTTGGGAAAATTTGGGGCATAGCCCATTTTATTAAAATAAAAAGAAATTACAATGTCCAACTAAATAGGAAATAACAACAAAATAAAAGAAAGAAACCGGAAAAACAACCAACCTTCTATACTAAATATAGAATGTGGAAATTACAAACCAATAAAGCTAACAACAAACATAGAACCAAAATTGAAAACTATGCTCCAACAAAGTTCCAGCTCCTCGATCAGGCAGAAGAAGTCAAGCCACTACCCAAGTTCCTACCATTAGGTAAACCAGAGAAGAAATGTAATACCCCTCCTTAATAAGATCTAAAGCCAAGCTAGAGTAGATTGGTTCCAATCAGAATCTGAAGAGTGGTAGTCGTAATCTTGCCCAACAGAATCAACCCTAGTGGCTCTGAAAGCTCCAGGTCATTGGTCCCTTGAGATTTCGCCAAGGACTCAATCCAACAGAGCATCAATCCAGCCATATTTGGGATGTAAATCAGAAATTCACCAACAGTTTATGAGAAACCAGCTACAGCTCATTAATAACAATATATCTGGTCTTCCAGCTCCCAAAATTCCAACCTTAGCATTCGTGTGGTCCCGCAGCAAGCAGCTACACCTGAAAAAAGAAGAAGACACCCAAGCAGTATCCACCAGAATAAAGAAAACTCCCGAGCCAAACAGAACCTGGGCTCAGGATATGTAAATTTTAAGCATAAGTAGAACATTGACCCCTGGTTGCCCTTAGGCCTTCCGAAGGGGCCAGTTCGGGTGCTGCATCATTGTCCAGGTAAAGCTCCAGTGCAAGCGCACAGCGTCTAGATGTTTATAGGGACAGATCCAACATAACAGCATTTCAAAACTGATCAACACAGCAACCCATATTATTACAATAGCTCCAGGTAATCGAGTGGATCTTTCCATTTTACTATTTTTTCTGAAATATTTCTTCTAACCGTAAGAGTCAAGGAAGTATTACATTTAGCAGTGTTGCCAAATCTTCTACCGTTCCTCTCCCTCCATAAATGATAAATTATACAACTTATAATCATATAGTAAAAATTTTTAATCTTCTTATAGCCTCTGTATTTTCCTTTTATCCACTCAAATACCTGCAATATAGTTGGCCTAAAAAGAAAAGCTTGTAGACCAGGGATTACAGTAATAAGAACAGAAAAAGCATAATCACATTCAAAGAATAAATGAGAAACAGTTTCATTGAAGTCATGGCATAGATTGCAAACCGCAGGAACACTAATGTTCCTTATGAGAAGAGCGTCCGCAGTTTTGAGAGCACCCTGCAAAGCCATCCAAGTAAACACCGAATGTTTCATAATACTTTTTTTAGCCCAAACAGATTTATACCAGGAACAGATTTGATAATCAGAATAGTATTCTTCTATGTAATTCTTAAACTTATAAGAACTGCTGTTTTTCCATAATAAACAGTAGATGTCCCCTTCTTTTATATTGAAGCCTGCAATCAAATTTCTCAAAGTTTGTGGAAAAAGCTGAGGAAATTTCCACTGAGATCCAGAAATTAAATAGTTCAAAGAGATATCAGGACAAGTGCCAACAAAAGAACCCCCCATATACTCCCCGATAGTATTGTTATTGCACCAGTGATCCCAGATAAGAGAAATAGGGGCAGTATTGGTAATATTGAAATTAAAACAGTGCTTGATCCCCACAACAGTGTTGCATATAGATTTCCATTGCTTGGATGCAAAAGCAGGAGGCGGTTTCCACGGAGACTTGTAGATACTTAAAAGCCATTTAGAAAGAGGTGAATGTACATTATACATCCTAAAAATCACTGAACAGTTGTAGGCAAATTGGAGTGCACTAATGGAAGGAATGCCAAGTCCGCCCTTATTTCTAGGCCTACAAACTTTGTCCCAAGATACCATGTGGAGCTTTTTTGCAACATTAGAATCTCCAAAGAACAGGAATTTAGAGCTAGTTCTATTGATATATTTGTGCACTGTTTTTGGCATAATAGATCCCCTGATCCAATATGCGATGGTATTTTGAATTGTGAATTTTATGTATTGCAATCTACCCGCTAGAGATAGCAGGTTTGCTTTCCAACCATTCATTTTCTTGTTTAAGCTATCCACAAGGGGTAAAAAGTCTTCAATTTTCAGTCTATAGAAAGATAATGGGATACCAAGATATGTAATTTTGTTGACTATGTTGTGAATGGAGAGAATTTGGCATATATCCTGGACATTCCTCTGATTTTTGGGTATCATGATGGCACTCTTATCATAATTTATGTGTAACCCCGTAGAAAGAGTGAAATCCCTAAGGATATTAGCCAATTTGTTACAATTATCAACAGAGGCCTCCCCAAAAATTAAAACGTCATCAGCGTATAGCAAGTGTGATAACGTGTAATCGTCGTTACATTCCGCTACCAAATTCTTTGAAACTACAATATTTATTTATTGTAAATTATTAATTTAATCTGCTCCATCTATTTTTGCGCCTCATTGCATTCCGCTCACCTCCATTTATTTATTCGCTTCCTCTTCTTCCCGGAGACAGGTGAAATCAATAAAAAGTTTATTCGCTTTCTTCTCCTGTCGGATCGGAAGTCATGACGAGAGCTCGGGCTCATCTTCACATTTTTTTACATCCTCTATTAGGTGTATTCATTCACCTGCTTCGTGTGAAGAAGAGTACTTTTGGGAGAGGAGATTTCTTCTCATGCTCCTCCTATTTGGTCGGAAGTCACGACGAGAGATACCCATGATTTCACATCTTTTACCTCTTCGTTCACCTGCTTGGCATGAAGAAGAGTTTTGGGCCCTTGGCTACGTACCAAATCGCTGTTGCTTCTCTTCAACTTCTATCATCCTAAGGTTGGAAGAAACAAATACATTTTAGAACTTCCAAGCGTCTAGCCTGAGGATAGTTTTACAGGTTATCTCTTCTTATTAAAAATACTCAATGAATGCGTGCTTGGATTATTATTTTATTGTCTCTGTAATTAGCTTTCTCCTATATCATTTCCTTTTACTTTGATGAGAAGGATTTTTCCTCAATTTTTAATGAAAAAGAACTAAACAAAAATTAATTGTATTATCATTGTTATTATGATAATACAAATTCAATCACTCAAGATTGGGCATCTTCAGATTATTTTTAATAAATTTAATTACATGATTTTGAAATACTTGAGCATATATGAAATGATCTCTTAATCTCTATGATTATTTTTAAAAATATTCAATTAATCAAGCATCTTTGGATATAGTAATAGAGATAGAAATGTGATTGAAATTTATAATGAACATTATAATAAATTATATGATTATTTTACTTTTATATTTTTATTAACATTTAAAATATATATCTATACTACTATTATAAAAGGGGCTTGAGTTTCCTTCCTCCGGCAAATCTTGTTCATCCATTCTACTTATTTTTTAATTATCTTGGCCGGCCATTCTATTAAAAATATTTAATAAATCAAAAAATTCACATCTATACTATTATATTATATAAAAGGGGCTTGAGATTCCACTCTTAACAAATCCTGATCGTTAATTTATAAATCCAAAATAAATATATACCGTCCAATTAGAACTATTCATATTCTGTTCCACCAAAAGGTTTCTCCATATCATTTATAAACTCATTATATCTGCAATTTCTCAAACTCTCCATATTCTCTTGCATTTCGGTTTCAATATCCAAAGTTTAGGTTGGGTTAAATGACCCAACGGTTTGCTTTTCAAAAAATTAAACACTTAACTCTTTAATTTCTTCACAGTGCATTAAATCCATCATCCTTTATTGTATTCTTCTGAGTTTCAGTAGTCTCATTAATAACCCTATTCATAAATTCTTCATTAAAAATCCGATTGGAATTCCTCCTCAACAAATCGTGGCCCTTCAATTTTCTTAATAAATATGAAAACAAATATAAGTTTTCAACGTCTCTTCGAATTCCCCCGTCATCCCATTTATTTCTTCTTTCCATTATATTTTTTAGGTTGGCGGGAGGTCTCAAAGAGTCGCTAGAGAAGTTCCTCGCTGCTGTCACGGATGAGCTCACTTCACGAGAGGAGTTCTGAAAGAATCGCTAACATATATTATTCGTTTTTGTCGGATCGGAAGCCATGGGACGGCTCGGGCTTTGCTTTTTGGTTATTCTTCGACTTTGCGTTAAGGCAAGGTTTGAAATAGTCGTTAATGGAGCTTCTTCTCCTTTTTTCGTTTTTCTTCGGTCATCCATGAACGAGCTTTGGATGGTCTCTATGAAGGAAACGATCTTTCAGCCCTTTCGCAACGTTCTTCGGCTAAATACCCTAGGTGGCTAGCTTCTTTTTTATGAATCATAATATGCAAATGATTAACTTCTTAATTAAAAGATCAAAACTAATGGTTGAAAGCACTATTTTTTATTTTTAAATTCTCGACTTTTCAAATTTCACGCATTTGAAGTTATTCTTCTCGACCTTTCAATCAGAAGGAAGCATGTTGAAAAGCAAAAAACTTAGTATTCCTTATGATAATCAAATAACAAGTTTATTTGTATATACTTTATACTGCAAAAGTGGTTCCCTTTTACATTATTGAAAGAATTAAGATCACAATTCTTTTAAGACTCTGCCATGTGAGTGATAAATATTGTTTAATTCAATAAATCTTGTTTGAGATATTTAATTTGTATTAATTCCTATCAAAAAATCATCTTTGTTTTCATTGTCATATCTTTCTTATAGATTTATTTATTTACTTTTTATCCAGCCACCAAAATTTTTCTGCTCATAAATCACGAGTTGTCTAGCTTGATAAACAAATAAATGAAACTTCGGGGGCTCTTCAGCATTGTTGGCCTTCAACTTAGTCATATTGAATGTTGTAAGCAATGTTGATGTTTTTTTTTTTTGTTTGCATTTGTGATTCGCTTCTTAAAGATTAATGAGAATTTTATCATTTTGCACTTAATATTCAAATATGCAGGTAATTTGCATTTTCAAGAGCGATTCTTGTTAAGATCCGCCTTTCAAAGATGCTTCAAAAAAAATTTAATAAGAGGTTTTTTTTTTCCATAATGTTTAAGAAATTTCTGTATTTTGAATTTTCTTAGTCCCCGAAGATTTTTTAAATCTTAATCTTCTCATTTTATGATTAACTAAAAGTTATAAGTTATTGATGATCACTTCTCACTTTTTGCATCTATTTAATAAAGATAGCTTAATGCAATTTTTTATCATTTAATTTTACAAAGAGAATTTATAAGTTATTTTTTTCATCTTTTTTGTCACATTTGAAGCACCTAATTATAGTATTCTTTGCACAAAAATTTTAAATAATAATATTTTGAAAACAATAGTATTACCTGTTTGATTTATTGAATTGATGAGATATATTTAAAAGATATGCATTCCCTATTTTATTTTTCTCTATTCTCCAATCATAATTAAATAATTTATCGGGACATTATTATTTTTCCCATAAATCCAAATCTTATGTCAAAAAATTTCTTCTATGAATTCAATTGTATTTATTTTTTATTTAGTGAGATTGATATAATTCAAGTATTAGCATCCATGTCAATACTGCAAGAGGGGAACTCTCTTATAGTATTACTGCAGCAACCAACTTAGTTAATTCGTCATTTTATTACTTTCTTTCTAGTTTTAATGACAATTAATAATTTCTATTTTAAATTAATTATCTTTATTTGAATATTTTTTTTTTTTCATATCTCTTCTCTTTGATATGATTAAGCAAGTTTTTATTCTTTTACTTATTTTTAATCATATAATTTATCTAAATATAATTAAACTTTCGACATTCACGTGAATGTCAAACATCATTTGTTTCTTTTTTCTTAAACTTTTCTTCTTCTAAATACTTCTCTAGGTAGCTTCTCATTTGCATTTAAAACATTCCCATGCTATATATTATAGGATAGACTTTTGCATACATGGGATTCTAGATTTTGTTTTTATGAATTTCATTGGTTATGTTATTTATACACTACGCTCTTCTGACTTGATTCATTCCCAATTTTTCACAAAGATAGTCACAAGGATGTTAAAGTTAATAAAGATCTCACAAGTTATTTAACTGAAAATTAATGGATTCTTATATATATATATATATATATATATATATATACTACTACTACTACTATAAAAATGACATGAGTTTCTTCCCGTATTAAATCCTAACCCTTCATTTAATATTCTAATATATTCCAAGCTCTTCATTATTCTCACTATTACTTTTCAAAATAGAATTCAACCCTTCATTTAATTCAATTATTCTATATCTAATAATATTAATTAAAGAATTGATTAAAAGAATGATTTTCAACTCTTCATATTTCTTATTATTTATAGCCTTCAAAGGGACGACTAATGCAATTGAAACACTTCAAAGCAGATCTTGTGGAATAACAATCAATAATTTAAAGCTTTTCAAATTCTTAAAATATCTATTCATTTCAAATTTAAGGCATTGAAAAATATGCATCTTTATAAATTCAAATTGTTATTATGATATTTTGTTGTAAATTTATTATTAATTTATACATATCATGCGAAAATAATTCGCCATATCTAAAAGAAAATTGTACTCATTATTTTGTGACTTGTTATAGTAGATGAAACACTTTTACTTCAACATGTACATAATATATTTAATTAATTTTTAAAATGCAATTTAACATTAAAGATTATAAACTGATGTTGACTAATCTAAATGTTAGATTATTTAGATTTAATTTTTTTTCTAAATTATTAATTAATAAATTAATATTCTTTAATATTATAAAATTATAGTAACATGCATTTAATGCACCTGCATTTAAACTAGTATATATATATATATATATATATATATATATATATATATATATATATATAATATATATATATATATATATATATATATATATATATATATATATGTCCGGAACAATCCCTTGTCCGGTAACGGCAGTGGATCTGGCACGACCCGACGAACCCATACACGAGGAATATGCCGTCTTCCATTCTCACGCTGGAAAACGCACGCGCTTCTCTCTCTCTGTCGCCGTTCGCTCTACAAAAGTTGCGAGCATATCAGTAGAATAGACTCCGGCGGACTTTCTGATCCCGTTGCCTCTGGCCACAGACGCCGACCAGCGGAGCCCTAAATTTTCTCTTCGGCAGGCCAGATCTGGAAACGGCAACTGCCGATCTCTTAGCTGCTGTTCGTTTCCTGTGCGCTTCTGCCCTTTCCAGCAAAGCTGTTCTGCGATCGTAGAGGTAATGCCGACTCTATCTTCTTCTCGATCAGTTATTATTGGAACTGGAAAGACTACGCATATTCTCGTTTATCGGGTTAGATAGCGAGACAGCGGTTGCCTCACGGATCTTTGCAGCAGTGTGTGTAGAATTGAGCTTGATTTGCCGCATCCTAATCTAGTGGCGGTTTTGGGAATTTTGGACCTATCTTTGATGCTGAAACGTAGTTTATTAGTTTTAGATTTTTTCTGCCCTCTTCCGATGCGTACTTGTGCTCGTTTTGCAGTGGGATCTCCCTGGCTAGGGATTTGGCTGCCGTGAGGATTGTTTCCGTACCTTCTTTTGACGGTGTTTAGCATTGGATGTTTGACGGGATAATTTGAAATTATTCAAAATTCAGCGTCCGGTTTCAGGGGGCGACCTGCCCCAGGGGGTTGAGTTTGCGCCCTTCCCTCTGGCTCGAAGAGTGAATTCATCGCATTCCATTCTGATGGATGACGACGTAGAGAATGGAAATCTGGTATCGTACCAGGAGAAAGCAAGGACATTTCCCAATTTGCGGAGTAAACCTTACAACCCCTTGGTAAAGTTGCTGATCCCTAAAGGGTTTTCTTATATATTATAAATTATTGGTTACTTTTTTAGTCGGTATATTTCCTCTCATTCTTGTTTTTTTTTTCCTCTCATTCTAGTTCAGTTGAACTGGTGTAGTACTTTTGATGCGCTATACTCCCAAAGTCAATCGATGTGCTCACGAAGTCATAAACTAACTACACATTCAAATAATGATTTTTAGACCACATTTCTTATATAAATTAAAACTTTATTTTAGAAAGCAATCGGAGAGACTCTCAAACCTCAGATACGGGCCAACTGGGATTAAACTGATTAAGAAAATAAAAGTTGGGTTAATTTATGAAAAATCAGTAGGCTCCATGGAAGCTTAAAACAAGCAAAGAGAGTGCATGGTATTGGAGTGAGACATAATTCATGCAAAATGAGTAAAAAAAAAAAAATTGAGTTCACCCAAATCATCAGGGAGGCTGAATGTTGCAATTTATTTAAGTTTCAATAAAGTTAAACTTAACTCCATAATTTAAGCAGTACAAGTTAAGCTTGCCTCCAATATTCAAAAAAGTATGAATAAGCTATAATTAACTCCACAAATCAAGCCAAGCATGGAGAGAATCTAGGCTAAAATCAAGATAAATCTCCTTAGAGGAGGGGTTGACCAATCAGGAGGAAAAAAATAAAAAAATAAATAAATAAATAAATAAATATATATATATATATATATATATATATATATATATATATATATTATCTCCAAATAATATTACATCGGTTATTTTCATTTTTAATTATCAAATAAATGTAATAAGCATTTCTATAAGGACTTGTCTTCTCAAATAAACTACCATGAGGGATTGAAATTATCTCATTCTTCTATTTTTATGTTATGTATGAATTTTAATGAAATTTGTTATTTTATTTTTTAAGAAATTAAGTGATTATAAATATAACTTGTATTTACTTTTTAAGATCGTTGGAAACCAAGTGGAACACATTTTCATTCAATTGACAAGAGTATTTCTTCCTACTTTTTAATCTCTCTTTTCAAAATTTGTTTGCACCTAGTGTTAAGAGATAATTGAATTATCCACCTCTTATATCCCTTTGTGTTTCTACATTTAGGTTTGACCATAGTAGGGAATCCAAGAATCATGCTATTAAGAGATAATTGAATTATCGACCTCTTATATCCCTCTTTGTTTCTACATTTAGGTTTGACCATAGTAGGGAATCCAAGAATCATGCTATTATGGCCACAAGTGTCCATTTAGAGGAGCTATGGAGACACACAAATTTGTTATTTAATTCCCAACAAAAACCTATCAACAAGGAATAGAGGAAATAAAAAAAATTATGATAACCCTTCACAATTTACACCATTAAGATCTCTCTCTCACTCTTAATTGCGAAAATCTCAAAGAACAATTACTAGTAATATTTTCTAAGTTTTTTTATTTTTAATTATCAAATAAATAAGATTAATATTTAGATAAGGACTTCTTATCAAATTTAATTTGGATTACAATTATCTTATCTTTTTTAATTTTAGGGTAGATTTGAATTTTTGATAATTTTTTTATTTCTTTAATAGGGAACTAGATGTCTAAAAATATACTTTATAGCCAGGCTTTAAGATCAATGGAAACCAAGTGGAAAACTAATATTCAATTGAGAAAACCTAAGCATTTGGTATTCATTTCTTCATCAGGCTGAGGCTGAGTATTCCTACAATACTTCCTTGCATACTTCCATCAGCATGATCCCATTCCAAGCTTTCTATTGATGGCTACCTCCTTCAATTCAGCCTTATGATGGCCACTTCTCCATGGTCGATGTTATCAATGCTCAGCTTCGATAGCTTGATGGCATCCTTCAAAATGTCTGCGAACATTTGCTCTAGTCCTAGTAACACATGAAGAATCAAGCTGACAAATATTGACATGATCTGGAAATGGAGTCTATCATTCTCGTCAAATTACAACCTTACTGTAAAACTTCGACACAGAAATGACATTACTCCGATCTTGACCGCCTTTACTTTTATGTCCATTCAAGGTCCTAAAGCGCATCAATCTAGTGGCATATCACCTACCACTTGTACTCTTCCAAATCCATCTAGTTTTCCAAATTTCTATCCCAAAGCCATACGCTGAGAAAATGAACCTGGATTGCTTGCCCCTTCTCAAGGATGCATGACTAAATCATCCTATCGTTTTCCTTATGACAATACTCAACACATAACAAACACTCCTAGGCAACACCTACTCCAATAGGTTGGCCTACCAACAATACTCGGCATGTACCAAGAAAGCCTAATTTACATAAAAATTCTACCAGTTCCATAGCATTCCTCATCATTAATTTAGATTTAGTTTGATATCATAAAACAACTATGTTGTTGTCTCTATTTGTTTCAAGATCAGAAAGTTTGGCAGAAGAACAGAGAAACCAAAGCGTAACTAGTTGAGGTTTTTTTTTTAATGGGTTATAATTTTGATTTGCAGGTTTGTTGGCGCATTGTTTTTGGTTGAGTTCACTTGCAACCAAAGCTACAACAATATATTAATTCCTAGTTTAGCACCATTTTTTGAATCACTAAATGTTGAGATTTGTTTTTTATCAGCAATGTTAGTCCTTTAGTCTCCTGCTATTTTTTTAATTCAATCATTTTACTTATTTTAGAATGTGATTAATTTCTATCACAGAATGTCTGATAGAAATTTACTAATTTTTGATAACTTTCTGTGTGTCACGTGAGATTTCTGTTGTAGAGTTATTCCATTACTTCTTCTTATAAATATTTTTATTTCTTTATTTTCAGATTTTTCAGATTTTCACGAGAATAAATGGACGAGTTTTCGCTGTCTTGCTACTCCTGGCCCTAGGGGCTGTGCTTTATGTTGGAGCTGCTACTTCACCTATCGTGGTCTTTGTCTTTTCTATTTGCATAGCTGCCTTCATTTTCTCAGTTTATTTGACAAGATGGGTTTTAGCAAAGGATGAGGGGCCCCCTGAAATGTCACAGGTTCTAAATATTTCATCTCACATTTTACTTTTGTGTTATTGCTTCTTGGTGCTCCATGTGTCATACTTTTTTTAATGATTGAGTAACATTGATGATCTCTTCCTTTGTTGAAGCATGATGTGTTTGAGATTTAGGGGTGATAGGTAAACCACCCCAGCTCCATCGGAATATTTCATCTCACATTTTGGTGTTGGGAGGGTGGCAGGTAACCCACCCCATCTCCACTGCAATCAAAAGATTTTGGGGGACAAAAGCCTCGTTAGTGTGGCTAAGAGAGCGAGGGAGGGAGAGTGTTGAGGCTTCAAGTTTATCATTGCTTCTGAAAGTGTTTGTTTTCTACTAATTCCTATTGAGAACATTTACATTCCATAATCATTCCTATTGACCTTGAATGTTGATTATCACGTGCTATTGTTTGTGGAACAATAGAGGTTGCTTCACCCTTAACTAATACTCTTATAAATAGGGGGGCTTTGTGTAGGAGTTCTCATTAGCATGTTGAAACGATTAAAAGTTGTGTCCCTATCTTGTACCTGAAGATTAATTGAAATTAGGCCAAATTTAGAAGCAAAACTAGCGATAGAAATTGCACTTTTATTGAGATTACTAACAATATCACTCTCCTAAATAGTCTCAAAGCGTAAGTGAAACAAAGATTACGGTTTTAGCTAAGACGCATCATCAGCTAATTTGAAGTCCAATAATGAATTAAATCATTATAATGAGAAAAGAATCAAAATGATCCCTCAACTCTTAAAAAAAGGACGTTTTTGTTGTCTCATCAAATTTTGAGGTTAATGGTATTCAATCAAGAGGTATTTTAGTCATTTTCTAAATAAATTATTTATTAAATTATTAGTAGAATCGAAGTTAGAGAGGCTTTAAAGAAAATGAAGTGTAGAAAAGCTGTTGGACATGATGATATCCTAATAGAAGTGTGGAAATGCTTGGGAGAAGAAGAAATTTCTTGGTTTACTAAACTTTTTAATATTATTTTGATGACTAAAAAGATGCCAGATGAGTAGAGAATGAGTGTGTTGATTCCTATTTTTAAGAATAAAGGTTATGCACAAGATTGTGTGAATTATAGAGGAATTAAGTTAATGTTTCATACTTTAAAACTATGAGAGAGAGTTATGGAACATAGGTTGCGGCGTGATACTAACGTTTCTCAAAATCAATTTGGATTCATGCCTGGTAGGTCTACTATGGAAGCTATACATTTATTGAGAGGTTTGATGGAGAAGTATAGAGAGAATAAGGAGGATCTAAATATTATATTTATTGATTTAGAGAAAGCATATGATAACGTTCCAAGAGAAGTGTTATGGAGAGTTTTATAAAAGAAAGTGGTTAATAATGCTTATATTCTAGTCATTAAGGATATGTATGCAGGAGCCGTTACTTGTGTCCAAACACAAGGTGGTTTGACCAAGTATTTTCTTATTTCAATTGGATTACTTCAAGGATAAGCCTTAAGCCCTTATCTTTTTGCTTTAGTCATGGATGTTCTCACTAGACATTTGCAAGAGGTTGTACACTGGTGTATGCTTTTTGCTTATGATATTCTTCTTGTTGATAAGACTAAAGAGGGAGTTGAAAGCAAACTTGAATTATGGAGATCAACCTTTGAGTCTAAAGGCTTTCATTTGATTAGATCTAAGACTGAATATATGGAATGTAATTTTAGTAATAATAGTTCTAGTGGGGGGATTGTAATTTTGGGTGATCAAGTAATTAAGAAGAGTATACATTTTAGATACCTTGGGTCTATTGTTCAGAGCGATGGTGAAATAGATGTGGATATTATTAGTAGAATTCAAGTTGGATGGTTGAGGTGGAGGAATGCATTGGGTTTGTTGTGTGATAGAAATGTCCCCCTTAAACATAAGGGAAAATTTTATAAGATGTTGGTTCGACCTGCAATGCTTTATAGTGCAGAATGTTGGCCATTAAAATAGATACATAATATTAAGTTAAGTGTTGCAGAGATGAGGATGCTCAGGTGGATGAGTGGCTTTACTCTTAGAGGCAGGCTAAGAAATGAGCATATACGTGAAAAGGTTGGAGTAGCTCCAGTGGAAGAAAAGATTAGAAAGAGTCGCCTTATATGGTTTGGTCACATAAAACGGCGGTCTTCCGATGCCCGGTTAGGAAAGTAGATATATTAGATTTGACTTATGTTAAGAATGGTAGAGGTAGGCAGACCTAAAAAGACTTAGTTAGAAAATATTAGAAATAATATTTCTTTATTAGATTTAAATGATAATTTAAATTTTAACATGGCACAATGGAGAAAAAGGATTCATGTAGCCGACCCCACATAGTGGGATAAAGGCTTGATATTGTTGTTGTTGTATTAAATGTAATTTTCAAATAATAATAAATTTTAAAAATAATTATTAAACATTTTTTAAGAAAAAAATTATTAAACATTTTTTTAATAAAAAAATATTAATAATTCTAATTTTAATTAAAAAAATTACTAATAATTCTAGTTTTAATTTAGGATCATTATGGACTAGAATTATTAATAATTTTTTTTTATTAAAGAAATATTTAATAATTTTTTTAAAAAATATTATTATTAAAAATTGTATTTAATAAATACTTTAATTAAAAATGATCAAAATACCTCTTGATTCAAGAGCATTAATCCCAAAATTTGATGTTAGGACAAAAAAGACCTCTTTTTAAGGAGTCGAGGATCAAATTGATCACTCAAAAGAGTTGAAGATTATTTTGATTCCTTATAAAGAGTTGAGGGACCATTTTGGTCCTTTTCTTAATTATAATCATTTATCAAGTATAAACTATGAGGAGGATTTTAATTTCAAAGAAGGTTGTCAATGTTATTGATTCAACAACAAACAACAACAACAGCAAGCCTTTATCCCACTACGTGGGGTCGGCAATGTTATTTATTCACTTATTAGAAAATTAAATTCTTTATGGGCTTGATTGACGGTGTAATATTAGATTAATTATTGTATTGATCAATTAATTTTCCCGTTGAATAGGCTTTCCTATTATATACTTACATATATAAGAGGATCTATATGCTAATATATTCGCACTGAAAAATAGATAAAAGAATATTTTGGCATGTTTGTGTCACCGTATTTATAGCAAAAGGGCATATAATGCACCAATATGACAATTAGATTGAATTTTTGTGAAAGAAATAGGAATAAGATTGTTACACAAAAAAACGTATGGCAAGAAGTGCAAAAAAGACTCATGAAATAGAATAGACCCTTCATTTGACAATCAGTTGTAATAGATGGAGTTGGATGATTTATAATGCTGATCCATGTAGTTGAGGTGGGGATATAGCTAATTATGATATGATCAATGTTTAGCTGGAGTCAATAATGGCATTTGCTTGTTGATGTGAATTATTTAGCATGATATACAAATGAATTCATCTTTGATTATCTTTAACATGCCATCTAGTTAGTACAAAACCATTTTTCACTATTAATAACTAGTTTAGCTTAGTAATGACTTCATTAATATGAAATTTTATATTTCTGCTTGGAAGATTCCTTTATTCAAGTTATCCCTCATTTGGCATATCCATCATGTTATCCCCTTTAGATATCAGATGCCATACGTGATGGGGCAGAAGGTTTTTTTAGGACTCAATATGGAACTATTTCGAAGATGGCTGTATTACTAGCATTTGTTATTCTTAGCATATATCTTTTCCGCAGTACAACGCCACAGCAAGAATCATCTGGCCTAGGCAGGTACGATAATTTAACTTGCTCTGTTTTCCTCTCTTAGTAAGGAGGATATTTTTTTTTTGCACCAGCGCTTGTGTAACTTTTCTATTTCTATTTGTCAAGCATGCGCTTTCATGTCTCTTTGCTAACCATGGTTCATAATTTGCTCTTTTTAGGTCAACAACTGCATTTATTACTGTTGCTGCTTTTCTCCTAGGCGCTTTATGTTCAGGTATTGCTGGATATGTTGGGATGTGGGTTTCAGTTCGTGCAAATGTTAGAGTCTCAAGTGCTGCTAGGCGCTCAGCTAGGGAGGCTTTACAGGTGGTTTTTGTGTAGTAATTTTGAAATTTTTTTTTTCTCTTGAGTATTCCCAGATTTCAGTTATTTATCAACACCCGTTTGCAGATAGCTGTTCGAGCTGGTGGCCTATCAGCCATGGTGGTTGTTGGCATGGCTGTAATTGGTGTGGCAATCCTTTATGCAACATTCTACGTATGGCTTGGAGTTGATTCTCCTGGTTCCATGAAGGTTGTCGACTGTAAGTTGCTTCCACCAATCTGTTTCCCAAGATCTTTTGATAAAACAAGGCTTAACTCCTCAAAACCGATTAATACAAAGTCAAGTTTTACTAGTGTACTGATGTAGAACGGAAAACGCTTTGCTAGGGACAAATCTCCTCTCCAAATTTTTTTTTTTTTTTTGACAGCAAGTTCAGATTTCACCAAAAATCTGAGAAGAAGTTCTCAGATTTTCTCTTGAGGAAATAGGGGTAGGGGAAGGAAGAATTTCTCTTGCCAGGAGAGAGATTTCTCTCAGAAATCTAAGGGGAAACTTCAGTTTTGGTGTTTAGAGGAGAAAGACTTGAAGTAAGAAGAGCTGGGAAATCACGGGCTGCAGCTTTGGGAGGAAGAGGACTCAATATTGTAAGGAACTTGGAGAGGTTCTAGTGGAGGAATTTCCACGTGATGGCCTTTGGAAGATTTCGGCTAGCAGAGGGATGTAAATTCCCAAAGCAGAATGTTCTGTTCCCAATTCTTCCCAAAGAGAAATAAAAATTCTGGACAGATTTTGGTAAGATCCAGTGAGGAGGGGGAACAGCGGGATGTAGAGAAAATTCAAGAAAATTATTTCCAAGCAAATTCTGAATGAATTTCTATTTCCAAAACCAGTGAATTGATTTAGGAAATAGAATAGGAAATAGAGCTTAGAAAAATCTGCTGGAGGCAATGTAAGGGATTTGAAATTAGTTTCCAAAAGCAATATGGGGAGAATAGGCAATAATTATTATTTCAAGCCAAGGTGGAGGTGAGGTGAGCCGGCAGCAGTAATGAAAATATGGCTTCAATGAAAGCAATTAAGGCTTCTTAATTGGGTTTTAGGAATTAGGAGAGTAAATAACCCACCCCAATTTAAATTTGAAATTCAAAAAGAATTCATTTAAAACTTTCCAAAATGGAATGGCAAATTAGGAACGATTTCAAATTTCAAATTAGTGGAATTTGAAATTTTGAAAACCGCCCAAAATTAAATCACCCAAATTAAGTTTGAATTACATCATGAATGAGATTCAATACTTTCCTAAAATAGCTTTCTAATTTAGGAAACTATTTGAAATTCAAAAATTCGAATTTCAAAGAATGAAAATAATTTCATAAATTATTTGAACTCTTTAGATAAGCATTAAGTGACATTGACTCCTCATTCATGGAGACAAATAAGAGTGGCCGGCGGTGGAGGAGCTAATGGGGCAAAATTGTAGGGCTTGGATTGGAGGAGATGTTGGGTGGAGTTTTAGTGGAGGATTGGTATGCGAGAAGATGAATAAAGGGGGTGGAAGGAAGAAGAAGAAAGAAATTCACAAAAGAAAAAACCACGAACCCGGCCATCTCCAAGGTTGGTGGGTGATCCGATTCTCCCTCTCCAAGGGATCTCAAATCACGAGCCCGGACCCATCCTGCGGCTGGTGACAACTTCGATTCCTTCCCATAGGAATCCCACTAACGCTCTCTCACAAGAAGAACAAATGTAAAACAAAAAAATTTTCATATCCAATTAACCATCCTATTACAATAGCTAAAGGCCATATATATAGGCCACAACATGAGGAAAAAAATTACAAAATTGCCCCTCGGGCTACAACATTCAAATAAATTAACCTAGGGGTAAAACAGGAAATAACATAAACTAGAAACTAAAATGCAGAAAATAATTCATAAATGACAACTTAAATCAGAGCCGTCGATTTACGACGCCTTCTGTGATAGATGCGCCAGATTTTTGTGCCGATGTCCGCATCATGTACTGTTTCGGGATTCTGAAAAACTATATTCCAATGTGTACTTCTTACGTATTAATTTCTGTTATTTTCAAGCGCTATCTGAATTTTCTTGCTGCTGGGCTTGCTTTTAGATCTTTTTATTCATAGCTAAAATTGTTTCTATTGATTGATAGACCAGGATTGGTTTCCTTATGTGTGTTCTTTTTAAAGTTTTGAGTAGTTTTTAATATTTTCGAATATACAACCCTTTTGTTAAGCTGTGAACATGCTTTGTAATATATAAAATCTTACCATAAAGAGTTTTCTAATGCAACTATATGATATGATGCACAAATTGATGCATGATGTCATAATTCACCCAAGCTGATAATTGGCAAATTCAAACAACGAAGTCATACGTTATGACTGGAAATAACTGAAGGGTCTCCATTGCATCCAACTCCGATCATTAGAACCAACCAGGCCGAACAAATAATATTCAACAAGAACTCTTTGCCTAACAACAAATGGCCAAAGGCCAAATCAACTTAGAACAACTAGCTTACGGCCAAAATTACCCCGAACAAAGATTAACCAGTAGAAATAGTTGCTAGACCAAACAAAGGATAGAATTGAGAATTGCGCTAGGTAAGAAAACACGGCCCTTTTCTTTTTATAGGGATCATCATAGACATGCTTATCAAGGAAAAAATCATTGGACGACCAAAGGGAGCAACTTCTAAAATAGAATAGCATGATTAAAGAAAGAGTTTAATGCTTTGACTATTAAATCCACTTGTTTCAACACACATTTTATGCTTTTGATGAGTAATGAATTCGAGGATTTCATCACTTTGAATTTGTAATATATGCATGAATTGAAGATATTAGTGTTTTCTGTAAAATTTAAAACATATCAAGTTGATTGAAAGTCTATGATCCAATTATGTTATATGAACTCTTACATTTTTCTTGCATGGGTATATTGCTTCCCTAGCCAGGATCATAAAAGATGAATTCTTGCATTTATATTCATACACAATTTCCTTTTTATATATTCCTTTCATTATCATATTTTATTTATTTTTCATTTAAATTTGTATTTATATGTATTTCAATAGGATGCTTTCACATTTAATATGTATTACACTCTAATAAAGGTCATTTGACTCTTCATTTTAATAGAAAATAGTATTATTACCAATATTAGCAAATAAGCATACAAGATTTCATCTCACTAAATGCATTGAATTTTAAATAGAACTCTAATTGCTATAAAATAAAGATGTAATCACCCACCACAAATTTTTTTTTGAAGGTCAATCTTGAACTTTAATGTTTTGTTAATTTTTAGTCGATTCTTCCTTAGTTCACAAATTATGCATCACGTACATGTTAAAGATAAATTCGCTTATTTAATTCATAACTACCTTTACATTTAATTTCTTAATTAAATTAACAATAATCAATTTAATTCTTATCTTAATTGTCAAGAGCTCCTCACTTGCCTACAATGTGCTTCTCTTAATTAAGATACTCAGTTCTCCCTCTGTCTAAAGTAACATCAGAGGTGTCAAATAATGTCGGGATTAGTAGACGTTATCAAAGGAAATGTCAGAAGTATCTAATGTCATCAAAGATAATATCGAAGGTAACAAATCAGTAAACAACATTTCTTAATAAAAATTTCATTTTATTCTATCATAAAAGGATAAAATGACATTTAAATAATTTTTTTATTACCTTCAATATTTTTTTGTCTTTCTTTTCATCAAACGAGTTTGCATGGTCCACTACTTTTTTTCCTTGTCAAATAAAATTGCACAAATTAATTAAATCAAATTGAAATAATAAATTTATTTCTTTCTATGCCACAGAAAATTCATTTACTTTCTCTCTTCTCTATTTCCGACTCCGCTGAGCCAGATTTCTTGATGCTTTTTCTTCTCAGGTTTCAACTCTAGTGAAAATGTTTGAACTCTTCTCTATTTTCGATTCCAGCAAACAAGTCACATGAACTCCTCTATTTCTTCACCAATTCTGACTCTACCGAATAATGCCTCTAATTCTAACAAACAAGGCGCATGGACTCTTGTCTATGTCCGTTCAACTGATTGCACAAACTATTTAAGAGTAAATTGATACTTAAAGCTTCATAACTCTTCTTCCACTATTTGGATGTAAACTTTTAGCTCTGTCAGATACTATACATTTTGGCACATGTAATCTTATAATTTTATTCACATATATTTTTGCTAATTTATCCATACAATGAGTCTATTTAATCGGTAAGAAATTACAAATTTTGAAAACGTATTTATAATAACCCATATAGTATCACGATTCTATCTTGAGGCAATCTAATAAAAAAACCCATTGCCATCTCATCTCATTTCCACTCTGTTATTGGTATTGCAACTGTCCATATGACCCTTGATGTTCTGCTTTAATTATCTGACATATAGTAAACTCAGCCATGAATGCTGCTATACAATAACAGTAATATCAAGCCTTTATCCCACTACGTGGGGTCGGCCACATGAATGTTGCAATATTGCTTTTTAATCATGGCCACCAAAATATTCTTTTAAGCTCTTGATATATTTTATTGCTTGAATTGATTAACCAGAAGTACCTTCCTGTAGAATTTATTTTCTTAAATTGAACAATATTTGGAACACCGTTTCTGCTTTTATATTTTAAAAACTTACTTCATGAATTTTATAATTTTTCAAATGACATGCTTTTATCATATTTAGAATTTTTTGAAAACCAACGTCCTAAGATAATTTATTACATATGTTGTCTTTCAATATTGATTGAATTGACAGCATTTTTAATAGAATAAAATTTATATTATTAAAATTTACCACTGATAATTTTAATCTGTTCATAACCATAATTAATTGCTTTTGTTTAAGTGCTAGGTCTGCCATCATGTTCTATATAAATAATATGTGAACTTCCCAAGATGATGTGCTAGGTCTTGTAAATCTTTGCTCCAATGATTCTTACAATTGTCTTTTCAATTTTTGTAACTTCTTAATTGCCATTTGATACGGTGCTCTAGCTGCTGATTTTGAACACAGTAATAATTCAATAGTAAAATTTATCTTTTTTTTGGTGGCAATCCAAGTAAATCATCTAGAAGCACTTATGTGTATTTCTTCACTACTGGTAAATTTTCAACTGTTTTACTTCTTTATTTATATCCTTTATTTAAAGAAGAAAACCCTAATATCTACTAATTAACAACTTATAGGCTTTCAAATATTTTATTACCATCAATGACAGCCCTCTATCTTCATACAATTTGCATTTGTTTTTTCCAGGAAAATTGAATTTCATCACTTTCTTATTGCATTATATATTAACAAAATGGCTAGAAAACAAATCTACCCCTAAAATTACATCAAATTCTTATTGTGTTAATATATTCAATTTTGTTTCAAAATCTCTTTCACCTATATCTAAATTTATTTGATACAAGTTGTCTACATTCAAACAGTTTCCATTTGACATCATAACATATAATATTGTAGGAATTTTTGAAATATTTAACCCAACTTATTTAACTAAATTCTTTGAGATGAATGAATATTAGAGTTCAGTATTGAATAAAATTCAAGTAGGAAAAGGTGACAACATGAAACTTTATCATTAATGATACTCCATAATGTTGTTAACCTACAATTATTCAGGATAAGTAAATAAAAATTCTTCACAAATTAAATGAAAAATATATCTGTGGTAACTTTGGGTGAATCTTTAGCTTTTGTATTGATACTTCTCATTTTCTCTAGGCTGAGTATTGTATTATATTTGATTTGGACCTGGAATTGATGCAACTGACTCTGTTAATTACTGAGTTTCATTCAAGCTTGTATTGGCTCGTCTGTTCAATTGCTTCTGCTGAACCTGTTTGACTGAACAGGCTTAACCAGCTTTTACATTATGTATGACATATTAAAAATCACGTTTGATGTAGTTTTTTTCCTCCCAAAATTAGAGTTGGACATAATTGCGATACACCCTTACATGCCGAGGCTTGCCTTCAAGGTCGTAATAATTAGACCGAACATCGAATTAGAGAAAGAGAGGTTCAAGATTCAATGGTTGGAATTGAACCGGATGATGTAATAATATTAAAATTATTTAAATAAAAAATAAATGATATAATAATTATTGAATAATATAAATTTATGATTAAAATACATATAAATTTAATATACATTATTGTTATTTTATGTTATATATTTAAATAAAATTTACAACTAGAAATATTATACTAAATTTGCATTATAAAGTTGCATATATAGATCATTTATAATTAATAAATAGATAAAAAATAATTTTAAAAGTGTACAATTAAAAAAATAAATAGATAAAGAATTAAATATTATTAATAAAAAAATAATTTGTTTATATTTTGTAGCTATTTTGAAGATTACTCTTTTTGGATTTCTGGTATTTTGTGTGGACAATATAATGTTGATATTGATAACATCATATCAAATGACTAATGCTAATGTCATTGCTAACAATTATTTACACTTGATGAAATATTGACATGTTATTACAATTAAACCAATGCTAGTTTTTCTTTTGCCCATTCATAAGAAATTGATGTGAAGCATATGATATTATATTTTTTTATATGATAATTTCTGATAAAAAATATTGACATTAATTATTTTTATTATATATTTTATATTGATAATTTGCAAAAGAAATTATTGTGCTCATGCTATATTATATCTTACTTTTATGGTTATGAGGTGCCCATGTATGTATTATTGCTATCGTGTCATATTGAAGTTTTGCAAAAGATTTGTGTAAAATATAATAAACTTATCATGAAGCAATCAACTTAGGTTTCGTTTGGGACGGTTGCAACTGTCGGTAAAGTAGGTTGTGAAGCTGATGTATAAAAGCCGAGTTGTGAAGTTGCTGTATAGAAAGCAGTATATTTTGTTTGGGAAGTATAACTGTCGAGCTGCTGTGCTGCAGCTGTATGTGAACAAATTACGGTTATAACTTACATATATTGTGATGAAAGAAAATTGCTTAAATATCAAATATTTTTTATTTATTTAATTAAAAGATTAAATAAGTATGTAATTACATATCCTCAACAAATATTTCAGCTTGAAGAATAACGAAACCACAGGAAGAATAATTATATGCTATTATAGGTTTCTTTATCTTCTTTAAGGCTGCATACAGGATATTAGAAAATAGGAAAACCGAAGTCAATTAAGGGCTTGAGTAGAAGTGAAAACTCATCAAAACAACAAGCACCGTAGACATCTCTCCACTTGATCTTTCAAGGCCGTTGGCATGTTAGAGGCCCTCTTCCACCGAGAGATCAACTTGACGGCCTCGCCATCATCGAAACATCTCGTAGTCGCTTACCGTAGCCTGAACTCATGGTACCCATTCTGGTTCTTCTTTCATCGACCAGCATGCTTCCCTAGTATAGAAAGCCTAACCATAACCTTGATGGGGAGGCGGGGGATGAAGAAGAGAGCTGGGAATGGAAACCGGTGGAAGGGGAGAGGACAAAGACAGGAAAGTTGGCGGAGAATAGAAGGAAGACGAGGGAGTCGATGCCATATGGAAAGTTGGCGGATGAAGATAAGAGGCAGAAGATTGCGGAGATAATGAGGATCCACAGTAGGAAGGAGAAGATCCAGAAGAGGAGTGTTAGTGGATGGGAGATTGCGCAAATTCGCTTCTCGTGGGCGATGACGGAAGCATCGGCGAGATGGGATAGGAACTAGAAAGTGAAGAAGATTGATTGGAGAAGCCAGGTCGGGAGATTGTCGCGAGATGAGTTTGACGTTGGTCTTTAGGTTTGGTAATTGTAGTCGGAAGTGGTGCGGAAGGCGCCGATGGGAAGGTCGTGAATATTTGCAAGCGGTAATTTACATCATTTTTCCGCGGAAAACAGCGGACCGCAGGAGATAGGGAAAGGTCGCGGGAAGCAGCTATGTGCCGCGAATTTTTTCTGCCGCCGTTCTACCGCAATTCCCCAAACGACGAATTAATAATTTTTTATAAAGCAAAGCAGCAGTGCTACCGTCCCAAACGCACCCTTAATGAATAGAGAATTCACAAAGTTGCTTCAAAAGTTGGATTAAGACTGATGATGACTATTTGAGAATGCAGCCAATCAACACACGCATAATCATTTAAATACCCGTAATAGATTTTTAAATACCATGATACCATCAGAAGTTTTGCAAGTTCTGTTTTGGTTGCTGTGGTGGTTTAATTCGGCTTGTTAGAAGTTCGCTGGTCAAATGTCTTGAAGATGGGACTGATTATACTCACATCTGAAGAAGTGCTATACTAAACTGCTTCAAATGTGTGCAAGCCTCATATTTCTGGAATACAATGAAATTACTAGTTCTATCTTCCTATATTCTCCAATCGCTGTGTGTCAAAACTCTATGTTAGCAATGTCTTCCCATATTTCGATGGTTTTTGAAGTCAAGCATCATGAGTTGAATATCAACCAGGCTTTCCTTGAAAAAATTTCAGTTGTGTTAAGTGGGAGTACCCTTTTTGAGGTGCTAACTCAGCTGTTTAGGCGCTTGGGCAAGATGAGTTGCAATCCTGAACCCTTTAAACATCCTCAGGATCAGTCCAAACTTATCTATGGGATGTAGAATCAGAAAGACATTCACTTGTCCTATCGATTTTTTTTTTAAATGTTGTTTTGGTTTGTCTTGATGGACATTTAAAGTTTCATGCTTCTTTGCAGTGCCTCTTCTTCTTGTTGGATATGGTTTCGGTGCCTCGTTTGTTGCCCTTTTTGCTCAGTTAGGTGGGGGAATTTTCACTAAAGCAGCAGATGTTGGAGCTGATCTGGTCGGCAAAATAGAACAGGGTATACCTGAAGATGATCCTAGAAATCCGGCTGTCATTGCTGATCTGGTATCAAAACTCACTTTTAGCTTTAAAAATTTGCCACCGTGCTTTTAGTGAGACCACAATTTTTATTTTTCTTCTACTTCCTGTACTGATTTTTAAAATATGAAACTAAATATTTTGAATTCTACTAGAGCGTGCAATGTTGTTCCTTCTAGGATTATTACTGTTATAATTTATTTTTTACTGCTATATTTGTAGCCTTGAGTATTGTATTATAACTGAATATTTTCATTCTGTGCTGTATTTTCATTATTTTTTTTTTCATTTGCATTACAGCCTAAGGGTAATTGTTCTTCGAATATCAATAATGTGAGCAACAACAACAGTAATGATTTATAATAACAATAACTACTAAAGCAGTAGGAAATAAATAAACAAGTGATTGCTCACTTTGATTTGGTTATGATTTGATAATTAAACAACTTTATTAATTTTCAAGTTTTACTTAGGGTAATTGATCTAAGAGGGCCTAGTTGTCACGGCTCAGCCTAGTAGTTTGGATTAGTAAGGTACAAACGGATAATCGGATGGATTATTTAAATTACTTATACAAACGTCAGCTAATACCTAAACGGTCGTTCATACTTTTTAATGATAACTTCAACTACATAAAAAGAGTCACAATAATTCAAAGTTCATTCTAAATTTAAAATATAACATTTATGATATAAATACAGTTCCCTGGTGTCACCACATTTATGATGTATATTTTCATTCCCCCACTTAGTAGTGCTCAAACTCTTGTCCTAAAAATAATGATAAGTACAATAGTGAGTCATCAACATAACTCAATGGATACATGTCTCTAAAATATAAAAACAAATAAGAACATTGAATACAAAATGCATGCTTGTCATAAAATATGAATCTATATAATATCACTTGACAACTCATTATTTTTAAATATGACCATTTAAGAAGTTTTGAAACATTTGTTTGTACATTAAGAAGAGAACATCTTATATTATCTATATCATTTTTATATAATACGTTCATCACAAAAGCATTGTCTAAGTTGTATCATTTAATGTACTTTCATTTCAATTTTTTTTCAAGCATTTTTCATTTCACACGCAGGTATACTAGTTTCCCTCACAAAGACCCTCAAATGTCAAGCATCTCAATTGCTCGCCTAATCACATGCTTGATTGCCTCTGTGCTCACTCTATTTCCATCACTCATTCTACCTGTTGCTCTCTATATCTCTCGCTCTTCTGCTTGTCTTCGGTTTCTCTCACTCACTGACTTTCTCTCTCTCTCTATTTGCATTCAACTCCTCTCCATACCCCTCTCTTATAAAGTGGAACTGACAAATAGTTGATTATACTGAATTGTCTATTGCTTGTTAAAAAAATTTTCATTAAAAAGTTGGGATTTTATAATCTTCCTGATAGGAAACACTTGGATTCACAAGTGTTCCTATCCAAAATCAGCCAATCGCAGCAGTGTTCTTGCTGTCCACAGCAGAAAACAGCCCAAAAACAGAGTAAAATAGGAGATTTGCACTAGAAATCTGAGAGAAAATCAAACGCAACTCTTGTATTCCAATAGTAGAAGCCAAATAGCAAAGAAAGATAAAATTTCCTTCAATCCGAGAGGAAGGAATTACTCTCCACAATCTCCGGCAACGCCAAGAGCCCAAGAACCAAGACCTAGATCTCAAATCTCATTCAAATTCAAGTTGATCCCATTTTCCCCCCAAATCCCCTAATTAAAGCAAAGAGACTAATTAAAATACCCTAAATTCCCCTTAAATTCAAACTTTCCCTCCTAATATTTAATACAATCAATGCTTGGGCCCACAAGGGCTGCCCCCCCCCCCCCCCTCTTTTCTCCCTGGATCCCTCCTGGAATAGACCTTGACCGGTCCAGCCAGCTGGGCCGGTGGCATATCACTTCCCCACTTAAAAAATATTTCCCTCAAAATTTGCTAATTTAATGCAATTTTTTATTGACATAGGTCACTAATGAAAATTTGTGATGAAATAGCCTGAAACATTGCAATTCACGTATTCCTTGCTTTCAGTTTAATAATTTAGACAATATTTTAAAAGTTGCTAAAATATGAAATTCGACAAGAAATCTAAGAATAAACATAAAATACTACAATAGTTGAAATTCACACAAAAAATAGAAACCATCATACATTAAAAATTGACAATATTTCTAATCACTAAATATTTTTAGAAGAAAGAAGAAGGGTAGAAATCATCAAATGGAAGATTGAAGCATCAATAGCATTACAAGGAGAATCAACTCCCATAAGTTGTTGTTAAAAAAAGTGAAGTGCTCATGGCATTTATATCCAACAATACGTAAAAATTGAGAGAAAATAGAATTTTACTAAAAAATTCAATATTTTTTTACATGCCTCAATGATCCTATTATAAGCCATGAAAGATCCAAAATAAATAATTCTTCATAATCCTCCTAGATTTAGCATTATGCAATGAGTCTTAATTTAACACACTTGAATTCCAATAAGAACAACTTTTCAATCTTAGTTTCTACAAAATAATAGATTTTCAATCTACAAATCTAGTTTATGGCAATTTTTTGTTGTTCTACTTATGATGTGATGCAGGACATAAATGCAATAATGATTGGAATAAGAAATTTGCACGTTTTGAAGAGAGAAAATAGTAATTAAGACTGTTAGCCACTAAACGATGAAAGAAAATAAAAGAGGGGTAGCTACGCTTAGGCCAAATCACATGCTAAGAACTTCAACCATTAAAGTAACTTATAATTTCAACAAAATGCAAATTAAGTAGTTACTCAATAAAATCCCTAAGTTAATAGTGAAATCAGAAACATAGAAAGTTAAAACTCAAATCCTATGTTTACTAAGGGAAGGCAGAGAGCGAGGAACGATTCCTTGCGATTGAATCACTACCTACAAGATTAGTGAATTAAGAAGATAAATGAATAGGGGGAGAAGTTCACCCTTGTTGATGACCGGAAGCAATTTGCCACTGAATGTTGGCAAGTTGTTCTTCGATTGCTTTGGATAGTGTGAAGATGATGCGATCCACATACTCTTCGACGGAGTTGTCGACTTCTGGGTTGATGTCGAAAAAGGTTTACCGATCGGGATCGGTCATTCATCGGTTTCGAAGGGTTTAAGTGTTGAAGACGATGGTCGTTGCTTCCTTTAAAGACTCCTCTTGAGAGGGAGGAGATTATCTTGAGCATTCAAGAGGGGAAGAGGGAGAGATGTGGCCGGCCAAGGGTGAGGGCGTGGAGAAAGAATTAGGTTCAGATTTTAGATGAAGAAAGGCGGAGGGAATTTGGGAAATTTTAATTCCTCTAATTGATTCCTAACATTGGAATTAATTAAAGAGGAAAGGGATGAGAGAGGGGGCGGGTAGGAGAGAGGAGGCTTGGGATTTAATTCCAAAAGAAAAAGATTGAATTTTGGAAATAAATAAAGGAGGCGGGGCTTTGGGAATTTCGGCCAAGAGAGAGGGGGATGGCTTGAATTATTTCCAAGAGTGTAGATTGTCTTTTGAAAATAATTCCAAAGAGAAATAGGAGGGGGACGGCGGCATATGGAGAGGGAGGAGTGGTTTATGGAAGCATTTAAGGCTTTCTTTATTTAGGAAATTAAATTTAGAAAGAAAGATCTTATCCCAATTTAATTTAAAATTCAAATATGATAGGATTTGAAAACTTTCTTAAAATAAGATTTATATTTTAGGTAATAATTTCAAATTCAAATAGATTTGAATTTGCTCATTAATTGAGTTACCTAAAATATGAAAAGTTAGTTTATGAAGGGCTTAATGGCAAGTGATGGTGGAGGCATAACCAAGGGGGTGGGGGCCGGCGGTTTGGGCTAGGGTTTTGGCGAGAGGGGCGGCGTCTAGGTGGGGGAAGGAGTTGATTGAGGTGGTGGAGGTGGGATGAAGCCGACGGATGTGGAGGGGGAAAAGATTTGGGGATGCGGCGGTTGGGGCTAGGTAAATCGTGGATTAGAGGAGGAAGATTAGAAAAAATAAAAAGATAATTAGCCACGAACCCGAACTCTTCCAAAGTTGATGGGTGATCTGATTCTCTCTCCAAGGGGTCTCTCTTCCAATCTCTCTCAGGCTCTCAAAAGAACTCTAAGCGCAGAAAATTTGATCATTCATTCATTAAAAATTCAAAAGAGAACATAAAGGCTATATATAACCCATACAATGGATGAAAAAATAAAAGACGACATCGTCCTTTGGGCTTACACTTGGCCACCCTTAAGGGGTAAAAAGGGGAAATGACTAAAGCAAATATAAATACAAATAAATAAAAACAAATACATATGACGACTTAAAAATATATCGGCGTGATCGTGGCCGTAGATCGGCGGCCACGCCTCTGATAAACTTTCCAAGCTCCGATGTCCCCTTCATGATGACATACTAAGAAATAAAGAAAACCAATAAGTTGATTGACAATTGTGTCTAACAACAAAACTAGAAATAGCAGAACTCTGAGTATAGTCTCATAGAAAGAAATATCATTGAAAGAAAAGCACATCTACACTGAAATGTCTATGAAGGAAACCATTTGCCAACATAGCTAATTTGATAATAGCTCATTTCAACTTGATCGTTAATTAATCAAGCTAAACTTTAAAAGATAGTTTGAGCTCGTTTTCTGAATGAGCCAAACACAAGTTTTGTTTAGTAGTATTTAACTCATCAACATCTCAAATATATTTTTTATCCAATGTTTATGTTCTAAAGGCATTAAACATATAGAAGTTTTTTTGAAATTTAGTATTATTTGAGTTGGACATTATCCTAAAGAGCTTAAAGTGTACCAAACATCATCATAAGTTGTTCTGACATGATCGAACATGTCCAAGCTTGAACTGTGCTAAGTTCAAACGCAAGCCAAGCTCTAACACAAACCAAGTTCGAATACATGTCAAACTCAGCTCATTTGCACTCCTATTCTGAGGAAAACAACAACGACAGAAGGCATGACCCAAATAGAGCTACAGTGCCTATAGAAATCTGGCAACTTGCTAGAGTTTTGCTAACAGAAGAAAATCCCTGATGGGAATTGGAATATTTACTTCAGCAAAATCCCAGATCTAGTGAATCCCGCAATTTCCAAATCAACAGCAATAACACTAAACATCCAAATCAATAGATGAACAATTAAAGGGTTGAATGCGTGTTGAAGCTAAAGGAATTTGAAACAATTGAACTAGGGAATCCAAGAAATGTATTGAAATGGCCTGCAGCAGCAAGCCAAATGTAATGAGGTAATCAGATCATCATCATATGAATGTTTTACAAAACAAAAGTAGAACATATGACACAAAACTCATAACCTCTAAAAACTCATAATATTCATCTCAATGTTCACTTTTTATGTTTCTGACCAGCATACTTTTTATATTTCCATCAAAGGCCTTAGGTAGCCATTGCATCTAGGAAGCCTAAATCATGTGCTTTGTCACTTCAGGGCAAAACATTGGAAATTGGCTGAGTTGATACTGCAATTAGAAATGTCTTGGTTTTATACCTTGATAAAACTTCAAGCATGCTATGTTAATTATTGCAAAATATATTTTTTTTGTATTTGATAATCTTATTAGAAGATTAGTCGTATTAGATCCAGCCTATGTTAAGAAAGTAAAGTCAAACCTAAGAAGACTTGATTAAAAAGTATTAAAAATGATCTTCTTTTTTAGGTTTAAATAAGAATTTGACTCTTAATAGGACACAATTAAGAAAAATGATTCATCTAGCCGACCCTACATTGTGGGATAAAAATTTGTTGTTGATGATATATACTTTTGTATTTGATAAGTCAATGGTAGGATGATTTATTTCTTGTTGCTTCATATTTATGGGAAATTTGGAAGTTTTAGATTCTGCCTATGTATCATCCTTTGTCAGGATGAGAAATTCAATGGAACAACTAATTTGAAGCACTAGGTTGTCATCTTGTTGTTCTTGACATCTTTTTATTCTAAGTTAGATATTATTTCTCGGTATACTCTCGTGGCAATGAAAATCTGCAGAAGAGTCAATGAAGATCGTCAAAACAAGAATACCAAGAGATCTTAAGGATGACAATTTTGGTTAAAATTAGATCTTTCTAGGTAAAATCATAGAATATTGTTCTGGCAGAGATTGAATATTATTACTAATTTGCCATTGTTTCTGCTTGGTGCTCAGGGTTATATTTATCATCCTCATAGTTCTGTCCGTGCTACTATGTTTTTTTAGAGTTCTTCAATTGTCTTTGTTAGGGCTTCTGACTGAGATTTCGGAGATGATAATTTTTTTTCCTGAGACTTACATGTTCCTTGGTAGTATTTTGTTACATTAAATTTGATTCGAGTTCTCTTTTTGACACCAGGTTGGTGATAATGTGGGTGATTGTGCTGCTCGAGGAGCTGATCTTTTTGAGAGCATAGCTGCAGAAATCATCAGTGCGATGATACTTGGAGGAACAATGGCTCAGCATTGCAAAATCGAAGGTAAGGGTTGCCTACAACATGATTTTTTTTTTTTGTTAAGATTATATATACAACTGTTCTCTGTGATTTTCTCTCCATAGATGCATAATTGTAATTATTTTTCAATTAAAAAAAAAAAGAATACTCTTCTCGTTTTCTTAGTACTTTCTGCAAATAAAAGTAAAAAAAAAATGTTCTTCACTTCTAATTTGATGAATCAGTTGTTTTGTACTTAGAATCATTCAACCGCCTTAGATCTCCTTGCTCTTTAATTTCTGTAAGATACACTAAACTGATTAATTCATTTCCAGATCCATCAGGGTTTATCCTATTTCCTCTTGTGGTCCATTCTTTCGACCTTGTGGTATCTTCTGTTGGAATACTCTCGATTCGAGGAACACGTGAACTTGGGTCTAAGCTTCCGGTGGAAGATCCTATGGCGATTCTCCAGAAAGGTTATTCTGTCACAATAGTTTTAGCCGTTATAGCTTTTGGAGTGGTAAATCTTCACAATTTTTTGTTTGTTTTGAGTTATATATCCTAATTTATTATTTATTGGAATTCCGTGTTTGTTGTGGCTTTCATTTTGACAGTCTACTAGGTGGCTTCTTTATACTGAACAAGCACCTTCTGCATGGTTAAACTTTGCGTTATGTGGATTGGTAGGCATCATAACAGCCTATGCTTTCGTCTGGATTACCAAGTATTACACAGATTACAAGCATGAGCCTGTACGAACTTTAGCACTTTCAAGTGCTACTGGGCATGGGACTAATATAATAGCAGGTGTAAGTCTTGGTTTGGAATCAACAGCTCTTCCTGTTCTTGTGATTAGTTTTGCCATCATCTCAGCATACTGGCTTGGGCAAACTTCTGGCTTGATGGATGAAACTGGGAGTCCTACTGGTGGCCTCTTTGGTACAGCTGTTGCTACCATGGGAATGCTTAGCACTGCAGCTTATGTTCTCACTATGGACATGTTTGGACCAATTGCTGACAATGCTGGTGGAATTGTTGAGATGGCACAGCAGGTATTGTTGTTGTGCCTAATGCTTTCGAAGTTGTCTGTCTTGAGATTATCTATATTTATTTTTTCCCTGAGATAGTACAAGATTAAGGCTTTATTTCGAACGGCTTTTTTATTGCTTCTTAAAACGGTTTTTTAGTTCAAAAATTAAAATTTTTATACAAAAAAGCCGCTTTAAGAAGCATTGAGAAAGCTGTCCCAAAACGAAGCCTAAAACTAGCCTCACTAGGTTGACATTTTCCATTCCTCATTTAGGCTTCGTTGGGACCGCTTTCTTTCTGCTTCTTAAAGCTGTTTTTTAGTACAAAAATTAAAATTTTTGTATTAGAAAGCAACTTTAAGCAGTAAGAAAGTGGTCCCAAACGAAACCTTAGATTTTTGTCTGTAATCTTGCACACAGTCTAGTTTAACCGTACTATGTTTTGACTAGGGTTCATGAATAGAATCTAATGGCCTTCATTTTTTTTTTCTCTCGGACAATATGTTCTTGAAGCCTGAAAGTGTTCGAGAAATAACAGATGTCCTAGATGCTGTGGGCAACACCACCAAGGCTACTACAAAAGGTTTTGCTATTGGCTCTGCTGCCCTTGCTTCTTTTCTTCTGTTCAGCGCATATATGGATGAAGTGGCTGCATTTTCTCACCTCCCTTTTAAGCAGGTTATAGCATTTAGCACTCAGTCATGTATCATTTCAATCAAATGCTGCCTTTAGGTCTATATTTGATTCTGCATTGGTAGTTTTGCAGGTGGACATTGCAATCCCTGAGGTTTTTATTGGCGGGTTGTTAGGCTCAATGCTTATATTTTTATTTAGTGCTTGGGCATGCGCAGCTGTTGGAAAAACAGCTCAGGAAGTTGTTAACGAAGTCCGTAGACAGTTTATTGAGAGACCAGGCATTATGGTGGGTAATGTTGTTCTAGTCATTCCTTAAAACCATTTTTATCATGCATTGGCAACTTATATTTAAAAGTTTTTCGGTGACAGGAATATAAAGAGAAACCAGATTATGGCCGTTGTGTTTCGATTGTGGCATCTGCATCTTTAAAGGAAATGATAAAGCCTGGTGCTTTGGCAATTTTATCACCTATTATAATTGGTTAGTCATCTATTATGTGTCTCCCATTTGTTTTTGATGCCTCACAGGGGTGTAAGTGAGCCAAGCCGGCTCGAGCTTGACTTGTTTATGGGCTCACGAGCCGAGCTTATCGAGCTCACGAATCAAGCTCGAGTTCGAGCTTGATCCCGCTCGGCTCATAAGCTCGCGAGCCGTCTCGAATAAATATGAATATTTTAAAATAATTTTATTTATTTTTAAAATTTAAATATTAAAAAAATTAATAAAAGCCACCTAAGTTTTATTTAAATGTTAAATATTTCATATTTTTTTTCTAAATTTTGACTAAGTTTTAAAAATCCCGCTTAAGTTTTAAAAATCCCATCTAATTGTTAAAAATCTTGCCTAAATTTAAAAATTGCCTCCCATGGCTCGCGACCCCGCTCGAGCTCGCTTACAGTGAGACGAGCTCGAGTTTGAGCTTGCCTGTCAAGCTCGACTCGAGTTCGCTTTCCAACTAACGTGATGAGCTCGATAAGGGCCTAAACTCGACTCGACTCGTTTACACCCCTACCTCACACTAACTGAAACATTATACACTTTTTAGAAAAATACTTTTACAAGGTATCTTTTGTAGCTTATGAAACTGCTGGTCTGCAGGCTTCCTTTTCAAGATGTTGGGTCAATTCACTGGTCAGCCACTTCTTGGTGCCAAAGTTGTGGCATCTCTCCTAATGTTTGCGACGGTGTCAGGCATACTTATGGCTCTGTTCCTAAATACTGCTGGAGGTGCCTGGGATAATGCTAAGAAGTTCATAGAAACTGGCGCACTTGGTGGTAAAGGTAGCGATTGTCACAAGGCAGCAGTTACTGGGGATACGTAAGTTTTTCATTCCATAATTTTTTGTAATGCTTCATCAACTATTCATCTGTTCGAATTATGTTAGTATGCCTTATTTTTCCTTCATTGCGCATTGCCTATGAGTTTTTGCCTATGATGCACCGACACTTCTCCTCAAAGAGGCGTGCAGTGTCCGACACTGTGTCCGACACGACACTCGTCCGACACTCCTCCGACACGTGTCGGACACGTATTTGGCGTGTCCGATTAAAAAATATTAAATGCAAATTGGACACGCGCGTCCGACATGCGTATCTTAAATATTTTATGAATTTTTTAAAATATAATTTCTTGTATTTTGCGGGATTTAAACTAAATTTCTTATTTTCTATCCACAACACCAAATCAATATCCGCACTTAATACCCAATCATCGAATATTCTCATTTTCATTTCTTTTTGGCAGTGAATGTATTTTCATCTCCTCTCTCGGTGACTGATAAATGGCATCGACGTCTGTCTCTCAATGCCTAAAATATTAATTGTTGTTTTTTGAAACTTACCCAAAAAAAGCTAATGTACATGCTAGGTATCGCTAGGTACATGCTCGGTACCGCTAGGTGAACCCTGTCAGGGGGGCAGCTAAATGATTTTTTGCTTATATTTTTGTGGTTGTACTAGATATTTTGTAGAAAACATCTTTATGTTATAAGCTAAACAAGTTATCATGAAATTGATTTATTATTGCTTGTCATTTTTAAAATAATGTCACCTTAATTTTTATATATTATATTAAAAAATTATTATGCCGCCGTGTCCACGCCGCACCCGTGTCCTATATTTTTAAAAAATGCCATGTCCCGTGTCCGTGTCGACGTGTCCGTGTCAGTGCATCATAGGTTTTTGCATATTTTTCTGTTGGTAAGGGGATATTTAATTGGCCATATTCAAAGAGCTGCACTTTTTAAAATTTCTTCTTTCCAATAAGTTAATATGCACTCCGGATTAACCTTTTTGAAAACAAGATAAACCCCGAAATCCTCAAATAATTTACTATCCATGAGAATAACTGAAACAGAAAAGGGCCTGGGTCCATATTGGACAAATGTTGAATTGCTTCAAAGCATGTTGTATGACAACATTCTTATGATCAGTTGTTTTGATTTTTACATCTACCACATTTCTGTTCTTATATTTTGCTTGGGAGTCTATGATGAATACAGTGTTTTATTTAAAATGTTCTATTTCTTAAATTCTAATTCCTTATTAATGCGCAAATTTCTGTCAAATGGCGCAAATTTCTGTCAAGTGGCAGAAATGTATGAAATCAATAATCTAGTGACATGGTTGCAAGCTTCATAACAAGTGCTGATTCATGCATTATGACTTCGTTTGGGACGGTTTTTTTGCTGATTAAGAGCTTTCTAGTAAAAAAATTTAATTTTTATACTTAAAAGTTATTTTGAGAAATAGTAAAAAAGCTGTCCAGGGACTGAAACACCTTTTGAGGCATTGCCAATACTTTTTTTTAATATTTCTGTTTGTATTTACTGCTTGTACTTTCATCATTTATTGTGCTTAATAAATTGCATCGCTCTGCTGGATCAGAAGCCCATCTATTCACTGATGTTAGTATCATTAACATTCATTTGTTAAATGTTTGTGTACTCAGAAGCTTCTCATTTCATACATCATGTTCATAAAAATAGCTTTCTAGTTTCCTGTTAACAGGTTTAATTGTGGAAGCCCTGGAAGGCTTAGCTCTGGTTTTCTTAGGCTTCGTTTGGGACGGCTTTCTTACTATTTTTTAAATCAGCTATTTACTACATTATTACGAAGTAGTAAGAAAGCCGTCCCAAACGAAGCCTTAGTCTGGACACACAAAAATCATATTTTATTTTTTGTAATTTAAATATTTTTTACATGATATTCTTCTATTTGCAGTGTGGGAGATCCATTCAAAGACACTGCAGGTCCTTCTCTTCATGTCCTTATCAAAATGCTTGCTACCATTACTTTAGTCATGGCTCCCATCTTTCTGTGAGAGATTTTCGACATTTTCCCCAGTTCACTTTATTATTTTGGTACTCCCTCATTACTGTAAATGCTCATTGGTCATCGGTTGCGCAGCAACTTCATCGATGGACAGTCCTGTTTTCTTATTATTGTTATCCTGAAATACTTTTTTTCCCCCTTACCATTAGAATAATTTTAGAACATGAATGCCTAATTTGGTGTTCAGGTTATTTTTGGGTGGCTGAGAACTTCATGAAATGTAGAGTTAGTATCATGCTATATGGTGCTTGAGATTGTCACACAAATTTTGATCTGCTTGTTGATCAATTTATATCCACCCTATAAACTAATGGTTTGGATATTTTAAGCTGTATTGATTGTATGTAAAACAGAAGTATTTGATAAAACCCATTAGTTTACTCAACTTGCAATGAATGAATCATTTGCACAGATTTTACAGTGTGTTACACAAGTGATTACTCTTTCTTACAGGAACATCCTTGAAGTTCTTCCTTGGTAAGATTGTGTGGTAGAAGCTTTTTGATTGTTTATCACTAATCTAATTTTATGCAGCTGATCATGTTTATATAGAATTTTAATTTAAAAAAGGCTAAATTAGTTCAATTTAAGCTAATCTAATTTCATGCAAATACTTATGTTGCTTAGCAGGGGTGGACCCACCTTAAGCCTGAGGGGGTGGCAATTATGATTCTTTAGGTAATTTATTCCCCTCCATCTATTTTTTAGTCTTTATTACAAGAGTTTTTAGACAATTGTCCCCTCTAAAATTTTTAAAATACTATGGTCTTTAGGCAATTGCCTACAGCATAACTAAACACATTGTGTAGAGGTATTATTGTTAGGAAACGATGTAATAAATACAAGGAGAAATCAAAAATATCTTTATAACCAAAATTTGTTCCGGCCGAACCCCGCTAGGGGGCGCTGACCCCTTGGACCCTCGACATATCTACGAAGCGTATGTCGATCAAGGATATGAACAAATAGGGGTCGAGCCAAATTCAAGGCAACTTCAACATACATTTTGTAGAATTTGAATGATTAATCAATTACATTATATATATGAAAAAAAATCTCTATATTTTTACTTATAAGTTTGACCCCCGTGCGAAAATTAAAATTAAAATTAAAATTAAAATCATGTGACTAAATAGAATTATTGTGAAAATATAGAGTAAAAATAATGAGGCTATGCTTTAAAATAGATATATCGAGGCAGTATTATAGTTTATGCTCTTTCGAAAAAATTATCTATTCAAGCATAGCTTTAGATGAAAGTTTTAGATCCAATAGTTTCTAAGAATACGTGTTGTTCTCCTTCTAAACACGCCATATGTGTTGGGAGTCCTGGGCCTTTAGCCTTGTTTTTCTACTAAAGAAGCTTCAAAATGAATATTGTCCTTGAAATCTTAAAATTGGAGGGCACTGTAGCATTTGGTTGCATCTTTAAGCCACAAAATTTGGTCCCAACTGGCAAGAGCATAGTCCACTCATATTAACATTACATGACCTTTTGAATGTCAATATATAGCTCTAGATGGCATTGCACATTTGAATCATATAATCAACCCTCATCTACATCATGCAAGTCTTGCTTGTAAAGTGAGATCATAGGACTCACATTTCCTTCCTTTCCGATCGCAACCTTAATTGCATTACATCAAGACTAAGGCTTTGTTTGTGATGGTTTTATTACTGATTCTTAAAGTAGCTTTATTTTTGTACTAGAAAGCTGTTTTAAAAATCAGTAAGAAAAACGTCCCAAACGAAGCCTAAATGACATGCTTTGAATCATTAGGTGTAGTTAGAAGACATTTCTTATCCATAGAGTGTATGCCTCGTCATCAAATTTTTTATTATACTCAATCCCCTACAATAAATAATTTTTAAGGTCTAGATCCCATTTCTCTTCTTAGGCATTTTTCTCAGCTTTCCTAAGTCAATTTGGATGGCTCATTTGCCTTCAACCTTGAGATTAATGTTAAGTTTCTTTTCCTATCGTCAAACAACCCTCGCCTTAGGGATTTTGACTCGTATTTTATATGTCACCGTTGATGATGCCATATTATTATTATTTTGCTTATTGTTTTGTTTGGCTGTGTGGTTTGTATTATGCTAAGTTATTTAACTCATTCGCCCATTTAGATAGGACAACGAGTTTAAAACCCTTTGTATTGAATCAGGAAAAATGAACCAAAGTCGTTAATAAGAGTATTTTTGGCCTTTCATTAGTTGTAATTAATGACACTATAAAAAATTTAATGAAAGGCACAATTTGCATAAGATTTTTTTTTTTTTTTCGGAAACTAGGATATCTATCCGCTGCCACTCAAAGGAACAATTATTAGGTCAGGTCACCTGACGAAGCTCTACATCCGGACGCCAATAACATGTCGTCATGTGTTCTTATTTCTTTATCGTGCGGCCCAATGACTGGACCCAGACCCGGACCCGGTATTGCTATGTATTGGCTGATTTGTGCAGACCAGGGTATTGCTCGATATTGCTCGGCAATAACGAGAAATATCATTCTGTTAAGACCAATACCTAGCAATATCGAGCAATACCGAGCAATTCCCCAATTTTGCTAGGTATTGCTCGGTATTGGTCTTGAAAGAGCGGTATTTCTTGTTATTGCCAAGTAATACCTAACAATACCAAGCAATACCTAGCAGTACACGAACATAGCAATATCGGGTTCCAGTCCGGGTCACGTCATCGGGCCGCGCGATAAAGAATAAGAGCACGTGGCGACATGTTATTGGCGTGTGGATGTAGAGCTACGTCAGGTGTCCTGACCAAATAAAAGTTCCACTCAAAGGGAGTATTTGACAGCATAACTAATACCTCGGTAGAGCCTAGCGAGGCCAACCATCGGCATCGGGCCCACACTTGCTTTGCCCAGAGGCAAGGCCGTAGTAGAGGGGCTTCGAATCCGGGATGAAAGGGTTCTCAATCATGCTCGTCCACCAACCACCCTAAGACTCATGGGTTGCATAAGAAATTTGAAAAGTTTAGGGTTTTCATAAAAAGAAAAAAAAAACAAAATAATAGATTTACTAAACTTTGGTGACTTACCAATAAAACTTTTTTTTGTTGCATAACACATTTGAATAAACTAAAGAAAAAAAATCACTTACAAACCCTAATTATGATCGAAATCGCGAGAAATTAATATTTTAGCCAATTACTTAAACATTATCTCATGAGATGACATTTTAATTTTAAATGATTGAAATTTAAGGTGAAATTAAGAAGACCCCTACATCACTTTACTCTCTCATGATATAGTATCTTAATCCATTGCTAATATCATATAAATTTATATAATTAGCCAATAATATTTTTATTTATAACAACTTTTTCAAATGTAAAAAAAATACATATATTTTAAAATTTCAGCAAATATATTACACATATTTAGCATATTATAAAGAGTCATAAAAAGTGTAAAAAAAAAAAGCTATAACATTTTAAAAATATATTACATAAAAATAATTCAATTTCAATTGTAAAAAATTTAGTATTTTAAACTTTCTTATAAATATATAAAATTATATTAAAAAATCCCTTTATCCAAAAATTTTAATCAATCAATAGTTATTTTTTTTTTTGGGAAATTAAAAAAAAAATTAATCATTAATTAAAAGTATTATCTATTATTCTATTTAAACATATATAGATAATGTGGAGAGCTTCTTACCGCGGAGGTCGGAGTCGGAGGCTTAGAATTCCCTAAAAGGAGGGAAATGTGATTTTTGATTTTATAGATAAAGAAGACGAGAGAGAGAGAGAGAGCGAGATGGCAGGATCGGCCGATGAAGAAAACTTCTCTATGAAGATGGATTCCGAGTGGAACGAAGAGGCCGAGGAGGAGCTTCGGGCCATTGAGTCTGCCTACGCCGTTACAAAGCGGAAAAATTCCGATTTCGACCTCGAGGAATCCTCATCGCAGCGCCGCCGCCTACCCGGCTGGGCCAACGCGGCTTCACCATATGGAAGAAAGACGCACGATCTATACGATGGAAATGGCCATCATATTAGCAAGATTGATGGGTCTCCGTTACCTTGCCCTAAGAATGGATTTTGTACTTTCTCTCCGACACCTTGCCAAGGTTCATAGTTTCGTCTCGGATGTTGTTTTATCCATTTTCTTATAAGTCGTTATTTCTTCCGGCAACAAATGAGGGTAATTTAGCTTTTAGAAACATTTGGGGGGAAATATATGAGGGTTTAGTTTTTATTCTTTCCAGTTTCTTTGATTTGTGTCGTCGAGGGTTTCGAGAATTTGGGGTAGAAAGACGAGGGTTTCTTATTTAATGAGATATATTAATTAGATTTTCAAATTAATGTTAATTATCAATATTAATTAACTAGATTTATGCTAAATCCTGCCATTGATAGCAGAATTTTGGCAGGGTTTAAGCAATTAATATTTGTTAATTAAAATTGTATTATATTAACCTAATCAATATTATTTTTAATTTTTCTTTAAATTGTCTGAATATAAGTTATTTTTTAATTAGCTTAGTAAATCAGGAATTAATTATTAGCTGATATTTTTAATTAGATTAATCTTGATTTAATCAGTCTAATTACTTTTGATACAAGCAACATCCATTTAAGCGGCTGCATTTCTTACTTATTGGATGTTAATTTCCTTACTGTACTTTTTAGTTTTTACTTTTGTCTGGCTTCAGAGGTGAATCAACTTATTTAATGTTTCACCCTTTCATTGCCTAGTATGTGCTTTGAACCTTTTAACCTCACACAAAATGCATTTGGTTTCTTTGTAATTACATATGATATGTATATTGAATATTTATTTTCTACCACCTAATTTTTCAAACCAAAGTTGAAGGCTGCAAAAACTATTATTTGATTCACTTTTCTTATGTTGCAGCATTTTTGTAGTGGTTGGTTTGTGTTCTTTTATGTAATCAAGGAATCACTTTTCAATAATCACGTTTGCTGGTTACATATGCAATGCATCTTTGTATTTAAACTTCAAATTCATCTTGAAAAGTAAATCTTTAAATTTCGTTTGGGGTTGGCCTTTATAACACATAGGCCTTATCAAAGATCAGCCTTGTAACTAATTGCCCCACAATTGGTTTTATTCTTCATAGAGTTGGATGTGAATTACAAATCAGAACAGCTATCCGTGGAGGTATATATGAATCTGATTAACCAAAATCTTATATCTAATTAACTTTTATGTTGTGGTCCAGATTATGCTAGGGTTAAACGAGCATGATAATGTTAAAGCGGTAGTCCCACTAAGAAGGGTTCCTGGCTTTGTATGTATCTCCTTGTTTGTTTGATTTCCTCCACACTATAGTAGTAGTATAGTGGTAGTAGTATAGCATATAGTAGTAGTAGTATAGTAGTATCTATGATGCACCGACACGCCTCTTAAAGAGGGTATGCAGTGTCGGACACGGACACGCGTCGGACACGGCATGGACACGTGTCCGACACGGCATTGGAGTGTCGGAATTTAAAACATTAAAATTTAAATCGGACACACGTGTCCGGTTATTAAATGATAAAATCGTCCGTTCTATTTAGCCTTTTTGCGAACGAGAAGCCCTATTTTTCCGATCCACGAAAGAAATCTTCTAGGGCGGACCGGGAGAGCTCACAGTCGACGCCAAACGGAGCTCGCTGCCTTCGCCTCCCATTCCTTCATCATTTCTGCTCGGCCAAGCAGAGCTCGTCTTTCCCATTCCTTCGTTCTTACGTTATTTCTGCTGTCATTCGAGGCAAAGTTTGCAATCAAGGCTAAACAGATCACCTTCTGCGCGCAAGAGAGACAAGAACTGTAAGTGAATTTCGCCATTTCTTCTCTTCATTGTTGAAAAACCTAATGTACATGCTCGATACCGCTCGGTATCGCTAGGTACATGCTCGGTACCGCTCAGTAAATGCTCGGTACTGCTCAATACATGCTCGGTACTGATAGGTACATGCTCGGTACTGGTAGGTACATGCTCGGTACTGGTAGGTAGACGCTCGGTACTGGTAGGTACATGCTCGGTACTGCTAGGTACATGCTCGGTACTGGTAGGTATATGCTCGGTACTGCTAGGTACATGCTCGGTACCACTCGGTATCTTAACATACAAACAGCTTACGAACTTTAAAAACAAGCAGAACTTTAAAATTACTCTTACAATAAAATTTTGTTCCGGGGGCAGCCCCGTAGGGGCGCTGCCCCTTGACCCCGCGACCTGACCGGGTAGGTCGAACCCAGCCAGGGGGCAGCGCCCCCTTGGACCCCCGGCAGACCGGTATATTGTTTTATTCATGTTGCGATTTTTTTTATTTCACTTCATATCATTTTAATTTGATGTATTCATATGCATGATTGGTTTGTTAGCAAAATGAGCTCGACTGCTGGCGGGAGTGGATTAGGTGAAGGTTCAAAAGAGCCATCTGTAGAAACTGATAAGTCATTATGGATTCATGTTACAAAGTTAGGAAAAACATTTGAAGGAGGAGGGAATGTGTCATTTAAATGCAATTATTGTGGTGGCACCTACAAAGGATCTTATTCTAGAGTGAAGGCACATCTACTTAATGTTGACTGTAACGGCTTCAAAACAAAAAAAAAAAGAAAATTCCACCGACTCATACTCGATCGGACACGCCGATTCACCCACCGCCTCATTCACGACATAAAAATGCTCCACTCGTTCGGTTACGAGATACACACACTCACACGTTCAGAGAAACACACAAAAATCGCAAGAAAGGATTTCAGAAACTTACCTCTCCTCCGCGCGACGCCAAGCCGACGCCGACCGATCGCCGACCCGATCCCTCCGTCGACCCTGCTTGAGCCGACGCCACCGCCTGCCGACGCTGAACCCGCCTCCGTCGCCGACCAAGGAATCCCGACCGTGCGTGATCCCTCCGCCTCTGCCCTAGCCCGACTTCTGGCTTTCCTTCCCGATCCTTCTCCCTCTCTACTATATATCTATAATATGATATATATTATATTATATACATTATAATATAATAGTATAATAATATAGATATATGTATAACGTTATGATATATATTAATAATATAATGTAATAGTATAATATAATAATAATATAATGTTATGTTATATTAATGTAACATTATAATATTATAGTATTATATTATATTATATTATATTATGATATATATTATATTATGATTTTAATATAATATTAAATAATATTTATTAAAAAAAAAAAAAGAGAGCGAGAAAAGTGGAGAGAAATGATTTTCAACAGGTGTCGAAGACCATACGCCGTCGATCTTTGATCCGGGTATGATGATTTTAAATTTTGAAGACCATACGCCGTCGATCTTTGATCCGGGTATGATGGTTTTAAACTTTTGAAGACCTCGCGCCGTCGATCTTTGATCCGGGCGGGAAGAATTACGGCAGTGCCGTCCCGATTTCTCCCTCGGTGGGGAGGAGACGCCGGGAGGCTGCCGGATTTTCCTCAAAAATACTGGACTTGAACAAATTGGAGAACATTCAATTGAGCAATTTAATTTGATTAATTTGAAATTTCAAAATTCAAATATAAAATCATTTTTTTTAAGATTTGAACGAATAATGTTGGACTTGGGCTCAAATTTGAACTTGAACCATAATTACACTCAACTATTTTTATTGATTTAAAATAAATATATAATCACTTAAAAAAATTAATGATGAGTGCAACTTTGGAGGACGCTGCAAGAAACAGTGATGGATATGCTTTAGTGTAATAGATCTCTTAAAAGTGAAAAGAATCAATGTGCTACAAGCATAATAATTTGGTGCATTTAATGAGTTTGAAGTGAATGATGCATATGCATAATCAATTCTATGCAACTCCAAGCAAGTTTGTAAATTTTGTTGCAAACAAAAATTACTTTATGTAGCAAACTTAGAAGTATTGTAAAAGCTCCTACGACTTGGTATAGAAGGCTCCCGATTTATACAACAATCCCTACAGATAAAAGAATTTGACATGCAATAAATCTAAGAAGTTGCAATGCATACGTCACATCGTATAAAGGAGACCTGTCATATACATAAATATCTTGTACGAACAAAATGTTGAATAATTACAATGACCATAAAAGCCTACGAGCCAGTGAAGGAGGCTCATTATATATTCAACATGTTGTAGGTGGATAAATATGAAAGGACTACAACTCATTTGCAAGAAGCAGCAAACAATACTTTTTACGCCACCGAATCCGCAATATGTGTGCAAGCGGACAGAAGGCGTTCGTAGGCCCCTTAAATAAAATCTCGGGCCATTTTCTAATGAAATTATTTGCATAAAATAGATCATATTTAAATATTTTAAAACGCCCCTTATGTATTAAATACGATCCCTTAAATCAAATATATCCCTGCATGTGCTCCGGTCAATGCATTAAAGTTACAAACATCAATGACCGAGAATGCTGCGTAGGGTCAAATGATACTAACCGCATGTGCTCCGATCGTCGCATATAAATTTCAAATCCAACGATCTGAAAATGCTGCACGGGTTAAATATTCAAGTTTCATCCTCCTTGAAAGGACCGGAGTTGACATAACTTGAATTACAAAATATCTCCGAAAATCCTACAAAAATAAAAGTGACCTCAAACTTCACCCCGATGATGGCCGTGTTGATCGAAAATCTCAACCGGAGGGGTCAAATTTCAAATCTCAAATGTCAAATCTTAAATCTCAAATCTCAAATCCAATCTAAAATTTTGAAATAGAAACATATCAAAATCAAATCTCTGAAATAAAATCTATCATATAAAAAACTCAAAACTAAAAATTATCCACCTCCCGCAACCGTTTGTCGGGGGTGATAAATTTGAAATTAACCTCAGCTCACAAAGAGCAAATGTCATGTCAGGTGTATCACTACGATTCATCCTCAAATAGTCTCTTGCCAACAGGGATGTGGCACGTGCCCTCTGATCGGGTGGTTTTGCCGCGAAATGGCACCATTATATTACGATCACGGCCAAAGCCCGTATGTTCCCTAAAGGCGTCAAACCCTTGAGCGATGGATCATAGGGTATATTCGATAGGCATAAAGCCCTTTTGTCAGCTAAGGTGGATTCATATATATCCCCTTAGACAAACACCAACCCAGGTCTACAAGGTATCCTTGGACGAAGCAACCCTTGGCTGCCGACAAGATGCCTTCTGTCAGGTTGGGTCGACTACCTCCTCTGACTAAGTAGACCAGGGATCACGACAGCCCGGGACGACGGAACCATGGGATCTTGATCGGGCTCGTCTTCATTCCCCCCACCACCAGTTTTAAGTTTATGGTGATAAACTCTAAATTCCAAATTTGAAACTTCTAAATTCAAAATTTAAACCCTAAAATTATTGCTATTATACGATAGGTTCATGACCTATGTGACATCCTTAACGACTAGCCTTAATCGAAAGTTCTCTCTCGTTATCGGGAGGGGTAATTAACTATAGGGGCTTGCGCCTATAGGAAACCAGAACTCAGATCAAAAAGTCCTCACCAAATGAGGGCGAAATCTCTGGGTAGTGTCTTATCTACAAACCCAATCTGCCTTCTGAAAATTCCCCCGGGATTACACATCCTAAAGATTGGAAATTTTCGGAGCCCACACTTAAAATTTATGGCCATGGAATAAAAATGTGTCCTAAGATTATTACGTCGCAGTTGATTGAATTGAACAGACAAGTTGATGAAGCTGAATCTAGGATCCAAAGGACACTCCCTAAAGAGGTACATTTGCCATCTACTCATGGCTCATCTCACCCTTCTTCCTCATCTGTGAGAGTTGATCAAGCTTTATCATTTAGAAGTGAAGGATATGAAACAAAGAAAAGAAAAGGAGTAGCCAGTAGTCCTCTAGAGAAGGCTTTTAATTTGCAGCATCGAGAGGAATTGGATGGTGAAATAGCAAGGATGTTTTTTTCAGCGGGACTTCCTTTCAACGTTGCAAGAAATCCTCATTATAAAAATGCATTCATTTTTGCATGTAACAATAACCTCGCAGGATATGTTCCACGTGGCTACAATGCATTAAGATCAAAATTATTGGAAAGAGAAAGAGCACATATTGAGACATTGCTTGAACCAACAAAAGGAGTGTGGAAAGAAAAAGGTGTTAGTTTGGTGTGTGATGGTTGGATAGATCCTCAAAGAAGACCCCTACGTGCTGAAGATTAGTTTATGTGCATACAAATCTTCGTCTTCTATCAAAGAAAACCCCATTTTATATGACAGGTGATAATAAGATGTGGGATGTTGCTGAAGATGGGTTCGAGTGCCTTGATGATATGGGATTATTGGATGTTGCAAATCTTTCTCTAGATGAACCAGAGTTGGAAGCAATGATATTCAATGATGATGATATTGAAGGCCAAAGACCAACATCTGAATCTAATTTTATCATTCCTTCTATTGAGTAGTTAGACCTTCATGTTGTATTAAATGGTTTTTTGCTTATATTTTTGTGTTTGTACTAGACATTTTGTACTAAACATTTTTATGTTATAAGCTAAACAAGTTATCAACTTATCATGAAATTGATTTATTATTGCTTGACATTTTTACTATAATGTCACCTTAATTTTTATATATTATATTAAAAAATTATTATGTCGTGTCCACGTCGCACCCCGTGTCCTATATTTTTAAAAATTGCCGTGTCCCGTGTCTGTGTCGTGTCGTGTCCGTGTCGCCGTGTCCGTGTCGGTGTATCATAGAGTAGTATAGTAGTATAGTATAGTAGTAGTAGTATAGTAGTAGTATAATAGTATATAGCATATAGTAGTAGTTTAGTAGTATATAGTAGTAGTATAGTAGTAGTAGTAGTATAGTAGTAGTATATAGTAGTAGTATAGTATACTAGTAGTAGTAGTAGTAGTAGTATAGTATAGTAGTAGTAGTAGTAGTATATAGTAGTATAGTATAGTAGTAGTATATAGTAGTAGTAGTAGTAATATAGTATAGTATAGTAGTATATTTAGTATAGTAGTATTGTAGTATAGTAGTAATAGTAATATAGTATAGTAGTAGTATAGTAGTAATAGTAATATAGTATAGTAGTAGTAGTAGTAGTATGTAGTAGTATAATATAGTAGTATATAGTATATAGTAGTAGTACATTATAGTAGTAGTATAGTAGTATAATCTAGTATATATTAGTAGTATAGTATAGTATATTATAGTATAGTAGTAGTATAGTATAGTAGTAGTATAGTATAGTATATTATAGTATAGTAGTAGTACTATAGTAGTATAGTAGTATAGTAGTAGTAGTAGTATAGTATATAGTAGTAGCAGTATAATATAGTTGTAGTAGTTGTAGTAGTATAGTAGTAGTTGTAGTATAGTATATAGTAGTATGGTAGTATAGTAGTAGTAGTATAGTATATAGTATAGTATAGTAGTATAGTAGTAGTATTATAGTAGTATAATAGTAGTATAGTATAGTATAATAGTAATAGTAGTATAGTAGTATTATATAATTATAGTATTGTAGTATAGTATAGTATAGTAGTATAGTATGGTAGTAGTTGTAGTAGTATAATATATTGTAGTAGTATAGTAGTAGTACTATAGTAGTATAGTATAGTAGTATAGTAGTATAGTAGTAGTAGTAGCAGTAGTAGTATAGTAGTATAAATAGTATAGTTGTAGTTGTTGTATAGTAGTACTAGTATAGTATAGTATAGTAGTAGTAGTAGTATAGTAGTATAGTAGTATAGTAGTAGTATAGTATAGTATTGTAGTAGTATTATTAGTAGTAGTATATAGTATAGTATTGTAGTAGTAGTATAGTATAATATAGTATAGTTGTAGTATATAGTAGTATAGTAGTAGTACTGTAGTAGTATAGTATAATAGTAGTAGTAGTATAGTAGTATAGTAGTAGTAGTATAGTATAATATAGTAGTATAGTATATAGTAGTAGTATAGTATATAGTAGTAGTATAGTAGTACTTATTCGTGAATGTATTTATTCGTGAATGTACTTTTTATCAATCGAATGTGGCACTAAATATATGGTTTTCACATAGTTTGACATTAGTATGGTCTATCACTTGAAAATCCCAATACAGGTTTGACTACTACCCTCTTTCTATAATTGTAGATGATAGTTATTGTAAGCTGGGAAGACCGACCTGGGCTATAGATACCTCTCAAAGTTGCTATTGGAGTTAATGCCACATTGACATAGCTGCCAATACATCCTCTCCCTTTTTCTCATTTTCTTTGATTTTTTAACAATGTGAGAGTGAGTGAGAGATTGAGGCTTCATTTGTGATAATTTGAAAGAAAAAAATTTGTACTAGAAAGCTATTTTAGAAAATAGTAAGAAAACTATCCCAAACGAAGCATGAATGAGAGAGTTATTATGAAGTATGTAATGGGAGCCCATCGTAAGTATTGTTTCTTGAGAAAAAGTATAACTATAATATCAAGTGTTGGATCACATTTGTTGCAAGTAACACCATAATCTTATAGACAAGAATGATTAAGAAACAAGAGATAAGAGATGAAGGATAGAGAGTCTAGAATGAAAAGTTTTGAATTTAACTAGATTGCCTGGAAGTATAAGACTAAGGCAAATGATTGTTTGTCCCAGATTCATGGTTTGACACCCAATTTATTTATAAGCTCAGGTAGAGGTACTTTGCTATAGAAAACACTATGGGGCTGTTGGATAGCAAGATTTAGGCCATGCTTGGGCCGGATTTGAGCAAAATCCGTCAAATGGCCAAAAATGCAAAACCAAATCTCATGGCAAATGAAAGATGCCGTAGAAGGAAAATTCCCCCTTTTCGTGCTAAATTCCATATTTTTGAAATTCTCTTTCTTGCCGGATTTAAGATTCTATTAGCGCGAGAGGGAAGAGTCCGCCGATTAATATGCTTTGTAGCCAAACAGCCACATGAGATTTAACAAGATTTATCATTAATATTATCAAACAGTTTTCAGGATTTAAGCCCCTCGGGATTTAGAGGATTTACAAAATCCTACTTAAATCAAATCATGAGTGCTACCAAATAGCCCCTATATGAGTTACATATCAGAGCTTATTATAAAATGAATAAACTTAACTAGTTTGTAGACAATAAAATGTGGAAATTACATAGTGGTTTGTAAGGGCTGAATCCATATGATGCTCCTTGCGACATCACTGAGATTTGCCGAGCCCCAACAAGTTGCTTGATGCTTGGGCGAGTAGCCTTGGTGATCCAAGTCGTGCAATGTGTTAACTTTGGCTACTTTGAGTGACTTAGGTTTTGTTTGTGACAACTTTCTTACTGCTTTTTAAAGCAACTTTCTAATAAAAAAAATACTCGGTCCAAGAAACTACAATAATGAAGTAAAATATATGAAACGATTGCATGACATAAATTGTTTGACATTTGTTACTACTCTCAGCTACTATCTTTAAAGATTTCAAAAAAATATTGAAGTTTAAACATTTCAATTGACTTCTGCAACATTGCACATCATTTACAAAGAATGAATGAATAGGAAATTTGAATGCTCCCATATTGTCCCCCATCTACAAAGTTTGAAAAGGAGGAGCAATAAAATAATGGATTCTTGGTCATTCCTCAGTCTACAATTCGATCATTTTCTGGCTAAGAGCCACATATCTCCATATCTCCTTCTCAACAAAATCAGCATCCAGAAACTTGGCAACAAAAGCCCAGAGCCTGTAAGCATCTTCAAAATTAGCTAGGTAACCAAATGAAGCATTTACAATGGCTATCCCTAGATTATGATCCTCTTTCTTTTTATTATCTGAAACTACTGTGTTCTCATGGAGTCTTTCCTCTTAAACTGTATCCTTCAAATGTTAATATTTTTATTTCTGAAAATTTGATTTTTTGAAGGAACCCACAGCTTAGTGAAATGTTACTTCTGTCTGCCAGCTTCTGAACAAGCACAAGATTAACCTTCTCTCCTTTCCAGTCGAACACATTGAATGCCAATGCAGGTCCTCTGTCAAATTTTACTCGTAGCCTGTAAATATTTACCAAAGAATAACCAGGTAACCAAATGAAGCATTTACAACGGCTATCCCCAGATTATGATCATCTTTCTTTTTATTATCTGAAACTACTGTGTTCTTATGGACTCTTTACTCTAGGACTGTATCCTTCAAATGTTCATATTTTTCTGAAAATTCAATTTTTTGAAGGAACCCACAGCTTATTGAAATGTTACTTATGTCTGCCAGCTTCTGAACAAGCACAGGATTAACCTTCTCTCCTTTCCAGTCGAACACATTGAATGCCAATGCAGGTCCTCTGTCAAATTTTACTCGTGGCCCGTAAATCTTTACCAAAGAATAACCATTTTCAGAGTGAGGATGCTTCAACTTCATCAGTGGAATTACTAACCAATTAGTGATGCATCTAAGTCTGTCATGTATAACTCGAAGGCCTAGAGAATCTGCATGATCCAAGCCATTGAATTTAACCTCCACTTGAATTTCTATCTCCTCATTGTTGTGTTTGGTAGACTTTCTCAGTACTTCTACAATTTCTTATGACAGCTCCTCTTTCTCAGTATAGTAGTATAGTAGTAGTATAGTATTATAGTAGTAGTATAGTATATAGTAGTATATAGTATATATAGTAGTAGTATATAGTAGTATAGTAGTATAGTATAGTAGTATAATATACAGTAGTAGTATAGTAGTATAGTATAATAGTATATAGTAGTATATAATAGTAGTAGTAGTATAGTATAGTATAGTATAGTAGTAGTAGTATAGTAGTATAGTATAGTAGTAGTAGTATAGTAGTATAGTATAATATAGTATAGTAGTAGTATGTAGTATAGTATAGTAGTATAGTAGTAGTAGTTGTAGTTGTAGTAGTATAGTAGTAGTATAATATAGTAGTATAGTATAGTATAGTAGTATAGTATATAGTATATAGTAGTAGTATAGTAGTAGTATATAGTAGTATAGTATAGTATATAGTAATAGTAGTATAATAGTAGTAGTATAGTAGTATAGTATAGTATATAGTATATAGTATAGTAGTAGTAGTATAGTATAGTAGTAGTAGTATAGTAGTAGTAGTATATAGTAGTAGTAGTATAATAGTATAGTAGTATAGTATAGTAGTATATAGTAGTTGTAGTAGTAGTATAGTATAGTAGTATATAGTAGTATAGTATAGTATAGTAGTATAGTAGTATATTAGTAGTAGTAGTATAGTATAGTAGTATAGTAGTAGTATAGTACTATATAGTACTATATAGTATAGTATAGTAGTATTATAGTATAGTATAGTAGTAGTAATATGGTAGTATATAGTATAGTATAGTAGTATAATAGTATAGTGTATAGTATATAGTAGTAGTATAGTAGTATAGTAGTAGTATATAGTATATAGTATATGATATAGTAGTATATAGTAGTAGTAATATAGTATAGTATATAGTATAGTAGTAGTAGTAGTAGTATAGTTACTATAGTATAGTATATAGTAGTAGTATAGGTTCCACCTAGTCATTTGGTAGTATAGTATAGTAGTAGTATATAGTAGTAGTATAGTATAGTAGTAGTATATAGTATAGTATAGTAGTATATTAGTAGTAGTAGTAGTATAGTAGTAGTATATAGTATAGTATAGTAGTATAATAGTATAGTATATAGTATATAGTAGTAGTATATTGTATATAGTATATAATATAGTAGTATAGTATAGTATATAGTATATAGTATAGTAGTAGTAGTAGTATAGTAATAGACTAATAGTATAGTTACTATAGTATATTATATAGTAGTAGTATAGTATAATATAATAGTATAGTAGAAGTATAGTATCGTATAGTAGTAGTATATAGTATAGTAGTATATAGTAGTATATTATAGTATATAGTAGTAGTAGTATAATACTATAGTATAGTAGTATAGTATATAGTATATAGTATAGTAGTAGTAGTATAGTAGTATAGTATAGTATAATAGTATATAGTAGTAGTATAGTAGTATAGTATAGTATAGTAGTATATCATAGTTGTAGTAGTTGTATAGTATAGTAGTATATAATAGTATAATAGTAGTAGTATAGTAGTATAGTATAGTAGTAGTATAGTATAGTATAGTAGTAGTATATAGTTTAATAGTAGTATATAGTATATAGTAGTAGTATAATATAGTATAGTATAGTATAGTAGTATAGTAGTATATTAGTAGTACTAGTATAGTAGTATAGAAGTAGTATATTATAGTATAGTACTATATAGTATAGTATAGTAGTATTATAGTATAGTATAGTAGTAGTAATATAGTAGTATATAGTATAGTATAGTAGTATAATAATATAGTGTATAGTATATAGTAGTAGTATAGTAGTATAGTAATAGTATATAGGGGTGTCAATATTTGACCCGACCCGAAAACCCGACCCGGACCCGACCCGGAAAATCCGGGTTGGACCCGACCCGTTTGATAAACGGGTCGGGTTCGGGTTCTCTAATTCGACCCGTTTGATAAACGGGTCGGGTTCGGGTTGACCCGGCAACCCGCCGGGTCAACCCGCAAACCGTTTATTTAAAAAAAAAAATGAATTTTTTGCTGCTTGACCGCTGCCCGCTCTGCCCTGCCCCCTGCCCGGCCGCTGCCCTGCCCGGCTTGCCCCCTGCCCGGCCGCTGCCCTGCCCGCTGCCCGCGTGCCGCGTGCCGAGATCGACTGCCGCGTGCCGAGATCGGCTGCCGCGCGCGTGCCGAGAAGCGGAGCCGCTGCCGCGTGCCGCTGCGGCGCTGCCGCCCGCGTGCCGAGAGCAGCTGCCGCCCGCGTGCCGAGAGCGCTGCCGCCCGCGTGCCGAGAGCAGCGTGACGCCCGCGCCTTCGCCGCTGCCGCCCGCGCAGTCGCCGCTGCCCCGCGCCGTCGCCCTACCGCGCTGCCGCGCGTCACCCACTGCCGGGTCGCGGGTCGAGTCGGGTCAACCCGGCAACCCGGCCGGGTCGGGTCCGGGTTGAAATGCTCGACCCGTTTTTGCAAACGGGTCGGGTTCGGGTTGACCCGTTTAGATCCGTGTCGGGTCGGGTTCGACCCGAACCCGACGGGTTGACCCGAATTGACACCCCTAATAGTATATAATATATGATATAGTAGTATATAGTAGTATAGTAGTAGTATAGGTTCCACCTAGTCATTTGGTAGTATAGTATAGTAGTAGTATATAGTATAGTAGTAGTATATAGTATATAGTAGTAGTATAGTATAGTAGTAGTAGTATCGTATAGTAGTAGTATTGTTACTATTGTATAGTAGTAGTAGTATAGTTACTATACTATATAGTATAGTAGTAGTATAGTTAATATAGTATAGTATATAGTATATAGTATAGTAGTAGTAGTATAGTTACTATAGTATAGTATATAGTAGTAGTATAGGTTCCACCTAGTCATTTGGTAGTATAGTATAGTAGTAGTATATAGTATATAGTAGTAGTATGGTATAGTAGTAGTAGTATCGTATATTAGTAGTATAGTATAGTAGTATATTAGTAGTAGTAGTAGTATAGTATAGTATAGTAGTAGTAATATATAGTATATAGTATAATATAGTAGTATAATAGTATAATATATAGTATATAGTATATAGTAGTAGTATAGTAGTAGTATATTGGTTATAGTATATAGTATAGTAGTATATAGTAGTATAGTATAGTATATAGTATATAGTATAGTAGTAGTAGTATAGTAATAGACTAATAGTAGTAGTAGTATAGTTACTATAGTATAATATATAGTAGTAGTATAGTATAATATAGTAGTATAGTAGTAGTATAGTATAGTATAGTAGTATAGTATATAGTATATAGTAGTAGTATAGTAGTAGTATATAGTATAGTAGTATAATATAGTATATAGTAGTAGTAGTATAATAGTAGTAGTATAGTAGTATAGTATAGTATATAGTATAGTAGTAGTAGTAGTATAGTATAATATAGTAGTATATAGTAGTTGTATAGTAGTATAGTATAGTCTAGTAGTATATAGTAGTTGAAGTAGTAGAATAGTATAGTAGTATATAATAGTATAGTAGTAGTAGTATAGTAGTATAGTATAGTATAGTAGTAGTATAGTATAGTATAGTATAGTAGTATAGTAGTATATTAGTAGTAGTAGTATAGTAGTAGTATAGTATAGTAGTAGTATAGTATAGTATAGTACTATATAGTATAGTATAGTATAATAGTAGTAATATAGTAGTATATAGTATAGTATAGTAGTATAATAGTATAGTGTATAGTATATAGTAGTAGTATAGTAGTAGTATATAGTATATGATATAGTAGTATATAGTATTATAGTATAGTATATAGTAGTAGTAATATAGTATAGTATATAGTATATAGTATAGTAGTTGTAGTAGTTGTATAGTTACTATAGTATAGTATATAGTAGTAGTATAGGTTCCACCTAGTCATTTGGTAGTATAGTATAGTAGTAGTATATAGTATATAGTAGTAGTATCGTATAGTAGTAATATAGTATAGTATAGTATAGTAGTAGTATATAGTATAGTATAGTAGTATATTAGTAGTAGTAGTAGTATAGTATAGTAGTAGTAATATAGTAGTATATAGTATAGTATAGTAGTATAATAGTATAGTATATAGTATATAGTAGTAGTATATTGTATATAGTATATAGTAGTATAGTATAGTATATAGTAGTAGTATAGTATAGTATATAGTATATAGTATAGTAGTAGTAGTATAATAATAGACTAATAGTATAGTTACTATAGTATAGTATATAGTAGTAGTATAGTATAATATAGTAGTATAGTAGTAGTATAGTATAGTATAGTAGTATAGTATATAGTATATAGTAGTAGTATATAGTATAGTAGTATATAGTATTATAATAGTAGTAGTAAAGTAGTATAGTATAGTATATAGTATATAGTATAGTAATAGTAGTATAGTAGTAGTAGTATAGTAGTATAGTAGTATAGTATAGTATAATAGTATATAGTAGAAGTATAGTAGTATAGTATAGTATAGTAGTATATAATAGTATAGTAGTTGTAGTATAGTAGTAGTATAGTATAGTATAGTAGTAGTATAGTAGTATATAGTATATAGTAGTAGTATAGTATAGTATAGTAGTATAGTAGTATAGTAGTATATTAGTAGTAGTAGTAGTATAGTATAGTAGTATAGCAGTAGTATAGTATAATATAGTACTATATAGTATAGTATAGTAGTAGTAAGATAGTAGTATATAGCATAGTATAATAGTATAATAATATAGTGTATAGTATATAGTAGTAGTATATAGTATATGGTATAGTAGTATATAGTAGTATAGTATAGTATATAGTAGTAGTAATATAGTATAGTATACAGTATATAGTATAGTAGTAGTAGTAGTATAGTTACTATAGTATAGTATATAGTAGTAGTATAGGTTTCACCTAGTCATTTGGTAGTATAGTATAGTAGTAGTATATAGTATAGTAGTAGTATATAGTATATAGTAGTAGTATAGTATAGTAGTAGTAGTATAGTATAGTATAGTATAGTAGTAGTATATAGTATAGTATAGTAGTATATTAGTAGTAGTAGTAGTAGTAGTATAGTATAGTAGTATAATAGTATAGTATATAGTATATAGTAGTAGTATAGTAGTATAGTAGTAGTATATTGTATATAGTATAGTATATAGTATTATATAGTAGTATAGTATAGTATATAGTATATAATATAGTATAGTAATAGACTAATAGTATAGTTACTATAGTATAGTATATAGTAGTAGTATAGGCTCCACCTAGTCATTTGGTAGTATAGTATAGTAGTAGTAGTAGTAGTAGTATAGTATAGTAGTAGTATATAGTATAGTAGTAGTATATAGTATATAGTAGTAGTATAGTATAGTATAATAGTAGTAGTATAGTATAGTATAGTAGTAGTAGTTGTAGTAGTAGTATAGTAGTAGTATAGTATAGTATAGTATAGTAGTATAGTTGTATAATAGTATAGTATATAGTATATAGTATTAGAAAAGTAGTATAGTAGTATAGTATAGTATATATTAGTAGTAGTATAGTATATAGTATATAGTATATAGTATAGTAGTATTATAGTTACTATAGTATAGTATATAGTAGTAGTATAGGCTCCACCTAGTCATTTGGTTAGTGAACTTTTTATTTCCTCCACCTAGTCATTTGGTTAGTGAACTTTTGATTGATCTTGATTTGTTCAGTTTTCTTATATCTAATAGGTCAAATATCCATACTGGATCAATCCTTCAATTTTTCAAGTTTGGCCCTCAGTGAACTTTTGATTGATCTTGATATATTCAGTTTTTGCATTACTGAAATCTACTATTTCTGGGCTAGTATACAAGAAGATCCAAACACAATTAACTTTTTCCCCCTTAAAGTTATCTTAGATGCCAAAAAAAAACTCTGGTGGCAAGGAGCTTCTTTAGATGCTTATTTGATAATTGAACTTTGCTAACTCTAGTTGTATTAGCTCTTGTCTAATTATTTATTTTGTTAAATTGACAGCTTATTTAACACCAAGGCATCCAGTATTTACTTTTGGTGGACGCACTGTCTACAGCAAAACCTCTGCTGAGGTGGAGCAAACAACAAAAGAGATTTTGGATAAAATTGAACAGTTGAAACATGATGCAAATGAAATCTCTCTTGGATTTGATTTAGAGTGGAAACCTATTTTCTCAAAAGGTTGGTTCCATGGTGCCTTTTCTTTTGAAAGTTATCTTCTATTTATTTATTCAACATGCAAAAACATTGGAATTCGTTCATTTATATAAGAATTTTTTTGTATATTGGTAAATAAGCTTCCAAGTCCTAATCCTATCCCTTTATTTTGGAAAGCAAAGAATTGTTTAGACTGAACTATCTACTAGTTTTATGAAAATTGAGTAGCTATTTCATTTAAACATAATTTGAGATTTCCAGGGACAGCACCTCGAAAAACTGCTGTATTGCAAATATGCATGGATTCTTCTGATTGTTATGTTATGCACATTATTCATTCTGGTATACCCCCTATATTGAAATCACTCTTGGAGGATTCTTCATCTTTCAAGGTAATTTTGCACCTATAAAACAAGAAACCTATTTTGCGTAGTGGTTAATTTATTCTAGCGCAGATGATTCAATCCGTTATTTTTGGTTTTACGAAGGTTGGAATAGGAATAGCCAATGATGCAACAAAGATCTCAAGGGACTACAATGTTTGTTTAACATCGTTAGTAGATTTGTCAAGATATGCAAATTTCAAGCTTGGTGGAGCTCCCAAGAATTGGGGACTTTGTTCTTTAATAGAGATGCTTACATGCAAACAGGTAATTCAAATGACTTATTCATGATTGTGTTTAGCCTCAACTTTCTAAAATGTAATACACAAGATAATACTTGTAATAAATAAATAGGACTACATTTGAATGATCAAGTGTTGAGATTGATCTCTATTCATGTTTATGTTATTCTTTTTCTAACATATAAATTTGCAAATTTAACCGACGAAGGTTTTACAATTAGTAGCAGCTGATTTGTATAAAGGTATGTGAAGCAAAATTTAAAATTAAGGATTGATACCGATTTGATATGACGGGCTGTTGATGACTTTCTTTCAACGTAGAATGCCAATGAATGATTGATTTAATATAAAACAAGCACGCTTGATCCAAAACGATCTCAGAGATACAATATCACTTGCCTATTACACTCCTAGAGATTCTTGCAAGACTCAAAAGATGTGCTGGGAGTGCAAATTGAAAGGTAACAAGCAAAGCAAGCTAATGGCAATGAATATGAATTAACAACAAGCCATCAAGCCAATAACGAGACATACAAACCACTATCACCAAAAACCAACACCAAGCCAAATTTAAGTCAAGCAATGAGACGATCACATGTCAACGAACCCAAAATCTAGAAGTGTCTGACCATAATGAGGGATTTTGGTGTGAGATTTCAGGAGGACATTAGAAAACCTAGAAAGATAAGATGAGTGATCATTCAATGGCACGAGGAGGAAGCTGACCACTTTCTTCAACTTAGAAGCCAAAATTGGAGCAGAAGGGATGATCGCCTAGAGGAAGCAAAAGCATGTGCTAAAATTTGAGGAACTCTATTTTTCTTAGAAGAATGCTATAAATTATAACACGATAGTAGTAACATTGCACCATCCATTTTTTTATGTTCATGATCTCCCGTAGACTATAAATAGGAGATCTCATGTACTAGTTTTTAATTCAAGTTTGCAATTGAATTAAATTCAATTTTTCCAATTCTAGTGGTACTTCTGTATCTCCCCTTCTCTTCTTTGAGTTGTTGGTCATACTCCTCTCCTATCTTTATCCATGCTAGAAGACCTATTTCTCATCAGCCTATAGTCCACGCCGTCTCCCTGTCGATCTCCTCATAGAATCTAAGGAGGCTTGAAACATAGGCCACTTTTTGTTTACTATAACCTTATATTGCTATAAATATAGGCTTAGATTCAATGGATAGAATCTAAGGAGGCTTGAAATATAAGGACGGATTATCTGAAGTTCCACTTGATCCTGTGTTTGCTAAGTTCGCATCACACTCTTTGTCACTTACTGTTTGGACTGGGACCCACATCATAGGTTTACTATAATCTTATATTGCTACTTAGGGGTTGATATTTCCTTGGCCATCCCTTTAGTAGACAACATTTGCCTTGAGTAGGATTGTATCTTCCCGTTGGTTGTAATTAATGAGATGGAAAGAAAAGGATCAAAATGGTCCCTTGACTCTTTATGAAAGACCAAAATAGTCCTCAACTATATTAAATGTTCATTTTGATCCCTCAACTTTTTAAAGATGAATCAAAGTCTCGCCATGAAATTATTTTAATTCTTTTTAAAAGACTTGAGGGATTAAAATGATTCTTTAATTTATTTAGGGATTGTTTTGGTCTTTCGTAAAGATTTAATGGACAATTTTGATCCTTTTCGCATTGAACGGAGAACGTCTCCTCACTAATAAAATCTAAGAACAACTTACACTTGGAAATGTTCCTAATTTAAGAGGACATATTTGGGTGTTGATTTGAGGGCTGATTTGGGGGGAAATAATTAAGAAAATTTGAGGGAATTGGGGGAGGCTATTTGGGTATTTGTTGTTTATTGTTTGCTTTGAGTATGTTATTTTTTTAGGGTTTGGGGTAGGTGGTGTTTGCTGAATTTAGATTGTTTTTAGGATATTTGAGCTCTAGTCGACGGCTAGTGATTTGGGAAAGCCGAATCTTCCTCTTTGACTGAAGATCCACTTGTATCTTGTCTTTTCTTTCATAAAAATTTCAATAGAAAGTATTCTTGTGTGTTTTATTCCTAGTTTTTGGTCGTTGGTTTTCTGAATTTGTTAAAAACAGACCTTCAGCGAAGGCTTTTTTTTAATTTCAGCAACCACTTCCTATCAGTTGCACGTTGAACAAGCATGCTTAGTCTATTATCCATTATTTTCTTGGTAATTTAAAGTAATAAGCATTGCGAATTGCGAAATAATTAAAAAATTAGTAGATGATGACAAATTTTATTATTATTAAATTCTCTTTCTGAAGAGATTCATTTTGATCTAAGAAATAAAGTTTAGCAGGACCATCAAATCCTTCTCTTACATTGTCCAAGTGTTAATTAATATAGTAGATATAGTATGATTTGTATATTGGACAAGGATTGATGGCTAGTATATCTTCTGAAAGTTATTGTTCATAATCCTTGAAATTTGCTTATTATTAGGATCTCACTAATCGGATCAACTGCTTACTCATCCTATTATCAATCCACTTTTACTTATGATATCCCTTTGTTATCAATCTTTCAATCTTATATATATATATATATATTACTTTCCTTACGTTTTAGCGTATTTTATCCTTTAAAGGGAAAATGTTTAGAGCATTATATCCTTACTAGTTCTTAAACTTGATGAGAAAAACTTCTTTTTTTTGGACTTCTTGTCTATATTATAGCCCAGACAATCACCTTAAGACCCATAACTACATTTTTCCTTACAGTTATTGAAGTCCAATAAAATAAGAATGGGGGATTGGGAAGCCAGTGAGCTATCAAAGGACCAACTTCACTACGCTGCTACAGATGCTTTTGCTTCTTGGTACTTGTATCAGGTACAGTCTCTATAAGGATAATGCTTTCTTTTGAACATACTTCTTTGTAGCTTTAACACAATTTGTTCTTGTATAATGGATTCCCAGATTCTGAAAACCTTTCCAGATCCAAAACCTAAAACTTAGGTTGGGAGAAACCCAATATTTTGCAAATATCAGCTCTCAATGCAGGAAGTGAAATTTCAGTTAGTCAGCACAGCATAATTGCCATATATCTGTATGGTTCCAAACTCAAGGTAAAGTTGGAAGAAATTCTGACAATTGTTAGCATTAGGGCTTACCAAGTGTAGCATAGCAAGTGCTCATAAGAACAAGTTGTACCTGACAAGAACTTCTGGGAACAGAAATCCTATGGACAAAGCTCTTAAATTAATTATTGCAGTGAAGGAAGTAAAGATTGCCCCCTGCTCACTTAAATTTGGTAAGATATTTGATACTTGAAATAGCAGTTCTGCCGTTATTCTATCAATTATAATTCAAAATAATTGCAGATTATGTCTCATGGCTCTTATCTGAAACTTTTGGGTAAATCTGAGGACATCAGTTGTGGTATGTAGAGAAATTCCTCAAGGTCAGATTTAACGAAGCAAAACCATATGAACTAACTTGTGTAGACTATAAATCCATGCTTGCCCTGTCAAACTTTGATCCCTCTTTTCAGTGAAATTATTATGTGTGGATGCCGTTCGGAGGCGAATTAGAACGCGCCACATCACCCGTTTGTTGTGTACCACGGCTATGTACCACTGTGTGCTGGGTGACATGACTCGTTATGATTCGCCTCCAGACGACCCGATACCCACATAGAATAATTTCTCCAGTTTTTAAGGCATTGGGTGAGCTTATGCTTTTCTGTTTTATCTGCAAGCTCTTTATAAAAGCTGTTTTATGGGATTCAATTTGTTTTCCCTTTGTTGGAAAAACATCTTGTTTTTTGTGTTTGTTTTATGGCAATATATCCTACCACAAAAGTAGGCAAAAACAAAATGTAGACTAGTTACCAAGCTAGCAGAAGCTCTGTTGCACATTCATTTTACTATGCTAATTATTCTAATTAGTGCTAATTGGATTTTTCTTCTAGAGGCGACTTGCCTTTTTTGAAATTTTGCAAATGTTGTAGCCGTTAGTGTTCAAGTATTCACAATGGTCTTCATCTAAATCAGCATTGTTATTTTGACTGATTTTATGACATTTAATTTCAGTGTTCTTCGAATTAATTTTTGCATATCTTTTGTAATAACTTCTATCTACATTATCTTTGTTCTTTTTTTTTTCATTATTTTTAGCATTAATTTTACATGGCATTCAATATAAGATGAAGTATATAATTATCTAGTAGCTCAAATGCTATTGAAGATAATAATAATTCATTTGTTATTCTAGTGTGAGATTTTTTTAAAAATTGAGTTATTATGGTTTTTTTTCTAAATTACATTGATTTTAATCAAATATATTTTAGATGTTATTTCAAATTTAGAAAATTTTTATCATTATTTTGATATAAATTGTGTTATCATGTCCATCAAAATTATTCAATTTATTTTGAAATAAAAGGTATCCATATATAATTTATATTAAATTGAACTCAATAAATTTTTAAGTTCATTGTTATTTTCTAGCAATTATTATTATTTGTTATTCTAGGGACATTTTTTTATTCTTTCATAATATTCCATATGGGAAAAAATAGGTTTTTTTATTTTTATTATTTCATGAATACATCTTCCGGCACAACCTAAATGGCCAAAAAAAGCATAAATTTTAATCATGACCATAATGTTTAGGCGGTTTTGATGCTATCAGAAAAGTCTGATAAATTTTATCAGAACAATTTTATAATAGATAGGTAATGTTCTTAGAAATAACAAATAATTAATTAAAAACTGTTATTTAAACTAATAATAATTAAAAAAAAAACAATCTTCTTTCATTTTCATATTATAAACAACTTTTATATTACACACCCTAAAAATAAAATTATAAATTTGTAGACATTCCATTATAAAATGTCAATAAAATTCTTCCAAGAATGACCCCTTAGATCAGTTCATTCAAACAGGTCAATGAGCTGCTTGCAGTCAACCCAATGGCACAATTAATGAGGTAAAAAAATAACAAAATAAAAAAATATTATAATTTCAGAATTTCTGCTTTACAAACATTGACCAAGTATAGAAAGAATAGTAAATTTCTTCTATAGCATTATATCATTCAGATAACTCTTTTTTTAACTGCTTACAACTTGACAAAACCAAATACTTGGGAAGATAAAACAAGGCCTATAGTGGTCTCAAAAAGAATTATACAGACAACAAAGAATAATTTTACATTTCGGGCGTTGAATGGGCATAAAAAAATGAGAAGAATAAACAGATATTTAAATTTAAAACGGGGAACAAATATAACAATAAAAATGGGTGGATATACATAGCCTGGACATTGCTGTGTATGATTTCTGGGAACAAAAAGGGGAGCATTCTCAGAGGCGCTCAGTCCTGTAAAAAATGGAAGGCTGGATTCTGAAGAAGCTCTTCTGCTGGTTTAACGTCTACAAAGTCCTTTTCTTGTAAGGAACTTGATATGTCATCGACGGAGAAGGGTATACTGAAGGCAGGGATTATCAAAGTTCATTAAAGTATTCAGAGCAAAAAAAATTATTATGTATGAAGACCGGACGTAGAACACTATCTGGAGACCAATCAAAATGAGCCACGTCAGCGGTACCAAGCAGTACCGAGCGACAGGATGATGTGGCACATTCTGGTTGGTCTCCGAAAGGCATTTAGTGTCCGCACAAAATAATTAATCACTATGAAGAAGTGTTTAAAAGCTTCGATTTTTTACCTGGAATTATCATCCAGTAAGAATGAATTGCTTACTGCTGTATTTGAATCCTCTGTCATCAAAATCCTCATGCTGGATAGAACCTGAAATTGAGCATAGAGGCATTCATATTAATCATATGAAATTATACCAACTATTACAACCTAATGGGTGCGTCGATATATATATATATATATATATATATATATATATATATATATATATATATATATATATATAAGATTCAAAATTTGAATCTTTGGCTCTATAAGAAAACCCCTTAATAACTATTATAAGGCTTCGTTTGGTTATCCGGTACCTTTTGTAGAAGATAGTTTTAAAAACATTAGTTGAAATAATGAAGGTTTGTAACGGAGAAGCACATACCAAAAAGCTTTTAAAAACAATAAAAATATTGTTTTGTAAAAAACATTTATACAAAAAGTCACATTCCAACAGCAATTGAAAAATAACTTTTCCGTCTACAATAGACTGAAGAGGCAAAATTAAGCCTTTCCAAACTAGGCCTAAAATTACTTTTCATTATAATCTATTAATACAAATATTATAATGTATCATAATTAATTTAATATGAAGATAAAATCACAACTAAAGATTAAAATCATGTTTTGGTTTTACATGTGAAGTGTTAGGGAAAGAAATGGAGTGGTATTTTTTATCCATTAAGAAGTTTTAGATGTCATATAAATAAGAGATTTTAGGTGTTAGATATATAAATACATAACTAGTGAGTGGCATCTATATAGTTCCCCTTTAAAAAAAAAATGCTCTATGCTTCTCATAAATAAAAAAGAATTAGGCTCAAGTTTTATGATAAATAAATTGGCACGGTGAATAACTATAATTAGAGTTATAAGTTTTATAAACTATAGGAGGTACAATAACTAAGCTCACAAGGAATCTATGGATTGCAGAATGATTGATCCACCAGATGTTAATAACAAATTTATAAAAAGAAATTATTTAAAATGCCTGAATAAAATATGACCAAAAATGCCAGGCAACACTGAATTTCTAGCAAAAATTAATAAGCATTATACTATAACACTTACACTTGAAGAAACGCTCTGGGTGTTATATTTATCATCCCAATATTGTGTACATATTCTATAAAGCTGTTGAACGCTTAGGACCTGCAGAGAGTAACCAAGTACAAATATGTAACAGAAGACTTATAAATAACAATACTTATCTCTAATTGCATGATACAAGAGTAGAATAAGGTAATAATACCGGGCATAGATCATTGACAATGTCATCATAGGAAATTCTGTACTTCTGAAATATCACCTGCACGACAGAAGAAAAGTTTCACATGCAATAAGTTAAATGGAAAAAAGCTTGCGGTTACATGCCATAAACCATTCATTTCTTAAATTTACTTAGTAGAAGAGATGGAGAAGAAAATAATTTTTTATGGTACTTGAAGAATATGCTCTCAGCACTTGCTACTGTTAAGTAAGATTCAATTTCCACGCAAGAAAACCTACAATTATATGCAAATTATATGAATGTTGCAAAAATCTTAAGATTTTCTGGTGGAGTGAAGATGGGCATATGAGATTTACAGATTCACTGTTTCAATACCTAGATAATAGAATCTGTAGTATTTTCTTCACTCAATACTACAAGGATAAGAGCTTAAAGTGAGTGCAATTGAATTTCGGAATCATATAGTAGATTAACAGTCTACTTTGGATTTTTTTTTTAATCCTCTTAAATTTAACAATATACCCTTCATCTCTCTTCATTCACTAACCAATTCCTCAAATTTTATGGTTGCAATTTTGAAGTTGAAAATTTTCTTCAAAAAAAGGAGTCTTGCACAAAAAATGTTCGCAATAAAATAGAAATTAAGTTCCAAATTTGACATCATCAATATGAATTAGAATTTTCTTATCTTTAAGTACTCCTGAATTAGGTTTCTAATTCGAGAATTGAGAACATCAAATGTTAGAGAGGAATTATTTGTTATGTTTATTCAATAGGTTAGCCCCTTTATTTATAAATGAGATGCAGATAACAATCAAATAAACATATAAATATATACAGCTAAATTTTCAATATGGATATTTGCCTGTGCAAATACTGTCCTTCAAGCTAGAACATATATATATATATATATATATATATATATATATATATATATATATATATCAGCTAGATTCAATTTGCTATAAAGTTTGGAAAATAGTGAGGTCCAAGAGCATTGACAAATATCTTAGTACATTATTCCTCAATGGCAACAGGTGGATTGAGGAGTGATGATCTTTAATAAGAACAACATTTATGATAATATGTCTCTTTCATCAACGCATGATTGCTAGCAAAGTGATTGTGGATTAATTATCACCATTTAAGATCATATGTCGATATTCATCGATATATTTTCTTGTAGTTAAGACTACTGACATGCAGGTAGTACTCTTGCTGACTCATCATTAAAGGTCTCAACATGTTGATCAGATCTCAAACGAGTAGATCATTTCTAATGCAAATAATGGAGCTAGCAATACCTTAAGGGTCGTTCACTACTGGAAGATTCATGGTTGACACTTGAGGAAGCTTCAACAACTTTCTCCCGATTTGCTTCAAGAAAATCAAGGGCTTCACTCACCGAAGATGAATCCTTTGATGCTGGGAAGAGTTGATGTATTACTATTGTCATCCCCATTGTAATCATTAGATTGTTCATTTGATGTATCCGAGGGTCTTTATCAAGTATTTTTTTTTAGTGACATTTGTATGTCGAGAACTTTATGTATTGTGTGGGCTTTTTATATGTTATGCATTTATCATAATCTAAACCAACCTAAATTCCTCCTTCAAGCCAAATCAGTAGCCACTGATCCTCTCCTTCCTTTGGAAAACATAAAAAAGCCAATTATGCTTTAAGCATGTTCTTAGAAAACAGATATTCCAATCTCCTTACCCAAGCCATTGTCCAGCCACCCACTTGGTCTCCTTACTCTTGTGATAAATGCCCAATGTGATGGCTTATGTAGGTGGTTGTTGATGAATGAAAGATTTTGCTAAATACTGAAATTCTTTCACCTTCAAGTGAGAAATACCTAGGAGTGTTAGCGTGCTTACCTTGGAGGGCTTACTGGGAAGGAGACAACATTCAACGCAAAGGATTGTTCATGGAGATTATCTTTGATATCATCATTACACATTTCAGGCTAGTTAAATTTGTACCATAAAGCTACTCTAACATTATCACTGTTATTTTTTCTACTTTGCAAGTAATTTCCTCTCTTAATTTGCTACACTCAATTTCGTTAAAGGCAAAATATAACTTTTATTAAGTTTTCATCTCATTACTAATCTTCGACTAGTAATTAATCACAACAGTAGTTGGTTTAACATAAAAGAATAATGACGATTTACATTTTAAAACTTCAAAGCTTCTAATCTCATCCTACGTCAAAAAATCTACACCTTCGGATAAGGCTAATAATGATCGAGAATTATGCACAATAAAATAGTTTATAATAACTAGTTTGGCATGAATAACTTTATAAGCCATCAAAATAAAATTTTGGTTATTTAACTAGATCAAGTTTACAAATCATTAGAACAGAATTTCTTACCAAGAATCCAACGGCTTGTCTTATGTGCTTCAGTTCTTCCCAGGCCGTACCAGCGTACTGTAAAAAAAGCAAACATCAGAAACCATTTTAATCTTAAAAAAATTGTCCATAGAGACTACAAATTTTCTAGTTCTCAAGAATAAAAGTTAACCCATTACCTCGGGTTTTGCTTGAGCACACCACAACTCCAGGTCAGCCAAGCCAGCTTTTACATACTCCCCATTGCTGAAGGAACAGCATTCACGACGGAGTAGGAGACTAGAGCAGAGTAAATTTTATAAGAATAATACTTTCAGGTCTGAAAAATAAGAAAATGCTAGCAACCTAAAGTAAGCAATCACCTATTGAAGAGTTGCATGTTGATGAATGAGAAAACCTGAGTGAAGACCTTTTGAATTAGAGCAGCAGGAACCTAAATTTGAAAAGGGTTAGTATAGATTTCCAGTTCAGAACAGTGAAGCAAAAAACATTCATCCACAAAACTCACATAGTTCTGCTGCAATGTCTTGAGAAGATTATTGAGACTCTCAATTATGCTTTGCCAGTGAGAGGTTTGGCCGGAATGACCAAATGATCCAGAGCGGCTGGAACCTCGGAGCATGCTTGATTTTGCTGTTCTTGGTGCCTTATAAACAAATAATAAAGATTTTCAGGGTTAGTTCTTTATATAAAATATGAGATAGCAAATAGCAGTGTATGCAGGTGAAGAACTATGAACTCGGATGAAATTTCAGAGCATAAAAAAAAGGATATTGATGATTGTCTATCACTCCTCTGTTTCAAACTAACACCCTCTATAAAAAGCTAATTGCAGGCTGACAGCCTAAGAGTATGATCAAGGAGGTGAGGATGCCTATAATAATGAATGCAAGCATAACTTTCCCAAACTTTGCTTCTCTTCCATAATGCCCACATCATAAATCATGATGCACCACACTATAGAAATTATTGGGGTGCGCCATCTAACCTTCGCACAAGTAAATTGCACCATGCTAACCATGCTATATTATAGCATCTTCCATAGCATGCTTTGTAGCCTTGTTATCATGAACCAAAAAAATAATAATAAGAAAACAAGGGGAGGAGCTTCCCAACTTTGTTCACTCATATCTCTAATCATGCGTCTCCAACCATCGCCTGACAATCATCCTACAAACTTTTTCTGTCAAGTTGTTCACTTCTAGGTTCCACCACTCTTTGCCTTATAAAGGTCAACCTCAGCTCGTCATAAAATGACAATGTTTTGCTTAGCTCAAATTTGGTTAACAAGCTTCCCAGATCAAAGATCAATGGCACGGGTTCTTGAAATTTAATGCATACCTATCTATTCATTGCCAAAATAAAAAAATAATTTTTAATTAGGTCGAACATAAGATACTCGCTATAGATTTCATCGTCGTTTTACAAAGACTTAAATTATGATTCCAGATTTCTCATAGACGCAAGTCCCTATTTTTAATTATCCCTATAAATGATAATAGAGAACTTTCCACTAAAGCCAGTCCTTAGTTAGGTGCTAAGTGCTAAGTGCTTACTAGCAACAATTTTAATTTCTAGATTGCGAAATCAACCACCCGAAGCTTAAATTTGTTAGTGGGGGAATGATGATAAAACATAATCAAAATCTCATAGTTTCATCATCTTGGGTTGTCATAAACCCCCATTTACTTAGTCATCGACCCAACCTGAATGAAAGCTTCTTGTTGACAACCATGGATTGAGTCATCAAAAGAGATCTTATAAATCTTGAATGGATGTTTTCCGAAGGGACACATATAAGAAGTAAAAGGCTTTATGATCTATCAAGGGCACCCACTAATTCATTACCCAAGAGTTTTTTAACTATTAGGCAACTTGCTAGCTTTGGTCGTGACCATAATTTAATAATATTATTTTGCAGCAAAATCATTCGATCTATAGGATCTAGCACAACTATTTATCAGTGGTATCATTTAGCACCAAAATTATTGGTTAGATGACGTGCTACGTCCTTATTATCAAAAGATCATTTAAAAAATGAATTGTAGCAAAACATTCATTAAAACATTAGCACTTTATGAGATGAGGTTATCCCTGAATTTATCTTGAAAAATCATTGCGAATGATAGATAGATTTTTTGCTTTAAGTTATAAGGGATAGATTTCACTTATGCATTTTTTAATTTTATAATTTTTTAGATGTGCATATATATATATATATATATATATATATTTACCTTTTTTTACTTTAACCTTATTAACTCTATCCACTTGCTTATAGAGGATCGAGTCCAAGGGCTAAATTTAAAACATTCAAACCATATTTAATTTGGGATATATTTATGGTATATTTTTTTAATGTGGATCTAATATAAGATGGAGATGAAATCACAACACAAACTTCGCAGGCCATAAGCTCTTGAATTTGACAATGATTTGTTACCTTCAATGAAAAATAGAAATAATGCTTAGAAATCTAGAACATTGATAACCATGGGACTAGATGAAATTCATATACTCATTAAAAAATGGATTGTATATACTTGAATAAAATCAATCACATTCAAGCTAATAACAATATTTAGAGAAAGGAAATAAAATGAAATGGAAAAACTCCTCGTACAAGGAGATAAACTCCTGAGAAATCTTAAGTATTGCACCTGATTAAGGAGTAGACTCCTAGAAGTAGAAGGAATATCATATTCAACTCAACCTTTATTCAATAACTTGATTGTGTTCTGTACAAGCCTAAGAAAATTATTAATGATAAAAGATAAACCCTCTCTTAATCAAAACAACCCATAAAAGTCGGAACCATCAGATATCAAAAGAAGCATAAATCGTGATTGTGATTCACAAAAGACCAGCCACAAAAGCCACAAGGGCAATCCCCTCATTTGATCACATTGGAAGGCAGAAAAATGAAGCAACTTCCATACTCGATCACAACTGGAAGCAGAAATGAATGCAAGGCCGACACTAAATTCACAACATAAGGAAAGAAAGAAAAGCAAAGGTGGCAATTAGTCATCAAACAACTCAAGAAGAATCATCAAATGGCTCCAAAATAATCATTGAAAGTAATTAAATAAAGTAAGAACGTGAAAACTAGAAACCATAAAAAAGTTTGAACAGAGATTGGGATCAGAAAAAAAAGAATTAAGTCATCGAATAGAACAGGCCACAAAAGAGTAGGAAACCGGAAAGATGTCACAGCAAAGAATGCATCACTTTTTAGGTCTTGTAACTACTATAAGATCATTGGCACGTTGACATAAAAACTGAAAGACTTTGGAAAACAGTTAAAATAGTCAAGTTAAAGAAGAACGTGAAACACCAGGATGGAACGAGCCAAGAGCTCTTTTATCATCAAGACAATATTTTACTTCCTCAATTTTAGAAAGGAATACAAATTTCTTCACAATTGTAAGAAGTCAATCACAAATCATTAACAGGAACGAATAGAACTCAAAACACAATAAGCCTGTTTGATATGGGGAGCACTTCTTTTTTAAATAAACTTGTTTACCTATAAAGTAATTTTTAACGTACAAAGTTGGTGAAATTACTTCATAGTTTATTTCACAAAATTGCTAAAAAAAAAAAATCTAATAACCACCATCCACCCCCCCCCCCCCCCCCCCCCCCACACACACACACACTCCACAAACAACACACGCACACACACAAGTTGAAAAACCTTTAAGGCCTCTTCAATTTATGTTTATTACTGAATTAAAAAAATGACAGCATTTTGTTAGGAGAAACAATATTGTCAACAAATAGATTTTAGCATACCTGGATACACAAGGTAAGCAAGTGTGTTAAATCCTTTTTCATATTATCCCGAATAATGCCGTATATCTTCTCCACATAAGCTGTAAGTTGCTGCTTGAAGAGTAAAGCAGGGTACTTTGCTTCAACTTGTCGCACCACCAAATCCAGACCATCCACAGAAAGGTTTACAGAAGATGGAGAAGACCGGAAGCCCTTTGCAAAGGAATCAAAAAGTAAAATCAATGGCCATCGTAAGTTTATAAGAATTACAAATATGATTATAAGAAGTTAACTTAAGCAAAAAAAAAGGACTTATACTTGAGTCATCCTCCCAAATAGTGAAGTTGGTGGCGGAGTTTTCCTGCGTGGAGCACTGCCAGCAGCTCTTAAACTCTTTTGCAGCAAAAATAAAAGCGCTGTTGTATTGGATAAGCAATATGCTAGGTGATCATAGCTTTCATCATTCTGCATTAAAAACTTCTGTCAGAAGGAATGCAAGTTGCACACATGAATTACATTGAAAAATGTAATACCAAGAATAAAATAGGTATGTACTATGGCTGCAATGATGCAACTCATCTAGAAAGATAAGAATACCAAAAATTATAATCAAATTTCAGAATAGTTATTCTGTATTATTTAGGTAATATCATACCTAATTTTTTTCTTAAAATACAGTATGATAATATGATTAGTGAAGTTACAAGTTTAATAAAAAAAAAGATTCAATAATTAAAGGATTGAAGAGCGTGCTTGCTTATGAATTTGAGGATTATGAAAAGAGCCCGCAAATATAGAAAAGAACAGATTCCATGGCCAAGCACAATAATACCATTACCACATATCAGTCATAAGCAATCTAAAGACCACAAAACTCAAGAACATAACCCTAGATAGAGCTAAAAAATAAAATTGCCTACATCTAGCAAAAAAAAAAACAAAGGCCTGCCAACATATTCTGATAGAATACAAGATTTTAAACAAAGATCATGAGAGATGTGTCAGTTAATTAGGAGGACATCTGGCAAATTATTAGGATCAGAAGTTTCTAATTTGATTTGATATGAGATTTTATATGCATGTTGCATAAAAATCACTCAATACAGAATTATTTTAAGAACAAAAATAACAACTCCGTGTAAATTGACCAGTGAAATTGCACGTTTTGTGCCATGCAAAGAGAGGCATACGAAGTGGCAGAGGCGTTTTTATATGAAATACAAGAGAATGGGGATTTATGAAAGGAGTTGTCAAAGTTTTACTGTTTAAAGACCAAACTCCTTTGTACCATAAACCAGGCCTACATTGTAAATGCCAAATACAGCGGAATTTACTGGCAACAGCAGAAAACAGGTGGGGACTGTAAGGAATGCAGCAAAAACTTCTCCATTCTCCTTTCATGTGCCACAATGAAAGTTTTGTTATTGGACATTAAACAGTATCCTCACATTCAAGTTGTTGACACAATGAATAGGGCTGACTCAAGGCTAGAATAATATATACGATCAAATCACGACACTTACAAAGTTGAAAACCTTGAATTGAACATATCAAATTTTCATATGAGAAAAGAAGCATGCATTTCAGAATTCCAGAATCTATAGAAAATGCATGACTTATTGCCAAAGGATAATAAATCAAGAAACTCAAGAAAAAAAAGGATGAAACCCTGAATTTAGATGCAACCAGATGTCAGTTCTGTAATTAGGTCAGAAGTAAAAAAAGCATTATATAGCACATTCTTACAATAAAAAATACTACCTCAATAGCGGTACCGATAGTCTGGATAAGACGGTCAAAGACACTTGTTTTTTCTGATTCAAAAGACTTCCAATGAAGAAAGCATTTATAAATTGTTAATGCAGCAACAGGTTTCCCATTGCTGAAACCAATATTTTTTACAACACAATTGAAAAGAGCGTCAACACTCTCCTGCAAGACAACAGTTTCCAATTATTAATTTGAAATAAATAAAAAAGGATAATTTAGATAGTTTACAACATACATGTTGTCTTTCAGCATTTGGAATCGTTAATTTACTAGAAATTGCATAATCCTTGATTGCTGGGGGTGCAGTCTGTGGTTCCTGCAAAAGACGGGAGCAGAATGATAAAAAGAAAATAGGCAACAAAGTTAAAAAAGAAAAATTAAACGATAATAAAAAAACCTTGGCCTCTACAGATTTGAACTGGCCATTTTCCAAATCCTGCAGGAAAGAAAAAAATGCATGAGGCACATGAATGGAGATGAAAAGAAATGTACCTCTTCATGATGTATTCATACATGTTTCATCGGAGTGGTTGTAATTGCTAAATGTTCAGACATCGGTTTAATAGGAGAATTTAGTAAGGACTGCTGCCGGAGGACTTGGTTCTCTGTTTCCATGTCAGAGAGCTTCTCTTTTAAACTGTAATGATATAGCAGCTCAGTTGTCAAAATTACAAAAAGAGAGAAGATAACTATCATACTATTGGAAGCGAAATTTCAGAATTTGCAGAGATCCAAGAACCTTTGCATTGAATTGTTCAATTGATGCATCTTTGACTCAGCCTCAAGAGCTTTCTTGAGTCTTTCCTCACTCAATCTACTTGCTTCTTCAAACTTCTGCTCAGTTTCATCAATTTTTTTCTCAAGAGAACTCACCAATGCTTAAAATCAAACGAGTAAAAGAAAAGAGAGCGTTAAGTATGAAAGGAAATAGAGAAAGTGAGAGAGAATAAGAACCTTAACAAGAGGGAAGTTGACAGCAATCTACAGGGTGAAAGAATAAAGTTGATAGACTACGAGAAATGCAAACAAATATTGTATGCATACCTTCAGTTTTTCATTTTCAGCAGTAAGCTTATCCATTAGAGGTGTATCGATGATTGGCACCACTCTTAAGTTAGCTGCTTCCTCGGCAGCCCTTCTAGCACTTTCCTTCTCCTTTACCAGAAGAGCTTTGGTCTCCTTACACTCCTGCTGCATTTCATGTAAAGCCGACTGCAACTTGGCATTTTCTAGTGATTTTGCGTCCTCCATGTCAACCTAAACAGATGAAGGTTAAGGTCTACATATAAGCAGCATTCTAAGAGCAATTTTATAAGTATCTAACACTCATAGAAGCCATATCAACCCATGATTCAACAGGAAGGAAATTGTAATCTGTCACTAGTATAGGCAAACAAGTCATCAGCCACAAACAAAGAAAATATGGAAATGTAGACGGGCAACTCTGAAGCCTTGACAGCTTCATGAAAAATATAAAATAACACACAAAGATCCATTTTTAGGGGAAAAGAGACTGATTTAGTAAAATTCAAATGTGCTACATAAACAACATCAATAGTTAAATTTTATTTTGCCATGCATAACAAATCAATATAAACAATGTTAACAGCCAAAAACCACAACATAGCTAATGATAATCGCAACATCAGCGTATAATTCAGTTAAAGCCCAAGTAGCAAAAACCATACGATGTCAAAAATCAAAATTAACAGACATTTTTAACATTTTGTGTAAAAAGTTAGTTTAACAATTTTTCATGAAATAAAAAAGCAATTTGATTTGACAATACAAGTAAACATTAGATTGAAAATTATTAAGGTATAGTGCCTTTTGGCCTGGCAACTGTGGCCGTACAGCACTAAGCCAATATGCAAATGACGCCCTGCCTATAAAGCACAAACTGACCCATAATTTGATTGTAAAAGGTGCGCAGTAGGGTAATCAAAGACTAAACCAAGAGTGTGTGCCACAATTTGATTGTAGACCAAACAGCTATTGGAACATTTCTAGCACTATTCAATGTGTAAAGTCCAATGTTATTTCCTTTTTCTTAAGCTATTTAACAAATTCTCTTAAAACAATTCACACTACAGCATGTGTAAACCTGGCCAACAATATCTAACGTCAATCATATATTGCAACACTATCATAATGCAATTTGAGGATATAAAAAAATGACTCAATGATGATTCAAGAATATAAAGACGATCCCCTTAAAAAATAAAACTATCATCAAACAAAGATAAGTCACTATTTAAGTCATTCATTAAGTCCTTACAAGTAAAAAAAATCATCCTTATTGTGATCAAAACAAATCACTTAACTTTCATTTTATGCAAAAAAACACCAGCCTTTAATCATGTTATCAACAAGCTAATTGTCTACCCCCAACATAATATGGTACAAATGTATATTCCTTCAAAACCTCAATCCAGTTAACAGGCATGCCTCCTAATTTCTTTTGAATTCAAATATTTTAAGTATTGAGAAGGTTGAACAAACAATCAAAATTTGCCATTGTATGACAATTTCCTTAGGTTTCAGCTTAAACGGACACATAGTAGAAGCAATCCCATGATTGTTTTGAATAAGTCAGTTCAAGTTTGGAAAATTGAATGAAATTATCAAATGAAAGCAATATCCTTAATTTGTACTAAGGTAGCTATCTATTGGTGATCAATGATATGTTCATGTGCATGATTGAATGCATGGGAAGTTATGAGTTGAGGTATTTATGTCATGTGGTGTGCACGATGCTTACCTAGTCATAATTAAAGAAAGTATTTAGAAGGTGAATGTGGGCTCCAAAAATTCAAGCCCTTATCTCTCGCTAGGAAAGTTTTAGGTGTGCTTTGTTAAATTTTAAAAAGATTTAAGATAAGACACTATCTAGTATTTTTCCCTCATTTTACAAGGCCCAAAGGCTCAAGCTCCTATTGTTGATTAACCCTCCCAATGGAAAGAGAGAACTTTTGATAAAAGCTAATAGTTAGATATATATACTTAGTCCTCCGTGTATAGTAGCAATGATTTGACTTAAAATTGTAAATTTTACCACTGTAAACTTAGAGTGAATAGTTTGTGTGTGTGTATGCCGCGGGGGTGGGGTGGGGGGTGCTTGATCTGATTAGGATAACATTCCAAATTTTCATCAACCTTGTCTACTTAATCAAAGGAGGTAGTCGACCCTATTTGACCAAAGCATCCTTGTCAACAACCATGGGTTGCTTCGTTCAAAGAAATCTTATAAACCTAGGATGGATGTTTGTCTGAAGAGGCAAATTTAAGTCAACCTTAAACTAGCCGAGAGTTTTATGCTCTATCAATGCAACTTATGATTCATTACTCAAAAGTTTTGAGCCATTGGAGAACTTGCAGGCCCTAGCAGTAACCATAATTTATTGGTGTCATTTTATGACAAAACCACCCAATTAGAGTGTTAGGGGCATGACCTTTTACCTATAATATCATTTGGTGTGCTAAGAATAGTGCATACAAAGCTGGCAAGTGAGTGAGAGGAGAGAAAATGAGCAAAAGGAGAGAGAAAGTGAGATAGACATAGAGAAAAGAATTGTGAAAGAGAGAGGAAGAAAGATGGAGAGAAATAAAGGAGAGAAAGAGGAGAGATAGAAAGAGAAAGTAGAAAGGTAATGAGGTGAAGAAAGAGAGAGACGGCCAATTGTCGAACAACATGGCAAGTTTCAAGAAGAATTTTAATCAAATCCGAAAGTGCTTGAACTCCTCTTCTCTTTCACTGACACTACTCTTGAAGATGCCTTCTCCCAACAAACTCAGGTGCGACTCCCTTGGTTTTAATCATTGTAAGTCACATCCATGCCTTATTCAAGGAGTTTCTTACATTACTTCTTGGCTTCTTCATTGCATATCCCACTTGTGCCTTCTTCAGAAAGTTCTCTACATGACTTACATCGCTACTCGTTGTCGAGGGTTTTGGGGTCTCGATCGGAGCACATGGGAGCGAGTAGGGGATATCGAGAGATGGTGGATGCAAGAAAAGGAGAAGAATGATGGGAGGAGAAGGCATTTGATTGAGAGGGTTTTGAGTACGAGCAGGATGGGCGCGAGCAATGTGCGAAGGGATGGGTAGTCATGCAGAGAATGGGACTTCAATTATATTAAGTCAATGGTGGTGATGTGCTTACATAGCCATTTGATATTTCAGAGTTTGGGTTTTACAAAGAGTTAAGCTTGTTTTTGGGTAGGTAATCCTTAGTTTAACATCCTAAACAAGGGCTTTCTTCGACCTGAATGTAATACGATTTCTTGTGTACTTGAACTTGGATATGATGAGGCTATCAACATGATATAAGGATCAGAACCTTTGTATCTTGCTACAAACATGATAATACATTACTTAAGAGTATGCTAAGACATGATTTGTCATGAAGATAGACATTTGTAAACATATTGACATGTACAACATTAACTTCATGACTATGCTTTATATTATGACATAAAATGTTTGCATATGTGAACAGAATGTTAAGACAACATAATGATAAAGATATAATGAATGGCTTATAATTTCAACCTTTGTAATCAAGCAAATGATCCATGCATAGGCAGACAAGTCAACATGTTTGTTAAAACCAAAGAAAAGGGGAAAGGAAGATGGATCCTTAAATGGGAGTATAGGAGAATAATTTAATATTTAAAGAGACCAAGATTCAACACTAAAATGATAATATGACAAGTTGGGCCCCACGAGAAATAAGGTGACAATCCTAACAATAAGCAAACAATCGGTGCACATAAGAACAATGTCACTTGTATAATTGAATCCTGCTAATTCTTAGCGTGAATTATGAAAATATTCATTGTCATGACACATTCATTTTAACCTTCAGTTTTTATTGATTGTTTATTGAATAAGAACCATATATTACCTACTTTGATTTATGTTCATTCCTGCCATATACATCATGATCTTTTCAGTTGTGATACAAGAAATTTGGAGTGAGGTTTGGGACAGGAAGCTCTTCAAATCTAATTAGATTAATTGATGGGAACAGAGAAGACTGATGTTTGTGCTTATGTATGATGTAAACACGAATGTAACTTGATCATAAGACCCTTACCTTTTCATATGAGAATGTTATGTGTAAAGATTAATGCTGATGAATAAGAAAAACATTTTATGAGACTAATTCTTAATTTTTAGTGGATCTGATTATGCACTATCTTGGATGATAAAACTTGTTGAACTGATAATTTGTGTTGATAGGACTAAATTTTTAATTGGATTTCTCTGTTCGAGTGGTATAATCTGCCACAATATGGGCTTATGCACGTTGGGTTGTGACTCATATCTTATATATAGTGAAATTGAGAATAAAACTTGAAGATAAAATCCTTATGTTCTGCATGAGGCCGTTTTGTACCAAACAATAATTTTAATGTATATTAAAGGCCTGATATGAGAATAATTCTTAATTTTTATAACCCCGATTATGTGCAAAATTGGATGATAAAATATATTGGTTGGACAAAAATTTTAATTCAGCTTCCGTATTCATTCAATATGCATGAAATGCCATAATGTGATGGTTATGTAACTCAGGTAAGGGCAACAGCATTACCCCCATTGCAAAGAGTTTGTTTTCATTACTCTAAGCAACTTAATGTTCTAGACCTACTCTCTTAATTGATAACAGTCATCAACTGTTTTAAAAGTGAAGTCAAACCATAACTAAGATGAAAGTTTCAGCATTAGAAATTTAGTTGAGAAAATTTGATAACAATACAACCAAAAAAAAACCTTTATGTATACATTAAATCTTGACATGCTTACCCTCATGCGTTTCTCTAATTGCAGCCTCCATGTAAGTTCTTCAACTTGCTTCTCCAGTTTATTTTTGGCAGCCTGCAGAGCACCTGTTTCTCTTGCAGCCTGAATAATATAAATTTGGCAGCTGTAAGGAACTTGAAGGAGTATTGCCTTATATAATCTTTAATATAACTTCAGTCATGAGGGGTTTCAAATTTAAAAAAAAAAAATGCTAAGCGAGTAGTAGAAAATCTCTTTGGCAAAATGTTAAAAAATGATCTATTCAGAATCACAATGCTGGGCTAAAACAGGCATGGCAAGAAGGGTAATGATGGGGACATCAGATTTCGACACGTGTACCATCGCCGGAGACGCCGATCGACGGCCCTGATTCAGAGCCTTTATTTTTTATGTTTTATTTTATTAATGTCATTTATATTTCATGTTTTTCCTTTTGTACCCCTATGAGGGAATTAGTGCTTATTGTAGCCCAAGGGCGTTGTCGTCTTTATGTATTTTATTTCTAGATAGCCTATATAAAAGGCTTTGTCATTGTATTTGAGATGATTATTAGATGAATGAAATTTCTTTTCTATGTTCTCTTTCTGAGTGCAACAAAGATCTCTTGGTGAGTTCTTCTTTGAGATCTCTTATTGAGTTCTCTAGGTAATTGCGTACCCTAGTATTTTCTCTCTTCCATTTCCCTTTCTTGCCCCCCCCCCCCCCCCTTCAAGAAATTCTACACAAAGCTCACCCTAGCCCTTGCCGCCGGCCTCCCTAGGGTTTCCCCACCGCCGGCCAAACTCCCAACCGCCGGCCGCCCACCTTGCCGAGAGCCCTCCCCCACCCGACCGATTCCCCCTCTCCACCAATTTCCAATGTGAAATTTGAGATTCAAATTTTGAATTGTTTCCTAAATTGGAAATCCAAATTAGGAAGGTTTTCATGATCAAATAAATTTCAAATGAAATTAATTTGGAGTTTTCAAAATCCTTGCCACGTCATCAAACCACATTGGAAACCCCTTTCTTCTCTCCCCAATTCCCTCTCTCCCTAGCTATGCCGCCGGCCCCCTATGTGGAATTCCCTTTAATTACCCCATAAACCATTGATCCTATTTTGAAATTCAAATTAGAATCCATTAATTTTCCCTCCCATTGCTTTGAAAACTGAAATAATTTCAGTTTAATCTCCCCCTCTTCCTATTCTACTACCGCCGGCCTCCTCTCTCTCTTTCCCCCATTAATTCCTCATTAAGGAATTAATTGCCCTCTCATTGGAATTCAAATTTCCCCTCCAAAACTCCCAAAACTGAAATTAATCTCCGTTTTATTTTCTTTGTTTTCTAAACCTACCTCCCCTCACCCCACCTCTACCGCCGGCCTCCCCATCCCCTCTACAACCCGCCGCCCACCTCTCCCTCTCATTGGAGAGTTTCTTGCGGCGACCACCCCTTTGCATCTTCAAGAATGCATGGAGGAACCCGAGTGGAATTTCGGGTTTGAGTACGACAACCGAGGACGAGTTAACATCCTCAGATCTCTCCTCTTCGACGTAGGCTTTGACTTCGACGACACCGTCGAAGAATATTTGGACCGGATTCTACCAACTCTAGTGGATTCCATTGACGACCATTTTTCCGTCTACACGTGGATCATCGAAGGGCGTCGTTACACACCACCTCCCCATCCGGCACCTTCCTCTCCTTCCCTACGGATCTACGGCACCGTCGCCCTCGGAGTGGTTTCATCACTTGTGTGGTTATTCTTCTTCCAACAAGCCTAGAAGTAGGTAAATGAGCGTAGCCTCAAGGTGAGACAATCGCTTTGTTAACCGCGGGATTCTAGTTGGCTTTTCATTTGCTTTACTTTTATTACCGTCGTTATTTTATAGATCTTGCTAATTTAGGTGTAAGCTCTTGCCTAAGCGTAGTTGAATTCTAAGATCTCTGATAAGTTTCAATTGTGAACAACATTAAGATTGCAATTTCACTACTTGAACAATATTTTATTAAGTTTCTAAATCCAATTCCTGGTTTCACATCAAGTAAGGAGAGAGATATTAATAGGAAAATGAAAAGTAAAAGACAGGAGACTAGTCCTTTCATTAGTAAATTGCTTTTCTGACTTCCACAGCTCTCGTCCCCCTCCACATACAACCCCCAATACCACCCCCCTTAGATTGGTTTTGTGCACATGCTTGGGGGGTGATGAAGGGCAGTTGCAGGCGCTACCAAAATAACAAATAAGATGATATGCAGGTCACGTAATATTTATATTTGAATAGCAATGATCAAAAGCAACTAAAAGATAAAAATGCTAAGTGAAATCATATTAATCAATTTTAAAAATGTTTCATTAACACATGAAATCATATTAACCAATTTCAGAACTTTTTTCCCACCAATTCCTATAGCTCATTAAATGTGTGGGGTAATTAATTATGTAGCATGATTAAGCTTATCCTAACTATCAGAGGTCAACTGTCTGAATCTTCATTCCCTATTCATTCATATTGATTATTGCAAGAAGTATTTTCTGAGCGAATCCTTCTCATCAAGTTTTAGCTATTCTACTTTTGACCTATCATTTCCCTTCCTAATCCTTATACATTAATGTCAACTACCATCTTATTAGTATATTTTCTACCATTCATCATACATTCCAACCACTTAAGCATATTTTCATCAACTGATCTTTAATAGGAGCTACTCGTGCCATCTTACTATTATAATATATAATAGTTAAAACTCACATTCATTAATACATTTGCCCATTTTGGCTCACAATTCACATGTTATCATTTTAGTGCAACTTCCCAAGATGGACCATCTGAGGTGTGCTCCAACATTAGCATTCTTAACCTGCGGTTTTGATTGAGACCTCGGGTTGGGGCCATCATTTCTTAATCTTTCCAAATTTACTACAAATTCATCTCAACACTCTTATTTCTAACAAAAATAAAGTGTTTTGTGACTTTCCCAATGTACATAGCAATAAACTTTTATAGAATTTAACTCTAAGTATCAATGTTATTCCCCTATCATATAGTACTCCTAATGCACTTCTCAATTTTAATCTCCCATTAGTAACCCTACAAGGAATATGATCATTAATATTCTCATATTTTTGTACAATAACACAAAGATGGCTTAAACTTATCATAACTTGGCATCACTAGATCTTCCAACTATATTAATTAATAATTAACAATCTCACACACTAAAATTAAATATATAAATTTGGCTTTGTACCATCAATCCTCTTTTAAAAATTTTCTTAACTGCCAATTTTTTATTTTGTTGTTTCATCTATGAGAATAATATTATTTGAAAATAGCATTAACTAAAGTATCTCAATATCCTTTTCTGTAAAAACAGTCATAGCTACTAAAATAAGATACAAAGTTAATGTTGATATAATTTTGGATGTGATTAGGAACTCTTTATTCATTCTACAACTACTTTCAATGCTAATCAATCCTCTATCATCTATTTTTGACATTTCAAACAACTTTTTCACACATATTTTTCTATTATGTAGAAATAAATAATTTTTTGGAATGTTCATCTTTTCAAGATCAAGACCAAATGAATATCCTTGCACTGCTTTATCTACTTCTAAATTAATTTCCTTGACAAAACAATCACATTTGTAAAAGATAATTATATAATAAAACCAAATTTATTCTCTAATATTGATGATATTTTTCCAGGTCTATTTTTCATAATTTTAATTTATGAGTGAAAGTTTAATGCCCTTATACTTACAATAAAATTGAACACCATTTTGTTCTCAAATACTAGTACCAAAACTTTTCTTCTCCAATCATTTAGCTTCCACTCATTCTTTAAAATTTCATTAAAAACATGTCTACCTAACTACTCCAAGACACTATAAGCCTTCAAATGGACCTAAAATGTTATCTTTATGCATCATATTAATAGTTAACTTCACTTTTTGATTCAAAATATAGAATATTTCATAATTTCATTTATATGCACATGTAAAATGATGCTTACTCAATAATTTATGAATAATCTTCAAAAAGAATTTTCTATCTTTCCTTAATGTTTTTTTTTTAAAAACAAAAATCATATTAACTTTGGTTTTAATTATTTTTATTTGATCAAAATCTCATGATTCAAGACATCCCATCTCTTATGATAAATATTTTATATATTTACTCTTCTCTTTCTTACCATAACCTCTCCATAGATCATCAACAAGTAGTAGCCCTTGTTGAGCTTACTAGCCTCTTTATAAACCTTTTAATTGTAACTATAAGCAGCAGTAGTATTTACCTTTGTTCTTTAAAAGCAAATTACTTTTTCTTGCTAATTTGTACCTCCTCATTCCAACATAAAATCTACTTATAAATGCACAATTGTAGCCTTAAAAGAGCATTTCTTGCCAATCTAATAATTTAACGAGTAAAAAAACATGACACCCATAGGGCGCATACAGTGGAAACATGAGACGCTGGTTAAAATCTAGCAGCACTATAATAATGCAAACGTAACCAAGAGCAGCCATATAATCATGTGAAACAAGATGCTATAATTAAACTTGTCCATGCAAACAACGGCAATATGGTGAGAATGCATGGCTACAGTAATGTTAACAATTCAAAAATGAACTCTTGACTAGTAAGAGTAGAACTCTTAATTTCTGCATTTACGGTGCCAGAATGAATTCAGAACTAAGAGTTCATTTTGCTCAATAAAATGTCAGTTCTGTAACAGCTTCCTAAAGGAGGAACAGAACTACTAAAACAGCTCACCATTTTCAGATTTTTAAGTTCCTTTCTAGCCATTCTGGCTCTCCAAGCACATTGGGTAGTAATGGCAGCCTTCTTTATCCTTGAATAATGTAACCTTGCTAAATATTGGCGGCAATGGCTCTGAAAATAAAGAATAATTATTTTTAACAAAATAAATCAGATTAGGTAAACTTCATAAAACATTTATGCTATGAAATATAAAATTAGAAAATATTCGGCATTTAAAGAATGCAGAAAAAAGAAAATGCTGCAATCGGTATTGCGTCACAACATTTGTAGCGATGAATAATGCTATTAGTATTCATAGCAAATGCATGGCACAAGAATATATGTATGTCAAGCCAAGTAAAATTCTTTCATATCAATGTCACATAACTTGGTCACCATTCCGTGAAAGCAGCTCGTTCCTTAATAAAACGAATGGAAGGCGTACATCAATTTTCCAGATAATATAATATTTGCCATTGCTAGCACTAATTCATTTACCTGGATTACAATGGCAGCTTTAGTCTTCCGTCTAAATAGAAGTTCTTTACGAGCAGCCATGCCACGTATTCCAGCTTGAATGGTAACAGATGCAGATAACAGTCCTTTGTAAGCTTTTCTTGCAACATACTTGTGAAAATTTCTCTGAATCATCAAGGAAGCAGCATCTCTACGCATATTCTCATAAAGCTCCCTTGCAAGATATCCTACAAAAGAATCATTATGAGACATCAAACATGAACCCTTTCATATTGACACGCAAGAACCACAATATCATGAGCATTTTGCTAACTGCCATATCAACTACTATGCATGCGGACATTGATTTGTATTACCTCTGCATGAAGCTTGTAATTGCAAAGCTGCTTTGCGAAGTAAGATGAAACTTCTCCGGGCCAAATATGATCGAGCTTTCCTTTGAATTACGCGGGCAGATCGTCCTAAAACTTCAACCCTTCGACTATCTAATTCAGCCAGCTGACCAGCTCGAAGAAACACTTTTGTCTTCCCAACCTGCATTTAACATGGAAACAACATGCAGATATAGCTGTTACTCATGCAGATGAAATCAAGTTTCGTACCATTTAATAATGATCAAAGCATCATGACAATACGCAACTCAAAATGGACAAATACCAAAGACATTTATCAATGGCATGAGAAGCTTGAAACTTTTCAATCTACTACTTAAAATCCCCCCTCCTTTTTTTAAGTTTAATTACCCAAACAAATTACCATTTTTATCTTACCCAAAAAACCAACCTACCTTGCCTATTTTTCAATTTCAGATAATAACAGATACTGGAGCAACATATTCACCTTTTCATCACACGGGCGCCCACCCTTCTAATTTTTCTACCTTATCAAAATTATTTAGCTGTTGCAAAAATTGGCAAAACTGGCCAACTGAAAAACGAAAAGAAAATAATACTCTAAAAAGAGAGACCTCCAAAATTCCTTCAGGCAATGCGTCCAACATTGGACAAGTAATGCGTTGCAATTTACAAACTAAGTTCATTCTATTAAATGCACTATAAGCAAAGTAATAACATAAATAATGGAATTAAAAGTTACTATCCCTTAGCCCAACAATTTGGGGTTAACTTTATAAATCCTCATTGAACAATTGTTCTAGTTAAGTGTTGCATTATGTGCTAAACATATTTTGCACAAATTTTTTGAAAACTTCTATCCATTTGATCACTCAATAAAAAGCCACCACTTTCAGGTGGGGGCCTCCTTGATGTATAAATAAAAAGACTCGGGAGTCTTCTGAAACAAATTAAGTTTATTTTAACCAAATTTCTCACGAACAACATTCTCGATCAATGGGGTTACGTAGGCTCATTTTTTGGGCAAGGTTCAATATCTAAGTTTAAAGTTAATTGATGGGAAATAATTGAAGGAAGATAGATTCGATCAGGATCTCATGATTCTATGAACACAACTATGCACTTGACCCAATTCACCAACTTTTGAGGGTCCTCATAACATCCATAGGATTTGATCAGCAATAATGGATAAGTCTCCTTTCAAGTATCCCAAGCAGACTGAGGTGGAAATGCATATGTATGTCTTAAATGAGCCTTTTAGATTGATATCAACATGTTTAAGGGCAAAGAGTTGGCCGTGCTAGTTTCACTGAATAGTTCACAAACATAAAGCATGGCCAATTACAGTTCAAAGATGCTTGACTTGACTGACAAGAGCTGAGACATGACATGAAAAAATGATTTTGAATGGTGGGCTTATTAGCTTAAGAGCAAGCCCAAGTTTAGGTTAGATTAGGGCTTACATTCAATAGTGGGCCCAAGAATTATTAATTTCTCATGAGCTTGTTTGCTTCGTAATAGCCTAAGCTAATGGGTTTTGGGGGTTTACATCCAATTGAAAGACCCATAAGTTTGATTTAATGGGCTTGTTGGCTTTATGTCAATCCAAATTAATCAAGATGAGATTTACATCCATATGGACAAGAAAGCCTAATGATGGATCTTACAACCTTACCATATAGCTAAGATGGCCCAATTAAATAACATAGATTTAATAGGCATGTTGGCTTCATATCAGTCCAATGAATTACATTGTAGCTTACATGTATTGGCAGGCCAAAAGTGAGAGTTACAACCTTGAGGAAGAAAAACCCAGTAATAGGTCTTATAATCTATAAATAAGGTGGCCCAATTAATTGGTTTAATTTTGTTTTGATCTTCAACATAATGCATAGTTAACACACATCTTAAGAGAATTGATTCACTAGGAACCTTGGATTACTTGGTAGAAAGCGAGATCCAAATTGGGTCATTCGCATATTTTCCTGATCAACTGGATCAGCATCATTTGAATCGTAGCTTTTATTGGAGTTGCTAATTTGGGTTGTGAAAGAAAAAATAGATACTTTAATGACTTTTGCCACCTTAAAGGATTTAATGATTTAATGAATAGGCATGCTCCTCAATGTGTGCTAGCATGATTATCAAATCACTAGAACAAACATCAATGTTTATGAATCATTCATGGATGCTTAGGCTATTCATAACGCATTCATGTCCCTTAAGCATCCTTTGGAGTGCTTCTGTGCACTGCACACCTTACGAAGCAAGCATAAATACACTATGTTGGCACACTTAATGATACAACACTCTTAAGGCATTTCCATTTTGACTAGAGATGAACCATAGCACTCTTATGTTAGAAACAGTTTTTGGAATTTCATTTTAGGAATTATATAAGATTTCTTTTAAGACTTTTCCCATGCTTACAAGAATTTTTCAATCTTGTGAATGATTCATAAATATATAAAGTCCCAAATATAGATAAAAAAAATACTTCTTTTGGTCATAGGACTAATTTTCCATTTAATAAAATATATTTGTAATTTATTTGTGGATATTTTATGATATCTTACACAACCATAACTAATTTTGAAAGTTTAACTAACATTAAAATTGATCTAAGGGTAATTCTCTAACTTAGGAGTTTCTAAGGACTCCAATGTAAGATTGTTTTAGAGGTTAGTCATGCAATTCTATAAAACCACAGAAGGATAGTATCATAAAACGGATGTTCTTTTTATCTTGTTTCGATTTGAAAGAAGACTAAGAATCCATTTTGGTAAAATCTAGTCGATCCGCTATTCACCATTGCTACTGGAAAAGACACAAAATCTATAACTATGATGTACCGACACATCATAATAATGAAACGTGTCATGCCAGAATATGCATGCAATCTGAACTTGCCCAACACATATATAGGACACAATCTACAAGTCCAATTAAAAGAAATTAAAAAAATTAATGGGCTCCCATGTCTGACACACATATCTTGAATAATAATTTTTAACTTTAAAAGTATATTACATAAATAACTTAATATAAGCCATATACACCTTTTTATTTTAAAATAGATTATTTAAATAATTTAATAGCTATATAACACTTTTTTTATTATTCCATTTGACTGTGGTATTTAATAATGTTTATTTATTTTTTTTAGAATAAAAATCAATTTTTCAAAGCTTGCAATCGATGATATATCATGTGCCAATTGCTTCTTTAAATGAGTTTAAGATCTTTTATAAAGTTAAGTATATTTCAGATTTCATAAGTAATTAAAATAAATTTATTATTATATGAAACCATTTCATGTTTATTTAATTTTTTTCAAGATGACATAGTATAATGATGTGTCCAATTCACGTCCATGTCTTATATCTTCAATAACAAGCATGTGTTTTGTCTGTGTCATATCATGTTTGTACCCCCATATTTGTACTGTTGCATTATAGGTTTGTAATAGCTAGAGTATCAAGAATGGGGCTGACTTGTAGTAACATTTCTCTTTTCTTCGCACTCATTAAGTTAAAAAGTTGGCTCCAATTTTTTTTGCATGATAGTTATATAACCTGATTGGAACATATCAATTAATAATATTAATGATGACACATTCTTTTTTAAAGCATGCTGAGATTTTACTGCTCTAGATGATAAGTTCGAATCATCTAAATGCTTTGAATGATTATTATGAATTCTAATACCATGGAGCTCGTTGTTTAATATAACATTATATGAATGGGCAACAAAGATAAGAATGGATCTCTTTGTTTGATATAACATTTTATGAATGGGCAACAAAGACAAGACCATGCAAACATCCCAAAAGGAATGACATAATGTCATTAGCTTTTTTTTTCTTTTTTCACATAAGGTCTGGCGCTCAAGGGATTGAAATTAATGCATGTCCTCATTATGCCTTTTTTCCCTTCTTTGGCTATCCATGGAAGTGGGGCCAAGCAATGGAAAGTATCAGACATGAAAACTTCCTTAACCTCCCATGGTCACGAGTAAGCAGCAAGCCATGTTCCTTTTTCACTGGCATTTCCAATGATACAGACAACGATCAACAAAAGTTTAACGATAGTCTAAAGGTTGCACCCACACAAACATTGTTAGAAATTTTAGTAACTATGCTAGCTATTGCACAATATTGTCCATAAGACAACAGTTAAGTTTTAGTCGAGCAAGATCACAAGTGATTGAGGGAAGCAATCCTATATCTGAATCATATATCAACAAAGGAAGGTGGATTTGTGGCTGGATCAAAGATCAACGATGTAGAGGGTGATCTTTAGTCCCAATCAAATAAAAATTTGATAAACACAGGTCTTCAAAAAACTTAATAACCAAACAAAAAATTAATGATCCATCGACAGCTCAATTGAGTTGTGATTCTTCTATCATTAGCCTTCTTCTAGTTTCCTTCTTGTGATTCATCACTTTTTTGTAATTAACATTTGCACCCATCCTCAATGATTGCGTTTGGGTTTTTAAAAAGAAGGAAAACATAATTCAGTTGAGAATAGGAGGCATGAGATGGAGTTGCAACGGAGGGTCATGCATTCCTTTTTGTAGTTCCTGAAAATCTCATGGTTCATTATGCAAGAGAAGAACACCTGAGTTGTGAGACAAAGAGCACGTAATCTTTTACGGTTATAGTAAGGTAAGACCGAGAGTTCGAGACTTCTTATTTTATTTTTTATTTTTTTCACTTTTGCGTGTAATTTACGCTAGCTTTAATGATTTCCATGTGGTCAGCTTGAGTGTGGAGTTTCCTGAGATGTGTCTTAGAAGAAATGTTGCAAGAGTGGCTGGTAAAAGAAAATGTTGAAATATGGTTAGACCTTGAAATGGAAAGAGGTATAAGATAAAATGGGATAAAGTAAACATTATGAAGCCTTAATAAAGCATGATCATATAAAACAGAATATAGAACTGGGCAAGAAGAAATTATTGGCTTTGCATGCATATGGCATCAGCATTGAATGTTTCTTACCCTTTTCTTTAATGAAAATTTTAATACCATTCAACCAAAATTATGAGTGAGTTTAAAGAAACTTGAATTAAAGTTTAACTTCAAATGTCAAAACTATTTGTATTTGTCTTGAGTCCACGAGTGGGGACAAAGAAAATTCAACTTGAACACAATATATTTAGCTTGACTCGACATTAATTAATTTATCATGTATCTCGAGTCAAACTAAATGGTCTCAAAATTAATTTGAGATAATTTCAATCCAACTCAAATCATCAACAGCTCAATAATATGATATATGTTCAATATAATTAAATAAAATACTAGATATTGGCTCACAAATTGATGGTCCTTTGAGCATACTTCTAAGTTTTAATTAATAGTTTCACCATTTTGGCTAATTAAAATTAGATTATTTTAATTAGCAACATTTTATTACCTTAGTTTTACCAGATTTCCTTCCAAATAATTTGATACTAACATTATCCACTAGTCTAATGGGTACATATTCTATCCATTATTGTACATCTCCAAACCAAAAAACTATTTTTATTAACTTATCTTCAATAGATGATGCTATCATACCTTTAGTAAAATCATTTGCAATTTATCATTCCAAGTTTTACTATAAATTCATCTTAACACACTCAATTCTGCCACAATCAACCTAGCAATTAATAGTTTTATAATGCTCAACACTTGCGGACAACATAGGTGGTTAAATTTCAATTTCATAAATTTAATTTTGAGCACCTATAATATTCTCTAATCACAAAATATTCAAAGGCACTTCTCCTAACTATTGATGCATGCAAAGGGGGGGTCAAAACAATATGAGAATTTGTGACCCTTGCTCATATTGTTTTGACCCTTGGGCTGCTGCTGGTTCTCGAGTTGGGCTTATGGTTCTCGGTTTTGAGCTGGTGTTGATGTTGGGAGGTGTTGGTTGCTTTGGTGTTGAGCTATATTTTCAAAAGTGCTAGCTCATTATTTTTGAGCTCTTGTTTAGATCATAATGAGCTGAAGTTTAGCTCATTTATTTAAGACTAGTGGAAGCTCATTATGGTGGAACTTGGCCCTTTCCCTTCCCCATGCTGCCTCTCAATTTCCTCCTTGTCTCCTCGGTTTCTCTTAGGCTTTTGCTGTTCCTGTGGCCCTGGCTGTTTTTCTTGTGCCTGCGATTCGTTCTCTGTGCTGGTTGTTCGGGACGCCTGCTGGCTGGGTTTCCCGTGGCTTCCAGCTGGGTCTTCCGTGGCCTTTTTGCTCTGTTTCCTGGGCCGGCTTGGGAGCTGTTATTTTGTGGTTGTTGGCCTTTCATTTCCTTAAATCTAATTGGTTTAATTGGAGGTGCTATTGTTGTTTGGTTCCCCTCTCTTGCCTATATATAGAAGATGTTTTGGAAGGAAAAGGTAGGTGAAAAATGATATTTTTGGAGTAGAAAACCTGCGGGTTTTGTTGGAAAATCTTGCGAGCTTGTTCCACCTCTCCTCTTCTTCTCCTCTAGTATAACTTGTGAGTTATGCCTCCTTCGTCTTGGCTTCTAATCTCTTTCGTCTCTCCGCAAGTTTCATTCCACCTGTATCCTTCTTCTCAAGGCAAAGCATCTTTAGGAGTTTGTTTTTATTTCTTAAGTTTGTAAGTCCTTTTCTAAGTGTCTTGTAAGCATCTTTGTTGTAAGTGTCGAAAGTTGTAAGTGTCTTCTTATTATAATTAAAAAGGTCTCTTTTTTTTAGTATTTTCTATATTTCTATCTCCTAGGAAGGTTTAGCTTTTGCTCGCAAAAATTTAGGGCCCTTCCCAAATTTTTGCTTGCATCAACTATGTAAGTCATACCATCATTTATATTCACATTTTTCGGTATAACATATGTAATAAACTTGAAATATGTCACACCTAGTTATTATCTTATCTAATAATATATGATTGATAATTATTAAAATCATGACTACTAAATTTGCATTACGAGTAATCAATATTCATACAACTAATCCTAGGTCATTTGTCTTTTATATATTTGTATCATTGCTCTAACTTTTTAGTTCTTTAAGGTTTTCAGCAAATATCAAACAAAACACTATGTCATTTAAGAAAAATGCACAAAGACACCTCATTTTGAATATCATTTCTAAGCACTTACACGATTAATACGAAAAAATATGAACTAAATGTTGATCCTGGAAATATAACTACTATAATTGGGTCTAATACTAGTCAATACTCTATCATACACATCATTTATAAATTTCAACTTACCTGTTGATGCATGCAAAAATTTGGAAAAGACCCAAATTTTTGCAAGCAAAAACAAAAGCTTCCTAGGAAATAGAAATGACACAAAATACTCAAAAAAAAAAAAAAAACCTTTTATATTATATAAAGACACTTACAACAAAGGACACTTACAACAAAGGACACTTACAAACTTATTAAATTAAAATAAAACAACACATACAACTACCTAAAATTGCATTTCTTTGATTGATTGAGAAGAACAATACAAGTGGAAGGGAACATGCGGATAGAAAAAAGAGGTTAGAAGCCGAGACGAAAGAGGAGAAGCTCGCAAGCTGATGTAGAACTATATGCGAAATTGGAGATTTGCACAAAATATTTAAGAGCAATTTCAGATTCTCGTTAGAAGCGATTAAAACAACAACGTAAAACAAATAAATGGTTACTTTCGCTTAGGCTAAGCTACACAAGAGACTAAGCTAGATCAAAACACAAAGGAAAACTAAAACATTGCATGCGAAGTAGTTTCCAACTTAACCCTTGTTTAACAACGAGATCTAAAGCAAAGAAGTAACAAATCCTACGAATACTATTGGATGGCAACAAGTGGACACAATCTCTCGCTTTGAACAAATTCTCATAAAGAATTTGGAATTCCAAAGTAGAAGAATCAAGAAGGAGAAAGAATCACCTTTACAGAGAGACGTCGTAGAACTCCCACGTACCTTCCAATAATTGTCCGTCCAAGGTTAGAATGAATCCTTCTCGAAAGAACGTCGTGATGAGCAAGGTTAATTCAAGTTCCGGATTGATCTTCCATCTCAAATCAAAGTAGGAGCTATGCCTTGAGGGGAGGGTGAAGGGAGAAAGAGAGAGAGGCGGTGGGGGGAGTGGCCGGCGGGTTGTGAGAGAGAGGGAGGCGGCTAGGGCTAAGGGCGGCTAGGTTAGTGGAGAAGGATTTGTGTATTTCCCCAAATCTGAAATTATTTCAGATTTAAGTGAGAATGGAGGGAAAATTCCTGAGTTTGAATTTCAAATAGCATGCATTAACACTCCCTTAATGAAGCATTAATGGAGGGGGCTATGAAGGGCGGGCGGCGGCATGTATAGGTGGATGGGGTGAGGGAAAAGAGAGTTATGCGTTTCCTTATTTGATTCCCCAAATTAATTATGAAAATCTCAAATCCGCTCAAATTCAAAATTCGAAATTTGAAATCTCATTGAAAACTTTCCTAATTTGGCGTCGGCCAAATTTGGAAACTTCCACCTTGAATTTCAAAATCTGAAATTCATGGAGGTGGTAGGGGAAAGGCCGGTGATGGGTGGACGGGATGGGTGGTGGGCGGCGGAGAGGCCGGCGGCCAGAGTGGTGGCCGGCGGGCTGAATGGGAGGAGGCGGGTTTCTTTGAGGAGGGGGGATTTCGGGAGGTGAGTTTACAAGGGGGATGATTTGTGGTGGTGGAGGAATAACCGGTGGTGGAAACGGCAAGTAAGCGAAGATTGAAGATGGGAAACCAAGAGCCACCGGTGGTGACTGTTGGGTACGACGGGTGGCCTCTCTTAGGCTCCACCTAGCTCTCAACCTCTCTCTCAAGCTTTTACAACTAAAGCTCTAAGAAGACTAATGCAAGAAGAAATTGTAATATCATTCATTAACCAAGAAAATACAAGGAGGAGGCTATAAATAGCCCATTACAATGTCATAAAATAAAAGACTAAAATACCCTCGAGGGGCTACAAGACTCAATCCCTCAAGCAAGGGTAAAAAGGGAAAAGTGCATAAATAAAAAAAAATACATCAAATAAGACGATCATACTAAAATCAAAAATACATCGGGTAAATCGTGGCCGTAGATCTACGGCCACGTCGATGGTAGACTTTCCAACTGATGTCCCCATCACAAGCTTTCCTAGACAAAGAGAGGAATGGAACAAGCTCGCAAGCTTTTCCACGACGAAACCAGCAGGTTTAGGCTTCCAAAAATCACATCACATAACTCTCTCTAAAAAACTCTATATCCACAAAACATCTCCAATTTATAAGCACAAGAAAAAAGCCAAACAGCCATTCCACCTCCAACCAAAACCAATCAGGTTTGGGGAAATGAAAGGTCAAAAGACACCACAACAACCCCCAAATTCTGCATAGAAAACAGGAAGAAAAGCCACGGGAAACCCAGCCAGCAGCAAGCCACGGGAAAGCAGCCAGAGAGGGACCCGAGGAGCCAACACAGGAAACGAGGCAGAGGGGTCACGTGAAAGCAATCAGAGAGAAGAAATGAAAAGGCAGCCAGCACACAACAATAATTCACAAAGAAGAAACCAATGAGACACAAGAAGGGGAAGAGGCATGAATGGGAAAACCAAAGAGTCAAAGGCAAGGATTTAACTCTACATAATGAGCTTTCAAGTACAATAATTCCTCCAATTAATGAGCTAAAATATCAGCTCAAACATTTATGAGCTATAACCAAGAAGATCCCAATTTTTTAGCTCTAAACCTAGAGCAGCCAAAGCCCAAACCAAGAGATAACAAGCAGCCCAAAGAACAAAAGGACACCCCTTGCCTACATCACCTGTGATGTCTTTTTTTTCTTAGCAAATCAATCATAGTATCACTTGATAAAATACCTTCTAAACCTCAATTAAAAAATCAAATGGAAGCTGTTTTTCTACTTTAATCATTTCTATTTATTATCTCAAAATAAAAATTACTTCCATGATAATTTTTTTTTAGCATAAACCAACTTGATTATATAATATTAATATAATATCTCTTAGTATATGTTCCACTAATTTCTTTGAAAATTTCATTGTATGAATCATGAGTTTGATTCATCAATGATTATCACAACCTTGAACATATATTCACTTAAATATTGATGCAAATTGTTTCTTCTCTAATCATTTCACATCATCATAGTCATCAAAATTCAATTGAAATTTTGTTAATGAAACCACCTCAGCATCATCATAACTCTCCAAATATAAACAGGCATCTTAATTGAACCAAATTCTTTAACCTTATGCATCTTCGGTAGAAACTCCACTTCGTATTTTTGAATCAATTTATGACATATCCCATTGTTGTATTCATTATTTCTTCATAAATATTTTTACAGAAACTGACATTTATTAATTTTCAATGTTAATAGAAGTCCCATAAATATTTCTACAAAATTGTAACTTTACTAAAAATTCATTTTTGGAAATACAAAATGAAAGCATATTTCATTTGTGCTGATTAATCTGCTATTACCTTCAAAAGTATTCAAACAAATTCTATTTCATTTACTAATTCATATAATTTACAAAGTGGATAACATAGGCCCTACCAACAAATAATTTACCAGACGTAGCAGTGACTACATGGGATTAAAGCTAGCTATGGTGCAGACCATCTAGAAGGCCATACAGTGACATAACAAGAGGAATCTTGACGCCTGTACTTCTTTTTATGAGTATTTAAGACTCCTCATGATGATTTTTGAGCATTTATGACTCATCGTGAATGTAGATATCAATTACACCTCGAATCAAAAGTTATCGCAGAAAGCTTCATCACAAAACCATCCTACTAGAGGTACCAGCTTTATAGAACAATTCCCATAAGCAGCAGTAGCAAATACCTTAATCACTTTAAGGACAGTTTATACGGGATATATTTGGTTTTAATTCTAGTTTTGCCCACTTTATGCTGCCAATCCTATCATTTCCAATTTTTTATCTAAAATCTATATGGATTGATAACTTGGAATCGAATATCAAGCTGAAGACATCATCTTTGACAATTTGCAGTGAAATAAACTAGCTTTTTTAGCGAAGCGGATAAAATCCAAAATCCAAAATCCACATTCTGTGAATGAGGAGGATTTTGTAAATTATATTGGAAACTTAGAATGCTTCCATAAATTTCAAAGCAGCATAAAATATGACAAAGAACCTAGCTTACTTTGTGTTTTATTCATGCTTGGATCAATAAAAAGGATATATATGTAACAGTCATAGATTTCATATCTTGATGCAACTAGTTAAGACAAAAGCTTACTATTAGAGACTCAAGAAGCAAACCTTGAACTGAGACACATTTTAACTTGTCGCAAAACCTCAATAGAAAAGTACCCAGCACAAGCACTTGATGTTAAGTCACTTATTTTAATCATAGTTACCTGATAACCCTCAAGTCCAATCTTCTCAAGCAGCCTCTTCGAAGCAGTAATCTCATCAAAACTACAATTAGATAACAAAGATAACCATGATCAACTCATAGAAGATCATGATCTCCAAATAAATGCAATTTATAAAAATAAAACACACCTTCCATCCAAAACACCAGGTGCAAGGATGCCAAAACGATCAATAAACTCATCAAAAGTACGCCTTGTAGGATAACCAGCACAGCTTATCCTAATAGCTTCCATAACCCCCTATATATAAGTATATGAGAATGTCTTGAATGGAAGTGAGATGATGCTATATTGCATATAATTCAAATCATAAAATAACTTACCCCGCATCTGAGCTGCTGGAGCACATTGTGATTCTCAAAAATTGCTGGCTTAAGAAGGTTATTAGGCTTAACACAGCGTATGTAGTGAGGCTCGGTTGTACTCAAAGTTTCAAGCAGAGCTTGCAATTGTTGCTGTAGCGTTAAAAAACCAATAAAAATGCTATGTTCAAATAACAAAAAAATATGAAATTAGAACTCGTGAATGCAAGTAAACATCATTCCTTACTTTGAATCTTGAGCCAATAGATGAGAACTTCGAAGATTTGGCTGAGTCTTCAGCAAGAGTGGGGAATAGACCAGCAACAAAGGAACATTTTGAAACACTTAGGAGTGATTGATGCTCAGCAATAACATAGTCTTTGTTCTTATCTAGAAATAACTCTGTTTGATAAGTGACCTGAAAAATGAAAAGAATGTAAGAAAAAGGACCTGATATTTATCAGTGATGGCATCTAGAACAACCACTTCATCATGCTAGCATGCACAAGATCAGGTAGGAATACAAACTACTTACATCACCAGCGTAGTGATGAATAGTAAAGTCAGAGCGTGACAGCTTTGGTTTGCTGATGCGTTTATGATTTTTATAAGTCTGATATAACTTCTGGGCAAAAGTTTCATGAGTTGACCTTGGCAACACACTGCAATTGAGTACTTAGCTGATTATCATGATTTTCAAGGTTTTCAAATAGACATTTCTATTCCAGCAAATCCTAGAGGGAATAAGGCTGATGATGATGATTTCTAACAAATATATGTGCTTTATACCTACCAAGCCTCATCAAGGAGAGCAATGATCCCACCTGGTTTCTGTAAAGCAAAAGAGGTTAAATCAAAACCAAGTGAAAATAGCTTGCGCAAGAAATTGTATGTACAAAGAGTAAGTTAGAAACCAGTATGCAACACCTTGATAGTTTACATAGTTCTATAGAGAGTTTAATATACTTTAAAATTATAACACAAGATTTCACTCAAATATTATATGAAGCATAACGAATCATACAATATTTTATTGAAAGAGGAGCTTACTGCCCAGCTTCACACATAAATCAAAAGTGAAAGTTGACCAATTTAATATCAGGTTAATTTTTGTTTAACTTTGAGAATGATTCACAAATGCAGAGTCAAATTCCTTATTTCAAATTTATGTTGTCATCTAAAATGTTCTGTTAACAAATAATATGCTCTCAATTTTCATTAAATAAATGCAAAATATATCATGATTTTAATAATTAGAAAAAAAAAGGATAGAATTCAAGGAAACAATAACCATTCCATACAGGGTTAAAATTGTAGGAAAAAACAACAATGTATACAGGGCCAACGCTCCATACATTAACCCTTGCCTAAACTTTGTATTGGCATGAAGCTTCATGCATCGAATACAGCCTAAATGTTTTAAAGTTAGCCAACAAATACAGGAACAGCATCTAATGTTCATAGCAGAAATTATATAGTATCTAATTGCTTGAATTTTACTATTTGAACACCCAATACCAAGCAGCAGTTGCAGCATAAATCAGATAAGTAACGCATCATTTTGCAATTTCCGTTTTAAATTGCATAATTTTTTGTTAAACTATGCCATAGCTTTGAACCTTTTCAATGAGGTCTAGAACATCCTGATTGTCAATGAACTCAATATAACTCCAGTTGATTTCCTCTTTCGTATATTCTTCCTGCTCCATTTTGAAAACATGCTGTACAAGAGCAATTGATAGGTAAGAACTATATTATTCAGTGATAAAGAAGAAAGTTGTATTTCTATCTATATTAGAACAGTTAACATAAAAGAGTAAAGCATGCACTTGATGTGTAAGGACTTTCTCATGGGGCAATAAAAACAAAAGTTGTACTTCTCCCATCTAAAAATATTTCACATAAAGGAGTAAAGTATGCATTCCAGAAGTTCCAAAAATGAACCTGATTGAAATGTTGCTGGAGTTTTTCATTTGTCAAATTGATGCAAAACTGCTCAAAACTGAAACAATTGTAGGCATTAGAATAACAATGAAGCAATATCCAAATTTTAAAAAATAAATAATTTAGTTGGAAAGCTTTTACACACCAAAGATACCACAATTAATACTTTAAGCCCAGTAATGCAGAGAGCAACCTCTAAATAAATGTTAAAAAGCCAAATCCATGATCAACATAGAACAATTCAATAAATGCAAGATATTACACCATAAATTTCCGCTCAATGTATTACCGTAAAGATACTAAGAACAACAAACTATGAATAAATCAAGCCCCAATACTAAATTGATTGCAAGCTTTACCTTGTTTTGAAGACAAAATCATGAATTTGACCATTTTAATGACTAAATATAAAAGCATACCGGTTAAGCACCTGTTTGTCTTGAAGCTTTCAAATCCATAGATGTCCAACACTCCAATCAGGGACTTTGAATGAGGATCTTGTCCAATGGAACTATTGATTTTATTTACAAGCCTAAGCAGGATTGTGTATAAGTCATTAAGCAAATCTTTAATTCACACAAGATGCAAGACCAACACCCCATGCCGACAAAATCCATCAAAAACCGTTAATGCTTACCAATCAAATAGGCGTGAATAGATAACTTTTGCCAAAGCATCTCTACTTAGAACTGCGGCTTCAGGATCAAGGGTTTTTGTTATGTTCTCATCCCGTGTTACAATTACGCGTTCACATAGTGATTTCTCAAGGGCATTCTCATCACACCTAGATAATACCACATTGCATATTACAAAAGGTATATCCAAAGTTTAAATTGCAAAGGACAGGCTTGTCTGAGAAAAAGAATTTTACATCAAAAGATCAGCAGCAGTTTGTAAGTGGAACCATGACTTTTTGTTTTTTGGAGTCGATGAATCTGTTTCCTTTCCTTCCGAAAATTCAATATTGCCTAAATGTAGAATTGCAGCCACCACTCGAAATATGGCATCCTATCAAGGAATTGGGAAGAAACTCAAGAGAAAAACACAAAACATAAAGCAATTAACATGATTAGTAATTCAAGAATGATTATAGTTACCTGTTCCTCAGTACTGATTCCAACAACCTCCATTGCCCTTCTAGTTTGCAAATACTCTTTCGATTCATCCACACCTTCAAGGTCGTAGCAGTTAGTCTGGTTAAGATAATGAAATGTTCTTGGATTTGCCAATTTATATCTCTCAATGTCCTGAAATACAGAAATTACATGTGGTTTACTTCAAGAATGGTGTAAAAAAGCAAATAGATTTACAATATGCATATGTAAGAGTTAACGCAGGATATCTCACTAGATGGTCCAGAGCTGATTAGCTAGAAGCTGACCATAAAAGAAAACCAGTAAAATCAATTGCTAGTTCTGTATTCGATTATAGCACATTTAGAAGTTCACTTGATAATCAATAAGTTCACAACTGAGTTCGTTGGGATTTCGAAGGGTTATTATTGCTATCTTTTCGTGATCAAGTGTTTTTTATTAAGGAACTTCAGGGTTGAATTAGATTTGCTCCTGTTAGTTTCACGAAGAGCGTCGGTTATGTTAACCATGATTCATGCCTGAGGAGTTTCTATAAATAGAGGTACTTCGAGAAATAAAATCAATCTATAATAACAACAACAACATCAAACCTTTATCCCATGTGGGGTCGGCTGCATAAATCTTTTTTCTCCATTGTGTCCTATTTAGAATTAAATTCTTATTTAAATCTAATAAAAAAATTATTTCTAATATTTTCTAATCAAGTCTTTTTATGTCTACCTCTAGCATTCTTAACATTAAAACCAATCTACACCATGATCAAAATTTTGTTTTCAATGTTCATAACTTTTTTCATCAACGCTGAGATTCTAAAACTTGATAAAGTGTGATGCTTGGAGCATTACATCAAAGGACAGCTCCTTAGTCAAATTTGAGAATTGCCTGTTGGTTTTTTTTTTCCCCTTCTTTTGAATCCAAATTTCTACTTCTCATTTTGTTCATTCTTTTCATATTGATTAAAAATGTGCCCTTATATTCCTTTTTTTTTATGCTCAAAATTTATCTCGGCTGTGACATTTTTTTCATCAATATTTCTTAGGGTAATTTCCATTGGGATGTCAAAATTTTGTCATTAGTGATTGAATTTCATTTGGATGGTTGAAGTGGAGGAATGCATTGGGCTTGTTGTGTGATAGAAAAGTCCCTCTCAAACTTAAGGGAAAATTCTATAAGATGGTAGTGAGACCTGCAATGCTTCATGGTGCAGAATGTTGGCCATTAAAAGAGAAGCATAATATTTAGTTAAGTGTTGCAAAAATGAGGATGCTCAGGTGGATGAGTGACTTTACTCTTAGAGACAGAATATGAAATGAACATATACGTGAAAAGGTTGGAGTAGCTCCAACGGAAGATAAGATTAGAGAGTCGACTTAGATGGTTTGGTCGCATAAATTGGCGGCCTTCCGATGACCCGGTTAGGAAAGTAAATGCATTAGATTTGACTTATGTTAAGAAAGGTATAGGTGACTTAAAAAGACTTGGTTATAAAATATTAGAAATTATATTTCTTTATTAGATTTAGATGAGAATTTGACTCTTAACAGGATATAATAGAGAGAAATGATTCATGTATCTTACCCCACATAGTGGGATAAAGGCTTGTTGTTGTTGTTGTTGGTGGTGGTGATTGAATTACATTTATTTCTTTTACTAATCATCAAAAGGAAATACTGATTGTATTAGATAGTTTTCTTTCCTGCAAATTTTGCATGTTATTTATAGCATTTGTTTATGTAGTTTGTGCATCAAATCTATTAAAACCAAGGAAAATAAGTAATGCGTATCAATATGTCTGGCATTGCACTCCATTGCATATCAGATATGCATTAGAAACCTAGAGGGTAGAACATCCTGCAACAATTTCTTATTCCTGTAAGAGGTGCTACAGTAATTTCGTGAAAAAAATTGACGCAAATTAATAAAAAAAAAAATTCCAAAATTTGCGCCATCTTATTTGTTAACATGTTGCAAAAAAGACATTGTCATTGCCATTCAAGAACATAAAATTTACAACGGTGCATTACATAAATGTAGAGTTCCATAGTTTTAACCACAGATAGCCCATGCTCAAGATATAGATTATATTAAGGTCTCTCTTTTATTATCTTAGTAATCTCCCATGAGGTTAAAAATATCCATCCAAATGGTTAGCTGCTGAATTATATTGCAAACATAGCCCTAACCTCAGATAAGACTTGCATAAATCATAAATGTAAGGGGCCACCAATTCCGTGAACTTGTTCCGCTATCGAAAGAACTTATGAAATTAGATCATTAGTTATGTGAGTTTTAATTGAGCTTGCACAGAGTAAAATGCAAGCAATTTTGTGAGCAAAACAATGCACGTGGAACCAACAAGCATACAAGAAGAGACTTTAAGGAAAAATACCTCCGGAGGAGCAGCACAAAGCATGTAAAAGCAGTGATAGTTTCTCTCAGGATCAGATACTTGACAAACACGAGATCTTTCAAGCAGGTAAGTCCTTATAGCTGCTCCAGAAATTTTACCCCTTTGATTAAACTGAATCTCAACAAACTTTCCGAAGCGACTGATAATGAACATCAACAAATCGAATAAAAAAATTTCACATCATAAAAAGATTTGTATTCATTCAAAACTATTATAATAGCTACAGTATACAAATAATAATTATAAAAAGTTGAGCACCTTGAATTATTGTTTCTGACAGTTTTTGCATTTCCAAATGCCTCAAGAACAGGATTTGACTGCACAATGATGAAAAAAAAAGTAACAAAATGAGATATTTTTGCAACCCAAGGGAAAAAAACATTATGAAAGCATAATATAGTTTTACATTTTGTGCCAACACTGACTAATAAAGGTGCGGACATCTAACCTCAAGAACTTTCTGTTCTATGGTTCTCCCTTCAGCTGCTGCTCTCCCTCCCATGTAAGCGAGATATCGCATAAGCATTTTTGTACTTTCTGTTTTTCCAGCACCACTTTCTCCGCTAACAAGAATTGACTGGCTTTCACCCTCGTTTATCATGAGCCTTCAAAAGAAGAATGCAATCCTTTGATACATACCATATAAATTATGTGATATTTCACATACAAATCTATGTACCTGTATGCAGCATCAGCAACAGCAAAAACATGGGGGCTTAACTCGCCAAATGTTGCCCCTTTATACTGCTCCATCATATGGGTATTATAAAGATGTGGAAGTTTTCGAAAAGGATTCACAGCAATCAATATGCTGCCAGTATAAGTCTGCATACGAAAATAAGATAAATTACATGTGTAAAAATAGACATGGACTAAGAAAATATGGTCTGAAAATTTACAATAAATATGCATGATGGCATGAATATATTTCAGTGGATAACTCGCACAAATTACTGAAATTGACCTATTTCATTCAAGAGTAGTACTAATAATTATGAAGCAGATCTCATAATTGAAATTCACTCCTCAAAGTCTACTTACATAGATCTCATTCATGTCATATCTTGAATGCAAATTCTGTAAAACACCTGGTTCATGCAAATATGCTAGCTTGGTCATGTCATCAACGCCACAAGGTGATGCTTCAGCATCTTTAGGAAATATATTGGACACCTTAGCATTCACCTGCAGAGAAAGGAGAAAAGGCATCAAAGAGTTATAGATGTTATGAAGCCTAACTTCTAATGAGATCAATATTTAGAAGGCCCAGAAGGGAGTGGAAAACCAATAACAAATACGTGTAATTGAAACTACAATCTGAATTTTGGCATCTACTGGTCTGAACAAAATTTAATCAGAACCATAAAATAAGAAAAAATAATAATCATAGTCATAAGCAATCCACCAATGTAGCGAAATAACAAATCCTCAGCAAGTAAAGATGTTCACTAACAGGAGAAGTTAATAATAATGCTAAACCTAATCAACAGCCATGAACCCTTACCGTCTTTCCAGAGGTGCAGATGACCTTCACCTCATCACCATTAACTTCGAAAACCTCACCATCTACCCAAGCATCATCAGGGTCCGCAACCCAAACCTGTGATCCTATTGCAATGTTTGCCAGAGTTGCCTATGAGACAAAAAAAAGCCCAAAGATTTGTCATACATAACACAAAGTTATAAAAAATAAATAAATAAATGCAAGCAAATTGCATTTGAAGATAAAAAATTAAAGAACTTAACAGTTATCGCACAGTATATCACAGTAATAAAATAAGCTGATTTTGGAATTGCAACACAGTTTAATCACTGAGATCTATACATTTATACTCAGAAAATTCACATTTTCCCGACTTTAACTAAATAAACAGGCATCATCTCAGCAGCATTAAAAAAATAAAGATAAAAGTAACTTACAAATACAAAATTAAATTCTTATGATGAAAAAAAAGGAATTGTCCTTTCAAATATCAAAAGAAAAAATATATATATATAACAGGGGTCCGTCTTTGCTAGTTACGTAATCTAATAAGATCAATTTCCCATCTTTAACCCCTCCGATTCTACGCAATAAGCAACAAAACCCCTGGTCCACCAGCTCCAAATCAAAACATATGCAAAGTCGAGCATTAACATTGCAAAACAAGTTAGTCAATACCATTTCAACCCCGAATCAAACTCAAGATCTCAGAGTCCCCTCGATCCGCTTTCCCGTTAGACCATGCAGGACACAGGAAGCTAACAAAACCGCAGCTATATTTCAAGATCCAAGCCTAATCTCTGCGATTCTCCTCAACATAAATAAAGTATTTCGCCTCTTTTCCTCTAGATTCAACTCGACTTCTATCCAAAGCTCGATCACGACAAAATAACTAACTGTCCCTTCTCTTCACCTCCCTTCCTCTCCCCCAACACCGACAGCGCAAGCGGCGGCAGAAAAGGAAAGAGAAGGAGGCTGCAACCGGAAACCGAGAAGAAGAAGCCTTATGAACTGTCGCCTCCTCGATCGCAACCAGGGAAGAAACCCTCGGTAGTAGTCGTGTGCACGAATCTCTCGTTCTCTCTTGTTGGATTCTCGTCTCCTTAACTTGCCCTGCGCCTTCACATGAACGGGCAAGGAAGAGACCCAAATGCATTAAATATATTTTATTTTTTTTCTTTTATGTACAAATTTAACAATTACGAGCGGCCGAATAAGCCCCTGCTCTTCTAGAGATTAACGAGGGTTGCCCACTTGCCCGACCAGCCTCGCGATGGATCGAAGGGGTACTTTTGGCTTAACTGAAACAAAAAGAAATCTGAAGATTTTCAGACTTTTAACTCCAGCTTTTAGAAATGGTTGGATTATGTGACATTAATTACGAGTTAATCTTTCTTCTTAAGCAAGTAAAACTCCTTAGCTTTTAATTGCTTGGTGTTTAAGTGTTATTAAAATAAAAATTTACATAAAATTGTGAGGGTATTTCTGACTTTTACTGCTCAGTCAGATGTAATATAATAGAAAATTAGATAGAACACCAATAAATATAATTAATGAGAAATAGCTAAAAAATTAAGCTAATATGAGTAAATTAGTTTATTAAATAATTTTTCAGCTCGAATAAACCCACAATAAATTTACAAAATGATCCCACATAATTTAAAAATGATCAAATTATAATTACTCTATTAAATTAGTATAATAGAAAATTGTTTACAACATTTTTTGCATTTCCAAATGCCTCAAGAACAGGATTTGACTGCACAATGATAAAAAAAAATAACAAAATGAGATGTTTTTGCAACCCAACGAAAAAGAAACATTATGAAAGCATAATATAGTTTTACATATTGTGCGAACACTGACTAATAAATGTGCTGCTGCCGCATATTTATTAATAAGTGTTGGCACAATATGTAAAATTATATTATCCTGTATAATGTTCCTTTTCTCTTGGGTTGCAAAAATATCTCTTTATTTTTTTTTTTTACATCATTGTGCAGTCAAATCCAGTTCTTGAGGCATTTGGAAATGCAAAAACTGTTAGAAACAATAACTCAAGGTGCTCAACTTTTTATAAATATTATTTGTATACTGTAGCGATAATAATAGTTTGGAATGAATACAAATTTTTTTAGGTCAAATTTTATAAAAAGCATTATCATAATTAAAATTAGTAAAAAGAGCATCAAATAATTAAAATTTAAATATGAGCAAATACGCTATATTCAATGATGGATTCTAAAATGCGCTAAATAATTTGACGCAACAAAAAATGTCATTTAATTTGGCGTATTCTACTCATGCCTAAAGAAAGAAACTGGGGAGTGAGAGAATTATTAAAGTTAACAGCGGATAGAGAGATGTGGCACTAGACCGAGAGAGAGAGAAAGAGAAGAGAGAGGATAATAAAATATTTAAATAAATATTTTAATTATTTTTAAATATTTATGTAATTTGAAATTACAATATTCAATATTTATTATTAAAATACATATATTTAATAATTTAAATTAAATATATAAAACACTTTATTAGTTTAGTTGAATATAATAATTTATAAAAAAATTAATTATTTATTTAATTTATATTATATTTATTTTAAAAACTAGTACTATTATATATTTAATAAAATAATAATTTATATTGATTAATAATAATAATATAGTTAGTAATTATCTTATTGAATAAAAATATAAATTATTTTATTCAATATTTTTTTTAGCTTTTCTTCATATACTTTAAAATATGACTTTTAAAAAATTATGTTTAATTTGTATTTTCTTAATAATTTTTAAAAATCAAAATAATTTTAAATTCTTATGAATACTTTTTTAGAAATAACTTTCAATTTATATTTTTATATTTTTATATTAATTGAATGACAAAATAATTTTGGAGTGTAAATAATGATATTAAATGGCATATTCTTTCAGCCTCAAATTATTTGACGCATTTGCTCATATTTAATTTTTTTTTATGGATGCTTTTTTAACTAATTTTGATTATTATCATTCTTCTTTATAAATTTTTTGTGATGTTAAATTTAAAGGAATATGCATTTGACGAAATGGCTAGGATCTACGCCTACGCCTGATCAATTTCAAGCGGAAGTGGAATTGCATTGGCCAAAGGCGTCTGTGTGGCAACATTCATCGCCGACGACAGGCACAACGGACAAGTTCGATGTTGCATTAGCCAGGGATCCAAACATACGGCGTAAAATAAATGACCGCAATCAGGTAAAAGCCTCAATGGATGATCTTCCCCTTCCTCCTCCTCCTCACTATAGTCTCCAAGGCATATCGAGCAGCTACCGGGTGGCCGCCTGCGGATCCTGACATTTGGCTTCGGCGTAGGTGATGCTAGGCCAGGATTCGAGGTGGTGTCGTTAAGCCTAGTCTCAGTGTTCGATTCGAGCTGAAGCAGTGGAGCAGCGGTGGAACGAGAGAAAATTAAGTAGCAGAAGAAGGTTATGGTAGTGAGAACAAAGAGGATGACGATGATGATGCCTTTGGCCTAGCTCATTGTAGAGGTCGGGTGATGTAGGTAATCGAGAGAGGAATGTGTGAAGCAGCTAAACGAATATAACATTAACAGAGCAAAACAAAAGGCAAATAAAAGGTTTGTATATCGTCCTCTGTTTTTGTATTCTTCAGCAATAGAACTATATATGTCCCAGCTATCTAAAGAGCTGGAAGAGGAAAAATTAGAAAAAGCAAAAAAACCATACTAGCAAATAACATAAAGAGAAATTATAGCAGTGGGGGTTAAACTATTAAAGCATAAACGAAAAGAGTAAGAGTGACATATGGTATGATATTCCTTCAACTAATGATGTACTGCATCAGCTCTACCACAATAGAGGACTCTGCTGTCTCGGCAGAGGTTTACATGGCATCCCACGCAACTTAACATTATATCGTCATGTTAAATTTATTAGTCATTTCTCATGAGGATTGTTGAAGAGGCTTAAAACTGACATCAATTTAAGTTCTGCATGACACCCTAAATCAGATGGGCAAACTTAGGTGGTGAACCGTACATTAGGAAATATGTTAAGATATTTGGTTTAAGAGCACCCCAGACTTTGGGATGAACTGGTAAGCCAAGCCGAATTTGTCAATAATAGCATGCCCAATCAATCAACCGGCACTTCACCCTTGTTGTTTACACAAAGGTACCCAATCATGCTGTTGATGTCGTTGTTCTACCCAAGTGTAACAGCCACAGCACAGCTCAAGTGGTTGATCATTTTACGCAAATGCTCCATGACGTCCGCCTCAAGCGCATCTCTTCAAATGAAAATAATAAAACAATTGCTGACTCTCACCACCGGGAGAATTTTTTTAAACCAGGTGACTTAGTCATGGTGCGCCTTCGCCGAGAACGTCTACCTCCTGGAGTCTACTCCAAATTGGGTTGTCGAAAAGTTGGTCAATTTCCCATACTGCAGAAAATTAATGATAATGTCAGTATCATCGATTTACCATCTGACTTTGGCACGGCTTCTACCTTTAACTTGGCCGATCTTCATTTGTATTATCCAGCCGACGACGCCCCTATTTCAGCCTCTGCCGAGACAACAGAGTACTCTCCTATGGGGAATAACTAATGCGGTACATCATAAGATAAGGGAATATCATATTATCTGTTATGTTATTGCACTATTGCTATTTTTCATTTATGCTTTAATATTTTAATCTCCATTGTTATAATTTCTCTTTCTTTTATCTACTGCAGCTAGTATGGTTTTTTCTATGTTAGCTTTTCCACTTCCAGCTCTTTAGACAGTTTGAACATATATAGTTGTATTGCTGAAGAATACAAAAACAGAAGAAGATGTACGAACCTTTTATTTGCCATTTGGTTTGCTCTGTTGTTGTTCTATTCGTTTAGCTACTTCACGCATTCCTCTCCCGATTACCTATTTTTTTTTAATATTATTTATCGATATCCTTATAAAGGATATTCAAAATAAGTCTTCTTCATTCATATTTTTGCATATGAATAATTATAATCAATGACGCATCCACTTAAGCAAATTAAAAATTACATCAAAGGAGAAAATATTAAAAATAATAATAATTTAGAATCAGTTGAATAAAAATTGAGTATATAATATGAAATTTCAATTAAAATGGTATTCAAAATAACTAATCAGTATCATTAAAAATAAAAAGACATGCCTATGTGTGATAAGATCAAATATCTTGAATCTATTATAATGAAAGATTAAATAGATAATAATGTAATATTGTAATATCTAGAATTATGTCTAGATGGCTTAATATGGAGAAACATCATAAGAGAATCATGAGTGAGAGAAGATCCTAGGCATTCAAGGGTAAATTTTAAAAATCCTCAATTTAGATTGACAATGTTATATAAATTTGAGAGTTGGGGAAATAATTATATCATTAACATCAAAGTTGAGCGTAGTAGGAATGAGAATGTCAAATCAAGATGGATATATTCCACAAAATTAGGAAGAATTAATCAAGAAAAGTGATATTTATTAAATATAATATAATAGAAAATACAGTTGTGGTTCAAGCATGACAATGAAGGGAATAAAATGCACCCATTAAACGAGTAGATAAAATCAATGTAAGAGGATTAATAGAGAATATAAAAGATAGTATACTATTGGCTTAACACTGATTAATGGAGGATTAATCAGTGTTAAGCCATTAATGTTGAAGCTAGATTGACAACTAATTGTTGTTGTAGGTAAGCTTAAATGGATATGTAGGTCTAGGAGAATGAATCCATGATAGACATCAATTAGAAGATGAAATTCATGACTATTATAATTGAATTTACAATAGCAAATGATCTAACAAAAACGAGCACAAAACTTAAGGAACAAGAATAAAAGTATAAAACTTAAAATATTTTTTAAAAAGTGAGCTACTAAATCATAATTAGATTTTGTTTAAACCAACAAAAGAAAATTACTAATGCAAAAATTGTAATGATGTCCTAGAAACAAAACATAAGGTGGTTAATGTTAGGACGTTTACATCAGAAGCATGAAGAAAATAGTTAAAATGAATAATTGTTAGAATATAAGATGGTTGAGAACTCAATAGAAAAATACCAACAACATCAAGTCTTTATCCCACTATGTTGGCTCAACTACATGAATCATTTTTCTTCATTGTGTCATGTTTAGAGTCAAATTCTCATTTAAATCTAATAAAAAAATCATTTTTAATATTTTCTAGTCAAATTTTTTTAGGTCTACCTCAACCTTTCTTAACATAAAATAAAAATAATACATCTACTCTCATAACCAGGTCATTGGAATGTTGACATTTTCTATGGCCAAACCATGTAAGACAACTCTCTCCTTATATGCCACGGAAGTACTCCAACCTTTTCACATATATGCTCATGAAAAGGTTTCCAAAATAGTGATTATTTTTTAATCTACTTTTCCATCAACTCTTAGATATGGCTACTTCTATCCTTTGAGATTTTATGATCCAATACATTCTTCCCTATGTAAGCATGAAGGAATTTCAAAACTTGCATATTTTTTGTAACAATATTAGGAAATCTTTCTCTCACCATCCTTGAATGTTCATACATGTTCTTATTTCCTGCATTTCATTAAGGATGACATGTTTTATCTTTAAATTATATATATATATATATATATATATAAGTATAAATCATCTAGATTTATACAAATTTTATATTTCATATTAATATATAAAATATAAATTTGACCGGCGGTTTATAACCGCCGGAAAGCCGCCGGTAAAAACCGCCGGAATTTAATTTCCTACGCCGTTTTTACCGGCGGTCACTTAACCGCCGGAAAAATTCAAAACCGCCGGAAAAGGCCGCCAGAAATGGGTGATTTTCCTGTAGTGAATATCTAGAATTATGTCTAGATGGCTTAATATGGAGAAACATCATAAGAGAATCATGAGTAAGAGAACATCCTAGGCATTCAAGGGTATGTTTTAAAATTCCTCAATTTAGATTGACAAATTTGTATAAATTTGAGAGTTGGGGAAATAATTATATCATTAACATCAAAGTTGAGCGTGGTAGGAATGAGAACATCAAATCAAGATGGATATTCCACAAAATTAGGAAGAATTAATCAAGAAAAGTGATATTTATTAAATATAACATAATAGAAAATACAGTTGTGGTTCAAGCATGACAATGAAGGGAATAAAATGCACCCATTAAACGAGTAGATAAAATCAATGTAAGAGGATTAATAGAGAATATAAAAGATAGTATACTAATGGCTTAACATTGATTAATGGAGGATTAATCAGTGTTAAGCCATTAAGGTTGAAGCTAGATTGACAACTAATTGTTGTTGTAGGTAAGTTTAAATGGATATGTAGGCTCTAGGAGAATGTCATAGCAGAGAATCCATGATAAACATCAATTAGAAGATGAAATTCATGACTATTATAATTGAATTTACAATAGCAAATGATCTAATGAAAACAAGCACAAAACTTGAGGAACAAGAATAAAACTTAAAATATTTTTTAAAAAGTGAGCTACTAAATCATAATTAGATTTTGTTTAAACCAACAAAAGAAAATTACTAATGCAAAAATTGTAATGATGTCCTAGCCACAACACATAAGGTGGGTAATGTTAGGAAGTATACATTAGAAGCATGAACAAAATAGTTAAAATGTATAATTGTTAGAATTATTATAGCACAAATAACATTAGCCTTTATTCATTACACGTGTAGCTCATCGGGCACGTTCTTGTTACTGTATTATCTTATTACACATGTATTTCTCTACTGTGTTTTCTATATATATACTTATGTACTCTACGGTTTTAAGGCAATGAGATATACATTTTATTTTCTTGTTCCTCCTTCTCCATTCGTTTAAGAACAACAAGACTGTTCTAAATCTGCTTCGCGTTCTGCGGCTCTTCATGGTATCAGAGTGGAACTTATCCTCTTATTCTCTCATCACAATGGCAACGTCTGAAGCATCACAAGTCGAAGCCCAGTCCGATCGTGTCGCATCCGAAGAAGTCTGCATTCCATCATCCTTAAAATATCTAGTTATCTTAAGAATATGGTACCCACTCATCTTTCCACTGATAATCACTCCATTTGGAAATCTCAAATCATCAAGCTCTTTCAAGCTAACGGCTTTGAAAAACTTCTTGAATCTAACTCCAACCCTCCACCTAGTTCTCTTTTGCAAAACAATGGCTCTACGATCTCTAACAGGGCCTACCACCAATGGCTGCTCATCAACCAAAATTTGGCTGCTGCCATCTTTTCTACCATTTCACCATATGTTCTCCCCTATATTCTCCATCTTGAATCCACCAAAGCCATTTGGAATGACTTGAAACTCGGTTTCAATCCATAAACAGATCTCGAGTCATTCAACTCAAGAATGAGCTTCACAACATATCCATTCGCAACTCCACCATGACCTGACTGAAATTAAAACATCGTTGATCAAATTGCCGCCGCCGAGGACATAATTCTTTACATCTTGAATGGCTTACCCGTGTCCTACCAATCTTTCAAAACTTCCATACGCACCATGCTCAATCCCATAAGTTTAGACAACTTATATGCCCTTCTACTAAGCGAAGAAATTAACATTACGATGGATGCCTCACGCAACACAAATGGCTCAAACTCAAATCTTGCTATATATTCTTCAAGATGAAGGGGCCGCAAGAATCGTGGTCGAGCATCATCCACTGTTTCAAATTCTTCAAGATCCTCCTCCTCTGCTACTCTGATATGCCAAATTTATGCAAAGAAAGGCCATTCGGCCTCAGAGTGTTGGCATAGGACCAATCTGCAATACGTTCCTCAAACTCGTCCCAACACCAATCGTGCTCTTGTTGTCACCTCCGATCAGCCTGCCATGGACTAGTATTTGGACTCAGGGGCATCGTCCCACATGACAAATGCTCTTGACCTACTATCCATCGCAAATTCATATCAAGGCATGGACACAGTTACAGTGGGCGATGGATGATCGGTTCCAATTACAAGTTCTTGTGAAGGATCTTGCCAACACCGCCTCATAAGCTACATCTCAAAAACCTCTCACACATTCCAAATCTTCAATATAATCTTCTTTCAATTTCTCGTCTAACAAAGGATAACAACATTTTAAAAATCTTTAATCCATATGGTTTCACTTTAAGGATATGAGATCGCATCAAACTCTGCTACATGCCCCTTGCCGTGAAGGTTTCTACCCTATTCAAGCTCGGTTAACCAGCTCCTCCACCTCCACTCTCACTGCAACAAACTCCTGCTCTACTACCTGGCACAATAGGCTTGGTCATCCACACAAGACAATTCTCCAAACTATCTCCAAGAAAAATAATAGTCTTAATATTCTTGTTTCTTCTTCAATTTGTTCTTCTTGTAATTTGTCAAAAGCACATAAACTTATTTTTGAAAAATCTATAAATAGACAAATTAAACCTCTTATGCTTATTCATTATGACGTTTGGGGTCCATCTCCAGTTGCTTCTATGCAAGGTCATAAGTATTACGTCATATTTATAGATGACTTATCGCGTTGTACCTGACTATTTCCTATGACAAACAAATCTGAAGTTGCACAAATCTTTATTAACTTCAAAACATATATCAAAAAGAAACTTTCGTCTCAAATAAAATGTTTGCACACAAATGACATATCATAATACTTAAATAAAACTCTTAGCAGTTTTCTTCAACAAAATGGCATTCATCATCAGGTTTCCTGCTCTTACACCTCCAAAACAGAATGGATATGGTTGAACTCAATAGAAAAATATCAACAACATCAAGCTTTTATCCCACTACGTGGGATCAACTACATGAATCATTTTTCTTCATTGCATCATATTTAGAGTCAAATTCTCATTTAAATCTAATAAATAAATATTATTTTTAATATTTTCTAATCAAGTCTTTTTAGGTCTACCTCAACCTTTCTTAACATAAAACAAAACTAATACATATACTCTCCTAACAGATCATTGGAATGTTGACATTTTATATGGCCAAACCATGTAAGGCAACTCTTTCCTTATATGCCATAGAAGCACTCCAACATTTTCACATATATGCTCGTGGAAAGGTTTCCAAAATGGTGATTATTTTTAATCTACTTTTCCATCAACTCTTATATATGGCATACATGTTCTTATTTCCTACATTTCATTAAGGATGACATATTTTTATCTTTAAATTATATATATATATATATATGTGTGTGTGTGTGTGTGTGTGTGTGTGTGTGTGTATGTGTGTGTGTGTTGCGTCTTGGAACATTCGCGGCAGTAGAGAAATATATAGTTTAACGTCTTAGCATTATATGAAGATCCAGCACACAATCGTATAAGAGAGAGTGTGTGCATTCATAAGAGACACTAGAGTTTTCACGTGGAAACCCCTGAAAAGGGGGAAAAACCGCGGGGTCTGACCCAGTTTGAATGAATCCACTAGTATTTGCAGTCAATTATAAATGAGGCCCTTCCTTGGGAGAAGGCCTTAGCTTAATGGTATAAATATACATCATATAAAACGTATTATATGATGGGAGTTACAATATAGACATGCTTATTTGGTTGGCACGACTATAGTCGATGGGATAGAGGTTGGAAAGACCGTTGTCTGGTGATGGAGGTCGAAAGGACCATAGTAGGTGACAGAGGTCAGAATGACCGTAGTTGGCAGGTGACCGGGGTCAAAAAGACTATTGTCTGGTGATGAAGGTCGGATGGACCATAGTAGGCGATGAAGGTTAGAAGAACCGTTGTCGGCAGAAGACATGGGTTAGAAAGACCATTGTCTGGTGATAGAGGTCGGAAGGACCGTAATCGGCAGAATACCGGGGTTAAAAAGATATTTGTTGTAGGGTGATACTTCAGTAGAACTTCATGGTATCATGTGGTGTCATGACAGAAGTTTGGGCCTCAGGTGATGGTACGATAGAAGTCCAGGCATCGGGTGGTTGTCCGGCGAAAGTTTGGGCGTCAAATGGTGGTCCGGTGGAAGTCTGGGCCTTAGGTGGTGACCTGGTGGTTCGGCGAAGCAACGACATCACGTAGTGATCTGGCAGAAGTCCGGGCCTTAGGTGGTGGACTGGTGGAGCACAAGGCCTCAAGTGGTGGTCCGGCGGAGCAACGACATCAGGCGGTGGTTCGGCGGAGGTGAGAGCCTCAAGTGGTGGTCCGGTGAAAGTTTGGGCCTCAGGTGGTGGTTCGCGCGGAGCAACGACGTCAGGAGGTGGTCCAGCGGAGGTGAGGGACTCAAGTGATGGTCCGGCGGAGCAATGACATCAGACGGTGGTTCGGCGAAGGTGAGGGCCTCAAGTGGTGGTTCGGCGGAAGTCTGGGCCTCAAGTGGTGGTCCGGCGGAGCAACGACGTCAGTCAGTGGTCCGGCGGAGGAGAGGACCTCAAGTGGTGCTCCGGCGAATATGAGGGCCTCAGGTGGTGGTCTGGCAAAGGCAAGGGCCTCAGGTGGTGGTCCGACGAAAGTCCTGCGGTGGTCCGACGAAACTTCGGCGGTGGTCGAGGAGGAGCTTCTTCTTCTCTTCTCTTCTTGCTTTGATCCCCTTTCAAGAGAAATGAGGGGTCTATTTATAGATTTCTGGAGTGGCATGGCCCGTAAATATGTGAGAGTTCAAGGGCAAATAGGGAGTGGTTGGATGGACGGCCGATATTGAATTGAATCCCTTGATTGTGGACCGTTCATCAGACATTTGAAGGTCTTAGTGATGTCGGAATTTGGCAAACTTGGACTCGTTGGATTCGTCTCGTTGAGCCGCTCAATTTGATTATAAGCTCGTTATGTTTGGAAACCATTTGACAATCCAAATTGTTGTTCGAACCTTTCAACAGCGCTTCTAACCCTTGATTTGGACCCGTTTGGGCCCGAATTGGGTTGAATTTGGTGTCGTTGGGTTTGCATTTTTGAGATGCTCAGTCCGGATTTGGGCCCGAATTGGGTTGAATTTGGCCCAAATTGCAAAGATGATGGCTTTAAATATATTGTTGAGGGCATTTACCTTAGATTTTTGCTTCTGTGTATTATGGTGATCTAATTTGAGGACCTAGAGGCTTTTTTGGAACAATTTAAATCTCCTGGATCAAGATACAATTATAAAAATGTTTAAAAAAAGAAGCTTGGTTTTCGAAGTAGATTATCCTTATACATCAAGCAGGCATGCTTCCAATTCCTTGCACTGTCTTCCAGCATGTCTTTTCTAGCGGCAGTGGCAGAAATGGTTGTGTCCCTTGCAATCGAGTGATTATTGCGTCCGGACACTGAACGTGTCCAGAGACCAACAAAAAGCGTCACATCACTGGGCGCTCAGTACCACACGCGGTACCCTTGGTACACTGTCCGAACAGAATAATTTTTCCTTGCAATCACAATCAAAATTCATCTTTTTAGTCACTCATTCTCCAATCCTAATAAAAGAACATTTAAATTGACTACCCAAAATTATTCAATTTCTAACATACATTATCTCATAAAAAAATCCTATCTTAGTGATATTTGATTAATAAAATATGAACTAATCATCATGCCATATACATATAAAGAGTATAAGCAAAAGATAATCATTAGTGTAATCAAGCTCTTATAATGACTCACTTGAAAATATAGAAATTTATTTTTCGCTTCTCGATCTATGTTTGTCATGTAGTTCAAAGCAAGATTCAATAAATTCTCATCAAATAAATTTGAATCTAATACATCACATATAAAATTAATATTTAAACTAAGCTAACTAATTTCAATACACTCCTAAAATAAAAGTGCCAAAAATAAGTACTACATGTGACAGCTCATTAGAAAAGAATGTGATGACAATTAATAGCGCACTACAACCATAACATAATACAAAATTAAATTAAATACTTCGTCATAGCATACTTTTGTACCAACATAAAAAGCAACCATGAAGAATGAAAAGCCATAGTTAAAATACTTCCTTTCTTAGTTTGTGCAAGATTGCCTTGCTTGAGAAGAGATAATGATGGAAATAATTAGACCATAAAGAGCAATACCTTCATTAAAAAAAAAAAATAACTATCATTCCCACAAATAGCTTTGGTTGAGCATTGGCCCTATCAATGGACAATAATAATAATAAGATAAAAAGATTAATATAATTGCATCATGCACAAGTTTGACAAAGAGAGAAAGAGAACAAAGATCAAAATATTCAATAAATAAATAATAGAATTTATGTAGATGCTGATGCATGCACAAAGATCTTGCATTCAAGTTATAGAAAAATATTGTTACCTTCACGGTGAGCTTCCATCATGACTTCTGATTCAACCGGAACAAAGTGTAGAAGAAAGCGAAGAAGCTTCCTTAGTGACTCTTTCAAAACTCTTCCTCAAGCGAAGCAAGGGAAGCTAATCTAAAAACAAGAACTTCGTAGAAGAAGACGAACAAGCTTCTTTAGTGACTCTTTCAAAACTCTTATTCATGAGAAGAGCAAAGCTAATCCTTATCCGACAAAAAAAATATGGTAGAAGAATGATTAAAAGTCTCTTAAACAAATCTTTCAAAACTCTTCTTCTACTCTATTCAACTATGCAAATACAAATATCATATTACTCTCATAAAATCAAAAAAGAATAAATTTTTTTAACAGATTTCGGGATAAGCATCTGACTTTTTTGTTTGTGCATTTTTTACATTTTCTGTTGCAAAAAAATTATCTTATTTTAAAGAAGCAGCTACACAAACAAATATACCATAACTATAATTTTTCAATCTCATATTCAATAGACACAAATTTCGGGATAAACATCTGACTTTTTGTTTGTGTATTTTTTACATTTTCTGTTTCAAAAAAATTCTCTTATTTTAATGAAGTACTACACAAACAAATATATCATAACTATAAATTTTCAATCTCATATTTAGGGGTGTCAATATTTGACACGACACGAAAACCCGACCCGTACCCGCCGGGTTGAACCAGACCCGATTTCAAAACGGGTCGGGTTCGGGTTCCAGAAATCGACCCGTTTCAAAAACGGGTCGGGTTCGGGTTGACCCGGCGGGTTGCCGGGTCAACCCGCCAACCCGTTTAATTAAAAAAAATTTGAATTTTTGCATTTCCCGCGCCTGCCCGAGCTGCCGCCTGCCCGCTCGCGCCTGCCCGCCCGCGCCTGCCCGCCCGCGCTTGCCCGACCGCGCTGCCCGCGCCTGCCCGCCGCGTAGCCCGCGCCCCGCGCGTGCCCGCGCAGCCCGCGCTGCCCAGCTCGTGCCGCGCGCCCGCCAGCCGCGCGCCCTCCGCGCGCCACAGCGCTACAGCCCGCTCTCGCCCGCCGCGTCGCCGTCCCCTGCCGTCCGCCAGCAGCGGGTTCGACCCGAACCGGGTCGGGTCGGGTCAACCCGGCAACCCGCCGGGTCGGGTCCGGGTTCGGATTTCCGACCCGTTTGTCTTCCCGGGTCGGGTTAGGGTCGACCCGTTTGAACTCGGGTCAGTTCCGGGTTCGACCCGAACCCGACCCGTGACCCGAAATTGACACCCCTACTCATATTCAATAGACACAAATCTTATAGTCTACCTTTATAATTATTTCACTAGGGGTGCAGAGCCCTGCATTGGGTACCCATACCCACACCCACCCACGTACCCATGTGTGGGTATGGGTACGCCCATAGCCTCATGGGTGGGTACTCAACATCAGAGGAGAACCAATTTACATTACTAATCATCATATACATGCAGTATATTATAATAATTCTTACTACACAGTGCGCAACACTGAACCGCGTCACGACCAATGATAAATTTTGATATGTGGCTTGAAAGTTTGCAGTAAGAGAAAATGACAAAAAACCTCAAAACCATTATTCTATGACAGACTGCATTCAATAAGCTTAGAAAGTGGGTGGGTGTGGGTGGGTATGACATCCGGAAAGTCACCATAGGTGGGTGTGGGTGGGCAAAGCCCGCCAGTGCAAAGCGTGGGTACCCAATGGGTACCCAACCAGGACCCCATGTAGGGCTCTGTAGGGGTGTCATTATTTAACAAGACCCAAAAACTTGACCCGAACCCGACCCAAAACTTTTGGGTTATGATCAATTCATTTTCTAAACGAGTTGGGTCCAAGTTCCAGGATTCGACCTATTTGGAAAAATGAGTCGGTTCGGATTAATCCTCTAATTTTTGCGTTCGGTTGGAGCGACCGACGAACAGCATACGCTCGTTTGGCGTTCGGTTGGAGATGACCTTAATAGTCGTTCAGGACCGAGAAAGCGAAACAGAGTCATCCCTTATCACAATCAATCGACGCAGCAACGAGTAACCAGCAGTCTAATGTTGTTGTGTCTCGTGACGTTTAGAACAAGGATGAGGAAGTAGACAAAGAAGAAGAAAAAGAGCTAATGATGATGATTGACTTAAAGCTGCAGTCTTTGCCAATTAAGAAAATATCTTCTTCTTTGTCTACTTGATCATCCGTGCTCCAAACGTCATGAGATAGCAACATTAGGCGGATGGCAAAGTCCTCATTCGGCATGGTGTCGGAGATAGAGCTAAGCAGTATAGCCTCTGGTAGCTCCGGAGTGGTGTCGGAGACAGAGCTAAGTAGTAGTTCAACCTCTGCTGGTAGCTCTGGAGCCGCTCGCTTGTTGCGGAGTCGATTGGTTGTGATAGGGGGCTACTTTGTTTCGCTTTCTCTGTTCTGAACGACTGATGATGAGAACTCCGGATCATCCATGCGAAAGCATTTTCTTTAATTTAAATTTAAATTACACGGTGAGACGAGACGGTGTGATGAGAAAATATATCTAATTGAGATTGACGATGCTCACAAGGGCCACAACCATTTCAGCCATTGCCGCCACCTGGCCAAGATTGCTAGAGGTGATTTTTGGCCTTTCTTCTTGCTACTGTATAATTTTATTAAGGATAAATTTTAACACAAAATATGAGACAATATAATTCAAAATCGGTGGGCTAGAAAATTCTTGGATGTGAAATTAGCGGTCGGAGAGTCTAAAGCCGGTGGAAATCTCTTTAAAATTTTTTTTGTCAACCAGGTGTCGGTGGTACTGGCTACCGAAAATTCTATAGCTAGCTCTAGTCCATCAATTTCTCCCACTAGAATGATCCTTATTTATTGCAGAAATTCTAAAGGGCTCTATTTTTTGTTTGATTGATTTTGTGCTTATACAAATAGGATTATATAAAGGAAAGAGAATAAAATAATAATGGAAATACAATATAATAGAATATCCTCAATAATAATTAGTATATATTACGTGAAAAAATATGATGTATTTTTTATTATAAATATTACATGACAATGAATAATTTGATATTAATTACCCGTTATTTTGTTAGATGAATTTAAAATTTATGAGTGTTTTAAAAAATATAATGTATTTGAAAGAATTTATTGCAATTTGGTTGATTGTAAAAGAAGTTTATCAGTTTTGAGTTGCAATATGATAGAATTATTCATTGTCATATAATATTTATTGTAAAAAATCTAACCAAATTATGTTCTTTAAAAAAAATGTAAATTTTAATTACATTTTCCTTTAAAAAGCTGTAAACATATTTCGTTTAAAAACATAATTTAATTTAATTTTACTTTTCCCTTTTTTTTTATTTTGTCTGTTTTGTTTATTTTTTAATTATAACTTCTTTGTATATTTTTAAAATTAGTTTTTAATTTTAACTAAATATTTAAGAAATCTAATATTGCAAAAAAATTAATTAGAATGTTGTAAAAATAAAATTTAATTACAGGTGTATACTAGTGTGCAGACGGTTCTTCCCGTCTGCACTCTGCACCTAATAATCTCCCCTTCAATGGAGGATTATATTTTTTTGTAATTTTTTTAAAAGTATATTTAATAACATAATTTATTTATTAATAATACTTACTCTTAAAATTTATCCATTAAAAAATTAATTTGATTGAGTTAACCGCAATTTACGGAGAGATTTTCTTAATTGGGAATGATCTTTTCCAGAGTTTCTTCCCACGCGCTTTGATCTTAAGTGAAGCTTTGCTCTTAAGTCCCAATTCACCCGACCGACCACGGAATGTGGGCCCGCGTCGATTGTACGGCTTCTGATATTTTAAAAAAAATATTTAGGCCAATTAATTTTTTTTTTTGAAAAATTTTAGATCAATTAATACAGACTCACACACATCTCATACATAAAATTCGAATTCAAGATCTCTAGGTTGATAGGCTAAGACAGACTCACCAACAGACCCATAGACCTATCAGAACGCGCCACATCACCTAATACACATAATACCGAGTATCGGTACCGAGCAAATAAATGACACGGGGCGTATTGGTCTGAAAGTCGTTTGGTGTCTGCGCATAATAAATAAATTTAGAATAAAATTTTTGTGACAATTTTTTGAAAAAAAGAATTAAAATAATTATTAAAATTATTGTTATCGAATCTAAAAAAACTTAATTTATTTTGATTTAATATTATCACAATATTTAGATATTAAATTTTTAAATATTTTAGTATAAATTATATCATAATGAATATAAATATTATTGGAAATATTTTAATATTAATAGTATATTGGAATAAATTGTTTTACATTAATTTTAAATTATGTTATGTATAAGTTATTCAAGGGCTATAACTGCATTAATTTAATAATTTCAGCGAAAATCCAAAGGCAATGAAGCCTATTCCGGCGTGAATTTCGTTGTGATTAGGGCTGCAAACGAACCGAGCCGAGCCGAGTATGTGAGTGTTCATGTTTGTGTTTGTTTAACATTAGCTTGTTCATGTTTGGTTCATGTTTGATTCGAGCTTTATTATTTGTGTTCATGTTTGGTTCGTTTAATTTAAGGGTGTTCATGTTTGGTTCATGTTCGTTTGTTTAGTGCTTATCGAGCTTTAAACAAGCTATGTTCGTGAACATATTTCGCAAACAATCTATTGAACAAGCAAACCTTAAATTTGTTCATGAACATCCTAAACAAACAATATAACAAACATGGACAAATATGAAATGTTTCTTGTTATTAATAAAAAATAATTATATTATTATGTTATAATTAGAATTTTTATATTATGTATATTTATCAAATTTATAATAACATATTATTTAAGTTTTTATCAAGCGGTTTTAATCGAACTCGAATCGAGCTTTTTATCGAGCTTGTTCATGAACATCAACTGATGTTGTTCGCGAACATAAACGAGCTGAACGCATTAGTGTTCAAGCTTGTTTATTTAAGAATCGAGTATTTAAAATATTGTTCAAGTTTGTTTGTTAGTTAATTAAACGATCACGAACGAGCTTTAATCGAACCGAACAACGAGTAGTTCGTCGAACGTTTGGTTCGCTTGCAGCCCTAGTTGTGATATCTTAATTGATATTTAAAAAAAAAATCAAATTATTTTTTTAATAAATCTTTAAGTAAAAATGATTTTGATAATCATATTTTTAATTTTACATATTGTATTCAATATTGTCCTTGGAAATAAGTCAAGACTTATATTTTAAATTAATTTTAGAAAGGATTTTCAAATTTTATTTTGAAAAATAATTTTATTTCGAAAGGTTCTATAAAATACTCTTATGATTTTATAAAACATTTTATTATGATATTATAAAAAGCAACTATTATGATTTTATGAATATTTATGTTGGGTCCTAGAATATTCATGGCAATAGAGAAGTAAAAACTTTAATGTCTTAACTTTGTATGAACATCCAGCACGCAATCACATAAAATAGAGAGAGTACAACATTCATAAGAGACACCATAGTTTTTATGTGAAAACTCATGCAAAGGAGAAAAAACCACGGGACCTGACTTTGAATGAATTCACTAGTGTTTGTAGTCGGTTACAAATGAGGCCCTTCCTTGGAGAAAAGGATTTGGTTTAATGTAGCAAATCTACATCATATAGAGTGCATTACATGATGAAAATCGGAAGAACAAACATTGATATGTTTGTTTGGTCGGTGGGACGATAGTTTGCAGGTGACGAAAGTCGGAAGGACCATTATTAGCCAGCGACGTAGGTCGAGAAGATCATTGTCTAGTGACGGGGGTCAGAAGGACCATAGTCGGCAGACGATAAAGGTCTAAAGAACTGTAGTTGGTGGGCGACGAAGGTCAGAAAGACTATTGTATGACGATGGAGGTTGGAAGGACCCTAGTCGGCGGGCGACAGAGGTTAGAAATATCATTGTCTGACGACGAAGGTATGAAGGACCATAGTAGGCGGGCGACGGAGGTCGGAAGGACTGTAGTCAACGAGAGACGAAGGTTGGAAGAACCATAGTCGGTGGGCAACAGAGGTCGAAAAGACCATTATCTGACGATGGAGGTGGGAAAGACCATAGTCGGCAGGCTACAGAGGTCGGAAGTCCAATGATGGGCGAAAGTTCAGCATCAGATAGAAGTCTAACAAAAATTGGCAACGAGCAAAAGTTTGGCGATGGGAAGAAGTCCTGTATCAGGTAGAAATTTGGTGATGATCAGAAGCCCGACATTGGATAGAAGTCTGGTGACGGTCGACAGCCGGGTGGAAGTCCAATGGTCATTGAGTGGGCAGTGGTTCGACGACGCTCGGGCTGAAGTCTAGCTGCGATCGGCGGCTGGATGGTGGTCTGATGATGGTTAGGCTAAAGTCTGGTGGCGATCAGCGGCCTGGTGAAAGTCTGGCGGCGGCTGGTTGGAAATCTGGTGGCGGTCGGAGACCGGAATGGAAGTTCGGTGGCGGTCGGCCGCCGAGTGGTGGTCTGATGATGGTCGGTTTGAAGTCCGACGGCGGTCGGGCATCAGGTGATGATCAGACAATGGTCGGGCTGAATTACGGTGGCGGAAGTTCGACGGTAATCGACGGCCGAGTGGCGATCCGACGACAGTCGATGGGGGTTCGTCGGCAGTGGTGCTGGAACTCTTGAAGTCTTAGAGCTCTCTCCAATCTCTAGCCCAGAGGCCCCCCTCATGTAGAGAGTGGGGGTCTATTCTTTAATTTTCATGAGGGTCACACATTGTAAATATAGTGAAGATCTGGGGAAGATTCAGAAGGCTCCATCGGACGGCTCGTATTGACTCCCCGATCTTAAAGTGTTTTTTAACTATTTCAGTGCCTTAACAATGTCAAAATTCAATGATCTTGAGCTCGTTGGATTCGTCTCGCCGAGCCGTGCGATTTGACTATAAGCATGCCACATTTGGATATCATTTTGTCATCCAAATAATGCTTTGATCCCTCCAAATGTGGTTCGAGCCCCTGATTTGGACCCATTTAAGCTTGAGGTTGACCAATTTTGGCGTCGTTGGGTTCATCTTTCTTAGATGTTCAATTCGATTATAAGTTTGTTGAAATCGGAGTTCATGTGTTCTCGAATTTGATTTTAGAAGTTTCTAACTTAAATATATCTCGAGATTCATGTGCAATCAAAACAATTTTTAGTGACGTATCAATTTTATTGAAATTTATAAAATTGTAATATTTATAATAATTCTTGTTATACTTTCCCTAACGAATAAAATGCCACAAATGAGTACAATTTTATTACTGGTGAATTTCACAATTATTTTCTAAAATTCATATCTTTAAAATTTCCCTTAACATGATACAAACCAAAGCATTTTGTCAAGAAATGATGATGCATTTAAATTCCTTATAGCGAGAGAAGTAGACCTGTCAATATTGGACCTGACCCGAAAACCTAACTCGAAAATTTCAGGTTTGGATTGACCCGAACCCGCTTCGGGTTCGGATCTGAAAAACTGACCCGTTTGAAAAACCGAATCGAGTTCGGGTTGACCAAGTTCTTCGAGGGTTGTATCCAAAGTTCCAAACTATTGGAGGGCAGATGGAGGCTTTAATACTAGAAGTTGGGAGAGATATATGACCCATATATGTCTCGAGGAGGAATATATGCGAAGGACAAGTTCCATTTTTTTTTTTTTTTGGGATAAAAGACTTCAAAAAAGAAGATACAAGTAGAACCCAGAGAAAAGAAAACAAAATTACAAAGCATTAAACAACAATCGAAGAAAGCAAACCTCAAAGTAAAGAAGGCTGCAAAGTGAAAAGCAATCAGAAAAAAAGGCGAAGATGCCCGTCGGACTCAGGAACGAGGCCCTGTGCAACAACCCGCAAGTCAAGATAGGACCTTCCATTGGAGGCATCAAACCACAAACCAAAAAAAGGACAACTAACAAGCCACATCTCAAAACCCAACTAAAGCCTCCCAAACCGCAATGAGGAATGATCACCAAGGTTGTCAGCAAGCTAAGGCCATGGAGGTGGCGCACTGAAGCCTCCTCATCATTGTCCGAAACAATAAAAAGGCACAAAATCAAGGTGCACATTAGCCAGAAGAGACGAACCCCACAACAAAACCACAACTACCAACCCAACGAAACCACAAAGAACAAGAAAGAACGCATCGAAGAAAATCAAGAATAGACGAAAGAAAAACATAACTTCTTTTTAGATTTTTTTTTTGCGATACATGCCTCCCCGAATGTGAAAATCTTTATCAACAAAACGATCCACATTAAGACTATACAACGCCTGAAAATCATTCTCCTCGACTCGTCATTCCAATCCGATTGCATTGTGCAAGAATCTTTCACATTTATCGTCAACTGAGCTTTCAACTCATTGTTTGAAATAATCTTAATCGGAACAACAATAAATGAAACACTAATAGGAGAATCAACCAGTTGCAAGGACCTTAAGGGCCTGGACCTTAAGATTAAACCTATTATAATCTTAATAGGATAACCATTGCTGGACGTCATTATTAATACTAATCTAAATTACTGATGAAAGGTTTAATTTATATAATGTAGCAAGATTGATTAAAAATGAAGTGATAAGATAATGACTTAGAAATGGGATAACAGATGGATTAATTAAAGTCAAATTTAGATAAGTATTAATAATGATGGTGAATAAGTTGTCCAAGGCAACAGGGTAAGCAACAAAATTATTCAATGGGAAACCATTCATCAGCAAAGACCTGTAAGCTGTAATATAAATTCTTTACATATAAAATTAAGCTCAGTGATTTATTTGTTTAGCATTTAAATGTTATTATTTTTATTTAAGTGTCTGTTTGGAAGTACATTCTCGGTGCTTCGTTTTCTAGATAGCAATCATCATTTTGCTTCTGCTTTTTATTATTTTTCCAAAAAAATTATGAAGGAACTTAATTTTTGCAATCAAAGTAGATAAGCTATTTATCATACGAGTAACTTTATAAAAAATTGTAGCCATATTAAACTGGATTAATTATTCTATGTGGACGTCAAACACCATCCGAAGACCAACCAAAATGCGCCACGTCACCCTTGCACTTGGTACCGTGGCTTGGTACTGCTCAGTACCGCTGATGTAGTGCATTCTGGTTAGTCTCCGGATGATATTCCGCGTCTGATATCCGCACGTAATAATTTCCCCCTAAACAGACCCTAAGTTAGGAGATTTGTTATGAGTAAACTAAATTTTAGAGCCCAAAATTAATCAAAATTGGACATGAAAAATTTTAAAAATATTTTACAAAGTCATTTGGACACTGATTCCAATAATTTTTTTGGAGATGATGTATTTCAATGAGACATCCAATTTAATTAATATGATATAATTGGGGAGATTCATATACATACTTTGAATTCTTCCTTATTTACATTGAAACATCTATTTTTTTTATTTAGTTATATAATATTATAATATTTAAACAAAAAAAAGCTTATATAAACTTAGCTAAAGTAAAACATGAAATTTTAAGTATATACTATATATGATGTGATTTAAATACTAGAATATTATATAAGTAAATAGAAAGATTTGAAAATAGATATGTAAACACATTAAAATTTTGCGGTAGACGTAAATTCCCTCATATAATCTTTAGTATTGAACATGTTAAACAAAACCAAAATCAAGTGGGGAAAGGGCCAATCATGTATCTATAGACTCATCAGCTCCTGCTTATGACTCTCTTTATTTTATTGTTTTCAAAAACTTGTCCTGAGATTAAGAACTGAGTGGAATACAAAAAGCCACACTGAGTGCTTAACAAGCTATGACATATGTCATGTACAATCCACAGTTGGCTATAACTAATTAATGTAAACTTTTTTATGTAACATTTCTTTTATCTATTGGATACCTATAAATAAAAAGTGAAGTAACACATTTTGGATCTTTTGAAGCATTACCGATCTATTAGAACATTTTCAAAAATTTCTTTAGTTTTTTTCTAAATTTTATGAATTCTCTTTATTCTTATCGTACTCACTCTATGTTCTCAAAATCTTCTCTTAAGTTTTCTGATAGTAAGACCAAATCTCATCCCCAAACCTAATTGAATCCAACATATATCCTTCCCTTTTATTTCCTCGTACTAAAGCTTCGTTTGATACAACTTTTTTATTACTTTTTAAAGCTGGTTTCTTGAACAAAATTTTCTTGAATAAAAGAACAAAGCAGTGACCAAAAGCTGTCCCAAACAAAGCTTATGTTCTTATGTGATTCTTAGAGCTATGTTTAATCTATTTGCTTTTATTTAAATTGAATTTTTTATTTTGCTTTCATTTAGAACGACTTTTTTATTGTTTTTAAAAATAATTTTCTAGTATAATGTATTAAAAAATAATAAAAAACTATCTCAATCCAGAGGTGCTAATAAAAATGTATATATTATGCAAGTAGCGCCCTTGATAAAATGACTAGCTTTCCAAACTTTTAAGCTTTTTTTTTCCCCAGACAGAATAACCCATTAAGAAAAAGCAAATTATGGCTTAATTGGGCCAAACATCAGGCTCAGAAAGATAGTCGAAGTGATCGTTCTCTTGCAAGGAGAGAAGAGAAGGTCAAGTGACTAAAGAACTAGACAAGCAGATCATCTTTGTATTTTCGAGGGAGCAATCCAACACTAAAGACGCCTTGTGAGTTCAAAGCCTATAGAAGTCATATGGGAGAATTTATTTACTTATTTTAATCTTCTTTAACAATTGCAAAAAGTTGAGAACCATAATATGGCAAAGTTCTTTTCTTTTGAGACCATATATCTTAAATATAGAGTCTCATCAAATAATATCAAATAATAGCCAGTAAATTCAAGATCATTTGTACTCCGATTTCAACAAGTTAATAATCAAACTAAACACCTCAATGAGACGAACCCATCGATACTACAAGTGATTCGATCCGGCTTCAATTGAGCTCAAATCAAGTACTTAAACTAAATTGAAAACTTCATGAAATTAATTGACGGATTAAAAGAACTCTTAAAAAGGATATAAATAAGACTTCATTTTCTACGGAAAGATGTTCGGGAACTACAAAGATTAAGAACTCTATTTTATTTCCCAGCGATAACATCTTTTGCAATATGCCACTAGAGTATTGTCGCCAAATTACTAACATCCAACTTTATTAATGGACTTCACCTATATGGTTGTAGATGCTTAGCATCTATAAACACTACAATGAAAATCAAATAATTATTATTAAATGTGAAGTCCTACCTTTTTCAATTGTGAGGATAGAGAATTCTTATATCTATAATAATTTGATGAACTATTGCTACTCAATCTTGTAACATTATTTTTCACCTTTTTAGATTTCCAATACAACAAATTCTAATCTCTTATGAATATCATAAATGTATACTAAATTTTTATATAATAATATATTAAACACATAATCACTGCAAAATTTTCTAGCACATAACAAACATTACACTCATAAGTCAAAAAATCTAACAATTTCCTACTCCATAACATGCAAAAGGGAATATGACTTAAGATTCATTTGTGACGGCTTTCTTACTATTTCTTAAAGCAACTTTTTAATACAAAAATTTAAAACTTTAGTAAAATAAAACAAGCTCAATGTGATTGTGAGTCTAATAGGTTAAGGTTGAAAAAAATAATAAAAAAAGGGACAATTACTCAGCTGAAACAAAAAACTCCATTGAACCTTAAAATGAGGTAGCCAGTCCTTAGAAGAGTACCAAACATAAAGATTCAGGAAAAATCAAGTCAACAAGGAACTAAATAAGGGTTACATACAATTAAGGACCCTTAATTACCCAACAAGGCCTGAAAATAAGAACCTATAGGTGGCTTTAAATTTTGTTCATGACCATTTGTCTAAACCAGATCAACCTATGACCACAATAACCCATTAAGATTACCAAGCCGTCAAGCCCCAGTAGGTCTCAAATGGTTGAGGGGTAACTGCTAGAGGCTCTAACACACGTTATACCCATCAAACCCATAAACCCGTTACAGATTCGTAAAGGAATAAGGAAAGAACTAGGAACCCCCCAACTTTCCCCAAATAGGTCTTTCCTCTTCGTTTTGTTGCAACTCAAAAGTAGATTAAAGATTAGATTAAGGCTTCGTTTGGGGCGACCTTTTTATTGCTTCTATAAATTAGAAATTACAATCTGCAAGGTCATTCAAACTTAATTTTGATACCTTGTTGTATGGAGAATGGAATTCGAAAGAAAATGGTTTACCTTCAAACTTCTCATACCTAAAAGAAAATCACACCAGTATCAGGTTTCAGCAAACATATAGGCAAACAAAATAATCACAAGCTTACTTTTTACAATAACGCTTGTAACATGAACAAGAATCATTAGGTAGCAAGTTTGTGATAGTTTCCCGTCCACAACCTGCAAAGAAAGAATACAATTCAATGAGACACCCATATCATCGTACACATCTAACATAAAAAAAGAAACAACAGCCACATCCGAAATTGTTTGGGTTCAGTTCCGCGTATCCTTTTCAGTGTTTTCAACTAAAAAGGTGCTTTCAATGATAATTCCAATTTAGTTAAAACATTCTAAACAACTTATATAACTTTACTTTCACCAAATCATTACCTACATAGCAGTTTCTCATTTATTCTAGGCTTCTAGCCTTAAAAATGCTGCTTATGCTCACTTCTATACAAGCTTTGTATTTAAGGATGTTTAACAAGACAATTGCTGCCGAAGATTTATTAGTAACTCAATATACTTGATTATAAAAAGAGAGAAATTTTATGTCATTAATGTGAGATCATTTCTACCTCAAATCATATACCATAATCAGTGCCAAACACACAGTATGCAGCACTCAAAATAAATATTTCATTACCTGATATGCACAGGTAATAATGGAACTGCTGGTTTAGGATCATTAACGTGAGCAAAAATGACAAATGAAATAAAGAATCAAACAGAAAATGAAATATTATGAAATATTGTCATCATTTTGCTTGTCATGTTTTGAATCACTATACAAAGGTCTGAAAATCGTGCATATTATAAGCTAATACCAACATTATATCCAAATTAAACCATTTCTTGCTGGATGATTCTTATAAAAAATTGCATTAGTATCATGTTTTTCTTTTTAACAAACCGCTAATTCAGAAATCATCCAAAATTGTTGATTCATTGCTTCATCTTGGATTCTGAACAGAAATATTTGGATGATTTACAAATTAACAGTTTTTAAAGAGAAAAACATGATACTAACACGATTTCGATATAAAGTTGGTATCAGCTTATCATATTTTCAGACCTTTTTATAATAATTCAAAACATGACTAAACAAAGTGATGACAACATTTCATAATATTTCATTTTTTGTTGGATTCTTTGTTTCGTTTGTCATTTTAATTTGCTCATGCTAATGATCCTAAACCAGCAGTTCCATTATTACCTGTGCATATCAGGTAATGAAATATTTATTTTGAGTACTGCATACTGTGTGTTTGCACTGATTATGGTATATGATTTGAGGTAGAAATCAACTCACATTAATGTCATAAAATTTCTCTCTTTTTATAATTGAGTATATTGAGTTACTAATAAATCTTCGGGAACAATTGTCTTGTCAAACATCCTTAAATACAAAGCATGCATAGAAGTGAGCATAAACAACATCTTTAAGGCTAGGAGCCTAGAATAAATGAGAAACTGCTATGTAGGTAATGATTTAGTGAAAGTGAAGTTATAGAAGTTGTTTAGAATGTTTTAACTAAACTGGAATTATCATTAAAAGCAAATTTTTAGTTGGAAACGCTGAAAAGGATATGCGGAACTGAACCCAAACAATTCGGATTTGGCTGTTGTTTCTCTTTTTATGTTAGATGTGTACGATAATATGGGTGTCTCATTGAATTGTATTCTTTCTTTGCAGGTTGTGGACGAGAAACTATCACAAACTTGCTACCTAATGATTCTTGTTCATGTTACAAGCGTTATTATAACAAGTAAGCTTGTGATTATTTTGTTTGCCTACATGTTTGCTGAAACCTGATACCGGTGTGATTTTCTTTTAGGTATGAGAAGTTTGAAGGTAAACCATTTTCTTTCGAATTCCATTCTCCATACAACAAGGTATCAGAATTAAGTTTGAATGACCTTGCATATTGTAATTTCTAATTTATAGAAAAATATTTAAACCATCATTGGAGCAAAAATGGATTGGATGAGTATTAAATTTGTTTTTAATCAGATTGCAGAAATTTTAAATTTAGTGAAGGTTTCTTGCTTTGAGTGCATAAGGTAGAGCCATATAAATCTTGTAAAGTCATCGACGAAGATTACATAGTATTTGTGTCCACTAAATGAAGAAACAGGAGCAATGCTCCAAACAACTGAATGAACCAACTCAAATGGTTTTGTAGATAAAAAACTTCTTGTATTATAATGTAATTAGTGACTTTTAGCCATATTACAAGAGTTACATTTATAATAAGAAGAAAAATTTCATAATTCTGGAATTGATTTTGCTAAAGTGGGTAGAAGCCCATGATGGGGATGACCAAGCCGCATATGCCAGAGACGTGTTATTGATTCTTTGGCACAGAGAGCCGTGGGAGATGAAGATGTTGGAAACTGAAGTTTATAAAGACCGTCATGGAGACGACCATGCAGAAGAGGGTGATTGTCCTGTAAGTCCTTAATAACAAATCCATTTGCATCAAAATAAATTGAAATGTTATTGTCTGATGTTAGCTTGGAGATTGATATAAGATTATGTGAGAGGGAGGAGACATGTAGAAGATTATGAAAATGAAGATTACGGGCAGTATCTGGTAAGGGCAAGAGACCTTGACCGGTGTTGTGTATGGCAGGGATGTTCTATTTGCAATGGAGACAATATCAACACCAAGATATGGAGTAGATTGTTGCAAATTTGTGGCATCGGAGGTGAGATGAGTGGAGGCACCAAAGTCAAGCACCCACTCTGATGGAGAAGTTGATGGTTGCTGTGTGAGGAGCGCATGGGGTGACCAAGTGGTTATAGGGGCATATTGAAAGTTGCAGCGTTGCCAGCAATTTAATGCCAAATGTCTGAGTTTGCTGCAAATTTGATATGTTGATCGATTTTTTGCTTTAAGTGTGGTCTGGGATGGATGATTGGAAGAAGAGGGTGGTCTAGGAAATGTGCAACGACCACGACTGTAACGATTTGTATTGGTTGTGGATGAGCGTTCACGAGGTAGAGCTTTCTGTTTGGTGAAGAGTGTAGTACTGTCATATTGCTGGTTTGATCTTTGAGTTAATTATTATGGATGTTGATTTCTTCACTAATTAACAGAGAGTAGAAGACGTCTAAGCTGATCAGATTGAGAGAGGCGTGAATTGCCGTTTTGAAAGGATTGTATGCGGACGAAAGGCCATTTAGAATGTACAGGATGATGTCTTCAGTGTCAATTTTGGATCCAGTAGCTGCAATATTAACCACTAGGGATTTGATATGGACTAAGTATTGTTGCATTGAACGGTCTCTCATATGGATTTGGTGAAGTTCATTTTTTAATTGAATGACTCACGATGGGTTTGTGGGATGAAGTCTCTTTTCAAAATGTCCTGAGCCGTAGAGAGGGTGAGTACATAAGGTACATAATGATATATCACAGTAATACAATTCAATGAGACACCCATATCATCATACACATCTAACATAAAAAGAGAAACAACAGCCACATCTGAATTGTTTGTGTTCAGTTCCCCACATCCTTTTCAGCATTTCCAACTAAAAAGGTGCTTTCAATGATAATTCCAGTTTAGTTAAAACATTCTAAACAACTTCTATAACTTCACTTTCACCAAATCATTACCTACATAGCAGTTTCTCATTTATTCTAGGCTCCTAGCCTTAGAGATGCTGCTTATGCTCACGTCTATACATGCTTTGTATTTAAGGACGTTTGACAAGACAATTGTTCCCGAAGATTTATTAGTAACTCAATATACTCAATTATAAAAAGAGAGAAATTTTATGATATAAATGTGAGATCATTTCTACCTTAAATCATATATCATAATCAGTGACAAACACACACTATGCAGCACTCAAAATAAATATTTCATTACCTGATATGCACATGTAATAATGGAACTACTAGTTTAGGATCATTAACATGAGCAAAAATGACAAATGAAATAAGGAATCCAACAGAAAATGAAATATTATGAAATATTGTCATCATTTTGTTTAGTCATGTTTTGAATTATTATAAAAAGGCTTGAAAACTGTGCATATGATAAGCTAATACCAACTTTATATCGAAATTGTGTTAGTATTGATACATCATCAAAAAATTATCTGGATCGGGCATGAATCTCGATGCAAAATCAAGTTGGAAACTTTCGAAATTAAAATTGGGACCATCCGAACTCTGATTTCAGCAAACTTACAGTCGAACTAAGCGTCTCTGAAATACGAACCCAACGACACCAAATTCGACTCAATTCGAGCCCAAATGGGTCCAAATCAAGTGTCTGAAATGCTGTTGGAGGGTTTGAACCATAATTTAGATTACCAAGCAGTTTCCAAACATGACGTGCTTATAGTTGAATTGAGTGGCTCGACGAGACAAATCCAACGAGCCTAAGATCGCTGAATCTCGATATCATTAAGACCTTCAAATGTCAGACGAACGGTCCATGATCAAGGGATTCAATATCGGCCGTCCATCCAACCACTCCCCATTTACCCTTGATCTCTCACCTATTTACAGGTCATGCCACTCCAGGAATCTATAAATAGACCCCTCATTCCTCTTAAAAGGGGATCCGAAGCAAGAAGAGAAGAAGAGAAGAGAAGGAAGAAGTTCCTCCTCGACCATCGCCGAACCACCACTTGAGGCCCTCTCCTCCGTCGGACCACCGCCAGACGCCGTTGCTCCACCGGAACACCACTTGAGGCCCTCTCATCCGTCGGACCACTGCGTGACGTCGTTACTCTGCCGGACCACCACTTGAGGCCCTCTCCTCCGCCGGACCACTGCCTGACGCTATTACTCTGCAAGGACCACCACTTGAGCCCCTCACCTCCGCCGGACCACTACTTGACGTCGTTGTCCGTCGAACCACCACTTCAGGCCTTAAGCTCCATCGGACCACCATCTGAGGCCCGGATTTCTCCCAGACCACTACATGGCGTCTGGACTTCTACTGGACTACCACCTGATGCCCGGAGTTCTGTTGGACCACCACCTGAGTCCCGAACTTTTATCGAACTACCATTTGATGTCCGAACTTCTCCCGACCACCACTTATGGCCCAGACTTATGTCAGACCATTACCTGACGCCCAGAGTTTTATCGGAGTACCGCCCTATAACTACGATCTTTCAGACCCCGATCTTCAGCCAATAACGGTCTTTCAGACCCCAATCTCCTGCCAGTTACGATCATTCTGACCTCCATCGCCTACTATGGTCATTTCGACCTCCATCACCAGACGATAGTCTTTTAGACCCTGATCTCCTACCGACTACGGTCCTTCTGACTTTTGTCGCCTACTATGGTCCTTCCAACCTCCATCACTAGACAACAGTCTTTCTGACCCCAGTCTCCTGCCTACTACGATCTTTCGGACCCCTATCTCGTGCCGACTATGGTCCTTTCAACTAAAATAATATGTCTATGTTGATTATTGTAACTCCCAACATGTAATGCACTCTATATGATGAACATTTGTACCATCAAGCCAAGGTCTTCTCCCAAGGACGGGCCTCATTTGTAATCAACTGCAGATATTAGTGGATTCATTCAAACTGGGCCAGGCCCCGTGGGTTTTCCCCCTTTTCAGGGGTTTCCACATAAAATCTCTTTTGTCTCTTATAAAAGCTACACCCTCTCTCTTATTTGCTTGTGTGCTGGATCTTCGTACAATATTAAGATGTTAAACTATATATTTCTCTACCATCGCGAATATTTCAAGACACAACAGTATCATGTTTTTCTCTTTAAAAAACTACTAATTCATAAATCATCCAAATATTTCTGTTCAGAATCCAAGATGAAGCAATTAATCAACAATTTTTCTAGCGTAACTTCTACTATAATTCTTGGTTTTTCCTTGCATGTAGCCAGGGAAGGAAAAATCTATTCCACAAACAAAGTGGTGCGCTTATCAAATACATGGATAAGAAGTCGACGTTGGAAGAGAGCAGAACTTCAAAAGTTCATTGAATTTTGATAAAAGAACTTATAGTTCTTATCCAAGTATTTGATAAAAGAACTACTAATAATGAAGTACAAAGTTCATTGAGAGTTAATGCTAAATATTTCTCAGCCTCTTAAAATGATCATACTTGTCCTCTAATAAGCGGTTTTGTCGCTAAATGGCACCGCATGATAAATGGTTATGACTTGGGGCCCTCTGAACTGAGTGGTTTTGCCGCCAAATGACACCATGAAATATCAGTTATGACCAGAGCCAATACGCTCCTTAGTGGCATCAAATCCTTGAGATATGAATCAATAGGATATGATCGATAGTGCACAAAGCCCTCTATTAGCTATGATGGATTCAAATTTGTCGCCTTAGATAAATATCCAACCCAGATCTATAAGGTCCCCTTAGACGAAGCAACCTATTGCTGCCGACAAGGATCTTTCTATCAGGTTTGGACGACTACCACCTCTGACTAAGTAGACCAGGGACCACGATGGTCCGGAACGACGGAACCATGGGATCTTGATCGGATTTATCATCCATTTCCCCACCATCCGCTTTAAGTGCAAAATGGTGAAATTTTCAATTTTAAATATCAAATCTTCAAATTCCCAACCATTTTTCAACATCCCAAGCCCATGCTGTTACTATATGCCAGATAACACGTATCTCTACGCATCTGATTGATGACTAGCCTTAATCAAAAGTTCTCTCTCGTTATCGGGAGGGGTAATTAGCTATAAGGGCTTGCGCCTATAGGAAACCAGAACTCAGATTATAAAGTCCTTGCAAATTGAGGGTGAAATCTCTGGTAGTGTCTTATCTACAAACCCATCTGCCTTCCAAAATTTATCCCGGAACTTAATCCATTAAAACTCCCCCGAAATAAACAAAGCAACAATCGTGCTGAGGCCGGGGTCGAATTTTTGGAGCCCATAAAAAGTATGCCTTGTAGGATAACCAGCACAACTTATCCTAATAGCTTCTATAAACCCCTATATATAAGTATATAAGAATGTCTTGAATGGAAGTGATGTTATATTGCATATAATTTAAATCATAATATAACTTATCCCGCATCTGAGAGATACTGGAGCACATTCTGATTCTCAAAAATTGCTAGCTTAAGAAAATTATTAGGCTTAACAAAGAGTATGTAGTGAGGCTCGGTTGTACTCAAAGTTTCAAGAAGAGCGTACAATTGTTGCTGTATGATTAAAAATCAATCAAAATGCTATGTTAAAACAACAAAAAATATGAAATTAGAACTCGTGAATGCAAGTAAACATCATTCCTCACATTGAATCTTGAGCCAATAGATGAGAACTTCGAAGATTTGGCTGAGTCTTCAACAAGAGGGGGGAATAGACCAGCAACAAAGGAACATTTTGAAACACTTAGGAGTGATTGATGCTAAGCAATAACATAGTCTTTGTTCTTATCTAGAAATAACTCTATTTGATAATTGACCTGAAAAAATGAAAAGAATGTAAGAAAAAGGACCTGATATTTATCAGTAATGGCATCTAGAACAACCACTTCATCATGCTAGCATGCACAAGAGCAGGTAGGAATACAGATTACTTACATCACCAGCGTAGTGATGAATAGTAAAATCAGAGCATGACAACTTTGGTTTGTTGATGCGTTTATGATTTTTATAAGTCTGATATAACTTCTGGGCAAAAAGTTTCATGAGTTGAACACACTACAATTGAGTACTTAATTGATTATCATGATTTTCAAGGTTTTCAAATGGACATTTCTATTGCAACAAATCCTAGAGGGAATAAGGCTTATGATGATGATTCTAACAAATATATGTGATTTATACCTACCAAGCCTCATTAAGGAGAGCAACGATCCCGCCTGATTTTTGTAAAGCAAAAGAAGTTAAATCAAAATCACATGAAAATAGCTAGCGCAAGAAATTGTATGTCCAGAGAGTAAGTTAGAAACCAGAATGCAACACCTTGATGGTTTACATAGTTCTATAGAGAGTTTTATATACTTTAAAATTATAACACAAGATTTCACTCAAATATTATATGAAGCATAACGCATCATGCAATATTTTATTGAAAGAGGAACTTAATGCCAAGCTTTACACACAAATCAAAAGTGAAAGTTGACCACTTTAATATCAGGTTAATTTTTGTCAAACTTTGAGAACGATTCACACATGCAGAGTCAAATTCATTATTTCAAATTTATACTGTCATTGAAAATGTTCTGTTAACAAATAATATGCTATCAATTTTCATAAATAAATGCAAAATATATCATGACTTTAACAAATAGAAAAAAAAAAGAGAGAATTCAAGCAAACAATAACCATTCCATGCAGGGTTGAAATTGAAGGAAAACACAAGAATGTATACAGGGGCAACGCTCCATACATTAACCCTTGCCTAAACTTTGTATTGGCATGAAGCTTCACGCATCAAATACAGCCTAAATGTTTTGAAGTTAGCCAACAAATACAGGAACAACATCTAATGTTCATAGAAGAAATTATAGAGTATCTAACTGCTTGAATTTTACTATTTGACCACCCAATACCAAGCGGCAGTTGCAGCATAAATCAGATAACGGATCATTTTGCAATTTCCATTTTAAATTACATAATCTTTTGTTAAACTATGTCATAGCTTTGAACCTTTTCAATGAGGTCTAGAACATCCTGGTTGGCAATGAACTCAATATAACTCCAGTTGATTTCCTCTTTCGTATATTCTTCCTGCTCCATTTTGAAAACTTGCTGTACCAAAACATGTAACATAAAAGAGTAAAGCATGCACTTAATGAGTAAGGACTTTCTCATGGAGCAATAAAAACAAAAGTTGTACTTCTCCCATCTAAAAATATTTCACATAAAGGAGTAAAGTATGCATTCCAAAAGTTCCAAAAATGAACCTAATTGAAATGTTGCTGGAGTTTTTCATTTGTCAAATTGATGCAAAACTGAAACAATTGTAGGCATTAGAATAACAATAAAGCAATATCCAAATTTTAAAAAATAAATAATTTAGTTGGAAAGCTTTTCCACACCAAATATACCACAATTAATACTTTAAGCCCAGTAATGCAGAGAATAACCTCCAAATAAATGTTAAAAAGCCAAATCCATGATCAACATAGAACAATTCAATAAATGCGAGATATTACACCATAAATTTCCGCTCAATGTATTATTGTAAAGATACTTAGAACAAACAACCTATGAATAAATCAAGCCTCGATACTAAATCGATTGCAACCTTTACCTTGTTTTGAAGACAAAATCATGAATTTAACCATTTTAATGAATAAATATAAAAGCATACCAGTTAAGCACCTGTTTGTCTTGAAGCTTTCAAATCCATAAATGTCCAACACTCCAATCACGGGCTTTGAATGAGGATCTTGTCCAATGGAACTATTGATTTTATTTACAAACCTAAGCAGGATTGTGTATAATTCATTAAGCAAATCTTCAATTCACACAAGATGCAAGACCAACACCCCATGCCAACAAAATCCATCAAAAACCGTTAATGCTTAGCAATAAAATAGGCGTGAATATATAACTTTTGCCAAAGCATCTCTACTTAGAACTGCGGCTTCAGGATCAAGGGTTTTTGTTATGTTCTCAACCCGTGTTACAATTATGCGTTCACATAGTGCTTTCTCAACGGCATTCTCATCACACCTAGATAATACCACATTGCATATTACAAAAGGTATATCCAAAGTTTAAATTGCAAAGGACAGGCTTGTCTGAGAAAAAGAATTTTACATCAAAAGATTAGCAGCAGTTTGTAAGTGGAACCATGACTTTTTCCTTTTTGGAGTCGATGAATCTGTTGGATTTGCCAATTTATATCTCTCAATGTCCTGAAATACAGAAATTACATGTGGTTTACTTCAAGAATGGTGTAAAAAAGCAAATAGATTTACAATATGCATATGTAAGAGTTCACGCAGGATATCTCACTAGATGGTCCAAAGCTGATTAGCTAGAAGCTGACCATAAAATAAAACCAGTAAAATCAATTGCAAGTTCTGTATTCGATTTATAGCACATTTAGAAGTTCACTTGATAATCAATAAGTTCACAACTGAGTTCGTTGGGATTTCGAAGGGTAATTCTTCCTATCTTTTCTTGATCAAGTGTTTTTTATTAAGGAATTTCAGGATTGAATTAGCCTTGCTCCTGTTAGTTTCACGGAGAGTGTTGGTTATGTTAACTATGATTCATATCTGAGGAGTTTCTATAAATAGAGGTGCTTTGAGAAATAAAATCAATCTATAATAACAACAACAACCACAACAACATCAAGCCTTAATCCCATGTGGGGTCGGCTGCACTAAACCTTTTTCTCCATTATGTCCTATTTAGAATTAAATTCCTATCTAGAGTTAAATTCTTATTTAAATCTAATAAAAAAGATCATTTCTAATATTTTCTAATCAAATCTTTTTATGTCTACCTCTACCTTTCTTAAGGTTAAAACCAATATATACCATGATCAAAATTTTGTTGTCAATGTGCATAACTTTTTTCATCAATGCTGAGATTCTAAAACTTGATAAAGTGTTATGCTTGGAGCATTACATCAGAGAACAGGTCCTTATTCAAATGTGAGAATTGCCTGTTGGTTTTTTTCTTTCCCCACTTCTTTTGCATCCTAATTTTTTCTACTTCTCCTTTCTGTTCATTCTTTTCGGATTGATTAAAAATGTGTCGTTATATTCCTATATATATATATATTTTGTATGCTCAAAATTTATCTCGTCTATGAAATTTTTTTCATCCATATTTCTTAGGATAATTTCCATTGGTATGTCAAAATCTTGTCATTGGTGATTGAATTTCAATTGGATGGTTGAAATGAAGGAATGCATTGGGCTTGTTGTGTGATAGAAAAGTCCCTCTCAAACTTAAGGGAAAACTCTATAAGATGGTAGTGAGACCTGCAATGCTTTATGGTGCAGAATGTTGGCCATTAAAAGAGAAGTATAATATTAAGTTAAGCGTTGCAAAGATGAGGATGCTTAGGTGGATGAGTGGCTTTACTCTTAGAGATAGAATACGAAATGAGCACATAAGTGAAAAGGTTGGAGTAGCTCTAGTGGAAGATAAGATTAGAGAGAGTAGCCTTAGATGGTTTGGTCACATAAATTGGCGCCCTTCCGATGTACTAGTTAGGAAATCATATGCATTAGATTTGACTCATGTTAAGAAAGGTATACGTAGACTTAAAAAAACTTGGTTATAAAATATTAAAAATTACCTTTCTTTATTAGATTTAGATGACAATTTGACTCTTAACAAGATACAATGGAGAGAAAGGAATCATGTAGCCGACCCCACATAGTGGGATAAAGGCTTGTTGTTTAGGGTTTGGTGGTGGTGATGGTGGGGATTGCATTACATTTATTTCTTTTACTACTCATCATCAAAAGGAAATACTGATTGTATTAGATAGTTTTCTTTCTTGCAAATTTTGCATGTTATTTAATTTATAGCATTTGTTTTTGTAGATTGTGCATCAAATCTATTAAAACCAAGGAAAATAAGTAATGTGTATCAATATGTCTGGCATTGCACTCCATTGCATATCAGATATGCATTAGAAACCTAGAGGGTAGAACATCATGCAACAATATATCTGGCATAAGCATTTTTGTACTCTCTGTTTTTGCAGCACTATTTTCTCCGCTAACAAGAATTGACTGATTTACGCCCTCGTTTATCATGAGCCTACAAAAGAAGAATGCAATCCTTTGATACATACCATCTAAATTATGTGCTATTTCACATGCAAATCTATGTACCTGTATGCAGCATCAGCAACAGCAAAAACATGGGAACTCGCCAATTTCACAAGTAGCTGTTGACCTGCTTTTTGACGTAGACCAGGTCAAAGAGTTGACCTGGTCATGGTCAAATTTGACCAGGCTAGACCCTAGGACCCATCTCAATGGGTTAAGGGAGTCAAGCCAAGTATGTTGAGCTCAGACCCAGGTCCTGGGTCAACCTGGTTGACCAGGTAAACAAGGGTTGACCCAAATTGACCCTTATTGCCTTCTAATTGATTTCAAACCAAATTCAGGCCTCCTCAAGCCCATTTCTTCCCTCCACTGGACCCAGATGGTCAGACCAACTTTGTTGAACTTAGACCTGAGTCCTAAGTCAACCTGGTTGACCAGGTCAACCCAGGTTGACCCATTAGGCCCTTTTGAGCCCAAATCAACTTCAAATGCATTTAAACACTTGCATGGCTCAAACCCTCACTTCCTTGGACCCAATGGACTAGGTTGACCAAGTCAACCTTTGACTTGGTCAACCCAAGTCTTATTGGGTCAATTTTGACCCATTAAGACACATTTAATCCCATTTAATGCCTTGAATTGATTCAAAAGGCATTTGAATTCAAAACCACGGCCAAACCTATTCAATTTCCCTCCTATTTGAGTGGAGATTCAATCCTAGCCGTCCATAATAGGGTTGGGAGTATAAATAGAAAGAATTAGGTCATGAGGAGGACTTTTGGTTTTGGATCTCTTTCTCTAAGCTCTCTAAAGTCTCCAAATTTCTTGTGAGAGTTCTACCCACTCCCTGACATCTCTCCCAACCAAGACTCGTCGTCAAACCCTCGCCGGCGGCGAGATCTCTGGCGAATCGAAGCCATATCCGTTCCAAGGAAGATCCTGTCCGATCCAAAGTGTTTCAGAGCTCGATTTTAACTAGGAATTTGTGCGAGGATAGTCCACAAGTGCAACAAGCCCAAGAACGACTGAATCCACCATTTGGATTAGGTAAAAACCCTAACCCTAGTTAGATCACTTAGAGTTAAATAGCTCTTTATACAGTACATTTTAGATCGGAATAATCCCCCCCACGATTGCTATTCATCTATGCATACTAAGTTTCAAATTTCATGCGATTTGATCGATCCGTTTCGAAGAACGAAGCAAAATATTGTTTTAGACCTCGGGTTCGCCCAAGGCTGCGATGGATGAGATCTGAGCCGTCGATTCCGTGATCGACGTCTTAGATCCAACCGCTCCGCCATTTCGTCCGAACTGCAGGTTTGATATAGCGGTCGAATCAGGCGTCTGGTGCAATCAGAGCCGTATGTCTCAAACCGCGACAGATCGGACGGCCCTGAGTCGTTGCCTACGTGGTTAAGTGGTTGGGTGGGACCGCGAGATGATTGTGGGAATCATTGTGCAATCATTATCGCTGGCGCAATGAGACAATGATTGGCGCGAACCGCGGGACCAACACCTCGCTACCACGTGGCGTCTCGTGGTATTTTCTTTTTTTATTATTATTTTAAATAGTTTTAATCCCCTTTTAGCTTATTTAAATCATAGTAAATTCATTATTGATCAAAAAATTATGCATAATATATCAAAATTTTCAAAATTTTATTCTCTTTAATTTAAAATTAATTTTATTTAAAAATGATTATTATCTTTGAATTATTTGTAAAACAGTAAAAATGGCTTGTTATTATTATTTTTATTTTTATTATTATTATTATTAGTTAGTATTATTATTGTTATTATTATTATTATAATTATTTTTATTAATATTATCTTTAGTTTTATTATTATTATTATTATTACTATTACATTTTTTTATTGTAATATTATAATTATTTTGATCTATTATTATCATTATTATTATCATATCATTTATTATTATTATTATCATATGTTATTATTGTATTATTATTATTATTATTATTGTTAATTTGAAATTATCCTTATTTTAAAGTTATTATAATTCTCTTTTATTTCAAATTATTTTAATTATAATTACTACTACTATATTACTATAATATTATTTTAGAAATTATTATTATTATTACTATTATTACTATTAGTAGTATTACTTTAAAACTATTATTATTATTATTATTATCCATATTATTATTATTATTATTATTATTATTATTATTATTTATTTTAAAGTTAAAGACATTTTTAAAATTTATTATTATTATTATCCTTTTATTTTAAATTAAATTGTTTCAATTATAATTACTATTTTTTTTATTATGTTATTATTTTGAAAATTATTATTATTATTATTATTTAGTATTCATTATTTTCTTATTATTATTTTACTATTTTCATTATTATTAAAGTATATTAATTTAAAATTAATTTGTTATTATTATTATTATTTTAAAGCTAGTAGCATTATTATTATTTCAAAATTATTGTTATTATTATTATTACTTTAAAAAAATGATGATTATTTTTATAATTTCCTTTATTATTATTCTATTATTATTATTTGTTTTATTATCATTATTATTTTATTTCATTGCTTTTATTATTATTTATTATTATTTTATTATCACTTAACTATTTTAATTATTATTAAAAATATGTTAATTATTTCTTTTTATCACTATCATTAACCTATTTGCATCATTATTATTATATGTAATGTAGGATTATTTTTTAATTTCAGAAACTTTATTATTTTAAATTTATTCCATTTATTAATTACCTTTAAGCATTAATTATTTTAAAACTATTTTTAGAATTACCTTTTACTATATTAAACTTGTAAAAATCATATCTTATTTATTTTAAATCCGTTTTTGGCATATAATTCCTTGAATTTTTTAGAAAATTATGTATTCTTAATTAAAAATATTTTCAAATATTAAATTTACTTTTTCTAGCTGTTTCCTGTATTAACTATGTATTGGGTTATTTAATTATTATTTAAATAATAATTATTTTATAATTAAAAATTATTTTCAAACCCTTTTCAAAATCTCGCTAGGGTGGTCAGTGGGTCTCCCCTATATTTATTTATTATGAATTGATCTATTTTTAATTATATTATTTTCCAATATATACATATATATGGGTATTTTAATTATTTTGTAAAACTATCTATATTATTAAATCCCCTAATTGTGGGAGATCCACTTTAATGAAATTTTAAACATAGATCATTCACATGAAGAGCAATCATGGGGAGGTGGATTAGTGGATGATTGAATCACAATCATTCACTAATCTCACCGATGAGCATGCTTAGTCTGTCTTTATCGTACGTTGCATATGTAGGATGCACAAACACTTAGTTTAGGCTCTCCAAGATCTAAGGACATTGTGTGTTTACTTTGTTTGTGTACTCCCTGCATTGCGAATTCAATGGTTAGTTCAGAACTCGATTTAAACCTATTCAACGTAGTGACATCCTAAGAACACCAATTAAGGACTCGTCTAGGAACTTAGAAAAATTTTAGGAGCTAGGGTAGATCACTGATTGACATGAAAATTTTAATATTTAAACTTAGTAATATTCTAAATATCCCATAAGTTTTTAGGAATTTTTAGGAGCTTTTAAACCCCTTAATTGATCAACCCTAATTTACCCATTAAATAGGGCCCAGTAACTTCTAAAAATTGCAATAAATCCAATTTAACTCAAAAAAATACCCACAATATCTCAAATTGTTCAAAATTTAGTTCCTAACCTGTCATAAATAGGGCACCTTAGGTTGACCTCAATCTGACCCTTAATTTCAACTTTAATCAAAATTACTGTTTTGCCCCTATTAGATAATTAAAAATTATTTAAAATTCTAAATTTTTCCCAAACACTTGGAAATACTTTCTTAGATCATTCATGACCTTTGGGGGTGATTCCAATCAGTTTGGAGCTGGTTTTGATCAAAATCATAAAATCACCTATAATTAGGTAGTTTTAATAATTCATTAGTTGCCCAAAACTTTAAAAATTCATATATTTGCATAGAAAATTCCAAATCCAGCAAAATCAAAGCCTAACTACTCATCTTAAGGTCTAGTATTTACCTAAAGTGCCAGGAACCCCAAACCTAACCTATTTCCCATAGTGACCTTTTGGACCCCCTTAGCCTAGCATCTAGGAGGATCCGGAACTTGCCAAAATTGGCTAATACCATTTAAACTTTAAATATCACTATCCTAAGCATTAAAAAGTGATAAAAAAACTAAATTAATTTAAGTGGACCCTAATCCATTAATATTTGGACTTTAACTAAAGTTTCATTTTCTGACCTTCAACAAACCTGAACCCTAGGCAACTTTAACTAACTACCCAACTTAAGATATATCCTAACCATACAAGCCTTACACACACATAGAATTATTTTCTAGGGTACCACTTCTAGACTTAGGCTAGGCTGGTTTTTACTTTTCTGTAGTGTGCCGTATTTTTCGAAGATTTCATTGCATGTTGTGAAAAATTGATTGGTGTGTTTGCTTACTTTTATTTTACTTTGTGAAAATAATGTTATGTGTGTTAAATCTATCCCTAGGTTAGGGACAAAATATATATTGCTTTTCTTGCAGGTGTCCATGCTCATGCAATGCTAAAGGGGGGCAAATGTCATGATTTATAATGATGTCTTATGCAGGTGCTTCAGAATTTGCTCAGCCCTCTAAATAAATGAGGGCTAAAATTATTAATAATAACTGCTACAAGTGCTCCAGAAATTGTATTAGCCCTTAATAATTAAGAGCATGACTATGATGAGTACTTTCTTTTTTCATATAAACTGCTTTGGATGATCTATTAACTGCTTGGGAATTTTTATTAGGATAACCATGCAGGAGAGTCTAGATTAACTGTCTTTCAATTAATGTAATTATTTGTAATATTATTTGGGTTGTGGATATTCTTATCAAACTCGAATTTCAAAAGAAGAATACATCCTCATAGGGGAGAGTTTTCTTCCATTTAAAAGATTGAGTTTGGATAGCTTTAGATATCCAAAGAGAAAAGGCAATACCCCTTTGAGGGGAGAATTGTCTCTTCGTTTGAATATTCAAGCCGCGACGAATCCAAGGAGTCCAATGAGGAGAGATCCAAGGAGAAGAAATTCAAAGAAGACTGAAGAGTTGAAGATGATCTAATATCCCACTCAAAGTCATTTGCGTCATTTATAGGCTTAAAAATTCGGGTTATTGACAATGGTGCTCGGCCACTTTACTTTCTGCATACCCTGGGTTATAATTAAAGGGCAGTTGACCTATAGATATTTATTAATTAGTTTGATTATTTCGGTTGTATTTTATTTATAATTGTATGCCTTTAGGATAACATGTTTTTTCTAGTTTATTGGCGACTTGCATGCCACTTTTTTTTAGCCTGGATATCGTTAGGTTCTTTAAGGACTACAAAATTTTTCTACTAATAATAAAAATTTAATATTTAAACTTTAAATAATTTAGAAATTTAACGAACTTAGGGAACTACCGGAATCATCCGGGGTCGCATGCATATTAATGCATTTCTCTCTCCTTCTAATAAGACACCTCCCCACCTGCGGGTATAGTCCGAATAATCTGGCTTATGAGGATGAAGTGCGGACCTGGGGAGACCAAGTTTTTTTCTAAAAAATTATTTTATATAAGCTTGTTTTTAAATTCTTATGCATTCATGATTTGAGATCTTCTAAACTAGCATGCATTGCATTAGAAACAAATTTAGATAAAATTTTAATTGCATTAGTTAGGGGCATTTACCCAACATAAGTCCATGGCAAATTAAAAAACTCTCTAGATGTCGGCCCTACTTCTAGAAACTAAAACCACCCATTCATTTTTCATAAAAAGACCTGACAACATGGTTTTGAATCGATTAGGTGGTTAGCTGGCTCCCCAATCTAAGCCGGGGTAAGTCCAGATTCTGCACTGCATTAGTTAGGACACGGGTGTTAGTGTGCGTGGAACACTAAACCCAACTTAGATTTAGGATTCAAGGCTACTACATTTGGTCTCGTAGTATGCCTAAATAGTAGGTAAGTTCCCTATTTTTCAGGGACTAAATCCTACTTATCTCCGCTATAGGATGACGCCACCTCCATCTTTTCTCTCACGTATGTGTTGAATGCTTGATCTTTTTTTTTCCTAGTTTCTCTTTAGTACTCCAAATCCCTCTGAATGCTGGTATGAACCACACAAGTTGATTAAGCCACATTGGACCTTTCTTCCCTTTGAGTAGGACTTCCTAGTCTCCACCCTTATGTCAATCCCATTTGGGAAGGATAATGTAAGATCCTTAATCGGGAGTTTTCTCAGGTTCCGACCTGAAATGTAATTAACCATGGGGACTTGCGCCCGTGGGAAACTGAATTCCACAATCTACTAAACCCCATCCAAGCTGATGTATCGAGTGGGGGAAACCCGCTGTTTCGATCAGGTTGTGCATATTACTATCCACTGAGGTGCGCTGGCGAGAGCCGCTATCCTCAATGGTTAGTCGTATGCACGATCTGCCCTCCCATTGGCCCGCTTGTACCGAGTGTAAAGGCCTACGATTGTCTTGTCCTATGGGATTGTGCGGCCGTACCATTTGCATTGGAACCCCATGAGTGGTGTCATTTCGGAGGTCCACAGTGGCAACAATATAGATTGAAGGAAAAATTATAGATTTCTTTGAACGTTATATTACATTGACTTCACATTTTGGATCATATCGAAAGATTTAACATTATTTTTAAAATCGTCAGTGCCGGTCCCAAGCCCGAATATTTCAATGATAACAGACCCGCTGGCTAACAAGTGATAGAAAACATAAAAGCAAACTCAAAGAGGAGATGTGCAAAAGAAAGTGGATTTCATATCATATTCACATATAAAGCGTTTGTACAATATTGAGTATATATAGACTTGAACAAGACACTTGGTTATACAAAGTTATGAATAACTCCACAAACCGCAAATGTAATGGCTTTAGGAATTATGGGACACGTTGGTGATCCATGCCATTGATTTTGTGCTAACAAATGAATCATTCAAATACTGCCTATTGCTCTGTAAGCTCCTTTCAGCTTTCCCTCCTGCCATGTATTATTTCTTGCTCTCAGCTGCGCCAGAAACTGGAAGCATGAAATCGACCTAAACCTGCTTGATAGAACAAGCTTCTTTTTTAAAATATTTTTATAAATGTATCTTGATCCAGGGGATTTAAATGTGCCAAAAAAGCATCTAGGTCCTCAAATTAGATCACCATTAAGTTAAATGCCCTCAACAACAGCTTTAAAGCATCGTCTTTGCTGTTTGGCAGAATCCAAGTTAAATACAGTATAACTAATTCAAATCCTATCAGTCCTACCCAACATAGCATTTAGCTAGTTAATGCTATCATCAACACTGGAGACTCTGAAGCCACCATCCAATTCGGTAGCTTAAAGTTTTATGCAGTTATTGCAAATGCTATTGTCGTACCTATTTACGACATAACTACTCAAGGACATCCTGCGAGACCTACTTCTGCTGATACTTATGCACGACATGTTTATTCCGTGCAACAACCACGAGTTGTTAGAACTGCTACTGCTAAAGCAGTTCAACAAAATAGGACCTCAGTGTTCGAAAGGCTCTCACCCTAAGATTTATACTATGAAGAGGACTAATGTCAAGCAGAAAACTTTGCCAGCCGGATTATCTGCACCCGGGAAGGACGATGCTGAAGCCTCCTCATCTAGAGGAAGGCTCACTAGAAGGCAAAGGGAAAAGTTGAATGCAAAGCTACGAGCCCAACAACCCCTACCAGTGTATCCGTCAATACTCCCAGCATTGAAACCAGAGGTTAACATTCCCACCCATAATAGATATGCAAATCTAAAGTGGGTTAAAAGAAATAGCCATACTGGTGAGTTGAAACAGTCTTTCTAGGAACAATAACAATAAACTCCTGTTCCTCAAAAGAAGAAGTACGAAACTCTGTCCGCCAGGATACACAGAGTTCTGAAAGCTGCAAAGGAGAATGGCTTAATGAAGAAGAGATATCAAAGGCCATTTACGAATAAGACTACGAGGATCCCACCAAGAGATTTACCATGTACCACGGTAACTCAAGAGAAATCAAAATCAGCTCCACACGGTGAACATTAGAGCTTGAAACCTGGACCTCGCATACAAAAATCCGATATCAAAAGATCCCAATAAAAAGGTAAAGAAATTTGGAGGCTGAGACCTCCTGAAAGAAGATTATTTGATAAGAAAGTCGATATAGGTGTGAAACTAGTGCCGCTCCTCAGAGATCAACCTTTAACAAGAATCATCAATAATTGGTGCCTAAGAAAAGGGTACATATTCCGATGTTCACAATAGTCGACACCTTGAAAAATCTTCCAATGAATCCTATTGCCAGCCAACTTCATCCTCTCAAAAGAAGGTCAATTTTGACCGCACTCCTCCAGTTAAAAAAATTCCTGTACTGCATGCAGAGCCAGAGATCCATTAGAAGCATCACTCTGAGATTCGTGTACAAGTGAAAGATGATGATGATGACACTATGGAAGTTGAAGTAGTTCACATGGCGGGGCATGGTGATGAGCCACATCAAACAAGTGGCTATAGACGACACAATGAAGCATGACCTACCTCTTCTAAAACAACAACCTCTCAAGAAGATCAAGCTCAGTACGAGCAGTTAAAGAAGAAGAATTTCTTTCAGATGATGGACAAAATGATGATCAAGAAGAAGAAGTGCTTGCTGAGACATTAGCCCAAGCACAAAGGCGTTTGAAACTCTATATGAAGAATAAGGATAAAGAGATATCATAACTGAATAGCAAGATGACAAAAATAATGACATGAATGACTGTGATGATGCAATTAATATAAAAGAATATCATTACTATTCTTGTACTTGCTCAACCAATTGATCATCAGATAACGAATCAACCAATTAATCAACAGATATTAAGTAGTATTCCTACTAATCTGCCAACCGACCAAATACCCCAGGTGTCTGAAATTCGAACCACACCTGAATGGGGAAATGAGGCTGATCGACCTGTTTATCTGCAAACTCATCAAAATGTTACAAGTACATCTGAGCTGGTGATGACTCCACAGCTAGAATCAATCATCAATGAAAATGTTAAAGCTGTCATTGCCTCAGAGCATATAGAGAAGTTTGTAAGCAAGGGTTGCCCATATCCGATAGAGTACGATCAGGTACCATATCCTAAAGGCTATTCAGTGCCTAAGTTCAGCACTTTTAATGGCACCAGCAATCCTAAACAACATTTAACTCAATTTAAAGCGACTTATGAAAATACTAGAGGCACTGATGTTTTACTCTTACGGCAATTCATTAGTAGTTTGATAATGATTGCTTTTGAATGGTACACTGAACTTCCTAATGATTCTGTCAGGAAATTTGCAAAACTGGAAAATATGTTCGTGAAATGATTTGATAGTGCTACTGAAAATACTATTATCGCTGATCTTACCTTAGAGAAACAAAAAAAGGGTGAGTCAGTGACAAAGTACATCACTCGTTGGCGCAACATGAGTATAAAGTGCGAACAAGAATTGGAAGAGGAGCAAGCTGTTTAACTGTTAATAGAAAATATCAATGATAAGATGTTACCATTTTTATGCATGACCTCCATCAGCACTTATCAAGAGCTACTGGACAGAGTAGCTAAGTTTGAAAAGTTGAACATGTATAAGTCTGAATATCATTCAAATAGACTCCGAAAGAATAAAGCTATGGACAATATAAGAGATATGATCTATTCCGCATCATCTTTGAGGATTGACAAAGAAAAATAATATACTCATAAAGATGATAAAAGAAAGAAGTACACCAAACCCCAGCCAAAACTAGTATTGTGAGATAATGATAAGTCTCAGACTTTTCATAATTGAGGATAATATTCAAAGCCAAGAACCGGTAATCGAATCATATCCCTTAAAGAGAAAATGAATAGAGAATATTCTTTTAAAAGGGAAAGTGTGACAAAGTTATTTAAATAAGCACTTAATGCTGGTCTTGAATTACCAATGTAAAAGACCTGAAGAAGCTGATAAAAAAGATAATCCAAGTTATTGCCCGTATCACTGAGTTATCAGTCACCCTATTGAAGATTGTTATGTCTTCAAAGACTGGCTTGAAAAGAAATAAAGAGATGGTGAATTCACGCTATCAAATAGTGTTTTAGTTCACAAAAAAAAAAAAACTCGCAAAAATTATAAAAATCGACCTATTTCATATAAGAGTAGTACTAATAATTATGAAGCAGGATATCATAATTGAAATTCACTCCTCAAAATCTACTTACATAAATCTCATTCATGTCCAAATTATGTAAAACACCTGGCTCATGCAAATATGCTAGCTTGGTCATGTCATCAATGCCACAAGGTGATGCTTCAGCATCTTTAGGAAATGTATTGGACACCTTAGCATTCACCTGCAGAGAAAGGAGAAAAGGCTTCAAAGAGTTAAAGATGTTATGAAGCCTAACTTCTAATGAGATCAATATTTATATTTAGAAGGCCCATAAGGGTGTGGAAAACCAATAACAAATATTTATCTGAATTTTGGCATCACTGGTCTGAACAAAATTTAAACAGAACCATAAAACTAGAAAAAAATAATCATGGTCATAAGCAATCCACCGATGTAGCGAAATAACAAATCCTCAGCAAGTAAAGATGTTCACAAACAGGAGAAGTTAAGAATAATTCTAACCCTAATCATCAGCCATGAACCCTTACCGTCTTTCCGGAGTTGCAGTCTGTGCAGATGACCTTCACCTCATCACCATTAGCTTCGAAAACCTCACCGTCTACCCAGGCATCATCAGGGTCCGCTCACAAACAGGAGAAGTTAAGAATAATTCTAACCCTAATCATCAGCCATGAACCCTTACCGTCTTTCCGGAGGTGCAGTCTGTGCAGATGACCTTCACCTCATCACCATTAGCTTCGAAAACCTCACCGTCTACCCAGGCATGTAACTAAGATACGTGATTTGAAGCAAAGATAAAACTAAGGAAACAAATTTTGTGGAAATTAAACAGCCAAAATACCGAGCAAACTTCACTAAATGCAAGTGAGAAAATACAAAAAAAAAAAAACTCAAATATATCTTATAATAACTCCCAAATTTTGCCTTTGAACTTCCAGTTTGGTGCTTCCCTTACAATTAATACCCTTACAACAACAACAAAAGCAAAATATTAATACAATTGGCCATAAAATGACCCTTAACCTTAGACCAATTGTAATCACCTTTCTTAAATCACCATGATGAACAAGATCATCTTCTATAAATTTGAAATTGGATTAAGCTATGGAAATCATTTTTTTAATATTTCTAACTCAATTTTTATATTTACTTTGTTGCGTATTTGAACATTCGTGTCGGTAGAGAGATAAAATTTGGACCAATATACTGACCAGAATTTATTCCATTTAGATGTAACATAATTTCGTTAATATTACCTAGCTAATATTCTCTCATCCTCCATTTAGATGTAAGCTACTTCTTCTATGCCTTGGATTGAAAGCTATTTAACCAACAAACATTGGAGGAAGAGAAACAACAACAAAAAGTTTCAAGTACCCATCAAAGACTAAGCAGATTAATCAACCACCAAGGTTGCCAAAATAAGCCCAAGCCATTCAGGGGGCGTGCAGGAAACCTAGGGCTGCAAACGAACTAGAGCCGAGCCGAGTATGTACATGTTCATGTTTGAGTTTGTTTATTATCAGCTTGTTTAAGTTTGGTTCGTATTTGATTCGAGTTTTTTTGTTTATGTTCAAGCTTGGTTCATTTAAATTAATGGGTGTTCATGTTTGATTCAAGTTGGATTCATTTCGTGCTTATCAAGCTTTTAACAAATGAGCCTTATCGAAATATAAACGAGCTATACTTCTAGATGTACATTAACTTAATAAACGAGTACTATTGAGCCTTCTAACAAATAATTACATCGAGCCTATCCGTGAAAATATCTAGCGAAGTTTTTTAAACTGATAAACAAGCTTGTTCACAAATATATTTATGAGTATTTTTAAGCTATCAAATGAGTCTGTTCATGAATATATCTAATTAGTGTTTTCGAGCTACCAAATGAGCTCATTCACGAACAAACGATCTATGATTCATCTTATATTTGTTCAAAGCGGGTTGTTCGTGATTTTAGGCAGATGCGAGAAGTAAAAAATAAATTATTAAATGATTTTAGATGAGATATATATATATATATATATATATATATATATATATATATATATATATATATATATATATATATATATATATATATATATATATATAATAATTTCCTTTCTTAGTCTATGCGAGATTAACCTGCTCGAGAAGAGAGAATGGAATACGAATCTTATAGTCCCAGGGGTGCCATAACTATAATTTTTAAATTTCATATTCAATAGACACAAATCTTATAGTCTACCTTTATAATTATTTCTCTAGTGGACCATCGGTGCCATTACTTGACAAGACCCAAAAATCCGACCCGAGCCCGATCCAAAACTTTCTGGGTCAGATTTTTGGGTCTACCGAAAATTCTACATCTCTAGTCCATCAATTTCTCCCATTAGAATGACCCTTAGTTATTGCATTATAAGAAATTCCAAAGGGCTATATTTTTGTTTCATTGATTTTGTGCTGTGCTAATACAAATATGGCTATATAAAGGCAAGAGAGTAAAACAATAATGGAAATACAATATAATAGAATATCCTCAATAATAAGGATATATTACATGAATAAATATGATAGATTTTTTGCTAGACAATGAATAATTCCATATTAATTACCCTCTATTTGGTTAGACGAATTTAAAATTTATGAGTGTTTTAAAAAATATAATGTATTTGATAGATTTTATAGCAATTTGGTAGGTAGATTTTATAGCAATTTGGTTGATTTTGTGCTATAAAATCTTTTACAATCAACCAAATTGCTATAATGATACTCTTTGAAACACTCATAAATTTTAAATTCATCTAACCAAATAGAGGGTAATTAATATAGAATTATTCATTGTCTAAAAAGTTAACCAAATTATGTTAAAAAAATTGTAAATTTCAATTACATTTTCCTTTGAAAAGCTTTAAACATATTACGTTTAAAAAAAAATTAATTAATTTTAGTTTTCTCTTTTTTTATTTTGTCTATTTTGTTTTATTTTTAATTATAACTTTTTAGTATATTTTAAAATCAGTTTTTAATTTTTAATTAAATATTTAAGAAATCAAATATTGCAAAAAAAAAAAAAAAAATAGAATGTCGTAAGAATAATGTTTAATTAGAGGTGTATAATTCGAGTTCAAATGAGCTCAAAACAAGGGCTTAAAGCAAAATAAAAACCTTGTGATATTATTTGGATGGCCAAGTGGTCGCTAAAATTATTTTAATTTTCTTAAACTTAATTTGTTGTAATGCTTTTTAAGGAAAACAAAATTAAAATTCATATTTTTCCAAAAAAAAAAAATATTAATTTGATTTTTAAAAACTTAAAAATATTGCTTTGAAAATCGGACCGGACCAGCCGTTTCAACCGTGAACCGGTCCTAAGGCGGGTTCGGTCCTCTTAAGAAACCGGTCTAGCATCAAACCGGTTCATGAAAACCAAATTAATTTATTGTAATGTTTTTTAAGGAAAACAAAATTAAAATTCATATTTTTCCAAAAAATATTAATTTGATTTTTAAAAACTTAAAAACATAGCTTTGAAAATCGGACCGGATCGGCTAGTTCGACCGGTTTAATCGTGAACCGGTCCTAAGGCCGGTTCGGTCCTCTTAAGAAACCGGTTTGAACTGCCGGTTTATCGACCGGGTTCTTAAGAACCGATTCAATTATAATATATTTAAATAATTAAATTTAATATAAAATATTTTTTAAAATATTAAATTAACTTAAATATGATATATAATTTAATTTTTTTTAATATTATATACATTATTAAATTCAAATGTATCATAACAACATGATTCCTTCACCCCATTAGTGCTCTTAACCAATGCATAAAAGAAAATGTATATAAATAACAAAACATAAAGCTCCTAAGTGATGTGGGATTAAACAATTTGTATTTTCAAGTTCCAACAATGTATGCATGATGGATACTTCTTCTATGAGAATTTGTTGGATACAAAAAATTGTATAAAATTTTCAAATAAAAAATAATCATAACAATTTTAAAAAATTTTAAATATATAATAAAAAATAATTACTTATAATTTTTAAAATTCTAAAAAATTTTCTCTAAATGTGAAATTAAATGATATTAAGAAGAATAAAAATCTAAAAAAGTAATATTATATGACTTTATATGAAATATATATATAATTTATAGATGTTCAATTTTTGGTATATATTTATAAATAATTGTGTCATTATTATAATATTTAAATATAATAAATATTTATTACGTCATTTGGTTTGTCGAACCATCGAACCGCTAACCTCCTCTTCTTCTGGTTCATTGACCGGTCTGATTTAAAAATAAAATAATAGCATACTGCAGCAAGTCTCAATTACAGTATTTTAATTTTTTTTAATATTTTTTTGAAAATGTTGACTCATGGACAATAAGTGACTCTTCAAACTCGAGGGATATGACTTTTTTTTTTTTCCAAAATATATTTAATAGCATATTTTTTTTATTAATGATACTTACTTTTAAAGTTTATGCATTAAAAAATTAATTTGATAGTTAAGCGCAATTTAGGGGAAATGATGCTTTTCCAGAGCTTCTTCCCATGCGCTTTGCTCTTTAGTAATAAGTCCCAATTCACCCGACCGACCAAGGAATGTGGGCCCGCCTCGATTGTCCGGCATATCCGAAAGTGCATTTGGCAACGTGATTAATTCTTGACTGACTTAGAAGAGGCACCCACCCCAGAAATCTCCTTGCCCACATTTGATTGTGAGGTGTTGCCACCCGAAGGGAATCAAGCTTAGGTTGGGGGATTCCCAACCATACTCGCCCACCAACCAAGCAAAGCATTGTTGTCCCTTTTGATGAAAAAAATATTTTATGTAGACACCGGACAACGTTCGAAGACCAATCAGAATACGCCATCATCCAGTGTCAAGCTCCGATACAAAGCAAAAAAGTTATGTGGTGCGTTCTGATTGGTCTACGAACCGTCCAGTATCTGCACAGAATAATTTCTCCTTTTGATGGTCATTAATTACGAATAAAATTTATGTGAAAATTTTCCGAAAAAAGAATTAAAAGAATTATTAATGATACGTCATCCCAAAAATTATCTTGATCGGGCACGAATCTCGAGGCAAAAGCTAGTTGGAAACTTCAAAAATTAATTTCGGGAGCATATGAACTCCGATTTCAGTGAGCTTACAGTCAAACTGAGCGTCTCGGAAATACGAACCCAACGACACCAAGATCAACCCAATCCGAGCCCAAATGAGTCCGAATAAAGGGTTCAAAGCGCTGTTGGAAGGTTCAAACTGCAATTTGAATTACCAAACGGTCTCTGATTTTAACGAGCTTATACTCGAATCGAACGGCTCGACGAGACAAATCCAACGAGCCCAAGATCATCAAATTCTGACATCCTTAAGGCCTTCAAATGTCCAACGAACGGTGCATGATCAAAGGATTCGATGTCGGCCGTCCATTCAAACCACTCCCAATTCGCCCTTGATCTCACGCCTATTTACGGGCTATGCCACTCCAGAAAAACTATAAATAGAGCCCTCATTCTATACCAAGGGGACTCAAGTGAAGAGAGAGAAGAAGAGAAGGAGAAGGAGAAAGGGGAATAGGAGATTCCTCACCTCTTCGACCACCGCCGCCGGAGCTCTTCCTGCCGCCTGAAGACGCCGGAACTCTGCCGGATTTTCAGGAAACGCCAGGAATTAGCAGAATTTTGTAAATTTCGTGGAAGGAACAAATTGTACTTGGATTATCCCAACTTGTGGGACGAAATCCGCCATTTGTAATTTACGAAAACACTAGTGAAATTTTGCAACTGGGCAAGGCCCCGTGATTTTTTCCCTTTTTGGGGTTTCCACGTAAAAACTCTTGGTGTTCACTCCTCTTTTCTGTTTGTGTGTTAAACTTACGTGCAACGCTCGGACGTAAATTTACAAACTCTACCGCCGCGTATTTTCTAACACGCAACAGTTTGGCGCCGTCTGTGGGAAACACAATCCCACTACTTCGAGTACTGCTACGATGGTGAATAGGCGCAGCAGTCGTTTAGTTGGAGCTTCTCGCTCCAATTCTCATCAGTCCAGAAATCCGTCTATTAACCATAGACGACCAATGTCAGCATCTTTTCATCCTGGGGGCAGAATGCTGCCGGAGAAGGGATCTCGGGACCTTCTTTAGAAGAAAGAATCCGGAAGATGGAAGAATCTCAGAACGAGATCCTTCAACTCCTGCGAGATGATCGACAGCCGACGTTGGAGGAGGTCCTTCGCCCTCGGGATCCACCAAGGGTTGAAGATGTTCAATTCGAGCATCGTCAAGAAGAAATTCACCTTCCTCCACCTAGGAGACATCCTCAATCACGACAGGAAGATGAACTTGCCGATACAGCGAGTTCAACACATCCTCGCATTTTTTCGGATCTCCTAGAAGGCTCTCCCCAACCACATATTGCGGAACTCCCTCACAATGTCCTACGTCATGAACTACGAAGATTAGTACGGGAAGAGTTCCCCCGAGAAAATGTGAGGCATGCTCTCCGACAGAGAAACTTCCAGGAATCATCACCTCTAACTGAAGCCATTCTCCAGCACCCCATTCCGGTCGAATTCAAAGTGCCAAACGTTGAGTCCTACGACGGCACGACCGACCCATATGTGCATATCGACTACTACAGAACCATCATGCATATTCAACGAGCATCAGACGCGCTCCTCTGCCAGGTCTTTCCCGCCACTCTTAAAGGACAGGCCCGAACGTGGTTCTACTCGCTTCCACCTGGAACGATCTCTTCTTTTGTCAAATTGGCCAAAGTATTCGTCGAACAATTTGTGGCCAATCGAAGAATTGCTAAGGATTCTTCCCACCTCTCCGGGATCCGCCAAAATGAGGGAGAATCGTTGAAGGAGTATTTTCAGCGATTTTCCGCCGAAGCACGACAGATTCCAGGAGTAGACCCTGAATTACTCAGAGGGGTTTTTCTTGGAGGTCTTCGTCCTGGCCCCTTCTATTTGGCCCTTATGCGAGACACCGTCCATTCATACGCTGACTTGATCCATCGCGTGGAGGCACAAATCTCTGCAGATGAAGTAATAAATGCTCACAGGAAGCAGTTTAAGCAAATCAGCGGGAAGCGCAAAGGTGCACCTGGGATGGATAATTCTTTCTTACAACAGAAAAAGCTTGGGAAGAATAATCTACCTCATAGGTCTTCGTCAGTACGATGGGAACCCCGACAGGAGAAGGAGTACACCCCACTCAATACATCCCAAGCAAATGTATTAATGGCCATCCAGGATCAGGAGAACGTAAAATGGCCACACCCTTTGAAGCCCAACGTCGGAAACCAGGAGCAATATTGCCACTTCCACCGTAGCCATGGGCACACTACTGAAGCATGTTGACAACTCAAGGAAGAAGTTGAGAGACTGATCCGACAATGATATCTCCAACAATTCATCAAGAATGCACCAACCCGAGATGTAGTTGGTCCCGCTGGGGAGCAAAGTCAACAACAAAAACAACCATTGAATACTATTTAAATGGTTGGAGAGATTGAATGATCATGCACTTAGCGGATTTGTATTAGTAATTCTGTTTGTCTTGTTGTCTGTTTTAAGTTGAGTAGAGTGTCGCTTTGATACCTCTAATATCTTTATCCAAGTTAAATGTTGTTGTATTATCACCGTACGTAGATCTTGTGTGTTGAGTGCTTTGTAATTTATAAGTCGTACTAGGGAACAATTGTACTATCTTACGTAATGCAGTAATAGAATGTTCATGTTGTTGTGATATGATTTTTTCTCTTATGAAAGATAAGAAAAAACTTCTCAAACTCTTTCTCCGTGATTCGAGAAATACACAATCCATATTGTATCTCAATCACCGGACGATCAATCCCAGGGGGATTTGATCCTGACCTCATCCACACAGGTTAACGTCGTCGAGCAGGGCTCCGACATACAACCTCGGATAGGTCTTACATCCTTGGTGGATTCTCCTGACCTCATCCACACAGGTTAACGTCGTCGAGCAGGGCTCCGACATACAACCTCAGATAGGTTTTACATCCTTGGTGAATTCTCTCGACCTCTTCCACACAGGTTAATGTCATCGAACAAATATTCTGACATACAACCTCGGATAGGTCTTACATCCTTGGTGGATTCTCCTGACCTCATCCACAAAGGTTAACGTCGTCGAGCAGGGCTCCGACATACAACCTCGGATAGATCTTACATCCTTGGTAGATTCTCCTGACCTCATCCACACATGTTAACGTCGTCGAGCAGGGCTCCGACATACAACCTCGGATAGGTTTTACATCCTTGGTGGATTCTCTCGACCTCTTCCATACAGGTTAATGTCATCGAACAAATGTTCTGACATACAACCTCGGATAGGTCTTACATCCTTGGTGGATTCTCCTGACCTCATCCACACAGGTTAACATCGTCGAGCAGGGCTCCGACATACAACCTCGGATAGATCTTACATCATTGGTAGATTCTCTCGACCTCTTCCACGCAGGTTAATGTCATCGAACAAATGTTCTGACATACAACCTCGGATAGGACTTCTACCCGATGACGGACTTCTCCCTATCGTTAGACTTCTGCTCGTCAGCGGACTTCTACCCGACGTCGGACTTCTCCCTGTTGTCGGACTTCTGCTCGTCAGCGGACTTCTACTCGACGTCGGAATTCTGCTCGTCGACGAACTTTCGTCGGTCTTCTAGCCGACATTGAACTTCTACCCGACGTCGGACTTCTCCCTGTCGTCGGACTTCTGCTCGTCAGAAGACTCCTACTCATCGTCGGACTTCTTCTTGTCGACGAACTTTCGTCGGTCTTCTACCCGACATCGAACTTCTACCCGACGTCGGACTTCTACTCGACGTTGGACTTCTGCTCGTCGATGAACTTTCGTCGGTCTTCTAGCCGACGTTGAACTTCTACCTGACGTCGGACTTCTCCCTGTCGTCGGACTTCTGCTCATCAGCGGACTCCTACTCGTCGTCGGACTTCTGCTCGTCGACGAACTTTCGTCGCTCTTCTACCCGACGACGGACTTCTCCCTATTGTCGGACTTCTGCTCGTCAGCGGACTTCTACCCGACGTCTGACTTCTCCCTGTCGTCGGACTTCTGCTCATCAGCGGACTCCTACTCGTCGTCGGACTTCTGCAACTTTCGTCGGTCTTCTACCCGATGACGGATTTCTCCCTGTCGTCAGACTTCTGCTCGTCAGCGGACTTCTACCCGACGTCGGACTTCTCCCTGTCGTCGGACTTCTGCTCGTCATTGGACTCCTACTCGTCATCGGACTTCTGTTCATTGACGAACTTTTGTCGGTCTTCTACCCGACGTCGGAATTCTTCCTGGCATCGGACTTCTGCTCGTCAGCGGACTTCTGCTCGTCGTCAGACGTTTGCTCGTCGACGAACTTTCGTCGGTCTTCTACCAGACGACGGACTTCTCCTCGCCGTCGGACTTCTATCATACTTCTACTCGTCGTCGGAATTCTGACAGTTGATGGAATTGCATTGGTCTTCTGTCCGACGCCGTACTTCTACTCGTCGTCGGAATTCTGACTGTCGTAGAAATTTCGTCGGTCTTCTGCCCAATGCCGTATTTCTACCTGACGCCGTATTTCAGCAGTTCAACAAATATCTCGAAGAACTGAGAGGAGGAAGAAATCCCGTAGGCTTCTGCACGCGACGAGGGGCGCTAAGTCGAGCAGGAAAAAATTCCAACTCGCAAATAGCGGAAGCCTTAACCGCCAGTAAGCCGGAGGGAGAGGAAGAAATCCCGTAGGCTTCTGCACGCGAGGAGGGGCGCTAAGTCGAGCAAGAAAAAATTCCAACTCGCAAATAGCGGAAGCCTCAACCGCCAGTAAGCGGGAGGGAGAGGAAGAAATCCCGTAGGCTTCTGCACGCGAGGAGGGGCGCTATTCGAGTAGGCAAAAATTCCAACTCGCAAATAATGGAAGCCTCAACCATCAGTAAGCCGGAGGGGGAGGAAAAAAATCCCGTAGGCTTCTGCACGCGAGGAGGGGCGCTATTCGAGTAGGCAAAAATTCCAACTCACAAATAACGGAAGCCTTAACCATCAGTAAGCCGGAGGGGGAGGAAGAAATCCCGTAACTCCTGCGCACGAAGAGGGCGCTAATTCGAGCAGGGGAAGTTTCCCGCTCGCAAATAGCGGAGGCCTCAGCCGCCAGAGAGCCAGAGGGAGAAAGAAAGAGAAGTTGCAAATTTTCTAAAGGCCTAAGGGGCCTATTTATAGGTTTTGGAGAGAAAGGAGGGAAGTTATTGCCATTTTGAAATTTCCCTATTTTTTTTAAATTTTTTCTGAATTTTTTGGGATTTTTTCGGAATTTTCTGGACCCAAAAATAGCCAAAATGTGCTATTTTTGTGCATGTGGGGCCCACAAGGTCGGTGGGCCGAACCAACGCGTCTTTTTCCTCAAAATTGTGGGGACAGCGCACTGATCCACGTGATTTTTCATGCAGATCACGGCCAACCTTTGGCTGGCCGCCGGCAGCAGCCACCGGCTGCAGCAGGACACGCCAGGCGAACCAAGGCGTGGGTCAGGTGCGGCCCGCGGAGAAGGCCAAGAAGGCCAGGAGCGGGCCTGGCGCGGCCCGCAGTGAGCCCGAGCGGGCCAAGTGCGGGCCTGGTGCGGCCCGCGGAGCGAGCGAACGGGCCAAGCACGGCCCGCGGTGAGGGCCAGGAGCACCGAGCGCGGCCAGCGCGCGCTTCTGCCGCCGGTAGGCGGCGGTGGCGGCCGGCCGGTTCGGCCGGTTCCACCGCCTGATCCAATTTGGGACCAAATTTCATCCCGAAAATGTCAAATCGGACGTTTTTGGGGTCCTCGGACACATTTTTCGATGTTCCGGACTCGATTTCGACACTTTCGAAATCCAACGGGACCTCTATGATGATGTTCGAGCAAGATGTTAATTTTCGGAACGCAATTTTTGGCGTTCTGGCTGATGCAAATTTTTGAAACACATATTTTCAGACTCCTAATGCTTCGACGTCCGAAAATAGGGGGGCAAATGATACGTCATCCCAAAAATTATCTTGATCGACAACGAATCTCGAGGCAAAAGTTAGTTAGAAACTTCAAAAATTAATTTCGGGAGCATATGAGCTCCGATTTCAGCGAGCTTATAGTCAAACTGAGCGTCTCGAAAATACAAACCCAACGACACCAAGATCAACTCAATCCGAGCCCAAATGAGTCCGAATCAAGGGTTCAAAGCGCTATTGGAAGGTTCAAACCGCAATTTGAATTTTCAAACGGTCTTCGATTTTGACGAGCTTATACTCGAATCGAACGGCTCAACGAGACAAATCCAACGAGCCCAAGATCATCAAATTCCGACATCATTAAGACCTTCAAATGTCCAATGAACGGTGCATGATCAAAGGATTCGATGTCGGCCGTCCATTCAAACCACTCCCAATTCGCCCTTGATCTCACGCCTATTTACGGGCTATGCCACTCCAGAAAAACTATAAATAGAGCCCTCATTATACACCAAGGGGACTCAAGTGAAGAGAGAGAAGAAGAGAAGGAGAAGGAGAAAGGGGAATAGGAGATTCCTCACCTCCTCGACCACCGCCGCCGGAGCTCTTCCTGCCGCCTGAAGACGTCGGAACTCTGCCGGATTTTCAGGAAACGCTAGGAATTCGCAGAATTTTGTAAATTTCGTGGAAGGAACAAATTGTACTTGGATTATCCTAACTTGTGGGACGAAATCCGCCATTTGTAATTTACGAAAACACTAGTGGAATTTTGCAACTAGGCAAGGCCCCGTGGTTTTTTCCCTTTTTGGGTTTTCCACGTAAAAACTCTTGGTGTTCACTCATCTTTTCTATTTGTGTGTTAAACTTACGTGCAACGCTCGGACGTAAATTTACAAACTCTACCGCCGCGTATTTTCTAACACGCAACAATTAATATTACTGTTATCGATTCTAAAAAAATTAAATTTATTTTGATTTAATTATATCACAATATTTACAAATAATTTTTTTAAATATTTTAGTATAAATTATATTCTAATGAATATAAATATTATTGGATATATTTTAATGTTAATATTATATAAGAAGAAATTGTTTTACATATGATATATCATCAAAAAATTATCTTGATGGAGCACGAATCTCGAGTCAAAAATCAAGTTGGATGCTTCAAAAATTAAATAGGGCAGTTTATAAAAAGGTGCGTGTTTTAAATCTAAATTAGCTTAAGGAGCATACTGACAAATAATTTTAAAAAAGAGCAAATACGGAACTTAATTATCCGGTTTCTACTGAAATCGGAACTTCATTAACCGGTTTTTAATTTGCTGAAATTTGAGAAGAAACCGTAGTATAAAATCACGGTTTCTAAAGAAACCGGATTTAATAATTTATATAATGTAGCAAGATTGATTAAAAATGAAGTGATAAGATAATGACTTAGAAATAGAATAACAGATGGATTAATTAAAGTCCAAATTTAGATAAGCATTAATAATGATGGTGAATAAGTTGTCAAAGGCAACAGGATAAGCAACAAATTATTCAATGGGAAACCATTCATCAGCAAAGACCTGTAAGCTGAAATATAAATTCTTTATATATAAAATTAAGCTCAGTGATTTATTTGTTTTGCATTTAAATGTTATTATTTTTATTTAAGTGCCTGTTTGGAAGTACTTTCTCGGTGCTTCATTTTCTGGAGAGCAATCATAATTTTATTTGGCTACTGTTTTTTTTATTTTATTTTATTTTTTCAAAAAAAAATGAAGGGAAAGTTAATTTTTGCAATCGAATAAGCTAAGTTATTTTTCTCACAACCAATTTTATAAAAAGTTGTAGCCACCCTAAACCAGATTAATTATTGTGTATGAACGTCGAACGTCATCCGGAGACCAACCAAAATGCGCCACGCACGTCACCCGTGCACTCGGTACCGCGGCTCGGTACTGCTCGATACCGCTTACGTGGTATATTCTGGTTGGTCTCCGGATGATATTATGCGTCCAATCTCCGCACAAAATAATTTCTCTCTAAGCAGACCCTAAGTTAGGAGATTTGAGCCGAGTAAAGTAAGTTTTAGAGCCCAAAATTACTCAAAATTGGACATGAAAATAAAAAAAAAAAACATTTTACAAGCCATTTGGACATTGACTCGAATATTTTTTTAGAGATGATGATGCATTTCAATGAGACAAATCAAATTTAATTAATATTATATAATTAGGGAGATTAATATACATACTTTGAATTCTTCCTTATTTACATTAAAACATTTTTTTTTAAAAATTTACTTATATAGTATTATAATATTTAAACCACATAAAAAATATAGCAAATATTAACTTATCTAAAGTAAAACATGAAATTTTAAGTATATACTTTTGATGTAGGGGTGTCAATTTCGGGTCCCGGGTCGGGTTTGGGTCGAACCCGAAACTAAACCGGCACTATTCGGGTCAACACGAACCCGACCCTTTTTTGAAAACGGGTCAGTTTTCTTGACCCGAACCGGACCAACTTCGGGTCCGGGTCAACCAGACACGACCCGAATGACCCGTTTCCAACAAAAAATTGCTAGTTTTCAGGTCAAAAACGGGTCTATCTCCTTTTTTTTGGGTCAAAAACTGGTATATCTCCTCTTTTTCGGGTCAAAACTGGGTCAATCTCAGGTTGCCGGGTCAAAATTAGGTTTTCGTGTCAATTTCGGGTCAAAGGGTTAACCCGAACATGAGCCGATTTTTGAAACTGGTCGAAATGTTGAACCCGAACCCGATCCGTTTCGGGTTCGGGTTGACCCTAACCCGAAATTTTCGGGTCGGGTTCGAGTCGGGTTTTCGTGTCGTGTCAAATATTGACACCCCTACTTTGATGTGATTTAAATACTAGAATATTATATAAGTAAATAAAAAGATTTAGTAAATAGATATGTAAACATATTAAAATTTTACGGTATACGTAAATCCCCTTATATAATTTTCAGTATTGAACATGTTAAACAAAAGCAAAATCAAGTGGGTAAACCGGCACATCTTGTACCTATAGACTCATCAGTCCCTGCTTATGACATATTTTATTTTATCGTCCTCAGAAACTCGTCCTGAGATTGAGGACTGAGCGAAATACAAAGAGCCACACGAGTGTCTAACAAGCTATGACATATGCCTTGTGCAGTCCACATTTGGCTACAATTAATGATGTAATTTTACTTTTTTATTGTAATATTTCTTGTAGGCATAATTTTTTGAAGCATTACCGATCTATTAGAACATTTTCAAAAATTTCTTTAGTTTTTCATACTCTTTATTCTTTTCATACTCAATCTAAGTTCTCAAAATCTTCTCTTGGGATTTTCTGATAATAAGATCAAATCTCATCCCCAAACCTAATTGAATCCAACATATATCCTTCCCTTTTATTTCCTCATATAAAAGCTTCATTTGGTACAACTTTCTTGTTGCTTTAAAAGCTTTTTAAAGCAGATTTCTAGAACAAATTTTTTTTAAAAGAAAGAACAAATCAGTGGTCAAAAGCTGTCTCAAACGAAGTCTATGTTCTTATGTGATTCATAAAGCTATTTTTAATCTATTTGCTTTTATTTAAATTGAATTTTCTACTTTGCTTTTGTTTGGAATAGCTTTTTTACTATTTTTTTTTTAAATAATTTTATAGTATAAAGTATTATTACAAAAACTATCTCAATCTAGAGGAGCTAATAAAAATGTATATATTATGTAAGTAGCGCCCTTGATAAAATGTCTACTTTTCCAAACTTTTAAGCCTTTTTTTCCCCTAAACATAATAACCCATTAAGAAAATGCAAATTAAGGCTTAATTAGGGCCAAAGTTCTTTGGAGACCATACCTCTTAACTTAGAGTCCCATCATTGTATCAAATAATAGCCTTCATCCACCATCAATCTTGATGCATATTTAAATTTAAGTTTCTTAATACTCTGATTTCAACAAGTTAATAGTCAAATTAAACGCCTCAGTGAGACGAACCCATCGATACTACAAGGGATCCGATCCGGCTTCAATTGAGCTCAAATCAAGTACTTAAAATAAATTGAAAACTTCGTGAAATTAATTGAAGGATTAAAAGAACTCTTAAAAAGGATATAAATAAGACTTCATTTTCTGCCGAAAGAGATTCGAGAGCTACATAGATTAAGAACTCTATTGCATTTCCCAGTGATACCATTGTTTGCAATATGGCACCCAAGTTTTGTCGCCAAATTACTAACATCTAACTTTATTATTGGACTTCACCTATATGGTTGTAGATGCTCAACATCTATAACCACTACAATGAAAATCAAATAATTATTATTAAATGTGTAGTCCTACCTTTTTCAATTGTGAGAAGAGATAATTCTTATATCTATAATATTTGATAAACTATTGCTACTCAATCATGTACCATTATTTTTCACCTTTTTAGATTTCCAATACAACAAATTATAATCTCTCTTATAAATATCATAAATGTATACTAAATTTTTATATAAAATTAATATATTAAACACATAATCACAACAAAATTTTTTAGCACATAACAAACATTACACTCATAAGTCAAAAAAATCTAGCAGTTCCCTACACCATAACATGCAAAAGGGAATATGACTTAAGATTCGTTTGGGGCAGCTTTTTTACTGCTTCTTAAAATAACTTTCTAATACAAAAATTTAAGACTTTAGTAAAATAAAATAAGCTTAATGTGCATGTGAGTCTAATAGGTTAAGGTTGAAAAAAATAATAAAAAAAAAAGAGTACAATTACTCAGCTGAAACAAAAAAACTCCATTGAACCTTAAAATGAGGTAGCCTGTCCTTAGAAGAGTACCAAACATAAAGATTCAGGAAAAATCAAGTCAACTAGGATCTAAATAAGGGTTACATACAATTATTTATTCAAGTATAGATGACCCTTAATTACCCAACATGGCCTTAAAATAAGAACCTATAGGTGGCTTTAAAGTTTGTTCATGACCATTTGTCTAAACCAGATCAACCTATGACCACAATAACCCATTAAGATTACCAAACCGTCAAGCCCCAATAAGGTCTCAAATGGTTGAGGGGTAACCGCTCTAGTGCTCTAACACACGTTATACCCATCAAACCCATAAACCCATAAACCCGTTACAGATCCGTAAAGGAATAAGGAAAGAACTGGGAACCCCCCAACTGTCCTTCCCTCTTCGTTTTGTTGCAACTCAAAATATTAAGATTTCGTTTGTGACAGTTTTTTTATTGCTTAGTATAAAAATTAAAATTTTTTATTAAAAAACTACTTTAAAAAGCAATAAGAAAGCCGTCTCAAACAAAACCCAAGGCTTACTTTGAGGCAGCTTTCTTGCTGCTCTTTAAAGAAGCTTTTTAGTACAAAAATTTTAATTTTCATCGATAAGAACCAACAAAAAAATCATCCCAAGTGAAGCCTAAGGCTTATGAAATAACTTTTTTTATTGCTTCTTAAAACAACTTTTTTATTTTAAAAAATTAATTTTTTATATAAAAAACTTATTTAAAAAATAATAAGAAAAATTCGGCTACAAAATTTAATTTTTAGATTTATTTTAGAATAATATAATATATAAATAATCAATTAATTTTTATATTATGTGCATTTTACAATTAATCAAGTTAAATTTTGATCGGAATATCATACATTTTTTTTCCAAGACCAATAAACCAGCAGCTAGCTGGAGGTAGAACACGGCAAGGCCTTCTAAAGGAACAATTATTACGCCCTCCGACCGGACGCAGAGAAACGTCCGGTCGGAGGCCAAATCCCGCCCAAAAAACGAGTTGTACCGAGCAATACCAAACAATAACGAGGAATACCATCATTTGAAGACCCAATACCAAGTTATACCGAGCTAAACCGAGAAATACCGAGTTATACAAAAGTTGTACCGAGTTTTTCTAACTCAGTATTTCTCGGTACAGCTCGGTATAACTCGGTATTAGTCTTCAAAGAGCGGTATTCCTCGTTAATATCAAATAATACCTAGTTGTACCAAGCAAATACCGAGTTTTTTGGCGGGATTTTACCTCCAACCGGACGTTCCTCTACGTCCTTACACTAGACGTAATAAAAGTTCCTTCTAAAGCCATTGTCAGCCCACCAACAGAGACTTTGGTGGCCGAACAACCCTTCGGATAGGAATGCCAAGGCCTTTGCCTACTGAGACAAGAAAATTGACCAAAAAAGTACAGACCTTTATTTTTTTTCAAACATAGTAAATCATGCTCACAGAAGTCTACGAAGAAAGCAAACAAATTGAACATACTAAAGTCCAAATTAACAGAAACAAATGAGAAAAAGGCTTTCACTTACTGAGCTCATCAGAGGAACACACTACAGATAAATAGAAGGGGATCTAAGCATATCACCATTGGCAACTATTCTAGTGGCCATTGGCAAGGAAACTGGCATTCAGGCCAGCAACTTTTCCAGCCGCACTGGTCACAACAGCACCCTTCTTGGCATAAAATCTTCGGTACATGGCATCGACATGCGTGAGGTAGAACGTACCAGGAGAGAGCAAGCTGGTGTCTTTCGTCGTCACAAAATCCTTCGCTCCGTAGCGATGCTCCATCAGCTTCATTGTCTCGATGAATTTTTCCGGCGGAAACTGAGCAATGTATTATTACAATAAATTAGATGTTGCATGTATGATTAGGGTTTCATTTGGAACAGCTTTCTTACTGTTTTTAAAAGCAACTTTCTAACACAACAATTCAATAAAAGTAGCAAAGACGAAGCTTAAGATGAAAACATGAAATTGATTAGACTAATCATGATAAACAACAAATTTGAGGGTGACAATAGCTGCTAGAGCTGGATGGGGGAAGAAAGTATCACAAAACTCAGAGATAGAGGCATGTCTCATTTCATTCATTCATTCAATTTGCTTTCCCTAATACTCAAAGAGTATTTATCGAATAATAAGACTGTCATTAAGGCTTCGTTTCGGACAACTTTCTTATTGCTTTTTAAAGCAGCTTTCTAGTATAAAAATTAAATTTTTGTACTAGAAAGCAGCTTTAGGAAGCAATAAGAATGTTGTCCCAAACAAAATCTAAATAACTATTAGCTATCTAATAAACACTAATAACTATAAATTACCAAGACCTATAATGACTCACAAACTCCAAAACTATCCATTATAATTATTATTCTAACAGAAATATACCTCATGTCTTGCCTCCAGCTTTTCTGCAACATTTAGCACTGAGGCTATGTTTGATAGGCTGAATGGATGTTGGCCATCATTAAGTTTGAATGAGAACATACTAGAAGCAAGGCCACTTCCATATGAGAACATAACTATTCGCTGACCACCCTGCAAACATAAAAAAATTTCAAAAAACGGTAATTACACAAATGAAATTTACAAAATTGGACAACTAACATAACAAGGAGATTTACCAGGGTGTCATATTTGTTATGAATGACTGATGCAAGTGCTGCATATAGGGATGCTGTGTACATATTTCCAACTTGTTTTGGCATTAAGGTAGATGGCTGAACTTTTTCATCATAGAAGTGTTTGGATACTTGTTGTGCAGCCTAAAGAATATCATAGAGATTATGAGTACATGAGTTAAGCAGTCGAGTATGGACCGCACAAACGTCACATTATAACCTTTTCAAGGTCACGATTTTGATAGCTCTCATCTCCAGTTAAGTTTGCAAATGGCTCCAGTTTTGCTTTTGCGTTGCCATCCACATGACTGATAAAAAGGCAATTTAATGAAAATTAGTATACCAGTTCTTCCAAGCAAACATTGCTCAGAAATGTTGTAGCAGCACAAATAATTAAATGAAGTGTGGAAAATTTTTAACATCTAAATGTTAGCATCTTTAAAAATCAAAAAGCTGATTTTTAATGATTAATGCAGTTAATGTTTATGCAATCTATAAGGGGAGATGTGAAAAAAAAAAAAGTTTAAAACTATATATATATATCTTCAGGCGACAGGCATAAATACTAAGTTTCTGAGACAAGATGAAGCAAGATCAAAGGTCTTCTAGTCATTATCAAGAGCATAACAGAAAAAAGAAACCAGTTCAGGCACAAAAAGAGATTATTAAAATCACAAAAGTATAAATTCACTTTAAAAGGAGCCTAAGCAATGCGTCAGATCACTGAACGGTTGGTTTCTCACTGAAACTTTAGAAAGTAGAAAAAAAATATCGTAATTAGCAGATATTCATTAAAAAAAAAAGACTGAAGCGTAATAAATTCCAATATGTATATTACCCTACCAAAAAAAATAAAGCAGAATGAAAAGTCTAATATGTGCAGAACTGAAATATAATGTACCTAGACTGACGCAGGAAGTCATTGAAATATAGCCGTGAAAAACTTTTTTGCACAAGCTGTTACAACAGTTTAGAATTTGGTTTAAATATTCTGCTATAAATCAGAAATTACAATCTGCAAGGTCAGTCAAACTTAATTCTGATACCTTGTTGTATGGAGAATGGAATACGAAAGAGTCAGCATCAGAAATTGAAAATGGTTTACCTTCAAACTTCTCATACCTAAAAGAAAATCACACCAGTATCAGGTTTCAGCAAACATATAGGCAAACAAAACAATCACAAGCTTACTTGCTACTATAACGATTGTAACATGAATCAAGAGCCATGAGGTAGCATGTTTGTGATAGTTTCCCGTCCACAACCTGCAAAGAAAGAATACAATTCAATAAGCACCCATATCATCGTACACATCTAACATAAAACGAGAAACAGCAGCCACATCCGAATTGTTTGGGTTCAGTTCCACACATCCTTTTCAGCGTTTCCAACTAAAAAGGGGCTTTCAATGATAATTTCAGTTTAGTTAAAACATTCTAAACAACTTCTATAACTTCACTTTCACCAAATCATTACCTACATTGCAGTTTCTCATTTATTCTAGGCTCCTAGCCTTAAAGATGCTGCTTATGCTCACTTCTATACATGCTTTGTATTTAAGGATGTTTAACAAGACAATTGCTGCCGAAGATTTATTAGTAACTCAATATACTCAATTATAAAAAGAGAGAAATTTTATGACATTAATATGAGATCATTTCTACCTCAAATCATATACCATAATCAGTGCCAAACACACTCTGAAGCACTCAAAATAAATATTTCATTACCTGATATGCACAGGTAATAATGGAACTGAGGGTTTAGGATCATTAACGGGAGCAAAATTGACAAATGAAATAAAGAATCCAACAGAAAATGAAATATTATGAAATGTTGTCATCATTTTGTTTAGTCATGTTTTGAATTACCATAAAAAGTCTGAAAATTGTGCATATGATAAGCTAATACCAACTTTATATCCAAATTAAACCATCTCTTGCTGGATGATTCTTATAAAAAATTGCGTTAGTATCATGATGTCTTTATACATCATATATTTTTACTGGCATAAATATATTTTAAAAAAATATTTAATTTATTTCTCCTTCAAAATTTTTTGATGAATAAAATAAAGGGTACTTTTAATATAGGAAAAATGACCAAAATAGTCCATTAACTCTTTATTAATGCCAAAAAAGCCTCCAGCTATATTAAAAGACCATTTTGGTCTCTCAAGTCCTTAAAAAGGAGCCAAAATAGTCATACGATCCCATAATATAATTGGGGATCATTTTGATTCTTTCATGAAGAGTTACCTTTTCTCTTTTAATATAGCTGATTTGTGACTCTACAAGGAATTTTTTTTTTGCTTCACTATCATATATAGGATTGCTTGATATTCCAATAGAGGTGTGAAAATGCTTAGGAGATGAAGGAATTTCATGGCTTACTAAACTTTTTAATACTATTTTGAAGACTAAAAAGATGCCAGATGAGTGGAGAATGAGTGTGTTAATTCCTATTTTTAAGAATAAAGGTGATGCACAAGATTGTGCGAATTATAAAGGTATTAAGTTAATGTGTCATACTTTAAAACTATAGGAGCGAGTTATGGAGCATAGGCTGCGGCGTGATACTGATGTTTCTCAAAATCAATTTGGATTCATGCCGGGTAGGTCGACTATTGAAGCCATACATTTATTTAGAGGTTTGATGGAGAAATATAGAGAAAATAAGGAGGATCTACATATGATATTTATTGATTTAGAAAAAGCATATGATAAAGTTCCAAGAGAAGTGCTATGGAGAGTTCTTGAAAAGAAAGAAGTCAATAATGCTTATATTCAAATCATTAAAGATATGTATGCAGGAGCTATTACTTGTGTTCAAACACAAGGTGGATTGACCAAGTATTTCCCTATTTCGGTTGGGTTACATCAAGGATCAGCCTTAAGCCCGTATCTTTTTGCTTTAGTCATGGATGTTCTCACTAGACATTTGCAAGAAGATGTACCTTGGTGTATGACTGTATGCTTTTTGCTGATGATATTCTTCTTGTTGATAAGACTAGAGAGGGAGTTGAAGGTAAACTTGAATTATGGAGGTCAACCTTAGAGTCTAAAGGTTTTCGCTTGAGTAGATCTAAAACGGAATATATAGAGTGTAATTTTAGTAGCAATAGACCTAGTGAGGGGATTGTGACTTTGGGCGATCAAGTCATTAATAAGAGTACACGTTTTAGATATCTTGGATCTATTGTTTAGAGTGATGGTGAAATAGATGGGGATATTATCAGCAGAATTCAAGTTGGATGGTTGAAGTGGAGGAATGCATCGGGCTTGTTATGTGATAGAAATGTACCCCTCAAACTTAAGGGAAAATTCTATAAGATGGTAGTGAGGCTTGCAATGCTTTATGGTGCCGAATGTTGGCCAATAAAAGAGAAGCATAATACTAAGTTAAGTGTGGCAGAGATGAGGATGCTCAGGTGGATGAGTGGCTTTACCCTTAGAGATAGGATACAAAATGAGTATATACGTGAAAAGGTTGGAGTAGCTCCGGTAGAAGATAAGATTAGAAAGAGTCGCCTTAGATGGTTTGGTCACATAAAATGGCGGCCTTCCGATGACCCGGTTAGGAGAGGAGAGGTATTATATTTGACTTATGTTAAGAAAGGTAGGGGTAGACCTAAAAAGACTTGGTTAAAAAATATTAGGAATGACCTTTCTTTATTAGATTTAAACGAGAATTTGACTTTTAATAGAACACAATGGAGAAAAAGAATTTATGTAGCCGACCCCACGTAGTGGGATAAAGGCTTGATGTTGTTGTTGTTGTTGTTGTTGTTGTATCATATATAGGATTGCTTATTGCACATCAAGATTTAGTCACTTGAATACAACTGAGATTTATTTCATGAAACAAAGCTAGAAAACTTGAAAAAAAAAATTAAAAAAGGGGAATAATGAACATTACAAATATCCGCAAAATAATGGAAGGCATACAATTCAGAGAATAAAAGGTTGACACTAATTTATAAAAATGATTTCGAATGGAAAAACACCCCTCATATAGTTGCATATACAACTACAATAAATCTAATAGCTTTTAAAAATATTAACAAGTTAGAAACAGGGATGCTTAAAATGAACAAAAAACCCATCAATTTCTACAATTTAATGGGAAATGATAACCAAATAATCCAACAAAATTGCAATGTACAAGCTGGTGGGATGAAACAAACCGGGTATTCACTTGCAAGTACAGGCTTATAAAAGTCATATACATGAGACATGTGGGTCCCTCTGTATTTACTTTCAAAAGCAATAGGAGCATTTGGTCCAATCAACATTGCAATAGCTGCAGCCCCACCAGTAGGCCGAGCTGGCCCTTCCGCATAAACCTAGTGAAAAAAGATACATTAAGCATATGGTGTTTTCTGTTCATATATCATGAAAATTGCAAAGGCCATGAATATATGCCTTAAAGAGAACTACATATAAATAATCATCTCTTAAGCTTAATCAGTAATAGTCCCTTAACCCAAACCATATGAAGTCAGCGTTATGGGAAAAAAAGTAAAATAATGCTTCTCAGATGTCAACATGTAGTGGATAAACATATCTAACAGAATTCAGAAATTGGTGATTTTATGGATGGTTAACTATGATAATTTAGATGAATTTTTCCGTTCTATTGATGGAGCATTATTTTTAAAATTGTGAATGTGGATTGACAAGCATACCGCACTGTCAGTGCAAACAACAAGTCCGTATCTACCATCCCAAGAAGAACTTTCCACCCAATTTACACAATTGAATAAAGCAGCTGTTCCACCATAGCAAGCATTTGTAGAATCAACTCCTTCAATATCAGTGTTCCCATATTCCTGAAAGTTTACGTTTACAAATTACAAATAAGAGGAAAGTTAAACAGACAAAATTCAAAAGAAAATTTATCATCTTCAAAAGCAGGGCTGATGCAGGACTACATGCATAATTCGAAAACTTGCACAAAATATTTTGAGATCAATTCCAGATTCCGTTATTAGTGATTAAAACAACAAAGTAAAACTAATGAACGGTCACTTCCGTTCAGGCCAAACTACACAAAATGCTAAGCGGAATCAAAACACGTAGGAAAATTAAAGCAATGCATGCGGGATAGTTTCCAACATAATCCTTGTTTAACAACGAGATCCAAAAGCAAAGAAGTAACAAATCCTACGAATACTAGTGGATGGCAACCAGTAGACACAACCTCTTGCTTTGAACAAATTCTCACGAAGAATTTGGAATTCGAAAGTAAAAGAATCAAGGAAGAAAAATCACCTTCACGGAGAGACGACGTAGAAATCCCCCGTATCTTCCAATAATTGCTCCGTCCAAGACTAGGTGAATTCTTCTCAAAGAAGCGTCTTGATATGTAAGGTCAAACTCAAGTTCCGGATTGGCCATTCGTCATAAGCCAAGTGATAGAGAGAACATCGTAGAGGAAGAGGGAGAGAAAAGGTGGACGGTGGAGGAGGGAGGCCGGCGGTTTGTAAGAGGGGAAAAGGCTAGGGTTGGAAGGGGTTAGGTTTGGGTGGGAAAGAAATTGTTTTAGCTAATAAATCTGAAATTATTTTCAGATTTGAGTACGTTTGGAGGGAAAATAAATGGATTTGAAATTTGAACACCTTGCAATTAATCCCCTTCATGAAGCATTAAAGGAGAGGGGCCCATTGATGGGGCCGGCGGCAAGGAGAGAGGGGATTGGGGGTTTTGGGAGGAGGAGTTATGGGTTTCCAAATCCGCTCTGTGTAATAAATGAGGAAGATTTCAAATCCGCTCAATTCAAATTTGAAATCGCATGAAAAACTTTCCAAATTTGGCGTCGGACAAAAATGGAAACTTTCACTTTGAATTTCAAAATCTAAAATTCGTGGAGCTGGTATGGAGAGGGGCCGGTGATGGGTGGAAGGGAGGGGCGGTGGACAGCGGAGAGGCCGGCAGTCAGGATGGTGGCCGGCGGGATGAATGGGAGGGGGCGGTTTTTCTTTGAGAAGAGGGATTTTGGGAGGTGAGGTTAGGAGGGGATGATTTGTGGTGGTGGATGAATGGCCGGAGGTGGAAACGGAGAATAAGGGAAGAAGGAAGACGGGAAAACCAAGAGCCACCGGTGGTGACTGTTGGGTACGACGGGTGGCCTCTCCTAGGCTCCACCTAGCTCTCAACCTCTCTCAAGCTCTTACAAAGAAAGCTTCAAGAAGACCAATGCAAGAAAATTTGTAATATCATTCATTAACCATCAAAAGTACAAGAAGAAGGCTATAAATAGCCTACTACAATGTCATAAAAATAAAAAACTAAAATACCCTCGAGGGGCTACAAGACTCAATCCCTCAAGCAAGGGTAAAAAGGGAAAAGTGCAGAAATAAAATACATCAAAATAAAATGATCATACTAAAATCAGAAATACATCGGGTAAATCGTGGCCGTAGATCTACGGCCACGTCGACGGTAGACTTTCCAGCTGATGTCCCCATCAAGGGCACTACTGGGAAAGGGCTTAGTGATTTTTCCCTTGGCCTCCAACAGGGAGGTTAAGGGTTCCAATTTCCCATGTATATGTGGTGAGGACATCGAAGATCAACGGCTACGATCGTGTCTATTTATTTTCATGTATTTTATTTGTTATTTGTACTTTTCCATTTCTACCCTCACTTGAGGGCTTTGTTTTATGTTTGCCCTAGGGGTAATTGTGTCTTTTTATTTTCCCTCATGTATTTGGCTATTTAAGCCCTCCCCTCCCTCTTGGAAAGGGATGATGATTATTGTTAATAAAAATTTTGGTTTTGGATCTCTTTGTGAGTTCTAGAGTTCTCTTTGTGAGTTCTCAAGTGAGAAAAGCCGAGGAGAGGCTCAAAGCAATACCCAATAGCCCCTTGGTGGAGCTCTTGGTTTTCTACCCCATTTTTTTTTCTCCTCTACTGTTTTCCCACCCACCCACCGGCACACGTGGCCCCAAAGCCACCGGCCACCTCCACTCACCGCCGGCCTCCAGCTGCCAGCGCCCAGCCGCCGGCCCCCAGCCACCAGCCTCTAGCTGCTGGCCTCCATCCGCCAGCCTCCATCCGCCAGCCTCCAGCCGCCGGCCTCCAGCTGCCGGCCTCCTACCGCCGGCCTTCCACTTTGCCACCACCCGCCCGCAATAACCCATCCTCCATCCCCTCCATTTCCCTCATGGCATTTGATTAGTTTCCTAATTTGGAGAGGCCACTTGGAGGGAGTTTCAAATCCAAAATTCAAATTTGAATTAGGAGTTAAATGTCTCCTCAATTTCCTCCCATCATTAAGGAATTAATCACAGCTTTAAATCTAAAATTTAAATTCATATTTAAGGATTAATTCACTTAATTAATTGGGGCCCACTTATTTGAAATGAAGCCCCTCTCTCTAGGCCGGCCCCCTCTTCCCCTTTCCTTTGCCTAATTAAGAGCCAATTAATGCTCCTAATTATTTCCCTCATTCACTCAAAAGCTCTTTGGAAATAATTCCAAAACCTGAGACTTTTCTCTTTGGCCGAAATCCCCCTCAAGGCCCCACCACCGTTAATTCCTTCCAAAGTTTGTTTCTTTTATTTCTGGAAGTAAATCCTGGATTCCTCTCTTACCCGACCACCTCTCCCTCTCAACTCCCCTTGCTCGTAAGGCTAGAATCCTGAGATTTCTCTCAGATTTTGGCTCGGTCCTGCACCGTTGGAAGGCTGAATTTGTTGTCCAGAATTCCTGTAGGCAGATTTTCTTCTCTGCTGTCCTCAGATTTCAGCATACAGCTTGTTGTCCACTTATGCCAGCAAAGATATCCTGCTGTCCAGCACTTTGGAAGACCACCGACAGATATATGGGCTACTCAACGGACTACACTTTGGCACTATTTGTCTTTGGGTAAACTCTTCCCCGACTCTTTTATCTTCGAAGTGCTTCTCAATTGTGGACTAGTAAATTCATGATGATCATGTTAATGTCTCTCCGCTAAATTCTAGTAATTAGAAGAGTTGTGTGAAGGATCTTCTCATAGCGGCTAATCTTATTGTTAGTATTGGAATTTATTGTTGGAACAATCTACGTAAGCAATGTTGGATTAAGATGGCTATCTTTTGAACTTAACTTCTATGCATGAGAATTAACCTAAGCTAAGTACCACTTAATATTTATCTTATCGTTCAATTCCGCATAAGATCTTGTTTATTATTGTGCTCTCAAAATTAAGCGTGCAAATTCTTTATGAAATTCATCTTCGCATGGATTGTATCACATCAATATGTCATTACAAGATAAATATAATTTTTAGTGAAACACAGAGAAGATAGCTTCCATGATGAGGCAAGGAAAAAAAATTTCGATAAACATCTAACCTCAAAAATGTTCATGAGCCATGTTTTAATAGACTTGCTTTTATCTATCACTGTTTCACTACCAACTTCCAAGCGGCCAATTTGCTTTGGATCAATCTGATATTTCTCAAGCAAGGAAGTGACAACTGTCAAGCTGAATAAAAATTTTAATAAACAATTGGATCTCAGCAAATCATCATTATTTGGACAAAACAAAACAAGAAAAAGCAATAGTGAAGAATATGCTATCTTACAAATAACTTTAAAAATCCATTGCAAAGGAAACAAAAAGAACTAATCACATATAAGAATCTCCAATCAATCTAGATTTGTCATATCTAGTAGCATAACAATGGATAAAAGTCATTTGAATTAATATACCTCAAAAATGAAAATGAAAATTCTGAGCTGGCTCAACATAGATAGCATTTCAAGCTATCATAAACCACAAATACCAATAAATTGTAGTGGGATTCCAGAAGATTCTAGGGATTAATAAAAGATCAAGCAAATAAAACATGAACAGTTCAAAGCTCTATCAAAGCATTTGAAGTTATAATTCATGACAACATTCAAGAAAATCTTGCAATTAGACTATTTCTCTTGGTCTTGTTAGCAGAAAAAGCAGGCTGAACATTCATTAAGGTTGTAGGATCTCTTCACTCAACAAAGATAATTTCAACTCAGCTCACACTGTAGAAATCTTTCAATTAATGTTCTCTGGACAAAGATGCTACCATTGAAACAAATAAACAGTCTCCAGTGCACACAAATCAAAATAAGTAAGTGCTGAAAGTTCACTATCAAAGGATGGCTTCCTTAGTTTCCAACAAAAGTTTCAAAATACTATACTGCCATCTAGACAGATTTATTCCAAGATTTGAGCGAACGCAGGAGTAATAAAAAAAATTTAGCTCAACAATCTTATTTCTCAACACTTTGTACTCCGTTAAATTTGAAGGGCGTTTTACTGATAGAATGAGCAAAAGTAGATTTTCCTTAATCACCAAAATTGCATGCATCATGTTTAAAAGCACAAGAAAAACAAAAAACACAGACGGATTACCTCATGGAGATCACGTCTTCCAACTCCGTGCAGAAGGCCATGCAATCCTGCCCAAGGCCAATCGTGTACTTTCCCTTGCTGGCTCCATCAAAAGCCTCTAATGATTCCTATATCAAATACGCATACACATTAACGGATCTGGAACAGGGAATGAACGGATAATGAGGCATCCAAAGGACCAAAAATCTTGGGATTTCACAATAACCCTAAAAAGCACCTTCCCTTATGACATCCCTCAATCAAACCGAAACCATCATCATCGAGGAAAAAACATAAACGCCAAAAATTTTTCTATTTCATTGAATAGAGATAAATTATAGGTTTTCCCATTGATTAATCACTAGTACATTTTACTTGAACAGAGTTCAATTTCAAGCCTACACGCGGAAAACAACCCTGCATGCCGAAATACAGCTCAATTTTCACAATATAATCCTTAAACAAAAATCTCCAACAAAATTAAAAAAGAAAAAAAAGAAAGAAAACTTCAACTACCAAGCTCACACGTTCACCAACGAACAACCAAAAATCCACCAACCCTCTTCCAGAAAAAAACTCAAATCTGCAACCGTTTGACTGATTCAATCACGAAAAGACAAATAAAGAAAAAAAAAAGGAAAAAGAGAGAAAAAAAACCTGCTGAACGCAGGCAGGAGGGAAATAGATGTCCATGGCAAGAATCCCAACGTTCTTCCCCTTCAAATCCATCTCAAATCTCTTAACTACCTCCTTTGAACTTACAAATCCTGGATCGGGTAAAAGAGAGGACGCTATTTCTCTCGTCCTCCTCCTCTCGTCGGCTCCTTCTCAAAGTGAAATCCTCGGATCCAAATCTTTCGGAGCGACCAGGGAGAAACAAGAGCGTCAGCCACCCCCTTCCTCCGAAACCAGCTTGCGGCCTTGCGCTCTTCGCCCAGGGAAATGCTAAATTTTCTGAAAGGTTTCTACGATGCCGGTTTCAGAAATGGAAAACGAGCTTGTCAAACGTGAGGGCTTTTCCGACTTTTTAGTATCGTCGGGTCTTGACAAAAAAAAGGCAAATTATTGGATCCGGCCACCCAATGCGGAGATAGGTCTGGATATTAATAAAATATTATTTTAAATTAAGTACATCAAAAGCTTAGATAAAACGCAGGTCAAAGCGTAGTCAAAACGCAACTAAAGCGCAAGTCAAAAGCGCATTCAAAAGTGTAGGTGACGTGGCAATTTTTTATTTGATGTCCGAACATATTTTCCGAATTTGGTGACCGGATGCAATAATTTGCCAAATGGGGAAAGAAAAGCTTTCCCGAGCCTCCGTTTGGAACGACTTTTTTTATAGCCTCTTAAAACAAAAATTTTTGGGAATTTTTTACATAAGGATTACATCCAAATATAAATCAGAAATAATTGTTGGTGTTTTGAAACCCAAAATGCTGCATTTAAGTGTAATCAAACGAGGCCTTTATAAACTTAAATATTATTATGCAATTTTATTTTAAAATTTTTAAACAGACTAAGATTCATTAAAATTCATTATTATATTGACAGGAGAGAGAAATTAGTTGCTTTATTTATCAAAGAGGAAAAATTATTATTATTTATGTAGGGGAGTAAATTTTGGGTCACGGGTGAGGTTCGTGTAGCACCCAGAGCTGATCTGGCACTATTCGGGTCAATCCGAATACAACTCATTTTTGCGAAAGGATCAGCTTTTCAGATCCAAACCCGACCCGCTACGGGTCCGAGTCAACCAGACAAGACCCGAATGATCCGGATCCAACCAAAATTGCTAGTTTTCGGGTAAAAAGCTGGTTAATTTTCATTTTTTTGGGTAAAAACAGGTCAATTTCGGATTTCCAAATAAAAATAGGCTTTAGGGTCAGGTCAATTTTGATTTTCTGGGTCAACCTAAATCCAACCTGGTTTTTGAAACGGATCGATTTGTTGAGCCTAAACCGTTTCAGGTCCGAGTTGATCCCAACCAGGAATTTTCAGGTCGGGTTTGTATCGAATCTTCGGGACGTGTCGGTCGTGTCAAATATTGACACCTCCTAATTTTATGAAATTTTTTTACTTATATTTGTAATAAAATATATCTCCAGCATAATATGCACTTTAATTCTATAATAATAGATTGTAATGTGTTAATGATTAGGGAGCTTTTTATAAAATGTTAATTAAAGCCTAATGTTTGATGTATGGAAAGGAAATTTTTGCTAATCTACTTTAGAATTCAGAATTTTAAGCATAAATTTGTTTATTACACCAACAATTTAATTTTTATTGAATGTAAAATTTAAATTCTTTCCAACCTAACTATTTATTAGTCAGATCAATCAATTCAATTGGCTTTATATAGGTCAATATAAGTCTAGAGTTAGTTGTTACCTAAGATTAAAATATAATAATAAAATACGTATATTTTAAACCAGGATATGACTCACTCTTAGGAATTTTTATTGGGTCAGGTAACCTAATATAGAGATACATCAGGTAGTGAATAAAAAAATGCCACATGCACTTACTTTTTATTTATAGATAAGGAATTTTTATAAACAGTGCATGTGACGTTTTTTTATTGGCTACTTGATGTATCTCTACATCATGTTACCTGACCCAATAAAAGTTCCACTCTTAGGCTCCCATCTATTTTTTAAAGCAATTTTTTATTTAAAAGAATTTTAAAATAGTTTTAAAAATCATTAAGAAAATTGTACCAAATTGTAGCGGTAGAGAAATATAAAATTTATTGTTGGTTTTATACGAAGATCTAGCACGCAAACAGATAAAAGAGGTGTAGCATTCATAAGTGGCACCAGGATTTTTAAGTAGAAAACTCTGAAAAGGGAAAAAGTGATGGAGCCTGGCCCAGTTTGAATGAATCCATTATTATTTGCAGTCGATTACAAATGAGACCCTTCCTTGGGGAAAGGCCTTTGGCTTGATCTAATGAATATACATCATATAAAATGCATTACATGATTGGACTTGAAAGAATCACTCTTTATATATTTGTTTGGTCGGTAACACTATAGTCGGCGGGCGACGGAGGTTGAAAAAACTAGGTGACGGAGGTTGGTGAGACCATAGTCGGCGGGCGACAATAGAAAGAAAAGATCGGTTTGGCAACAGAGGTTAGAAGGATCGCAATCTAGCTATGAATGTTGGAAGGACCATAGTTAGCAGGCAACAGTGGTCAGTAAGATCGTTATCTGACTACTGATGTTGGGAAGGATCGTATTCAGTAGGAGATATTGGCCAGAAAGGTCGTTATCTAGAGATGAAGGTTGGAAGGAATTTTGTCAGTGGGCGATAATGGTCAAAAAGACTATTGTCTAGTGAAGGAGGTCGGATGAACCATAGCTGGCTAGCGCCAGCGATGGAGGTCGAAAGTCCGGCGTCAGGCAAAAGTTCAATGATGGACGGAAGTCCGACGTCATATAGAAGTCCAATGACCGGTAAAAGTCTGGCCACTGGTGGACGTCTGGCGTCGACGGTCGGAAGTCCGACGAAAATTTGGCGCCTTGTAGAAGTCCAATGATGGGGGGAAGTCCGGTGTTGAGTAGAAGTTCGATAATGGACGGAAGTTCGACATCGGGTAGGAATTCGACGACGGGCAGAAGTTCGGTGATGGGACGAAAATCCAACTTCGGGTAGAAATCCGGCGACGGGCTCCGTCACCAGACTACTGTCTTTCCGACATTTGTCACCCGCCGACTATGATTTTACCGACCAAACAAACATATAAAGAGTGATTCTTTCAACTACCATCATGTAATGCATTTTATATGATGTATATTTATTAAATCAAGCCAATGCCTTCTCCCAAGGAAGGGCCTCATTTGTAATCGATAGCAAATAATAGTGGATTCATTCAACATTGGGACAGGCCCCGTGATTTTTCCCTATAAAATATTTGGTGTCAATTATGAATGCTACACATTCTCTTTTATTTAATTGCGTGATGGATCTTCGTATAAAGCTAAGACGATAAATTTTATATTTATCTAACGTCGTGAATATTCCAAGACGCAACAGTTTAAAAAGAGGTGCAACACGAGGACTTCCCAGGATGTCACCCATCTTAGCACTACCCTCCCCCAAACACGCTTAACTGTGGAGGATTTCCGATGCACTTGTGCTGGCCAGGTTTCGTAGTTTTTTCCATTTTTAGGGTTTTTCACGTAAAAATCTTAATGTCACTTATGAATGCTACAACTTATCTTTTATCTAATTGCATGCATGCTAGATCTTCTTATAAAGGTAAGACGATAAACTTTATATTTCTCTACCGCCGCGAATATTCCGGAACACAACCCAAATAAAACTTTAATCTACCGGTTAAAAAGCTAAGATAAATATAGTCTAGTCAATATTTTTTGAATAAATGACGTATAATCAAATAATATAATTTTTTTTTTTGCATGTTATGTAATCGAGCGGAGAAATGCAATGTTAAGATTCGTGCTTTCTTTGACCGAATTTTCATTTCTCTAAAAATGTAACTAATATTTTATTTTGGATGAATTTGATTATTTAAATTTAAATTCTATTATTTTACAATTTAGTTTCTAGATTTAGTTGAATAATTAGCTATAATCATATTTTGAAATTAAAATGAAACCAAAATAATTCATTACACATCATTTTAAAATAATTTTAGATCATCTATCCTAATTACTCTAAAATTAAAATTATAGGCTTGTAATTTTTAATTTTAAAATTTAAAATTTTATCTGTGTTGCTTTCAGTCTTTAATTTTCCTTGTAACTGTCGCTATTCCACTTTTTATTAAAATATATAATTTTTTATTTTTACAATTAATCTAAAAGATAAATTAAAGAAAATAATAATAAAATAATTTTTTTCTTATCATGATATACTTTAAAATATTAAAAAATATTTTAATTTAATAAGTGAAATTAAAATTATATGATTGTTGTAGAGCTATCAAATTGGACATGAGATGAATCTGACTCTCCAAGACGTTCAATATGGCTGACATGGAATCTATATATTTGTGATTCTCCTTTAAAAATACAAAAAATAAATAAATTAAGGCTTCATTTGAAAAAGCTTTCATATTGCTTTGATTTTTAGAATTCAATTAGTCTCTATTTGGCCATTATTTTTTCATTTATTTCAATATATATAGTCCAATATATATCATGCTTCAAAAACTTTCTCGAACAAAATATTGATTCAGCTGCATCATCTAAACCTATGTTTTTAGATCGTAATTATAATTTTGTTTCTTGTCGCTTTCTAAAAATTTTGTGATGCTAAGTTACTTTTAACAGCTAAAGTTGCTAATGCGTGATAGCTTTAATTTGGCTCAAATCTCTTGTCATTTGACTCATTTCGGATATTAACTCCCGATTATGGCCTTTCACTTAATACTCTTGATACGGCATCACAAAATTAGCTTGATCGGGCACGAATCTCGAGGCAAAAGCTAGTTGGAAACTTCAAAAATTAATTCTGGGAGCACCCGAACTCTGATTTCAGCGAGCTAATAGTCAAACTGAGCGTCTCGGAAATACGAACCCAACGACACCAAGATCAACCCAATCCGAGCCCAAATGAGTCCGAATCAAGGGCTCAAAGCGCTGTTGGAAGGTTCAAACTGCAAATTGAGTTACCAAACGGTCTCCGATTTTGACGAGCTTATACTCGAATCGAACGGCTCGACGAGACGAATCCAACGAGCCCAAGATCACCGAATTCCGACATCATTAAGGCCTTCAAATGTCCAACGAACGGTGCACGATCGTAGGATTCAATATCGGCCGTCCATTTGACCACTCCCCATTCGCCCCTGATCTCACACCTATTTACGGGCCATGCCACTCCAGAAAATCTATAAATAGAGCCCTCATTTCTCATGAGAGGGAGACTCAAGCAAGAAGAGAAGGAAGAGGAGAAGGAGGAAGCTCCTCCTCGACGGTCGTCGGACCACCGCCGGACCACCGCAGAAGCACTGCCGGACCTCCGCCGGACCGCTGCAGGAACCTTGCCGGACCACCGCCGGAGTTTCATTGCACCACTGTCTTAAGGTCCGGCATTCAGTCCCGACGTCCTGCTGAAGACCCGACGTCCTGCTGAAGATCTGACGTCCTGCTTAAGACCCGACGTCCTACTCAAGGCCAGACCATCAACATCCGATCTTCCAAGTGACACTGGGACTAACACCTGACTCCTTGTCTCCTACCGCCTACGGTCCTTCTGTCCTCTGTCGCCTACTACAGTCTGTCCGACCTCCATCACCAGACAACGGTCTTTCAGACCCCAGTCTCCTACCGCCTACGGTCCTTCAGGCCTTCATCACCTACTACGGTCTGTTCGACCTACATCACCAGACAACGGTCTTTCAGACCCCAGTTTTCTATCGACTACAGTCCTTCAGGCCTTCGTCGCCTACTATGGTCCTTCCGACCTCCATCAACAGACAACGGTCTTTCTGACCCCGGTCTCCTGCCGACTACGATCCTTCAGGCCAAACAAACCTGTATATGTAACTCCTACCATGTAATGCAATCTATATGATGTACATTTACTACATCAATCCAAGGCCTTCTCCTAAGGAAGGGCCTCATTTGTAATCGACTACAAATACTAGTGGATTCATTCAAACTGGGCCAGGCCCCGTGGTTTTTCCCCCTATTCAGGGGTTTTCCACGTAAAAGCTTTGGTGTCTCTTATGAACGCTACACCCTCTCACTTATCTGCTTGTGTGCTGGATCTTCGTACAATGCTAAGACGTTAAACTAAATATTTCTCTACCGCCGCGAATATTCTAGCACGCAACAGTTTGACGCCGTCTGTGGGAAACGTGGTTCCCGACTGGGGGGCAACTTTTGCTCCAATCTCAAAAGATCACACATAGCATCAATATCATAAGAAGCAGATGCGGACTGGGGGGCAACTTTGACTCAAACAATAGTCAAATAGATCCTCCAATACCTTCAACATCAAGTTGATATTTCAGGAATATCCGAGCAAATGTGAGGATACTTCAAATCAATTGCAAGCTTTATGCAGTCCCCTACAGGACTCATACTCCTTGGGCAAGGTCTTGATCTCGACCTCAAAAAGGTAGTAACGGTCTAAAGATAGACCCTTCATTATCTTTGATTCGGGATACACGCGGCATTCGCCCCCTCCCAATCAAGGCAAAATCAATCCCAGGGGGATCCGATTTGACCTCTTCCATACAGGTTAACGTCGTCGAGCAAAGGCTCCGACATACAACCTCGGAAAGGTCATACATCCTTGGTGGATTCTCCCGACCTTTTCCACACAGGTTAACGTCGTCGAGCAAAGGCTCCGACATACAACCTCGGAAAGGTCCTACATCCTTGGTGGATTCTCCCGACCTCTTTCACACAGTTTAACGTCGTCGAGCAGGGCTCCAGTATACAACCTCGGAAAGGTCTCAAATCCTTGGTGGATTCTCCCGACCTCTTCCCACAGGTTAACGTCGTCGAGCAAAGGCTCCGACATACAACCTCGGAAAGGTCCTACATCCTTGGTGGATTCTCCCGGCCTCTTCCACACAGGTTAACGTCGTCGAGCAGGGCTCCGGCATACAACCTCGGAAAGGTCTCACATCCTTAGTGGATTCTCCCAGCCTCTTTCACACCGGTTAACGTCGTCGAGCAAAGACTCCGACATACAACCTCGGAAAGGTCCTACATCCTTGGTGGATTCTCCCAACCTCTTCCACACAGGTTAACGTCGTCGAGCAAAGGCTCCGACATACAACCTCGGAAAGGTCCTACATCCTTGGTGGATTCTCCCGGCCTCTTCCACACAGGTTAACGTCGTCGAGCAGGGCTCCGGCATACAACCTCGGAAAGGTCTCACATCCTTAGTGGATTCTCCCGGCCTCTTCCACACAGGTTAACGTCGTCGAGCAGGGCTCCGGCATAAAACCTCGGAAAGGTCTCACATCCTTAGTGGATGCTCCCGACCTCTTCCACACAGGTTAACATCGTCGAGCAGGGCTCCGACTTACAACCTCGAAAAAGTCTCACATCCTTGGTTAACGTCGCCAGAATATCGTCAATAGACTTCTATCTGACTTCTCCATAATGTTAAAATTTCACCCGATTTTGAATTTCCTCCTGCGCTGAACTTTTGCCTTGCAGGACTTTCGACGGACTAATACCCGACGCCGAAATTCTTCCTGTCATCGGACTAATACCCGTTGTTGGACTTCTGCTCGTCGATGAACTTTCGTCGGTCTTCTACCCGACAATACTTCTACCCGACGTCGGACTTCTGCTCGTCAGCGGACTTCTACCCGACGTCGGACTTCTGCTCGTCAGCGGACTTCTACTCGACATCGGACTTCTGCTCGTTAGCGGACTTCTACTCGACGTCGGACTTCTGCTCGTTAGCGAACTTCTACTCGTCGTCAGACTTCTGCTCGTCAACGGACCTTCATCGGTCTTCTACTTGACGCTGCATCTCTACCCGACTACGGACTTCTACCTGTTGTCGAACTTCTACCCGACATCGAACTTCTCCATGTCGTCAGACTTCTGCTCGTTAGCGGACTTCTACTCGTCGTCTAACTTCTGCTCGTCGACGAACTTTCATCGGACTTCTGCCCGAGGCCGTACTTCTACACGACGTCGGACTTCTCCTCGACGTCAGACTTCTGCTCGTTAGCGGACTTCTACTTGTCGTCTAACTTCTGCTCGTCGACGAACTTTCATCGGACTTCTGCCCGAGGCCGTACTTCTACACGACGTCGGACTTCTCCTCGACGTCCGACTTCTGCTCGTTAGCGGACTTCTACTCGACGTCGGACTTCTGCTCGTTAGCGGACTTCTACTCGTCGTCGGACTTCTGCTCGTCAACGGACCTTCGTCGGTCTTCTACTTGACGCTGCATCTCTACCCGACTACGGACTTCTGCCTGTCGTCGGACTTCTACCCGACATCGGACTTCTCCATGTCGTCACACTTCTGCTCGTTAGCGGACTTCTACTCGTCGTCTGACTTCTGCTCGTCGACGAACTTTCATTAGACTTCTGCCCGAGGCCGTACTTCTACACGACGTCAGACTTTTCCTTGTCGTTGAACTTCTGCTCATCAGCGGACTTCTACTCGTCGTCGGACTTCTGCCCGTCGACGAACTTTCATCGGTCTTCTGCCAGAGGCCGTACTTCTACAAGACGTCGGACTTCTCCTTGTCGTCGAACTTCTGCTCGTCAGCGGACTTCTACTCGTCGTCGGACTTCTTCCCATCGACGAACTTTCATCGGTGTTCTGCCCCAGGCCGTACTTCTACACGACGTCGGACTTCTCCCTGTTATCGGACTTCTGCTCGTCAGCGGACTTCTACTCGTCGTCGGACTTCTACCCGTCGACAAACCTTTGTTGGTCTTCTACCCGAAGCTACACCGCTACCCGACTTCGTACTTCTACCGGGTGTTGGACTTCTACCAGTTAATAGACTTTCGTCGGTCTTCTGCCCGATGTTGTATGACTACCCGACATTGAATTCCTACCTGTCATCATACCTCTCCCTGACGCTGATCTCTCGAAGAAGAAGGGGAAATCTCCGGACTTCCTTGCAGAGAGAGGGGCCTTGCAAGACCAAGGAAACACCTCAATTGTAAGGACAGAGGGAGAAGAGAAGAAGGGGAAATCTCCGGACTTCCTCGCCAAGAGAGGGGCCTCGAAAAATTGAGGAAATGCCTCAATAGCAAGGATAGAAGGAGAAGACAAAAAGGGGAAATCTCCGGACTTTCTCGCCAAGAGAGGGGCCTCAAAAAATCGAGGGAATGCCTCAATAGTAAGGACAGAGAGAGAAGAGAAGAAGGGAGAATCTCCGGACTTCCTTGCCAAGAGAGGGGCCTCGAAAAATCGAGGGAAGGCCTCAATAGTAAGGATAGAGGGAGAAGAGAAGAAGAAGAGAAGAAAAGAAAGAAAAGAGGAGAAGAAAAGAAAGAAGAAAGGAGAAGAAGAAAAGAGGAGAGGAGAAGGTGCAAATAATCCTCTACCCCTAGGGGGTATTTATAGGAGGAAAAAGAGAGGGAAAGAGGCTTCTAGAAGCATCTTGAATTTTCCTGAATTTAAAAAAAAAAAAATCAAAATTCTAAATTTGGCCAGCAACTGCCGGCCAAACCGCGCGCCCAGGAGGGGCGCGCCTGTTCGTGCGGCGCGCTCGCCGGCGCCGCCAGCGGCAGGCCGGCTGGCCGGCCGGTTCGGCCGCCTACGCGTGTCCGGGCCCGATTTTCGGCCCGGACGGTTCGATTCGGACGTTTTTGGGGTCCCCAGACACATTTTTCGACGTTCTGGACTCAATTTTGATACTTTCGGAACTCAACGGGGCCTCTACGATCAAGTTTGAGCAAGTATTTAATTTTTGGGATGCAATTTTTTGTGTTTCGACTAAAACAAATTGTCGACACATATATTTTCGGATTCCTAGAGCTTCAACATCCGAAAATAGAGGGGCAACTGATACGGCATCACAAAATTAGCTTGCTCGGACACGAATCTCGAGGCAAAAGCTAGTTGGAAACTTCAAAAATTAATTCTGGGAGCACCCGAACTCTGATTTCAGCGAGCTTATAGTCAAACTGAGCGTCTCAGAAATACGAACCCAACGACACCAAGATCAACCCAATCCGAGCCCAAATGAGTCCGAATCAAGGGCTCAAAGCGCTGTTGGAAGGTTCAAACTGCAATTTGAGTTACCAAACGGTCTCCGATTTTGACGAGCTTATACTCGAATCGAACGGCTCGACGAGACGAATACAACGAGCCTAAGATCACCGAATTCCGACATCACTAAGGCCTTCAAATGTCCAACGAATGGTGCACGATCGTAGGATTCAATATCGGCCGTCCATTTGACCACTCCCCATTCGCCCCTGATCTCACACCTATTTACGGGCCATGCCACTCCAGAAAATCTATAAATAGAGCCCTCATTTCTCATGAGAGGGAGACTCAAGCAAAAAGAGAAGGAAGAGGAGAAGGAGGAAGCTCCTCCTCGACGGCCGCCAGACCACCGCCGGACCACCGCAGAAGCACCGCCGGACCTCCGTCGGACCGCTGCAGGAACCTCGCCGGACCACCACCGAAGCCTCGCCGGACCACCGCCGGAGTTTCATTGCACCACTGTCTTAAGGTCCGGCGTTCAGTCCCGACGTCCTGCTGAAGATCTGATGTCCTGCTTAAGACCCGACGTCCTACTCAAGGCCAGACCATCAACATCCGATCTTCCAAGTGACACTGGGACTAACACCTGACTCCTTGTCTCCTACCGCCTACGGTCCTTCTGTCCTCTGTCGCCTACTACAGTCCGTCCGACCTCCATCACCAGACAACGGTCTTTCAGACCCCAGTCTCCTACCGCCTACGGTCCTTCAGGCCTTCATCACCTACTACGGTCTGTTCGACCTACATCACCAGACAACGGTCTTTCAGACCCCAGTTTTCTATCGACTACAGTCCTTCAGGCCTTCGTCGCCTACTATGGTCCTTCCGACCTCCATCAACAGACAACGGTCTTTCTGACCCCGGTCTCCTGCCGACTACGGTCCTTCAGGCCAAACAAACCTGTATATGTAACTCCTACCATGTAATGCAATCTATATGATGTACATTTGCTACATCAATCCAAGGCCTTCTCCTAAGAAAGGGCCTCATTTGTAATCGACTACAAATACTAGTGGATTCATTCAAACTGGGCCAGGCCCCGTGGTTTTTCCCCCTATTCAGGGGTTTTCCACGTAAAAACTTTGGTGTCTCTTATGAACGCTACACCCTCTCACTTATCTGCTTGTGTGCTGGATCTTCGTACAATGCTAAGACGTTAAACTAAATATTTCTCTACCGCCGCGAATATTCTAGCACGCAACAACTCTTTTCTTCATATAAATAAAAAACACTACAAGAAAATAGATTGTTATCGATGGACAAATTCTGTCGGTTACAAGGAAAATCTGCTGGAAATTTTGCTTTTCCGATGAATTTATGGCGAAAATCCATGCGACGTTAATTCAAGCGTCGGAAAATCTTTACCAGTGCCATTCCGGCGAAAAACAAAGGTTAAGCATCATTTTCTTTGAACGAATTCCGGCGTTTAATTTGTCGGTATTTACGCCGTAATTTTACTGGCAAAATATACACTGGTTAGTCACTTAGTCCGACGCTTTTTCTGGCGCATGTAAATCCGCCAGAATGTCCGACGGTAATAGAAAACTTTCCTGTGACGAAAGTCCTGTTTTTTTTTTTTTAATTATCCATCTTTTTTTAGGGACACAAATCTTCTCCACCTGCTCAACTCCATTATTAATATGTTATTTTATTTTAATTAATGGTCATCAATATGTATACGAGCTGGGACCCAGTTGATCGGAATTCCTCCTCTAATCAGGGGCGGAACCAGCTTCAATTTTGAGGGGGGGCAAAATACAACAAAAAAAATAATTAAATATTAAAAAAAAATTATATTTCTATATATTACGAAAAGTTTTTTGAAAAAAATTAAACAAGAAAAATAAAGAAAAAAAGTGTAATTAAACTGTCTTGAAATGCATTAAATAAAATATTGAAACTAAATGTGAAAAAATATATAGATATTTTAGGTCAAGATAGGACAAAAAAGTTTTTTATGGGGGGCAAAAAAAATTTTAGGAGGGGCAAAAATTTTTTTTACTCTGCTATAAATTTTTTTTTTTTATTCCTATTAAAAAAAAAATTTTTTTTGAGGGGGGGGCAATTGCCCCCCTAAGCCTCATGCAGTTCCGCCCCTGCCTCTAGTCCTCTGGATCCACATTCGATTCCCTTAACAGTCAAAATAAAGATAATTTTAAAAAATAATTTTTTATTCAATAATTTTTTTAATTAAAATAGAAATTAAGCTAATTAATTCATAAATTATTAATGTTGAACTCGTAATCAATTATTCATATTTTTATATGAATTGAAATAATATAGAAATCAAATAATATATATTACTATATTTTGAAATTAATTTTACATTTCAATTTAATTAATAATAAATATTTAAAAAATTAATAGTTTTAATAAATGATTTAATAGGATTGAATTTCAAGCGTACACATTGAAATTATAGAATAAATGACCACCGTCAATATTGTTGGCAGGCTAACCACTTGATTTAATAGATGCAATTCTCAAGTGTTTATAACGTGAGACAATGAACACTGTTTTCCTGGAACTTTTATTACGTGCTCTGACCGGACGTAGTTCTATATTCGGTCAGAGGATTGTTACTCAATTTTTACTCGGGGTTTGGTCGGTATTGCCAGGTATTGTTTGGTAATAATGAGGAATACCGCTCTGAGAAGATCAATACCGAGTAATATCGAGCAATACCAAAAAATACCGAGTTTTTTAGAAAACTCGATATTTTTTGGTATTCCTCTGTATTTTGTCTTCACATAATGATATTTCTCGTTATTATTGTTATTGCTCGGTATTTCTCGTTTTGTGCCTGCAATTTTAGTGCCGACCGAACGTAGCTCTACGTACGTTCACCGGACCAAATAAAAGTTCATTTTCGAGAGGAGATTTTTGTTTTTTATAGGGTGAGGGAAAATGAAGCCCATCTTAATTTATTGATTGATGAGATTTTGATGTGAATATATATATATATATATATATATATATATATATATATATATATTATTATATATATATATATATATATATATATATATATATTATATATATATATATATATATATATATATATATATATGGGTGTATATGTGAATTTATGATTAAATTTATTTGTCAAAATCTCAAAAAGAAAAAAAAATCTTTTGGACATATTGGATATGTCACAAAAATTGTCTTGATCATGCATGAATATCAAAGCATATTTGGATTATCATGACTTAAAATATCTAAAATGCCCCAACTTAAAATACCTAAAATATCTCGACTTAAAATACCTAAAGTACCCTGATCTAGAGTATTCTGGCTTAAAATGCCTAAAAATATCCCTACTTAAAATACCTAAAATACCCTGACTTAAAAAATTTTGAGGGTGGGCACCCAAGCGTATGATTAATTATTCTATGAGGACTCGGAACACCATCAAGAGACCAATCAGAATGTGCCACATCACCCCTTCGCTCGGTACCACGGCTCAGTACCGCTCGATACTACTAACATGACACATTATGATAATGTCATGCTTCCGATTTCCTCACAGAATAATTTCTTCTAGCGTAGATCCGCCCCACTGATATGAAGTAAAAAGTAATACAAGTTATTTGTAGGGCCAACTATTTACCTGCTCATGACATAGCTTTAATTTTCTCTTAATAGTCGCAACATTATAATTGTATTTGATGTTATAGGTTTTTTTTTTTTTTTTTTTTTGTCACATCTGTAAAATGTAATTAAATGACTTAAATTATAAGCATTCTAATCTTACTCAAAACTTGTTCAATAAGGGGTATATTTGACATAAATTTTTACAATAATTATATTTTGCACATCATTTTGTGATTTATTTTTTTAAATATGATAGCTACAATTTGATTGTTTAAGGAGTAAAATAAATTATAACATCTACAACTACTAAATTTTTTAATTTCTTCACAATAATATCACCACTATTTGCAAGCAATTGCAATCATCTCAAGCAAATCCTAATCAAATTGCATTAGATTTACAAAACTCCTAAGACATATCACATCGATAGAGGTTGTACGACTTAATCATCTTTTTTCGCTTCGTCTCTGCTAGGGCTTCGCCCTAGCCGGGCGCCCTGTGCTGGAGATTGCCTCTCAGGAAAGTTTTCTCCTTTCTCTTCTGTCTATTGATTTTCCTTGGATGTGTTATTTTCTTGCGTGATCTTCCCCCGTCCTCGTCGGATGGCAGTTAATTGGGTTTGTTTGAGCGACTCTGGCTTTCTTTATGGGAAAAAATGTTCTAGGTCTATCATTGATGCACTGAATGGGGCTTCTCCGGTGGCTTTCTGTCACGACCCGGCCCGAGACGAGACGGATCCCGCCCGCGCCGGATCGCGACGGGGAAGAATAGCTAACCAGGATCTGGCTTTGGATTAGGTTACTGAACTGATCTTCCAAATTCTTAACTCAACAGAAGCACACAGAACAACAGAGCTACTAAAACATCAAATGCAGCGGAACAAAACATCTATCTTTTCATTTCCTCAAAATAATCATCTACAGAACAGTACATGGCTTTCAACAGAAAGAAAGACAGAACAGGAAAGCCATGACTGTACAAAAATCAAAAGTACAAAAGTACCTAATCTGATCAGACTCTGAAACCTAGTCCTGAACTTCCTTGCCCTTCCCAGAACCTGAAAACCACCAGAAAGCAAGGGTGAGCTCAACAGCTCAGCAAAGCAACAAACCACCAATCTAAATCCTCAGAAACTCAAAACCAAACTTATCAGACAGAAATCAGATCAGAAGTCGGAACAGAATCGGAAATCAAAACTTACGGACAGATATCAGATCACATTAGAGTCGTACAGATCGTATCAAAACAGAACAAATCAACAGAGTCAGAAACAGAAATCAGAATCGTACGGATCATATCATATCATAATCACAATTTCGTACAGAACAGAACAGATACAGAAAGTAGTACAGATACATATAGCTAAATGCCCTGACACTGACGGAATCTCTACGGATTCCGGCCCCTTATGCCTCCCTTCCCAGACACTGACTGAATCTCATAGGATTCAGGCCCCTTATGTCTCCCTTTGTGCTCACGGCACCAAAACAGATGTGCTTATAGCACCAAAACAGAATTCATCGGATCCGGAACAGAACAGATATCAGATTTCAGATTGAGCTCATTTCAGATTTCCCGTTTCACTAACTGAATCTCATAGGATTCAGGCCCCTTATAACTCCCTTTTTATAGCTTATACACATAGCATATCAATTCAGAGAAAATCCGGACAATTCAGAAATTACCCAAAAATCGGGCAGCACAACGGCAGTATACGGAATTTACACAAAAATTCCTGCAAAGAAAATTTACCGAATTCGCACAGAATACAGATATCAACATTTCAGAACCTTTATTCTACTGCACAGATAAATTCCAATTTCACAGAAAAATCCGGTCGACTAAAAACACAGTCGAATCAAAAATACCCGGACGAAAATCTTCAGAAAATAACCAAAATGTGCACACTCGGCACGTCAACAATATACAGAAAGTTACGCGGTAAAAACTGAACCGATCAAAAGATACGGACGAAAATCGCTAACGGAAACAAAATCCGGACAGAATATACCGCCAAACACGACGGTTCTGAAAATTGAGAAAGGTAGAATGTGCCTTACCTCGTGCACAGCAAATTCCTCAACAGTCACTTCGATCGAAAACGGCTCCGCGTCGTCCGAAAATCCACTTTTCCACTTTTTCCTTCGTTTTTCTCTCTCCTCAGCTTTTTCTCTCTCTTCAAAATATCTCATTTCTATATATATCCAGACTGATCGTCCCGGACGATCGAGCTTCGTACAGGACGATCCATGAAGAGAGGAATTTCGTCCAGACGAAAAATGACATATCGTCCCTGGCGAAGGGTTCACGGGAGAATTTTCGTCCAGACGATCCTGATTTCGTCCAGACGAACCATACAACCAAAACTGATTTTCTGCACAACCTGTACCGATCGTCCCGGACGATCCAACTTCGTCCCGGACGAACCTGGAGCAAAAACTGATATTACAATCTCCCCAACTTAAAAAAAAATGTCGTCCTCGACATTATCCAATCCAAACTCAGTCAAAACAAGTACGGGTACGATCGTCTCATATCAGACTCCTTCTCCCAAGTTGCTTCCCGTGCAGTCCGGTGCTTCCACTGGACTTTAACCATCGGAATCTCTTTATTTCTTAATTTTCGGACGTCGTACGCCAAAATAAGCTCTGGCTCTTCCTTGTACGCCAGATTCTCCTGAATCTCCACCTCATCAGCTGACAACTTCTTCCCAGAGTCTGAAACCCACTTCCTCAGAGTGGATACGTGAAACACATTATGCACATCAGGCATAGATTCAGAAAGCAATAACTTGTAAGCAGCTTTTCCAATTCTTTCCAAAACTTCAAAAGGTCCAACATACCTTGGACTAAGCTTGCTTACCTGACCAAATCTACTCACACCCTTCATCGGGCTGACTTTGACGTACACAAAGTCACCGACCTGAAATTCAACAAATCTGTGCTTCTGATTGTAATACTTCTGCTGTCGATCTTGAGCGGCTTTCAATCTTTCTCTTATCAAATTGATCTTCTGAGCAGTTTCATCAGCAAAAGTGGCCCCCAAAGCCTGTCTATCTCCGAAGGAGGTCGGAGTCAAAGGAGTACGACACTTCCTGCCATACAGAGCCTCGTACGGTGCCATACCGATACTGGACTGAAAACTGTTGTTATAAGCAAACTCAATCAGCGGAATATGATCTTCCCAACTTCCGCTAAAGTCCAGAACACAAAGTCTCAACAGATCTTCCAGTACCTGAATCGTCCTCTCAGACTGTCCGTCGGTCTGAGGATGAAAAGCTGTACTGAAATGCAGTTTCGTACCCAAGCCTTGCTGAATGCCTTTCCAAAGTCTGGAAGTAAAACGTCCATCTCGATCAGATACGATCACACGAGGCACACCGTGCAATCTGACTATTTCCTTCACATAAATCTGTGCCAAGCGATCAACTGAATCCGTCTGTCTGATCGGAAGAAAATGGGCTGACTTCGTCAATCGATCTACAACCACCCAAATGGCATCATGTCCTTGTCTAGATCGAGGAAAACCCATCGCAAAGTCCATCGTTACCTCCTCCCATTTCCACTCAGGGATAGGCAACGACTGCAACAGTCCACCTGGTCGCTGATGCTCTGCCTTCACCAACTGACAGGCTTCGCATCTCGACACAAACTCTGCCACATCCTTCTTCATCCCAGGCCACCAAAACAAAAGCTTCATATCAGCGTACATCTTACCACTGCCTGGATGAACAGTGTAGCCAGAATGATGAGATTCACACAGAATCTCCCGCCTCAAATCTCCAAACACAGGTACCCACAACCTGTTCTTACAGAAAATAACACCAGAATCAGAAATTCGAAGTTCAGGAGTCTTACCAGATCCAATCTGAGCTATCAACTTCGAATAATCAGAATCTGACTTCTGGGCTTCTCGAATCCGTGCTTCCAAAGAAGACTGAATACTCATCTGAGCCAACTCCAAATCACTGGAGGAAACCACCTCCAACTGCAATCTCTCCAAATCACGAATCAGAAAGTCATCACAGGTAAGCTGAATACCTGAGAATCCAGAAGACTTCCTGCTCAGAGCGTCCGCTACCACATTCGCCTTCCCAGGCTGATACTGAATAGTCAAATCGTAGTCCTTGATCAACTCGAGCCACCTCCTCTGTCTCAGATTCAGATCCTTCTGAGTAAAAATGTACTTCAGGCTCTTATGATCAGTAAAGATCTCACATCTGACGCCATACAGGTAATGACGCCAAATCTTCAAAGCAAAAACAACTGCAGCTAACTCCAGATCATGAGTCGGGTAATTCTTCTCATGTGGTTTCAACTGTCTCGAAGCATAAGCAATTACCTGACCACGCTGCATCAGAACACAACCCAATCCTTTCAGTGAAGCATCACTGAACACCTGAAAACCCTCCGTACCTGACGGAAGTGCCAACACTGGAGCTGAAGTCAAACACTCCTTCAATCTCTGAAAACTAGCTTCACACTCCGGTGTCCAAACAAAAGGTACCGACTTCTGAGTCAGTCTCGTCAGAGGAGTCGAAATCTGTGAAAATCCTTTCACAAACTTCCTATAATACCCGGCCATGCCCAAGAAACTACGTACCTCAAATACCGTAGTCGGCCTTGGCCAATCAGCAACAGCCTGAATCTTCTGGGGATCTACAGAAATGCCTTCTCCGCTAATCACATGCCCCAGAAATGAAATGCTCTTCAGCCAAAATTCACACTTGGAGAACTTGGCATATAGCTGATGCCTCCTCAAAGTCTCCAACACAATCCTCAAATGTCTGGCATGCTCATCCTCAGATGCAGAGTATACCAGAATATCGTCAATGAAGACGATCACAAACTGATCCAAATATTCCCTGAATACTCGGTTCATCAGATCCATAAAAATCGCAGGCGCATTGGTTACCCCAAAAGGCATAACCAAAAACTCGTAGTGCCCGTACCGAGTACTGAAAGCAGTCTTCACCACATCAGTTTCCTTCACCTTCACCTGATAGTATCCGGATCTCAAATCAATCTTCGAAAATACCGAAGATCCGGAAAGTTGATCAAACAAGTCGTCTATCCGAGGCAAAGGATACTTGTTCTTGATCGTGACCTTGTTCAAATCTCTGTAATCAATACACATACGGAGTGTACCGTCCTTCTTCTTCACAAATAATACAGGTGCTCCCCAGGGCGAAACACTAGGACGTACAAAACCTCTGTCAACCAACTCCTGAAGCTGAACTTTCAACTCAGAAAGTTCTTTCGGTGCCATTCTGTACGGAGCTTTCGATATCGGAGCGGTACCCGGAAAAACATCGATAGAGAACTCCACCTCTCTATCCGGAGGTAAACCAACTAACTCCTCAGGAAAAACATCGGCAAACTCCCGTACCACAGGGATCTCAGAAACAGAACCAACCTCTAGGTTCAGATCCCGCACCGAAGCTAAAAATACTGGGCATCCTTTCTTCCACATTCTGCTCACCTCCAACGCAGAAATCAGACTGGAGAGAACACCTCGTAATCCCTGAAATACAACTCTCTCTCCAGCCACAAGCAAACTCACTTGCTTCTTCAGACAGTCAATCTGAGCCTCATACATACTCAGCCAATCCATGCCCAGAATCACATCATACGAAGAAATCGGCAATCGAATCAAACTCGATTTCCACTTCTTGCCAGAAATCTCGATCTCACACAAACAAAACTGTCGAGCAATCAATGAATTCCCAGCCGGTAAAATCACAGACAAAGAAACCGGTAAAACCATCGAATCCAAATGTAAAATCTCAAAACAATGCTCGGACAGAAAAGAATGACTCGCTCCAGAGTCAAACAAAACACGACAGGGCTGATCAGAAATGTAAACCGTACCTGTCACAACATCCGGAGCATCACGAGCCTCCTGCTGACTCAGACTGTAAACTCGTGGCTGAACTGGAACAGGAGCTGAAGCAACAGAACTACTCTGCTCCCTCTGAATCGTAGGTGGTCTCCGTGGTGCAGAACTAGAACCACCACCTCTACCAGCAAATCCCTCAGGGCGTGGAGGAACAGTCCTCGGCCTTCCTGCTGCTGAACCAACAGGTCTGACAAAGCCCTCAGATCGGAACTCAGAACGCTGATCAAATCCCATCTGCGGACATTCTGCAATCCGATGTCCCGGCTGACCACATCTGAAACAAAGACCAGCTATCCTGTAGCACTGGCCATGGTGTCGCCGTCCACAACTCTGGCACACAGGTGCCGTACTGACAGATCCAGAACTAGTCGTACTGGTAGCAGTACCAGACGATCCTCCGCTCTTCCTGGAATCTCCAGATCCAGATCCAGGAACAAATCTCCTCTTCCCAGATGAACCACTGCCAGATGTCTCTCCTCCAAACCTCTTCCTACTCGCAGTCCACCGCTGCTGAGTAGTCGTCATGTCATTCTCAATCAGACGAGCTCGCTCCACAAGCTCAGAGAAATCAGTAATCCGGAACGGTATCAGAGGCTGCCTCAAAGTGTCTCGTAAGCCTCTCAGAAATCTGTAGCACCTCTCAGCAGACGTGCTAACCAGCTGCGGAGCGTACCTGGCTAATGCAGTAAACTCAGCCTCGTACTGCATCACCGTCTTGCTCCCCTGAACAAGCCTCAGAAAACTCTCCTGCATCTGCTGTCGTGCAGAAGGGGGAACAAACCATTCTCTGAATACCTCAGTGAACTCCTCCCAAGTAATCAAAGAGTTCAGTCTGCCCTGAAATCTGGCTGCTTGCTGGCCATCCCACCAGTGCTCAGCCTCTCCGTCCAACAGAAAAACAGCTAACGGAACTTTCCTGTCTGCAGGACACTGCATCCCGTCAAAAGTCTTCTCCAATCTCCTCAGCCACTCCTCGGCTGCTCTGGGCTCAACAGCGCCCTCAAACCTCGGAGGTTTCAACCTCAAAAAATAACTGCAGGTGTCGATCAATGTCCTCAGATCTAACAGTCGAAGCTCTGCTCTGAGTCTCGCTCATCATCTGAGCAACAAGTGAAGCAAACTGTGAAAGCGTATCAGCACCGACCACTGGGGCTGTACTCCCCACTGGTGCTGCCTGATCGTCACTCTGACCGTCTGTCATGTCTGGGTCTGGCTGATCCATATAGAAAAATCCAGAAAATCCGGAAAACTATCACAAAACAACACAAAATAACACAATAAAAAGCCAAACGACCCAAAACTACCTCCCAGACAGACTCACTGATCACTTCCTAGAGCTCTGTTTTACAATCCAACCTGTTTCCAAAACCAGTGCTCTGATACCAAAAAAGCTTGTCACGACCCGGCCCGAGACGAGACGGATCCCGCCCGCGCCGGATCGCGACGGGGAAGAATAGCTAACCAGGATCTGGCTTTGGATTAGGTTACTGAACTGATCTTCCAAATTCTTAACTCAACAGAAGCACACAGAACAACAGAGCTACTAAAACATCAAATGCAGCGGAACAAAACATCTATCTTTTCATTTCCTCAAAATAATCATCTACAGAACAGTACATGGCTTTCAACAGAAAGAAAGACAGAACAGGAAAGCCATGACTGTACAAAAATCAAAAGTACAAAAGTACCTAATCTGATCAGACTCTGAAACCTAGTCCTGAACTTCCTTGCCCTTCCCAGAACCTGAAAACCACCAGAAAGCAAGGGTGAGCTCAACAGCTCAGCAAAGCAACAAACCACCAATCTAAATCCTCAGAAACTCAAAACCAAACTTATCAGACAGAAATCAGATCAGAAGTCGGAACAGAATCGGAAATCAAAACTTACGGACAGATATCAGATCACATTAGAGTCGTACAGATCGTATCAAAACAGAACAAATCAACAGAGTCAGAAACAGAAATCAGAATCGTACGGATCATATCATATCATAATCACAATTTCGTACAGAACAGAACAGATACAGAAAGTAGTACAGATACATATAGCTAAATGCCCTGACACTGACGGAATCTCTACGGATTCCGGCCCCTTATGCCTCCCTTCCCAGACACTGACTGAATCTCATAGGATTCAGGCCCCTTATGTCTCCCTTTGTGCTCACGGCACCAAAACAGATGTGCTTATAGCACCAAAACAGAATTCATCGGATCCGGAACAGAACAGATATCAGATTTCAGATTGAGCTCATTTCAGATTTCCCGTTTCACTAACTGAATCTCATAGGATTCAGGCCCCTTATAACTCCCTTTTTATAGCTTATACACATAGCATATCAATTCAGAGAAAATCCGGACAATTCAGAAATTACCCAAAAATCGGGCAGCACAACGGCAGTATACGGAATTTACACAAAAATTCCTGCAAAGAAAATTTACCGAATTCGCACAGAATACAGATATCAACATTTCAGAACCTTTATTCTACTGCACAGATAAATTCCAATTTCACAGAAAAATCCGGTCGACTAAAAACACAGTCGAATCAAAAATACCCGGACGAAAATCTTCAGAAAATAACCAAAATGTGCACACTCGGCACGTCAACAATATACAGAAAGTTACGCGGTAAAAACTGAACCGATCAAAAGATACGGACGAAAATCGCTAACGGAAACAAAATCCGGACAGAATATACCGCCAAACACGACGGTTCTGAAAATTGAGAAAGGTAGAATGTGCCTTACCTCGTGCACAGCAAATTCCTCAACAGTCACTTCGATCGAAAACGGCTCCGCGTCGTCCGAAAATCCACTTTTCCACTTTTTCCTTCGTTTTTCTCTCTCCTCAGCTTTTTCTCTCTCTTCAAAATATCTCATTTCTATATATATCCAGACTGATCGTCCCGGACGATCGAGCTTCGTACAGGACGATCCATGAAGAGAGGAATTTCGTCCAGACGAAAAATGACATATCGTCCCTGGCGAAGGGTTCACGGGAGAATTTTCGTCCAGACGATCCTGATTTCGTCCAGACGAACCATACAACCAAAACTGATTTTCTGCACAACCTGTACCGATCGTCCCGGACGATCCAACTTCGTCCCGGACGAACCTGGAGCAAAAACTGATATTACACTTTCCCTCTTCTTAAACATTCCACCTTCCATGGTATGCCATCTTTATGGGTTTATGAAGCCGAAATTTCTTCACTCACTGCCCCATTCGAATTCTCGTTGGTTGGGAAATATTTCAACAATATGCCTAGCTTGGAATCAATTAGAAGATTTTTCTTTAATCTTAAATAGGGTGGTGAATTCTCTGTGACTATGTTGGATGCGAAACATGTTTTAATCAAACTTGCGAATGACTTGAATCACTGTAGGTTTTTTTTTCACATCATTCCTACTTTGTTAATAATTGCTTCATGAAATTAGTTAAATGGTCTCCTTACTTGGATTTATCGGTTGAATCTCTCATTATATCTATTTGGATATCTTTCCCTAATATGCATCCTCACCTATTTTCTCCTTGTATTCTTCATGGCCTCGGGTGGATTTTTGGTCAGCCTTTGCATATTGATAATGCTACTTAGGTGGGTTCTCGGCCTTCAGTTTCTCGCATTTTAGTCAAACTCGATATTACAAAACATTTTCCTACTCAGTGTGGATCGGGCCTGATGGCTTGGGGTATGTTCAATATGTGATTTTGAAAGACTTACATTCCTTTTATGATCAATGTAAAGCTTCGGGTCATGACAAAAAAGAATGTGGTAGCCTTAAACTAGTTTAGGCCTAAACATATTTATACTGCTGGTGTGAGGTGTGTCAATATTTGACACGATCTGAAAACCCGACTCGAACTCGACCTGAAAATTTCGGGTTAGGGTCAACCCGAACCCGAAATGGGTTGGGTCCGGGTTAACCCTTTGACCCGAAATTGACCCGGCAACCAAAGTTTGTTCCGATTTTGACCCTTTTTTGCCCGAAAAAGAAGAGATAGACCCATTTTTATCCCAAAAACTAGCAATTTTTTGTTAGAAACGGGTCATTCGGGTCGTGTCGGGTTGACCCGGATCCGAAGCAGGTTGGGTTCGGGTCATGAAAACTGGCCCGTTTTCAAAAACGGGTTGGGTTCGGGTTGACCCGAATAGTGCCGGGTCAGTTTCGGGTTCGACCCGAACCTGACCCCGTGACCCGAAATTAACACCCCTAGCTGGTGTTAAGGATACTGTGGATTCTACTTTGGTTCCTATCACTGAAATGGTTCCTAATGAGGATAATTGCAATGAAATTGTTGATGCTATTTGTCATACTGCTATTAATCCTAGGGATGATTTCGTTCATCCTGAGGAGGAAAATGTTCCGTTGAATATTGGCTTAACAAGGGATTGTGTCAGTAAAAATAGAAAGTATGTTAATAATTGTATGGTTAACCTCACTTATAGTCCCATTGTATCTCCTAATTCTAAAGTGGTTGATGAAGATGTTGATTCTGGTTGTGTGGATTCTAGAGAGCTCGGGTGTCCTGTTGTTGGGAATTCAGGGCGTGCCACGCCTGTTGGATTGGTGGCTACAACTATTTATTCTAATACTCCTGTGGATGGTGATATGCCTCTGATTAATGTTCTCATTTCTATTGTTAGTAAGGAAACTTATTAGCTCAATTTGCTTCCAAAGATCATGTGGTGGTTCAAGGGGATTAGTTAATTGATTTTGATTCAAGGAGGCATAGTGACTGGTTAGATGATGAATATGTGGAGGAAATTAACGAGAAATAATTTGAGCCTCAGGATAACTTTGATTTGAATATTTTTCAAATTGATGATATTCGTTCTTTTAAAAACAGTCGTAAGCATAGACAACTCAAATCCAAAAAGAAATGAGTTTTTTTTTTTAAGAATTTGACCTTAGTTTTCTTTGTGACATAGACAATGTTGTGGCCACTCTTTGCTCACCAACTGGGCGGCTGCGGCTTGTTGGCAACCTTTGGTGGTACTTCCTATTGCTCTGATTGGTGGCTTTTGTTTGGGTTGAGTGATTATGATTCACCCATTTCATTTGTGTGGATTATTGTTTACTTCCTCCTCTTGATGGTCTTTACTTTACTGGGTGGTTGCAGAAAGCATCTTTGCCAATAACTGTGCCTGACTGGCTTTTGCCTTCTTTACTACTTTATGTATGTTCTTTGTTTTAGATGTGCATTTTTGACTTTGTCTTTTCAGGACTTGTATCATTCTTTTTATGACTGAATTTATTTCCTTAAAAAAAAAATTCTCCTAAGACATTTGATTTTATGTAAAACCAAATAGTATTACAAAAATCAAGTTAAGAGGAATTCTAAGATTTCGTTTGATACACCTTTTTTTGTTGCTTTCTAAAATATTTTTTAAGTTCAGAAAAATTTTTAATTAGAAATTTTTGTACTAAAATATTACTTTATAAAGTAATAAGAAAGATGTGACAAATAAAACCTAAGTAAATAAGACATTATTCTATAAGTTAATTATCTGGGTTTATAAAATAATTTTTTTTTATCTTTATTTATAAAATTTAAAAAACACTTATTTCTTTCCTCGAAATCAATAAATATTTGAAAATTTTATATAAAAATAAAAACTAAACAAAATAAAATGTTATAAAATCCAAAGGCCTCACCTGCTAAGATTGCCGCTTCTCACTTTTAAATGCTTCCCGCTTCTCTTCCCCTGCAACGCTTGCCCAGGCTTTGCTCTCCCCTTCCACGCATCCCAATCCCTTCTGATTCCCAATATTACGCCAACCTCCTCATCTCATATTCAAAACAATCCGCCCGCCACCCGTTCGACGAAAGTCCACAAAGAGTCCAAGCCCTTGGAACCTGCAAAATTATCCATGGCCGCATTCTCAGACTCGGCCTCGATCTCTCTGACAAGCTCGGCAATGCCCTCATCGATCTCTACTCCAAGTCCGGGGAACCAAGTTGTGCCCAAAATGCATTTAACCTCATGGAGAAACCAGATCAAATATCCTGGAATTCCATTCTCTCTGCCTATTTACGTACAGGTTCTACTTCCTCGGTTCTCATCTCGTTCACCTCCATGCTGCGATCTGGTTTCTCTCCAGATCAATTCAGCTTCGCAACAGCGCTTTCTGCTTGTGCCAGATTAAGCGCAGTAATGGAAGGGAAGAAACTCCATTGTTACATAATCAAAGCAGGTTTGAGTTGTAATCGTTACTGTGAGGGGTCTCTAGTTGATATGTATGCAAAGAGTGGTCAGGTTTCGGATGCCTGTCAAGTGTTCGACAAAATTTTGGAGCCGGATATTATAGCTTGGACAAACATTATAGCAGGTTATGATCAGGATGGAATGGCTGAAGAATCATTGCGGTTGTTTTCGAGGATGTGTGAATCAGGAATTGTGCCTGATCGAGTCATGATGGTGGCAGCAATGACTGCCTGTTTTAGTCTGGGAAGGCTGGAAGATGCCAGGAGCTTATTCAAACAGATTCAGTCTCCGAATAATGTGGCTTGGAATGCAGTAATTTCAGGGCACGCTCAGAATGGCCAAGAGGCTGAATCACTCGAGTTTTTTCGGGATATGAGGAGAAGTGGCGTGAGGCCGACTCGATCAACAATGGCGAGTATTCTAAGTGCTGCCGCAAATTTACAAGCTATTGACGACGGTTGTCAAGTACATACAGAGTCAATTAAGCTGGGTTTAGATTCAAATGTCTTTGTGGGTAGCTCTTTGATTAATTTCTACATCAAATGTGGGTTCATGGAAGATGCAAGAAGAGTGTTTAGTTCACCATGGGAAAAGAATGTTGTTATATGGAATGCAATACTTGGAGGTCTGTTAATGCATGGGCTAGCAGAAGAAGTGATTGATCTGTTTCTAGAGATGTTGGATCCTGATGAAGTAAGTTTTGTTAGTGTGGTTGGAGCTTGTGCTTGTATGGAGAATGTAGATTTAGGCAGGCAATTTCATTCTTTAGCAATAAAGAGGAATATGGAAGGAGGTATGTATCTACAAAATGCATTTATTGATATGTATTCTAAGTGTGGGGAGTTATCTGATGCAAAGAGACACCTTGATTTTGTTCCTGTAAGGGACATTGTGTCTTGGAATTCGATTATAGTTGGACATGTTCATTGTAATCTAGAGGAGGAAGCTATATATATGTTCAGAAGGATGAGATTGGAGAGTGTGGTACCTGATCAAGTTTCGTGTTCGAGTATAATCAGTGCTTGCTCAGATTCAGGAGCCATCGATGAAGGGAAGCAGATGCATTGCTTGTCGATCAAGGTGAATCTTAGTTCGAATGTTTATGTGGGAAGCTCCCTCATTGATTTCTATGGAAAGCTTGGAGAAATAGAGGATGCAGACTTGGTGTTTTTGCAGTTGGCAGAAAAGACTTTACCTGCAAGAAATGCTCTTATCAATGGTTATGTCCAAAACAATAAGGAGGAACAAGCCCTGATCATATTCAAGGAAATGCAGATAGAAGGCATAAATCCTTCTACTATTACCTTTGGTAGCATTTTACCTGCTTGTGGTGCTCCCTGTAGAGTAACAATGGGAAAGCTAATGCATTGCTACATGTTAAAATCCGGCCTTGTTTGTAGTGATGACTTTCTAAAAGCCAACCTATTGGTAATGTATTTGAGATCTAAACTCCATGAGGATGCAAATAAGCTTTTTTTGGAGATTCCAGTTAGCAAGAGTTTGGTGATATGGACGGTTGTTATTTCAGGGTATATTCAGAATGGTTTCAGTGATGAAGCTCTACTGTTGTTTCAGGAAATGCGAATGTATGATTTAGGTTTTGACGAAGCTATTTTAGCTAGTGCTTTAGGAGCTTGCGCTGACTTAGCTGCTCTTGGAGATGGTAGAAAAGTTCATAGCATTGTAATTCGCACTGCCTTCCAGTCTTACAAGCATACAAGTATAGCACTTATAGACATGTATTCAAAATGCGGGGATGTAGAATCTTCCCAGAACTTATTTGAAGAAGCCAAGCACAAGAAAGATGTCATTTTGTGGAATTCGATGATCGTTGGACTTGCGAAGAATGGTTATGCAATGGAAGCACTGGAGATTTTCTATCAGCTGCAGCAATCAAGAATAAATCCCGACGATATTTCGTTCCTCGGCGTTCTCACAGCTTGTAGCCACGCAGGATTGATCGATGAAGGTCGCAGCTTTTTCGAGTCTATGACAAGTAATTATGGGATAATACCACGAGCGCATCATTATGCTTGCATGATTGATCTTCTTGGTCGGGGAGGACATCTTAAAGAGGCTGAGGAATTGATTAACAAGCTTCCATTGGAACCAAATGGTTTGATTTGGGCAACAATGCTTGCAGCTTCCAGAATGCATGAGGATTCTGAAAGAGGAGAAAATGCAGCTGACAAACTTACCAAATTAGAGCCTTATAACTCTTCTCCATATGTCCTGCTCTCTAGTATTTATGGCGCTTCGGGTAACTGGGATGGCGTCAAGAGGATGCGACATGCCATGAAATTAAGGGGAGTTCAGAAGGTACCTGGGTGCAGTTGGATTGAGGTGAGGAACAAGACAAGTTTATTTATTGCTGGAGATAAGTTTCATCCCAATGCTAATGAGATATGTCAAGTATTGAATGATCTGACTGCTCTGATGAAAGATTTTGACTGTGTTTCTGATATCATTTCGCTTTTGCTGGATGAAGATGAAGTCCTTGCGCTAGCCCTATAAAAGCTCTAAAAAAGTCAATTAGTTCATCCACCTTTGTCTCTGTTGGATCTGTAATGTTCGTGCAGCAGGGCAAAGAGTTAACTTTAGTGATGTTAGAAACGTACATTGAACCATTGATTACAGATTTCCACGTTTTGACATTTTGTGAGTGAGATTCAACAAAACCTCTGTTCCATCACCTATTTATCTATTCATTTTGTTATTGTAAATGCTGTAATAGTGTTCCTATACCATGTACTTTTCAAGGATTTTAGATTGTATTAGAGCTATTTTTAATGACACTTTACTCTCCATCTTCCTAATGTTGTTTAACGTGTGTTTTATAGTTTGTAAGGACTTCTCCGCCTTATTATGGGCGCAAAAGGAGAGTCACTATTGTTTAGTGCAATACATGGAGAAGTCTCTAGGGAGTGGATATAGGTCAAGTTAAATCGAACCACCATAAAATTTGGTGTTCTATTGTTTTTAATTTTTCCCGTATTTTTATTTTCTGCATTTAAAATTTTTGTGATTGAAAAATCTTCTGTTATAATCATTTCTATAAACAACTGCATGTTTCAGGATTAGTGAATTAATTTTCTAAAAGATCTAAAAAAGTTTTCAAAAATCTAAGAAAATTTACTTTTTTAATACATTATACTGTACCTGCAAGCAACTAAATTTTCATTGGAATTATGCAGCTGAGATGGAACTCTCAACTTCTGATCTTCAATACATTTTTTGACAGTGAAAAAAAAAATGGTATGCATGATTACCGGAATTACAGACAACCTAATTTTGAACAATACTTTTCCCTTCACAGACGTCGCAGATAATGTAACCAAGGCCGTCGCAGTATGGGCACTTGGCTCCTTCGTCAACCCACTCCAGAAACTACAATGTAGAATACTTCAGTACTAACATAGAAGTAACATGATAAAGCCGAGTGAAATAGTATAGAATATAGTGCGGTTAAACCCTAAACTTAATAAATAATTAAATATTTTAGTAGTTAAGATTTAGGATAAATTGAATATTTTTCAAAAGGGAAGAAATACACATTTATCATCGGAATTATGCCTATTTATAAATCTAACACCTACCCAAAGCAACAATCAAATTCATGCATTTGCACTCACGATCGATAAATTGAAATTTGATGAATAAAGCGAATGATACTTCATTTTTTGAGAGGAGGATTTACATACTTATCACTTTATTTCATGCTATTTACATATCTAACACCCAAAACATTAAGATTACATGTCTACCATCCATATACAACTTTAATATCAACTATATCACTCCTATATTTCATTCGTACCACTCATACCGTCCTATAAACTTTAATATTTAATTTCATGCACTCATATTTGTTTTATGAGTGGTAGGCCTATAATATTAATATTTTGGATGTTAGATATGTAAATAGTATGAAATAAAATGATAAGTATGTAAATATCCATTTTTAAGATTTGGGTTGTGTTATTGGAAATGAAAGTACTTTAGGATTAGTTTTGTAAATATACAAATTTAGGATGTTGTACTTGTAATTGCTACAAAACAAAAATGATATAGAACGTAGTTGACAAGGAACAGTTCATATGTACCTGTGGCTCAATATTTGGTTCTCCAGTCCCATCACACTCTGCATGAAGATTAGAGGTGCAGAATTTTAGCTTTGAAAGATAAAGCTAATGGCAAGTTATGTAATTTGAAGTTAAATGTTAAAGAAAATAAATACTGAAATTGAGTTGCAAAGTTCATCATAAACCTGAGCACATTAATCGGCCTTCTCCACGACAAGTGAGGCACCGAGTGGAAGATGAAGCCTTACTGGCTTCAGAAGGTTTATTTCTTCCCTGAAGCCTAGATGGTTCTTCCCACCGATTCTCTCCAAGTAGAAACACACGGTGTTGTGATATCCCTATTTCTGTATCACCAGCTTCTTTGATCAATGTTTCCTGTATCTCTGCAAACTTCCTTACTGAAGCAATAGGTGCTCCATTGGTGCCATCCTATGAGAAAACCAGATATAAATCACATAAACGAAGGCTAACTAATATGGGTTGATGCTTGCAAACTCAATAAGCTGAACCAAATAAAGTTCTGGCTAGTAAAAGTTTGATCCATTTACAAACTTATTAAAGAGGATATGGTATTAATGGAAAGCAAAATTAGAAGGGCAGGGGGATAAGCAGAAAAAATTTTAACCAGTATAATGGGATTGGAAATTGGACTGAAGCTTTGATACAAGTGCTATCAGGTTGTTAATGCACTGGAATATCGGACAAACAATGAAATGATGTTATTCACACTTACAGATAATCATAGTTTCATATGCTCTGATAGTAGAGAATAATTACATCGTAAAAGCAAGGATAAAAAAGTAAAAATATTGCCCCCAAAAAAATTAACACACAAGACCCAAAAACTTACGTGGGGATTAGTGAACTGTGAGAGATTATTCTGTGCAGACACCGGACACAGAATACTTTCCAGAGGCGAATCAGATGCATCCACGTTATCCAGTACCAAACAATACCGAGCTCGGTACCAAGCAGTACCGAGCTGCGGTACCGAATAGGGGGTGATGAGGCGCATTTTTATTGGGCTTTGGATGACGTTCGTTGTCTGCACAGAATAATTCTTCCTCATCTACAAACATGTCAGTACAAAAAAACTTTTCAACCTAATTTGAGAAAGTTTGTCACAATTTATGTTCCAAACAATCTTCTATGTTTTAGGAGAAGGGCAATAAATGGCCCAATGGCTTAGAAGAAACTGGGAGGAATTGATATGAAAAGAAAATAGATATATATTCCTAAAAACAGCACTAGTAATATTCCAAAAGTTAGAAAATGATAACGGTACTAAATTGCCTGGTGTAGGGATAGGTAAAGTGTAATTGCTGGAATGGACTTGTTAATGATGTGAAATCCGCATTGTTTGACTGTCATCGCTAGTTTTTGCCAAATTAACATCAGGATAAGAGAAATAGAAGTGGATTAAAATAGGATTTTGAAGAGAAAATGACTACTACCACGTCACTTGACTGAGAAGGAAATGCATGTTCAAGCTTATCTACCTCCAGAAATCAATTTTGGAATAGCAAAAGATACATAAAAAACAAAGTACTAAGTATTACGCATAATTAGGTAAGAAGGTGAATATTTTTAGGATTCCCATAATGGCATGCAAAACTTATGTGTCATAATTTGAACGCAAGGGCAGAACCAACCTTAATTTTCAAGGGACAAATTTATAAGTAAAAGTGTAGAGATTTTTTTTTCTCATATATATTATATATATTTTAGTGATTAATGATTATTTGTACTTAAATATATAATACATTTTAAAAATATCATCAACATCTTATATAATGACAATTATTCTTAAACAAAAATTAGGCAACACCTTTACACAATGTGTCGGGGCAGTGCCCCTTGATGGGGTTCGACTTGCCCTGTCAAATCGCGGGGTAAAGGGGCAGTGCCCCTTCCGGAGTTTTCGAAACTCCCGAGGTAGCGCCCCCGGAACAAATTTTGGTTGTAATGATATTTTCGAATTCTCTTTGCTATTTCTCTTTGTATTTGGTTCATTGTTTCCTAACAATAACACCTCTACACAATGTGTTTAATTATGTTGGGGGCAATTACCTAAAGACCCTAGTATTTTAAAATTTTTAGGGGGTAATTGCCTAAAATCCCTTGTAATAACTCCTCTATACAATATGTATAATTCTGTTAGGGGACAATCGCCTAAAGATCATAGTATTTTTGTTTGTGTGTGTGTGTGTGTGGGGGGGGGGGGGGGAATTGCCTAAAAAATTCCTATAATAAAGAGTAAAAAAAAGACGGAGGGGGACAAATTACCTAAAAATCCATGTAATAAACAAAATTTTATTTTTTTTAGGAGAGTCACTTAAGGGTTCCGCCTCTGTTTGAACGTGAATTTTAATGGATTTATTTTATCCATTTTTGGTGGGTATATAAACTGGGTGGATGCCAGTTTCAACTGATAGGTTGTATGTAGTTGCGGTGGAAATATAAACTACGTTAATTTAGTTTTTGATTGATAAATTTTATTCCAGTTGATATAGAAATCACGTGGATGAGATTTTTTTTAACAATAACTTTAAATTCAGTTTTTGGTGTATCTATAAACAGTGTGGATATGGTTCTTAGATGTCACTTTGATTGTATAAGCTGCTAACATAAGTTTAAATTGGGGAAGTTTAGACATCTATTCAATATACATCCAAATGGGGGGAACTCTCATTCGTGATATTTGGATTTTGGAATCATGAAAATTGTCGCATAAAAATAGATGAGATCGCCATAACCTGATGGCCGAAGAAGGTTCAATATCCAAGCATGTTGACAGATCCACCCCATTTATTTTTTACAACCAAATATTATAAGTAGTACTTTATTTTAATTTTTGACATTTAATCTTAAATCTAATTTTAATATGTTCAAAAAAATAAGTTAATAGTGTGATAGGAAATACTTGCAGATCTCAAGTATTTCTATCAATAGAGAAAAAATCACCGAACAAACTCCCAAAATCTGACGAAAAATCACACCAAATAGTAGTTCTATTGCAAGAATCAAACGAACGGAAAGAAGAATCAAAGCAAGATACAATTGATCCTCAATTCGAGAGGAGGATCGTTCTCTCCCAATTCCTAGACGATGAATCTAGAGCCAAAAACATACAAGAGAACTCCAAGAGAATACAATAATCAGCATAACCCTAACCCTAGCATCTCATGTCTATTTAATACATTAATTTCTAATTCAAAAACTCCCTCCCATGCATTAGCCACCCTTGTGCCCCCCTTGCTATTTTTAGATCAATTATGGGCCCCATAATTTGGGTGGCAACAATAGAGGAGGCGGTATTATTCCGCCTCCTATAGAACTGAACTGGCCCAGCAAGTACCGGTTGGGCCGATTCCACCTGAACTAGCCTAACAATACCGTCCTCCCAAAGAATCACCTTGTCCTCATGGTGAAATGAGGGAAACTAATGCTTCAACCTCTCATAAGGCTCCCATGTCGCCTCATAATCTGGAAGATCCTTCCACTTGATCAATACCTCATTTTCCCTTCCCGCCTCCTGGCTCACCCCTTATAGCTCAAAGGGTTCTAACATCACCTCCAATCCTTAATTAATGTTGTTGGTAATTCAGAACTTGTTGTATGATTTTCAATGGCTCTCCTCAGCTGGGATACATGGAACACAGGATGTGTGGTCGCCGTTGGTGGTACTTTCAGCCAATATGCCACCGCTCCAAAATACCTTAGGGCAAACTTCTCATTTCTCCTATTGGTGACGGTCTTTTGCCTGTATGGTCGGAACTTTAAGAACACCCTCTCCCCTACTTCGAAATGAATGTTCTTCCTATGCTCATCTGCTTGTTTTTTCATAATATGTTGAGCTCTCAACATATGCCTTTTCAACTCTTCCAACACTATGTCTCTCTCCTCCAAATACTCCTCCACTGAAGAAACTAGAGTGCTACTATGCCCAAAGTGCACCAGGTGAGGTGGATCCCTTCCAGAAGCCGAATGATAAGAGGTGTTGTACGAATACTCCGCCCATGCTAGCCACTTGGCCCATAACTTGGGTGTCTCCAACACAAAACATATGAGGTGGGTCTTTAAGCTCCTGTTGATCACTTCTGTTTGGCCATCTGTTCGTAGGTGATAAGCGGTGCTCCTCTTCAACACTGTCCCCTGTAGTCTGAACAACTCCCTCCAAAAATAGCCGAGGAACACCTTATCTCTGTCAGATACTATAGTCTCTGGTATTTCATGCAACATGATTACCTCTCTGATGAACACTGATGCCACTGTCATTGTGGTATATGGATGGCTTAGGGGAATGAAATGGGCATACTTGCTCAAGAGATCTACCACCACTAAAATCACTATGAACCATTCTAATCAGGGAAGCCTTCTATGAAATCCATGAATATCTCCTCTCATACCCGACCTAATAAAGCCAGCGGCTGTAATAATCCTCCTAGACACATGGACAAATACTTGTTTCTCTGGCATACCTCGCATTTGGCTACCATCTCCTCCACATCCTAATGCATCCCCTTCTAGTACAGATCTAAAGCTAGCCTCCTATCTATCTTCTGCATCCCTGAGTGATTCCCAGCAGCACTCCCATGAAACTCCTGGAAAAAGTGTGGAATGTGGACTGATGTCCGGGGCATCACAAACCTCCCTTGATACAACATTTTTCCCCCTTCAATGAGTACCATGGATGGCTACTCTCTTCTCTCAGTAAATCGGCCCCGATCTTTCCCAATTCCTCATTCCTGACACTTTCCTCCTTGATGTCCTCTCAATCTAACATCAAAGGAATCGATACTTGCATCGCCTGCAACTCTCCCATGTACCTGGACAAGGCATCTGCCGCCTTATTCTCCACTCCGGGTCTATATTGGATTTCAAAATCATACTCAGCAATTTGGATAGCCACCTATGATGCTCCTCTATCACCATCCTCTGCTCCAACAAATACTTCAGGCTCCGTTGGTCTGTTCTGACAATGAAATGCCTATCAAGCATGTAGGGTCGCCACTTCTGGATGGCTAAGATGATGGCAATCAACTCCCGCTCATATACTGATTTCAGCTTTGCTCTAGCTGTAAATACCTGGATGAAATAGACAATGGGTTGACGATTTTGCCTGAGCATTGCCCCCAGTTCATACCCTAAAGCATTTGTCTCCACTATGAAGACCTGAGTGAAGTCTCGTAAAGGTAAGAATGATATACAGTAGTCATAACCTTCTTCAAACTCTCAAAATCTGTTATGGCCTCCTCCCACATAGGAACTCGTCCTTCTTCAGCTGCTCTATCAGCGGCCATGCTATGGTACTGTACCCTTTCACGAATCTCCTATAGCATCTCGCCAGTCCTAAGAATCCTCTCAGCTCCCTTAGATTCTTAGGTATTGGTCATCTCAATATAGCCTCAATTTTTTACTGATCTGCTGCCACCGCTTTTTTGGACACAATATAGCCCAAATACTTCAAACTGATCTGAGCAAAATAGCACTTATTCAGGTTAGCCCTTAGCCGATGTTCCTGCAACACCTCTAACACCCTTAAGTGCTCCCAATGTTTCTCCTATGTCCTGCTATAAACTAGGATGTTATAAAAAAACACCAAGACAAATCGTCAGAGATAAGGCCTGAAGACTTTGTTCATAACCGATTGAAATGTAGTTGGAAGGTTAGTGATGCCAAAAGGCATCACTAGGAACTCATAATGACCCTTCTGAGTCCTAAAAACAATTTTTGGCACATCTTCTTTCTTCATTATGATCCGATGATATCCTGATTTCAAATTTATCCTGGTGAACATCATTGCCCCACCTAATTTATTCAACAGTTCATCAATCACTAGTATAGGAAATTTGTCTAGCACAATTTCCTTGTTGATTGTTCTATAGTCCACACAAAGCCTCCAGCTTCCATCTTTTTTCTTCACCAGTAATATTGGACTAGAAAAAGGACTGACACTGGGTCTGATGATTCCTGCCTCCAACATCTCTAATCAACTTATCAATCTCATCCTTATGAAATTGAGGATATCTAGGGCCTGACACTGATGGGTGTTGACCTCATTTTTGCATGAGGTCTTCATTAAGATCATAAACCCAATCTAGACTCAAATCAATTCAAACTCAATCAAATCCAGATCCAAATCCAAGGCCCTAAGGCTTGGTCCTAAAGGCCTTTTCCAGCAAATCTTCCAGAATTTCAAAACCCAGTCAAATGGACTCTGATTCAGGCTCTGTCAGTTTCATATTGATGGGGCATGCCTCTAGAGCCAACCCTCCAAATTTGAGCCCTTTCTGAGCCCTCTAACCCCAGTTACTAAATTAAATTCCAAAGGCTGTAAAACCTTCAAATATTTACAGCCTATGCCACTGGACCTGCCCTTAACTAGATCCCGACCTTAGAGACCTCCCCAAAGTCTCTAATCACTTCCAGACCATCAATCATGATATGCTAATCAATAAACTGCATTTTTCTGGACTCATTTCGACCCCCAGGGGTCATGAGCCCAAAATGACCAAAATACCCCTATGGGGCTTAAATGGACATTTCAAATCAAATGATCTCCAAATTGAATTCAACTACCTTCAAGTTCCAAATGTCAAACCAAACCTGTGAACCCATTCCCAGCTCTTAAGTCAACCTGGTTGACCAAGTCAACAGGATTGACCCAAGAGGTCCCTTAAGGGTTCAAATAGCAATTTTTACCAAATTGATCTCCCCAAACCCTGGAACCACATTCAATAGACTCAGAATCACATTTTAAAACTGTTGAACCTATTCCTAAACCCTAGACCTGCCTGGTTGACCAAGTCAACCAGGTTTGACTCAATGGCCCTTTAAAGATCCAATTGGATCATCTGATCCAAATGACCCAATCAACTACACCTAGATCTAGTCAAACTTAACTCATTTAGGTTTACCCTCTAACTCAATTCAATCAAGCCATTCATGCCTCAAACTCCTTAGCAAATACCCTCACCATTCTCCAAGATCTGTTTAAGCTCCACTTCATCAGCCCTTGACTGAGTTGACTGGTCAAAGTAGTCAACTCAAGGCTTAGGATCATTTCTTTGGTCAAACCTTCCAATTCAATAAATCCAACCCAAGTCACACCTACCCAGCCATTGAACCACACCTTGGCCAAGGTCCAAGTGCCACCTCAGTTGGCTTGACCCCACTTGACCAGTCAACAGGTCAACTAGAGCTCAAATGAGCTCTAGTAATCAACCCGTCCCCTTGAGCCTTGCCAAGACCAAACCAGCCACTCCAGCCGTTCAAATCGACTCCAGAAGCTTCCTGTGACCCAGCCTAACCTCCCCCAGCCGCTGGTGTGGTCCCAGGCCCGAGCCTACTCACCTAGTGGTCCCCTCCACTTGAGAATGACCCAATGTCGTTTTCACCTGAGGCAGCCACTTCCTCTGCTCCCCCAACGGTCAGGGACACGCGTCCTCCATCCCATCAGTCCCTCTGATACATCTTGGCCGCTCCTTTTGGCTCCAAGCAGATGAGTAGGGCAAAAGGCACGGGAGAGCTGATTCTAAGCGATTACTCATCTCACTCACTCCCCAGAGCTCCCATCATTTCGTTTTGAATCCTCAGTCATTTCTCCTCCTCTTACCAGTGATTTCCTGACATTTTGCGGCTATTAACGGTGAGACTAAGGCCAAACCGAAGCTAGGATCATCCTATCTGTTGGAACACCAGTTAGAAGTTTTATCCGAGCTCGGATCCTTCAAGTGAACAACACGAGGACAGTCTACAAATTCAGAGAACTCTAAATCGATTGATTTCATCAATCCCAACTCGGTAAAATCTAAACCCTAGGATTTATTTAGGTTCTTAAATAGATCATCTAGGAAATGTTTTGAAGCCCTAAAAAATATTCCCCACTCTTCTTCTCAATGATTGTCGCTTGGATCTCATTCTTCATGTCATTTAATTCACTGTTTCAAAAGATTAAATAAAATTTTAAGTTTAGGGTTTACGGTGGTAAAACGAAGAAGACGAAATCATAGTCGTTGGTTTCATCTGTTTGATTCCAACGGTCATGATTCAACCCTTCTTTTGTTTGGATTTGATCAGTTCGAGCCGTAAGATATACTGATCTGATACAGCCGCATCCCGTCCGTTTATTCCAAACTGCGGGGCCTCCCTTCTCCGTCCGATCTCTAAAACGAGATCAAGCAGTAGGATTCAATCCGGACCATCGGTTTAAAACCGTGGAGATCGGACGGCGCTGCACCCGTGCTGACTCATTTAAGTGAGTTGGCCCACCTGACCACCGCCGTTTGCGTGGTCCAATCGGCGGCCGCCATGTGTAAATAACATTCTAAATATTTATTTTAATTATATTTATATACAGAACTTCAAAAAATTGTATAAAATAAAATACTAAGCCAAATTTTCCTCACAACCCCTTGTTCTTCTCGGAATAAAATTCTCCATTTTATAAAAATAAAATTAGGAACTGATTCTTATTATTTTAAGAAATAATATTTTAAATCTAATTTCTTTTAAAATTTAACGTGATTTAATTATATTTTAATTAAACATTTAATAAAACCAGAAATTAATTTCTTTTAATTATGATTAAATTATATATATATATATATATATATCAAACTTACTTCCTTTAATTTATCTTAATTATATTATATTTTAATATCTAATAATTTTCATCAAATTAAAGATAGTAAACAATGCATTTTAATCTTAAATGACATGATATATGAGATCAAGCATGGACAATGTCTAATTTTGGGGAGTTTTGTTCTTAGAGCTCAATACCAATTGTAGATGAATTTTTCAAGTATATGATCTATTACTTAGATCAAATACTTAAAAATTCATTTACAAGCCTTATGATCATTCATTCATTACATGCTAGGTCTCTATGGGATCAATGAGAGATGGCTTTCCATTAGGATTCAAGTTTAAACTATATTTGTGTATTGTTTGAGAGACTATATTCTTATAAAGACTTATTCTCATTGCTCTCAAACCATATTGAACTATAGTATAAATTTGAATATGGATTGTATAGGGATATTTTACATATCTTAGGATAATCTCATTTCAGTCATATGTCTTTCTCTCTTGTACTTGAATCTTTAAAGTTATAAGTTACCTTTTGTAACTTATGATTTTGACGATTCACTCTCATTATTCCATAGAGTATTAGGGCACTTTACTTGTTCATGCTTTGATGTGTTTGTAAGTAGTGTTCAAAGGGTTAGTGGACTTGATTATTATCCTATAACCTAGTGACATGTAAGGACAACAATTAAGGACGTTGTCTTAGTTAACTTAGCTCTATCTAGGATACACTACATGAATCCGTTTTGGGATCGAATATAAACTTAGAAAACTAGTATCATGTACCTAATGATCAAATATACATTGATTTGGCATTAATTGACCTCAAAACAACTAGTAGATTAAGGATTCTCCCCTTTCCTTGATTTCAATAAATTCAAATAAATCAAATCAAATTCCTAAAAATCTAAATCAACCTCAAATCACCTTAACTGATCTTAAAACACCTATCAAGTCTTTCAAAACCAAAATACAAACTCAAATCCCACTAAATTCAATTAACATTTAATTAACCCTAAAACTTCCAGAAAATGTAATAAATCAAGATTAAATTTGTTTTAGAACTCTAAAAATGGCTAACCAACTTCTAAAATCAGTAATCTAACACATTTCTAATAAAACTCATTAACTCCTAATTCTTAACTAACTTAAGCTACTTAACTATACCGGGTACCACTGGGTAACCCAGGCCTACGAGGCTATTGACTTAGCCCCAAGGAAGGTGAAATAAACTTCACGGCCTCGGTGTGAAACAAAGGTGGGATCCAACCAATATTAAAGATCAAAAATCTCTTTAAATCAAACTTCAAGTCATTAATAAATTAATAAACCCCTAATTCTTAAGATTTCTGAATATTATTAATTAAAATTCAGTAATTATTTAATTAAATTCTAAATTCCTTTAATCTAAATTAGTTTGATACTTTGATTGGTTAAGATTTCTCTTAATCAATCAGATTTGATAATCAATTTAGATTAAACGAATTTGGGTCTTCTATGCCTAAAGTTGGATTCCTTTTGGAGGACTTTGGGCATTTGATTTCAAAAGACCCCTAAAACATTTAAATAACAAAAGATCTCCTATGGGTTGTGCACGACTCCTTTTAGGAAGGCACTAATCCATTTGGATTTGGAGATCTCCGAACAAAAATAATAAACTACCGACCTTATACAACGTGTTAGATTCCTTCGGGAGGACACATTGTATTACATTTGTAAGGTCCCTTTTTCTCTCCTTAATAAATTTTAAGGGCTATCAGAATAGATACCTATCTTCTGTTTAAGACGGGTATTTATTCTGGAAGTCCTAGGACTTATAAATTGATGATTTCCTGCACTTAGGGAATTATCAATCTATAAATTCTTTATAATTAAATTAAATAACTCTAACATTTAAAATTGAGATAATTCTTAATAAATTCAAATACACTTTACTTAAACTTTAACCAAATTCCTTGGGCCTGTAATAGATCAATCTTAATAATACATGCAATTCAAACAAATAAACCCTTTAGGACTTACCCAAGCCACACAGCTTTCTTCACACACTTAGATGCTTGCTAGGACAACCAACTTTAGCCTAGGCTAGGCCGGTGGTTTGTTGTGGTTTGTTTGCGGGTGTCTTGCCTAGAGGGCACCTAGGTGTGATTGCTTACCTTTCTGTACTGCATAAACATAACATGTTTATTTTTTTCTGTCTGTACACCAGAGAGCGGAGTGAATAAAGTGAGGGCCGCTGTACTTACTTTTCTGTCTTTACTTTCCTGCATTTATAACTGTACACTACGCACTCATAACATGCATCATTATATACAACTGCTTTACTTCCTGTCTTCTATATTACTGCTGCAGTAGAATGTTCTTAGGATCTGATGTACTGCTTTTATTTTCTAGAATTGTTGTATATAGATTGAGTCTGTACAGCGTCTGGAGTCTGTAAAAGAATTAAAGATAATTGCTTATAAATATACAAATGGGGCTCCAAAAAGTAATGTCCTTTCCCTAAAAGGACGTTCCTTTTTGGAATTCCATAGAAGACCCGGAGCCCGAAGACCATAAGCAGTTATATTTAATTCTATTTTCTCATAGGCTTAGAACCCAGGTTTGTTGTCGGTGGGGCCTGGCCACCATTACTTTACTGCAAATTCTGGGGTGTAACCGATAAATTCAATATTAATAAAATCAGCTCTTTCATATATATCTGCTTCATACATCATTCGCATACGAGTAGATTTTTGGTTTTTGTAAGCATATCTCTCTGCATTTATTTTAGATTCTTTAATAAACTCCTTGATTCTTAGGATAGAGCTACCTTAACTCTTGCATCATCGGCGAATTGTTGTGATTAGGATTGTTAGCTGGCAGCCCACTCTAGGCAGGTAGTAAGTCCAGATTGTATACACTTCTCTCTGCACATTCCTTCTTTAAATCAATTCTAAATCTTCTAAAGTTAAACAACAATCCTATAATCTAAAGCCTGATCGTGAAAATTTAATTGCCCAAATATTTAATTAAATATATGTATATAATTTTAGAAACCATTTAGTCTTCATTTAAATCGAGAGTGTTCTCTTAGGAGATGTAATTAACTACAGGGGCTTGCCCCTGTAGGGAGTCTAGATCCCAGAATAATCTAAACCATACTTAAATTCTTTTCTGAGGTAGGGGAAAGATCTGTGTGCGTAGATTTAGTCTTATCCATGTTTAGGAGTTATTTCCACAATTAATAATAGACAGACATTCAATTTGTTTTAACGAACAAATTGAATGTATTCTATATTTAATTGTAGAAATAAAATTATAATTCATTAATCTAATCAGGTCGATTAGAGAATGTACTCGTCATCCCTTCAGGATGACTTGAATATTCTCTATATTACACCTGATTAGGAGAATGAATTGTACGGCTTCTCCCTTTAAAATCAATAGGAGGATATTAGTCTGTCCTTCGGGGTAGTATAATATCCGACTATGTAGATCTAATCGGGAGAAATATATCCTAAATATAAATAAAGCGAATCGTGTGAGAAAATAAAGGTCCTTTTTTTTAAAAGAAAACCCTGCTTTATCTATATTTTTATTTAGACCTGTTCCTTACAATCAAGAAATAGATAAATATTTGATTTATTTTCATAAGTAAATCAAATATCATTTATATGCTTGATTTTAGGGATGATTCAATAATTCGTTAATCTAATTAGGTAAGTAGGGAAGATACTGATCATCCTTTTGGGTGATTTGTATACTCCCTACGTCATACCCGATTAGGAAAGCGAATTGTTTGTTCTCTTTCTTTGGAATCGACAGAAGGATATCCGCCTGTCTTTCGAGGCAATCTAATATCCAACTATACGGATTCAATTGGAATAGAACGTTCAAAAATATAAATAAAGCAAACTATTTTCCATAAATAAAATAAGATATATTTTATTATTTTAAAATCTCTCCCTCTCTCCTTCTCTTTCTCTATTTAAATAATATAGATTTATTATACAATATAGATTTTAATATATTCTATTATATTCTATTAAATTAATTATTTACATAAAAGAATTACATTTAAATAAAAAAACTATAAATTAAAAAATAAAGTTTTAGTTAGAGATTTAATTTTCTCACAATGGGCGACACATCTTCCCTCAAGGTGATAGCCTGCTCTTGCTCCCTATGTCGTGGCAATCCATGAGGTGGCTGAAACACCTTCTGGAATTGCTGGATCATTGGCTGTATGGAGAGGGGTATGTCTCCTCCCTCCTCTAATCTAACTCCCTCCGATCTGTGTAGCTCCACCAAATAGCCTTCCCCCACCTCCCGAATATTCCTTACCATGGTTTTGAGTGACATCATGATTTTGGATAGCCCTGCATCTCCCCTAATCACCACTTTTCTTTCATCCACCTCAGCTCCATCATGAGTGCTCCCTAATTGACCTTGATGTCTCTCAAGGTCTGCAGCCACTTCATCCCCGGGATAACATCTGTACTTCCTAACTCTAGTGAGAAAAATTCCTCCCTCACCTAAATCCCATGGATGGTCAACATCACTCCTCTAAAGATCCCATGGTCTTTCTCCACCTTCCCTGTATCTATCATCACCCCAGAACAACCGGTGTCCACCAATTCACTCCCAATTGGTCGACGACCTGAGTGGAACTGAAATTGTGTGTAGCCCCACAGTTGATCTGAACCACCACCTCCCTGTCCCTTATCTCCCCTTTCACCTTCATGTTATGATTCGTGGTGAATCCTACCACCGAGTTCAGGGAAACCTCTTCCAGATACAGATGTATTTTCTCCTCTATCTCTCTCCCGCCTCCCTCCTCCCTCCTCATTTTCCTCGTCATCATAGACGGTGAGAACCTGAAGAGTTCGATCCCTACACCCATGCTATAGAGTATAGTTCTCATCACACCTGAAACACACCCCCTTTTCCCTCTTTCTCCTGCATCTCCTTCTCCGTTAAACTCCTGAAATTTCTTCCGCTCCCTCCTCCTACTATCTTATCCCTGGTGGTCTCACGAAATCCTCCTGTTACAGGACCGTTAGGTGTTAAGTGAGTGGTCGTCATCCTGTAAGTGCCTCCTGAGCTATTGCTACTGGTTCCCTTCTATAAATTGTTCTGATTTTTCACTAGTTGTGCCAACTTCATGGCCTCTCCGAAGTTATAAGGGATCGTAACTTTCACCGCCGCTCTATTCTCTGCCTTGAGCCCCTTCATGAAGTTTTCCTCTAATGCAGTCTTTGATAATCGCTCCACCTGACTGGCTAGGTGCTCGAACCGCTCCTGATAGTCTGCCACTGATCTGTCCTGCACCAGTGCAAAAAATTGCTCATAGAGGTCCCCTCTCCCGTCAGTTTGAAAACGTTCTAATAAACAGTCTTTGAATGCTCTCCAGCTCTGTATAAGTCTCCTTTGGTCCCTCCACTGGAACCATGACAACACCTTCCCCTCAAAATATAGGCCTGTTGCTGTCAGTTTATCCTCAGCCGTCAACCCATTGACGACGAAGTACATCTCCGCCTTGTAGATCCATCCATAAGCATCATCTCCTTCAAAAATTGGCATCTTCAGCTTCCTCACCTTTGGCTCTCCCTCATTTCCCCGTATTCCTCCATACTTTCCCCTCTCTCAAGTGCTTTTCCCTCCATACGTCTCCCAATCTTCCCTTACATGTTCATCTTCAAACCCCTCTTCACTTTCTTCCCTCCTTTCTCCAAACTCAGCACACTTTCTACCATAATTTCTCTCTTTTATCTCCCAACCAGCACCCCTTACTCCTTGTTCCCTATTTCCAGGCCTCTCTACATACATTTCCGCTTTCCCCTCATTGATTTCTACATCGTTTTCCCTCCTACGAAAATCAGAATTCGTAGTTCTTCCCATTGGTCCCTTTGCCTCTGATGCCGTCGTTTGGATTTGGTTTTCCAATAACTTCTTCACTATCAAAAATGAAAATCAGAAACTTTGTCTTCCACGGATGAACCTTGTCTTCTACAGATGAAATTCGATCCTACACCGTGGCTTTTATTTGACTCATCTCTCCTTCAGAATATTCTTCCAACGCTTCTACCTTTTTGGCAGCCATCAAAATTTCTGGAGTTTGAGCCAAAAGTCAGCAAGAATTTCCTCCACAGACAAGGATCCCCCACAGAAATTCCAGAGAAAATCAGCCCACAAGGGTCCAGGAGCAGCTCTGATACCAATTTGATAAGAAATACTTGTAGATCTCAAATATTTCTATCAATAGAGACAATCAACGAACAAACTCCCAAAATATGAGGAAAAATTACACTAAAGAGTAGTTCTAATCAAACGAACGGAAAGAAGAATCAAAGCAAGATACAATTGATCCTCAATTCAAGAGGAGGATCGTTCTCTCCCAATCCCTAGACGACGAATCTAGAGCTCAAAACACACAACAGAACTCCAAGAGAATACAATAATCAGCATAACCCTAACCCTAGCATCTCATGCCTATTTAATACATTAATTTCTAATTCAAAAACCCCCTCCCATGCATTAGCCCTGCCTTATAGATCCATCCATAAGCGTCCTCCCCTTCAAAAATTGGTATATTCACCTTCCTCACCTTTGGCTCTCCCTCCATTCTCCATATTCCTCCATTTTCCCCTCTCCCAAGTACTTTGCTCTCTCGATGTCTCCCGATCTTCCCTTACATGTTCATCTTTAAACCACTCTTCACTTCCTTCCCTCCTTTCTCCAAAATCAGCACTCCTTCTACCATAATTTCTCTATTTTCTCTCCCAACTAGCATCCCTTACTCCTTGTTCCCTTTTTCCACGCCTCTATACATACCTTTCCCCTTTATCCTCAATGATTTCTACATCGTTTTCCCTCCTACGAAAATCAAAATTCGTAGTTCTTCCCATTGGCCCCTTTGTCTCTGATGCCATCGTTTGGATTTAGTTTTCCAATAACTTCTTCACCATTAAATGAAGATCAGAAACTTAACCTTGTCTTCTACGGATGAAATTCAATCCTGCACTGTGGCTTTTATTTGGCTCATATCTTCTTCAAAATGTTCTTCCAACGCATCTACCTTCTGGCAGCCATCAAAATTTCTGGATTTTGATCTAAAAATCAGCAAGAATTTCCTCCACCGAACAAGGATCCCCCGCTGAAATTCAGGAAAAAATCAGTCCACAAGGGTCCAAGAGCAGCTCTGATACCAATTTGATAGGAAATACTTTTAGATCTCAAATATTTCTATCAATAGAGACAAAATCAGCGAACAAACTCCTAAAATATGACGAAAAATCACACCAAATAGTTCTATTGCAAGAATCAAACGAACGAAAAGAAGAATCAAAGTAAGATACAATTGATCCTCAATTCGAGAGAGGATCGTTCTCTCCCAATCCCTAGATGACAAATCTATAGCCTAAAACACACAAAAGAACTCCAAGAGAATACAATAATCAGCATAACCCTAACCCTAGCATTTCATCCCTATTTAATACATTAATTTTTGCGATTTTTAGATCAATTCAATTTGTGGGCCACATTGTTTGGGAACAATAGAGGAGGTGGTATTATTCCACCTCCTATGGAACCGAAGCCGGTTCCACCTGAACCGGCCTAACACAATGCCTAGACTCGTATGAAATTATTCAACCAAACTAGGGATGTCGACTGTAGAAAAACTTCAAATGATGAATTCAGCAGTTACACAGCACAAACCAGAGTGTCTAGGAAATAAGCTGCTGAAATTCGGCAGGTAGACATAACAGAAAACAGAGAAAACTGGAGAGAATAGAGACAAGTAAATTGAAAAAAACTACAGAAATATATTGTCAGACTATTCATTTCTTTTCCAACACCTTCACTATAAATTTTGGATGATTATACATGGAGACTATACGGAGACAACAAGATATTTTACCAAAGAACAGCAGGTCTGGTAAATAGGTGGTTTAAATCAACGGTTTTGGGAAATTGAATAGCACATGGCTACTACTGATGAGGTCATCGATCAACGGTTCAGACACGTGTATCGCCGGAAGCATCGCCGTTCGATGGCCACGATTCAGAGCTTATATTTTAGTTATTTATGTTTTTCAGTTTTCAGTATTCCTGTTTTACCCTTGTGTGTGAGTGAGTTATGTTGGGGCCCCGAGGGCGATTTAGTCATTAGTTATGCTTTTATTTGCTTGTATCTCATGACCTATATATAGGGGTCATGTATCATTGTATGGGAATATTGAATTATTGAATGAAATTTTGTTTGTGTTCTCTTTGTGAGTGCCAAAATGTGGATCTCTTTGTGAGTTCCATTAGAGATCTCTTAGTGAGTTCTCGAATTTGTTCCTTGTGATCATCTTCTTCTCTACACACATCTCCCGCATACAATTCACCACCGTAGAGAGGAGCTAATTTTCCGTGGCCATTCACTACCCTTGGAGCACAAGCCGCCGGCCACCCCAAGCCCGCCGGCCCACCCCCTTGCCGCCGGCCACTCCCATCTTCCCCTCCATCTCTTCTTTCCTCTTTCTTTTCCCACCCAATCCATCATTGAAATTTGAATTTTTTCAAACTTCAATACTTGCCAAATTTGGAAATTCTAATTTTGGAAAGTTTTTGAATAAATCCGAAAATAAATTTACATGAAATTGGATTTATTTCAAATCTTCCTAGTCATCAAATTTCTATTTGGAAACCCCCTTTCCTCTCTCCACAATTCTCTCCCTATCTAGCCATGCCGCCGGCCCCCTTATGGGAATCCCATTAATTGCTCCATTAAGTCTCAAATCCAATTTGAAATTCAAATTAGGATTAAATATTTTCTCCCTCCACTTATACTAAAACTGAAATAATTTCAGTTTTAGATCCCTAATCCCCTCTCCCCCTTCTTACCGCCGGCTCCCCTATCAATGCCCCCACATTGATTTTCATTTAATGCATTAATTGCATTAATTGGAAATTCAAATCCTTTATTCCTCCCTCCAAATTACACTAAACTGAAAATTAAACTTCAGTTTAATTCACAAGCAACCCGCCCCTCACCCTTCTCCCACCTTGGCCGATCCTCTCTCCCATCCTCCTTGGGGTGAAGTTGGATGCTCATAACTTGCGGAATCAAGAGAAGACGAAGATATCCTTCAACATCCACTTCAATGTTGAATGGCGGATCCGGAGTTTGAGTGGGGATTGATCTTCAACGCCGACGGAAGTATCAACGTCCTACGCTCACCGTGCTTCGACGTAGGATTTGAAGACGAAACCACCGTAGAAGAGTACTTGGAAAGAGTCGTACCAATCCTTGCGAGCATCTACGACCGGAAATTTGCAAAGCACACGTGGAGTCTCGAAAGTCAAGCATTCACGCCCTCCGCGTCATCGTCGACCTCTCCGTGGCTCAAGACCCTTAGCATCGCAACCTTCCTCGTGGCATCGTTTGGTGTGCTGAAATTCTTCTCCCGCAAAGCCTAGTCTAGTTGAGTGAGTATTTCCCCAAGGTGAATTTCTCGTTATTAAATGACGGATTGTTGTAATAGCTTTTAGTGTTGCTACTATTGTTGGTTGTCTGAAGGTTTTGGCTAATCTACATACTTCTTCGCCTAAGCTAGTTGATAACACGATTTCTTTAATGATTTTCTTGCTATCTCAATAAGATATTAATTGAAATTACGTTGTCGTTCACTTTTAATTTTCTTAAGAAGCTCCTTCGCATGTTCGTTCTACATCAACTACATTACCTTAAGGTGAAACTACCTTTATTACCTCCTCTCAAGCTAATGGGTGAGGTTAAACCGTCAGCTTGCTTCGTAGAGTTTGATATATGTGCGTTGGAAGAGCTTTGGTGAAGATGTTGGCCAATTGATCTTGAGAGTTGATATGAACTGCTCGTATCTCATGTGATTTAATGTGTTCTCTTATGAAGTGATAGTCGATCTTTATGTGCTTTATGCGAACATGAAATATTGGGTTGTGGGCCAAGGCAAGAACGGATTTATCGTCACAATATAGATCAGTTTGTTGGGGTGTCAGAATGTGAAAATCATGAAATCTGCTGCTACGGCGACAAGGCCTTTATATTTTGCTTTTATAGATGACCGAGCAACTGCTGGTTATTTCTTAACACTCAAGGAGATGAGTGTAAAGCCTAGCCACCTAGGTAGGAAAAATATCCAATGGTGGAGCAGAGATTGTTGGTATCATAGCCCAATTTGAGTCAAAGGAGGATGTAAGTGTGAGAGGACCTTTAATGATCGGAAGACCAAAGTAGAGTGTTCTTTTAATGTAATGGAATAGTTGTTTGAGGAAATGTAAATGATGTTGTAGAGGATCGTGCATGTGTTGACTTAGTTGATTGACGGCTAATGAAATATTTGGATGAGTGATGGTAAGGTATTGGAGTGAGTCAGTGAGGTGTCTATAGGAAACAAGGTTGAAGTAGATGTGGTCGGTTTGTATGTGTGAGAGCTTTTTGGAGGTGGATTGGAGATGTAGTTACATGATGACATGCCAAATTTTCAAACTATATCATTGGCATGTAACTCTAGAGTGAAGAAATAAGAGTTAGAAAGTTTGTGTTGGTATATCAAGTAATGTGGATATGAGACCATGGTTTTTCATACTAAAATTGGCATGGAGGTTGTCAATGAGTTGAGAGATTGGGGGTGCATTGTTGCTCGTTAATAAAATGTCATCCAAATGTACTAGAATGAAGATAAGTTTAGGATTGTTGCATATGAAGAGAGAGGGATCAACTTTACTAATCTGAAAAATCAAGAGAGATGAGATGCCTTAAGAGCGTAGGGAGCTATTGTCTAGGTGCTTATTTGATTGAGGTCTAAGAGGGTTTCATGAAGTAGGCAAACATGAAAGGGATGTTGAAGTCTTGAAAGACTTTTGGTTGAGACAGATTGACTTTTTTTTCATTTAAAGTGCCATGGAGAGGAGCTTATTTCAAAAGAAGCTTGGTTCATACTTCTATTCACAATTGCAGGATTATTTTCTGGCACGGCACTTTCACTGTATTTGTTTTCAGCCAGTAAATTGGCCTCCGTGCTTCTCTGGAACAACTATGCTTCCACGAACACCATCACACAATCGTTTCCTTCTCACTCCCCTTCCAGTCCTCTGCTCCCTCTCCCTCTTAATGTTTTTCTCATGTATTTATCTGCCCCACATCCTCCGACACTCATCATGCCATGTTCGTCACCATATGAGCCGCATGAATAGGAATCCCAATATGTTCAACATTCAAAAAGCCAAAAAAAAACGATAACATAACCGAATCGCTCGGTGCAGCAATGGGAAAGAATTACTTGCAGGTATTTAGTTACCGTAATTTGAACTGTGGCATCCAAAAAAATAATTGCAAACAGGAAATCCTAATCAGTTAGGTACTTACCTTCCTTTCCACTGGTGTCGTGTTCTCTCTCTCATCTGCACTTCCTTTTGTATTAGAATCATTCAAATACAGCTCCACAAATAACCTTTCCAAAAGCTCTGAAGTCATAATCCCATTTTCTGTGGCTCCCAGTGAAGCCTGTAATACCCAAGTTTTCATGATCCAATTCTCTAAGAAGAGCAGGACACCATAATACTTGATTTTAAATCCAACAGATATAACTCACTTGCCAAGTTTTAACAGCACGGTCTGTTCCAGTGGAGAAGCTGGAGTACTCCATGTCATCTTCACCAGAATAAAATCCCAACCTTTGCAACGCCTCCTGCATCATTGTAGATACCCTAACTTAGTTTTGAGCAAACTATTTTTCAAGCAACCCTTGAGATACAGACAAATCCTGAAAATTGCAGAATCACCCAAACCTGCATCTCTCGTACGTCCTCTCCCTCTGATCCCATCCTCAGAGTTTTCCTCTCCTTCTTCTCATTGACAACCTTGTTCTCCTTGAGCCCCTCCTTCTCCCCCTCCTCCTCCGGCACCCTTATCCCCTCGTGAACCATCTCCTTCACCACATCTTCCTCAACTATAATCTTCTCAGCTCCAGCAATAAGACGCCGCTCCTTCGCCGCAACCAGCACCGCCTCGACGGCATCAGCGAGCGGGGAACGTTCGCCCTCGAGGGCATCGATGCGGAGCCGCAGAGCCGCTATCTCTCTAAGAAGAGCTTCGCGCTCGGAGCTCCATCGACACTCCTCTCGGAGCCAACGCTGCTCTTCTCGAAGCCACCGTTGCTCTTCGCGGAGCCATCGTTTCTCCTCTTGCTCCCATGAGGAAGAGGAAGCGAAGGTAACGACAGTAGTAGAAGAGGACGAAAAGCTACGATTAGGGTTTCGGAGAATCAGAAACGAGGTAGGAAAAGTGGATTTGGCCGGAGAGTGGTGGTGGCGGGTGAGGAGAGTGGGATGGGGGCGGGGCGGCAGACTGGCAATAGCCATCCGCAGGAAAACTGGCGGTTGGGAGATTTTATTTTTTATTTTTTATTTTAAGGTAATGTTAACAACTTTAAATACTTCTTTCTGTGAATGGATCATCAGTCTATTCGCTAATATTTGCATCTTTATAATCACAAATTTTAATCAATTTACTGCTCATCTTTTATAAAATTTATTAAAATTTTAAAATTCAATAAACTTTAAATTAAAGTATGATTAGAATTTTAAATTTTTTTGCGAAGAATTAAAATAATCTCCAATTATATTAAAAGATTTGAATTCCCCGATAAAAATTTGATGGATCAATATAATTTTTTAATATATTTGGGGATCATTTTGATTTTCATAAAAAGTTAAAAGATCATTTTGATTTTTTTCTTTAAAACTTTTAAAAATATATTATTGATTAATATACGAGCCTGACCCAATCTTGGCATAATTTTTTTTGAAACATTTAGGCCAATTAAAACAGACTCACACACACATCGCATACACAAAATTCAAACCCATGACCTAAGCTACCAACTAACAGACCAAGATGAGCTATGTCTTGGCACTGCTTTGGACTTAACTATATTGTGTCAAGTACTGTTATTTGATGAATATATCATGTGAGGGTTGAGATCTTCGAGCTTTCAGCAGAAGAGGATTTCTTCTAGATTGCTTAACAACTTTGGTAACTATTTTCTCTTATAGCAGTTAGGGCATCTACGACCGAAGAATCTATTTTTTACTTCAAAATACAGTAAAAGTCATATCAAATAGTAATTTATTTCCAACCAAATTTTATTTCTAATACCAAAAAAGAATATTATGTATATATTCTCTCTCGTCTCTATTTTTATATTTATTTTCAATCATACCCTAATATTTATCAGAAAAGGTTTTTGAATATTGGGACATCAATATTCACATCGCACTATTCACAATCGAGATAAAAAGCAAAAAATGTGTTTTCATTTGCCATGTGGGTGGACGTTGCCCGGAGCTGCAAACGATCGAATGACGTTCGGTTGAAGATGCTCTTACGTTGTTGAGTTTCAACTTTAATAACTATCATTAGTTGCTTGTTTTTAGGTAGGCTTAGAGTGGTTGGTGGGCGAACACGGTTGGGAACTCTCCGTCCCGGTTTCGAATCCCCTCTACTACTGTCTCGCCTCTTCAGTGGGGCAAAACAAGTGTGGGCCTAAAGAAACAGAGAAAGGGAAATGCAGTAGAACAAAGAACAAGAAGAGAATCTTTAACAGAAGAAATGAAGTAATTCGTATATCTGGATATTGAGGTTACAGCTTATTATATAGAGATGAGAAACTTTAAGAGCCAATGAGCTCTTGCCACCTCAGCAATAGAAATTAATACAAATCTTTATTTATTTCTGTTTACACTTTAACATTCCCCCACAAGCTAATGGGTCTTCAGAGGCCGTTAGCTTGTTTCTTAATTTTATGAATCTCGGTGTGGATAGAGCCTTAGTGAAGATGCTCGCCGTTTGGTCAATGGTACTGATTGGAAGAAGACGAACATTGTTTTGTTGAAGATGCTCCCGGATGTATTTCTGATCGATTTCGAAGTGTTTTGTTCTGGCATGGAAGACAGGATTGTTCGCCAGAGCAATTGCCGATGTGTTGTCACAGAAGATCTCCGTGGGTTCATCTTGAGCTATACCGAATTCAGATAGAAGTAGTCTGAGCCAAATAATGTCCGTCGTAAGCGCGGCAAGTGCTCGGTACTCCGATTCTGTGGAGGAACGAGCAACCGTGTGTTGCTTCTTGACCGTCCATGAGATGATAGTGTCACCAAGATATGAGCAGTAGCCGGACGTCGACCTTCTTGAATCTGGATCTCCAACCCAATTGGCGTCTGAAAAGGATTTAAGATGGAGATTAGTTTTTGTAATCGGAATCCCGAAAGTGAGCGTACCTTTTATATATCACAGTAGGCGTTTGAGCATGAAGAAATGTTGCGGTTGTGGGTCATGCATATGTTGAGACAGCTGATTAACACTGTACGCAATGTCGGGGCGAGTAAGTGTTAAATATTGCAATGATCCCGTGGATCGCCTGTATAGCTGAGAATCCAAATGCTGTGGATCCGAAGGATATGAGCTTGGAAATTTTGTGCAGGTTGGATTTGCTAACGGTTTGCAGTCCACAAGATTCATTTGTTGTAGAATGGAGGTTGCATATTGATGTTGGGATAAAAAGTACATGTATGCTGTTTTGGTTATTTTGATCCCAAGGAAGTCGTGAACTGGTCCTAGATGCTTCATGGAGAACCTTGTACCTAGCTGATTGATAACTGAAGAAATGGATGCCGGATTATTTCCTGTAATTAAAATATCATCAACATACACTAGTAGGAAAATGGTAGTGTGCTGATTGCGAAGAGTAAGAAGCGAAGGATCCGATTTACTGTGGGTGAAGCCAATGGAGAGCAGAAATGAAGTGAAAGTGTTATACCATTGACGAGGTGCTTGTTTGAGGCCGTAAATAGCCTTGTGAAGACGACAAACATGATTAGGAGCCTTGGAGTCTTCAAAGCCGCGAGGCTGCCTCATAAAGACCGCTTCAGATAGTGTGCCGCGAAGAAACACATTAGCGACGTCAAGCTGATCAACCCGCCAGTTGTTGTATAGAGCCACCGCCAAGAGAATGCGTATAGTCGGTAGTTTTGCCACCGGACTAAACGTTTCATTGTAGTCCAGGCCAAATTCTTGATGATTTCCTAGAGCCACCAGACGCGCTTTGTATTTCTCTATAGACCTGTCTGCACGTAATTTTATTTTGTAAGTCCACTTGCAGCCAACGATGGAGTAGTCTGGCTTTGGTTCAACAAGGCTCCAAGTACCCTGTTGCTGCAAAGCTAAGAATTCCTGAGCCATTGCATCCCGCCATGCTGGTAATTTAATCGCTTGAGCATAATTCGTCGGTGTGTCCATTTATTGATCATTTGACGTAGTATGAAGCAGATTCAGGCGAGCTGGGGGCTTCAGATGACCTGTTTTATTCCTAGTAATCATATGGTGAGTTGGTTGTTTCGGAGGTACAGGAGCTGGAGGTAACTCTGATGACGCTTCTTGTATAGGATTTGAGACATTCCTGTGGCAAGAATCTTTGATACAATTATGAGTGTTTTGTTTGTACTGACTTGCTTGGGAGGCAGAAAGAGGAAGTAACAGATTTGGATAAATAGTAGAATGTAACGAACTCTGTTCTACATGGGCAGATTTATCTTTGTGGAAAGGAAAAACCGTTTCATCAAAGGAAATATGCCGAGAGAACAGAATTTTGTTATTGGAGATGTTCAAACATTTATAACCTTTATAAACATCAGAGTAACAAAGAAGCACGCACAAAGGTGCTTTTGGTTGAAGTTTATGATGATTATGATTTGGAGATAACGGAAAACAAGCACACCCAAAAATTCTTAGGTGAGTATAGTTTGGCTTGAGCTTAAAAAATAATTCAAAAAAAGTTATGTTAGCCGTGTTAAGAGATGGTAACCGGTTGACGAGATATGTGGCCGTGAGAACAGCATCGGGCCAATATTTGTACGGAGCTGAGGCAGCATGCATCAACGCCCTTGTTGTTTCAATCAAATGCCTGTGCTTGCGTTCAGCCACCCCATTCTGCTCTGGGGTGTATGGACAAGAGAGTTGATGAGCTATACCGTGCCTTGCCAAGAACTGATGGAAGTTAGTGTTCACGAACTCGGTTCCTCCATCTGTCCTCAAAGTTTTAATAAGATGCGAGGTGTTCTTTTCTATTTTAGTTTTAAAATTAACAAAAATGTCAAACACTTCAGATTTTTCTTTCATTGGAAAGATCCAAAAAAATCTTGAAAAATCATCAACAAACAGCACGTAGTAGCGATAGCCCTGATTGGAAACGACCGGTGCCGGTCCCCAAACATCAGAGTGCACCAGGGACAGTGGAGAACCTCTACGATTATTAGATTTTTCAGACACAATTTTATGGCATTTGGATTGTTTACATGGTAAGCAAGATACATGATCAGTGTTTATTGGCTCGATGCCATCAAATAAATAAATGATAAGTTTACCATAAATATCCAGATATACGAAACAGGTGCTTTTGGCTCTGATACCATAAAGAGACAGAGAAAGGGAAATGCAGTAGAACAAAGAACAAGAAGAGAATCTTTAACAGAAGAAATGAAGTAATTCGTATATCTGGATATTGAGGTTACAACTTATTATATAGAGATGAGAAACTCTAAGAGTCAATGAGCTCTTGCCACCTCAGCAATAGAAATTAATACAAATCTTTATTTATTTCTGTTTACACTTTAACAGGGCCCGATACCGATGGGTGGCCTCGCTAGGTTCTGCCGAGGGATTTGTTAGGCTGCCAAGCACTCCCTTTGTAGTGGCAGCGGGTAGATATCCTTGTTCCAAAAAAAAAATTTATTTTTAGGTTGTTGTAATGCAGTTAGTGTAAAAACTATAATTAATTACAGGTTGTTGTAATAATATCATAATTAGTAACTATATATGATATGTTTTATGATATTATTTACATTTTACCTGATTTAGCACAAAATTTTCGGGCAATTCATGAAACTTAACAGCATTCAAAATCAGAGTTGATGAGTTCAAATAAAAAATTGAGGTGCTGAGTAGATTTTGATTATTCTAAGGTTTCGTTTGCGACGATTTTTTAACAGTTTCTTAAAATAATTTTTTAGTATAAAATTTATAATTTTTGTAAGTAAGCGTCTCCAAAGAAGCCTAAATTTATAGTGAAAATAAGAATATTATTTGAGGGTTGAACTTCTATGTTAACAAAAATAGAATCTATCAAAAAGAAATGAATCTGAGTATGTCCTTACTTGCTCTGGGGTTTTTTTTTTTTGGAAAAATTTGGGGTCAAAGAGAGGGATTACAACAGCTCGTAAGCAATTACAAGTAAAACAAAGGCTGAACCAAAATTCAAAAGGAGAGAAAAAAGGAGGTTCAAAGAACCTCGGGGGACTCAGTAAAATTTGGATCCAGAAGGAGTGGGCGTGCATTAAGTCATAACCGGAGCGTCAGCAGTCCAGAAAGTAGGCGACAGAAGCCCCTGGTTGCCAATGAATCCGAAAAGAGCAAGGTGCTGAGGCAGCCAGGCCAAATGCCAACATAACGGAACAGTGGCCATCCAAAGGGGCATGACCGACTGGATCCAGACATCATCATACCACAAAAATTTCGAAGCAGCTGGGGAATACATGATAAAGATCTTCCGCATTTTTTCATTTAGAGACTAGCAGAAATAGATTTCATCACTTTGCAGCAAATGGAATGAGGGAGAGCTTCCATCCTACCAAAACGTCTATCATTACGTTCTCTCCATAAGAAATAAACAGAACCACAAATCACCATGTAGCAAAACTTCTTCTCCCAAGCCTTGAGGCTAGACAAACCGTCAATAAATTCAAACAGTTGCAAAAGAGTCGGTCTCAGTAAAAAAACTATCCAAAAAGGGAAGAATCAAGATGATGATGGAAAATGTAATCTCGCATTGAAAAAAAAGATGAGAAGCATTTTCAGTCTCCGACTTGCAAAAGGGGCAAACCAAATCTATATGAATATTCCTTAATTCCAAAGCATCAGCCGTTTTAAGCCCACAGGAAATAGCCAGCCAAGTATATGAGGAGAATCTAAGAATGCTCTTCTTGTGCCAGAGAAACTTGAACCAAGAAACAGGTTGTCAGGCTCTTTGTAAGTGGTTTTCTTAGACCTTTTCAATGAGGTTTAGTTGGCCAATCTTGTTCCCTTTGAAAAATTGGTTGAATGTGCTACTTGGAGTTTTAAGTCCATGCAAGCACAATTGCATGGCCCAATGATATTGTCCCATACTTGCAACAACCATCATAATTTATCCCTTTTAATATTTGGCTAGTGTAGTATTACTGTATTTGTTAGGGGATTTTTAGTGTTTGTTTGAGACAGCTGTAGCATTTTATAAAGTTGATTGTGAAATTACTGTAGAGAAAACAACTTCGTTATTATAATTATAAAAATGGTTTTTCATCACAGAAATTTCTAAAAATATATAATCTATGACAACTTCATGATAGTTACAATAATTAAGGGATATGCTAATGTTTAGATGTTAAGGAAGATTAACCAATGGGCGATCAAGAGTTGAGCTAGTTATAATAATGGACATTTTTTTTTAACCCAAAAGCTACTATTAATTGCTAGATACTTCACTAATTCTACAACAAAATATTTTTCAACTATTTCCTCACCCCACATGGACTTGAAAGTCCTCGATATCAACCATTGCTACTCATCAAATAGGATTTTTTTTAACATTTTAAATATTTATACACTAAGGCTATGTTTGGGATTGCTTTTTTATTGTTTCTTAAAGCAATTTTTTAGTACAAAAATTTAAAAGCAGCAAAAAAATCGTTCCAAATGAAGCCTAAGAGCCCGCTGATCTTTTTGATGGCATCAAGAGAATCATTCACTCTTGAAATTTACTCAGCCATTGTAGAAGATGACAAAGACCCATTGTAGCTACAAACCCTATAAACCACTTTATCTTATTTGAACCATAAACTATAGTACTCATGTTAAGGAGGGAAAATTATTAGATCCGGTCACCTGATACAGAGATACATTCGGATTTGTCTCTGTCTACAGTAAAAGCGCAGTCAAAGCGCATCTGCTACAGTAACTGCGCTTTTACTGTAGGCAGAGAGAAATCTGGATGTATCTCTCTGTCAGGTGACCGGACTTAATAATTTGTCGTTAAGGAGGATGAGCCTAATAGGTACCTGGGACTGGGACATATGCTTTAGTGGTACCCTATTTTAACACAAAAAGCTTAAACTTTTTGTCCATGAATGTATTTTTTCGTGAATGTACTTTTTATCAATCGAATGTGACACTAAATATAATGCTTTCACATAGTTTAGCATTAGTAGTGTTGCGGGCTAGAATATACGCGTCGATAGAGTTAGAATACTACGTCTTAGCGTTGCACGAATATACAGCTCACACACAGAAAACACAAGATTTTTACATGGAAAGCCCTGAAAAAGGGAAAAACCACGGGGCCTAACCCAGTTCAAAATGATTCAACTAGAATTTGAGTTGGTTACAATAGGCTGACTCGCCTCTAAGGGCGATCAGATTACAAGTAACTATTGTACGATAGAAATCCAGGTGTCAGGTGATGGTCTGACAGGGTTCAGGCCTTAGATGATGGTCTGGCAGAAGTCCGGGCCTAAGGTTATGATCTGGCGAAGGCGAGGGCCTCAGGTGGTGGTCCGGCGAAGATGAGGGCCTCCGGCGGTGGTCCGGCGAAGGTGAGGGCCTCCGGCGGTGGTCCGGCAAAGGTGAGGGCTGCCGGCGGTGGTCCGACGAAGCTCCAGCGGTGGTCCGGCGAATGTGAGGACCTCAGGTGGTGGTCCGGCGAAGCTCCAGCGGTGGTCCGGCGAGACTCCGGCGGTGGTCCGGCAAAACTCCGGCAGTGGTTCGGTGAAACTCCGACGGTGGTCGACGAGAAGCTTCTTCCTTCTCTTCTTCTCTTGTTGCTTGGGTACCTTTTCAAGAGAAATGAGAGATCTATTTGTAGATTTCTGGAGTGGCATGACCCGTAAATAAGTGAGAGATCAAGGGTAAATGGGGAGTGGATGGACGGCCGATATTGAATCCTTTGATCATAGACCGTTCGTCAAGCATTTGGAGGCCTCAATGATTTCGGAATTCAGTGATCTTGGGCTCGTTGGATTCATCTCGTCGAGCCGCTCGATTCGACTATAAGCTCGTCATATTTGAAAACCGTTTGGTAACTCAAACAGTGGTACGAAGCTTCCAACAGCTCTTCGGGCCCTTGATTTGGGCTCATTTGGGCTCGGATTGAGTCGAATTTGGTGTCGTTGGGTTCATATTTCCAAGACGCTCAGTTTGACTGTAAGTTTGCTGAAATCGGAGTTCAGGTCATCCCAAATTTAATTTTTGAAGTTTTCGGTCTGATTTTCCCTCGAGATTCGTGTCCGATCAAAATAATTTTTTGATGATATATATATCAAGTATGATCTATCACTTGAAAATCCCAATACAGGTTTGACTATACCCTCTTTCTATAATTGTAGAGGATAGTTATTGTAAGCTGGGAAGATCTACTTGGGCTATAGATACCTCACAAAGTTGCTGTTGGAGGTAATGCCACATTTACATAGCTGCCAATACATCCCCTTCCTTTTTCTCATTTTCTTTGATTTTTTAACAAAGTGAAGTGAGTGAGAGATTGAGGTTTCGTTTGTGACAATTTGAAAGAAGAAAAATTATACTAGAAAGCTATTTTAGAAAATAGTAAGAAAGTTGTCTCAAACAAAATTTGAATAAGAGAGTTATTATGAAGCATGGAATTGGAGCTCATCGTCATTGAGAATTTTTTCTTTTGTGTGTGGTGACAATAGATTGATGAGAAACAAAATGATTGGTCTAGTTTTATTGGTGTTTACTTTATAAATATTGTTTCTTGAGAAAAAGTGTAACTATAATATCAAGTGTTGGATCACATTTGTTTGCAAGTAACACCATAATCTTATAGACAAGAATGATTAAGAAACAAGAGATAAGATGAGAGATAGAGAGTCTAGAATGAAAAGATTTGAAATTTCACTAGATTGCCTAGAAGTATAAGCTAGACTAAAGCAAATGATTGTTTGTCCCAGATCATGGTTTGACACCCTATTTATTTATAAGCTCAGGTAGAGGCACTTTGCTACAGAAAACACTATGGGGCTGTTTGATAGCAGGATTTAGGCCGGGTCTGAGTTGGATTTGAGCGAAATCTAGCAAAACAGCCAAAAATGCAAAACCAAAACTCACGGCAAATGATAGCCGCCGTAGATGAAAAATTCTCCCTTTTTGTGGTAAGTCCCGTATTCCCGAAATCCTCTTTTTTGCCGAATTTAAGATTCTATGAGCGCGAGAGGGAAGAGTCCGTTGGTTAAATCCGCTATGTGGCCAAACAATCACATGGGATTTAACAGGCTCTATCAGGAATATTATCAAACATTTTTTTAGAATTTAGGCCCACAAGATTTCCGAATTCTTAATTTAGAGGATTTACGAAATCCTACTTAAATCAAATCCTGATTGCTACCAAACAGCCCCTATATGAGTTACATATAAGAGCCATATAAGAGCTTATTATAAAATGAATAAACTTAACAAGTTTGTAGCCAATAAAATATGAAATTACATATTGGTTTATAAGGGCTGAATCCATATGATGCTCCTTGCGACTAGTTTGTAGCCAATAAACAAGTTGCTTTGATGCTTCGGCGAGCATCCTTGGTGAACCAAGTCGAGCAATGTGTCAACTTTGGCTACTTTGAGCAACTTAGGTTTTGTTTGAGACCACTTTCTTACTGCTTCTTAAAACAACTTTATAAAAAAAAAATACTTGTCCAAGAAGCCGTAATAAAGAAGTAAAATATATGAAACAATTGCATGACATAAATTGTTTGACATTTGTTACTACTCTCAGCTAGTATCTTTAATGATTTCAAAAAAAATATTGAAGTTTAAACCGTTCAATTGACTTCTGCAACATTGCACATCATTTACAAAGAATGAATGAATAGGAAATTTGAATGCTCCAATATTGTCCCCCATCTGCAAAGTTTGAAAAGGAGGAGCAGTAAAATAATGGATTCTTGGTCATTCCTCAGTCTACAATTCAATCATTTTCTGGTTAAGAGCCACATATCTCCATCTCTCCTTCTCAACAAAATCAGCATCCAGAAACTTGGCAACAAAAGCCCAGAGCCTGTAAGCATCTTCAAAATTAGCCAGGTAACCAAATGAAGCATTTACAACGGCTATCCCCAGATTATGATCCTCTTTCTTTTTATTATCTGAAACTATTGTGTTCTCAAGGACTCTTTCCTCTAGAACTGTATCCTTCAAATGTTCATATTTTTCTAAAAATTCGATTTTTTGAAGGAACCCACAGCTTAGTGAAATGTTACTTCTGTCTGCCAGCTTCTGAACAAGCACAGGATTAACCTTCTCTCCTTTCCAGTCGAACACATTGAATGCCAATGCAGGTCCTCTGTCAAATTTTACACGAGGCCCGTAAATCTTTACCAACGAATTACCATTTTCAGAGTGAGGATGCTGCAACTTCGTCAGTGCAATTACTAGCCAATTGGTTATGCATCTAAGTCTGTTATGTATAACTCGAAGACCAAGAGAATCTGCATGATCTAAGCCATTGAATTCAACCTCCACTTGATTTTCTATCTCCTCACTGTTGTGTTTGGTAGTCTTTCTCAGTACTTCTGCAATTTCTGATGACAGCTCCTCTTCCTCCTCTTCTTCTTTCTCTTCTTTATATTCATAAGCTTCTTGTTGTTCTTTATCTTCTTCTTCTTCTTCTGCTTCTGTACTGACTGGAGGTCCACCAGGCTCAGATGTCTCACCTTCCTCATATATCTCCGATTGCTTCTGTTTTGAGTTGGAGGGAATCGGACCAGAAAAAGAACTTGTAGTATCCACCTCCTCCTCAGGTAAGTCAGACAGCTTTCCTGCCCTGACAATGCTTACCATCCCAATGCTTCTTGCCAAAATGGATGTCTGCAATACTTCTTTGCTGGATTTCTTGATGAACAGAGCTGCGAACCCAGCTGGGTTCTCCCCAAACACCTTGAAGAAGGAGCAAATGATGAAGTCTGGTTGAATCAATGTGATTCCCAGTGTGTCCATATCCTTTGGACCTAGTGTACAAGCATCAAGGATTACATGCCAGCCATTCTCCCTTGCCAGTTTCATCCACAAATAAGGATACCTTACTCCAGTCATCCTGGACATGTGTGGAAAGACTAGCAAACCTCTCTTCTTTTCTGTCTTTCTCTTGCTCAACATCTTCTTCATCTTTGCAGTCTGAATCCTCATGCCAGGCCAGGAAAAGCTTGCAGACATGACCTTTGCTCCTCTCTTCTCAGCACTCTCCACCATTGCACTCACGGCTTCGCTTTCATAATCATAAACTGTTAGCAGCCGCTTATTGGATTGGAATGGATAAGTTTCTCCCAGCAACCTGAAAGCAGCTGTTCTATTGGCAGTACAAACTATGCCATAATCTTCCCCTGATATTTTTAGAAAACTCATAATTCTCTTCCTGATGGCAAATTCAAAGCCGCTATCTTTCTCCCCATACTTCACCTCAGATTTGAGGCTTGCAGACTTATACGAGATACTGAAAAATGGAGGCCGCCAGGCTGACGGCGGCGGAGGGGAGGAAGACGACGTTGCAATCGACTGATTCATCTGCGCATGAGAGAAGAGGTTAACTCCACTATAATCCAGACATACATGATCGGCGAGGTGGCCGTACTCGCTCTCTCTGATATCATCAGCCAGCTGTGTCTCATGATACAGTGGAAAGGCTTCTGCAAAGTGGAAGAAGGAATCCAGCAAGGAAGGGATGGATTCATGGTTGGTGAAATGAGAATTGGAGAAGAGGGTAGAAGTGGTGAACTTGGCAAAATCAGAACGGGCAGCTCTGGCGCTCGTGACGTTTATGGCGGCAACTCTGTGCTTTGAATTGGTGTGCTCATCATGCCCAAGGCAAGGACCATTCAAGCATCCCAAGCAAGGTGAGAGCTTTTCTTCTGCCTCGTTCTTTTCTTCTCCCTTGCTGTCTTTTGTCTCTTTTCTTTGTGTTTTTGATGGTTGGAAAAGGAATTTGTGGATGGAGAAGAACATGACTGGTTTTGCAGGTCTGGGAGTTTCATGGAAGTTGGAATTCGTCAGTATCAGGTCAGTGCTCTTCCTCTTCACCCCTCCTTATTTTAATTGCTTCTGTGAGATCTTAGAAAGTGCCTCTTTTGTTGTTTTGCTTGGCTGTGCAAACCTCATCATCTTCTTCTACTCTACCTGCCCCCATAGTTCTTTATATACCTAGGGTTTTATCAAAGTTGAATGCTTTGTGTGAAATCTGAGCCCTTGATTTGGTGCACTTAGCTTGGTCAACGGTAGATCTGTTCATAATGGTCTGCAAGGAAAAAAGTTATGTCAAAGGATAATTTTGACTTTGGCTTCATGTCTGTTATATGAGATGATTGGGTATTGTAATAAGAAATTAGCTGTCGTTGGGCAAATCTTTTACCTTTGTCGCCTTTGTGGGTCCAAAACCCTAATGAAAGGCTTCTTCTTGGATCATAACATGGTAAAAAATTGTCAAAATTATTGATTTACTTTAAGATAAGTATAATATATGAATAATTAATTAAAATTTAAATTAGATTTATCTCAACTTAAATTTTAATTTGTGTATTGCTATTTTAATTGTAGTCGGATAGATTGTAATAATTGGTTGAAGATGATTATGTTCTAAGTCTAAGAACACATGGCAGATTGTGGGGGCATATTTTAATGCAATGATAATTGCAGTTCAAAAGTGGTTGTCACGCACGTCTTAAAAGAGGAACTATTGGGGAAAAATAGGGTTATGTGTAGGTCTTGAAAGGGATGCCCTTAGTAAATTTTGATGTAATGATTATTAAGGCTCAAGCGAGACTGCATCGTAGGTCTTTATTTAGATGTTTGTGATAGAAGTGAGTTTATAATGTTGGCCTTGATGTGATGATGGTTACGGTGCATGCCAGATTATGACATGGATTTTAAGGGAGGCATCTATGATGTAAGTGTGATTTCGGCTAAGTCTTGAGGGGGACAATTATGATGAAATAATAATGTGTAGATTTTGTGGGAGATGACTGTAAAATAAGCGGTTATGACATGTCTTGATGTGATAATAATGATGCAAGATAGATTATAATGCAGAAGTCGAGAGAGATGATTATATGCTATTAATTATTCACCTAAATTGTTTAGCATATACATGAATTTTTCTCAATCAAACTCCTTAAAAGTAGGAGGTTGGCTAACATAAATGAGATTCAGAAGGCTTCGTTTGGACGGCTTTTTTATAGTTTCTTAAAGTCTCTTTTTAGTAAAAAATTAAAATTTTTGTATTAAAAATTTGTTTTAAAAAGTAATAAAAAAATTATCCCAAACGAAGCCTAAGTCTACTAGAAGTATTAAATATTAGATATATTTGATCAATTATGAAGTCAAATATAATTTTTCCTTTCATTTGAATTTCTTGAAAGTATTCCTACTTTTTGTCCCATTGACGGAGTCTTCCCAAAAAAAAGAAAAAAAAAAAAGCTATCTGATAAGTTCAGCAGAAACCAATCAACGCAAGCAACATATATTTTTAATATAATTTCTATTAAAAATTAAAGAAAATAGCAGAAATTAATTTTTATAATGCTTATTTTATTAATTATATATAAATATCTTAATATTTCACCTTATCATCATATTTTTACAGTAAATAAAACGATTATTTATAATTTATTTTATTTAAATATCATAGTTTAAATTCCAAGCACGTTGTTATATGACTGCAATTGGACCATTTGAATTTTAAGCCGTTGAACGAGTCCAAAAGAACAAAAAAATTCAACCCTAATTACCAAAATAGCCCTCAGCTGTAGGTGTGAATTGCTTGTCAGTATAAAAAAGTATTATGTGGAGAATAGGACGGCTTACTCAATCGTGATGTGGAGTTGGAGAGAATAATGAAAAAGATGGCTTTATAAAGTTTGAAACTTTGCTTTTGGAAGGCAATAATTTCATTTGATCCGTCACGATTTTGCAAACTCAGAGAGTTGGCGTGTTTCTTTTGTAAGTGGGAAAGTGGAAAAGTTGGCTTCTTTGGCCATTTGATTGTTATTAAGTTCCTTAGAGTTTCTGAAGTATTTTATAAAGTTTATAGTAAAATTTAAGTGCCGAGGGGGGGCAAATTATATAAATTTTTAGGTAATTTATCTCTTTCAATCCTTTTTTTTTATTTTTATTATAGTAATCTTTAGTCAATTAGCCCCTCCCTCCCCCCCCCACCTAAAATTTAAAAATACGATGATCTTTAGGCGATTGCCCCCTCCCTCTCCCCTAAAAGTTTTAAAATACTATGGTCTTTAGGCAATTGCCTCCAGCATAATTAAACGCATTATGTAGAGGTGTTATTCGTAAAACCAAAATTTGCTTCGGGGGCGCTGCCCCTAGAAACCCCCGCAAGGGCCCTGCCTCTTAACCTCGCGACCTGACTGGGCAGATCAAAACCCGTTAGGGGGCTCTGCCCCCTTGGGGGACACATTGTGTAGAGGTATTACCTAATTTTTATTTAAGAATAATTATCATTATATAAGATGTTGATGATATTTTTAAAATGTATTATGTATTCAAGTACAAATAATTATTAGTCGCTAAAATGATATATATATATATATATATGAAAAAAAATATCTACACTTTTGCATATATTATGTTTTTGTTATTGGCAAGGGGCAAAAGTTAATTTTTTTACTTTTAAAATTATCAAATAGCCATGAATTATTGATATATATTTATTATATTTGTTATACATAAGAATATTTATGACAATAAAATATGTGTTTTATGTCTTAATTTTGTACAAAACTTTAACATGCAAAGATAAATGTTGTAAGATATTTGAATTTCTTGCGTGAAAATTTCAAAACTACAGAGTTTATGTATCCTGATTAAAAGAATCAACTAAATAATAAAATATATAAGAGTCATCCTTTCCTCGCAATGGAAGAAGAGGTTATACCCAATTGAGAATAATTGTCTGATTCTCGTTGTATGGATTGCAGAAATTGGGTCTCCAAAAATAGATTATTTAAAACTTGACACTAAAGTTATATATTAATAATCAAGAGACGAGAATCAAAAGACATAAGTTTGACTATGATTATGCCAAATGATGATGGTGGTCGTTGGTGATGATGGCTAGTAAATGCAATATAATTACTTAACTTTATCTACTTTTGAATTTCTTTCCTGCTGAAAATTGAGTTGTATTTATGAAGTTTTTGCATGAGCATTTTTGAAAATTTGGGTTTCTTAATCTATGGGATTAAATTAGAAAACTTTAATTAATGTAAGTATCGAAGTAGTTCGTAAAGTACGGTCAGTTCAAATTTAAAAATTCAAATTTGCATATTTTAAGTAAAAAAAAAATAGGGTTAATTTATTAGATTTTCTCGACATGGCATGTCAAAAAAAAAACTTCATCTAATATCAGAGTTATCAAATGATAATACTTCTAATTATGATTTGTTCTTGTTTATAGATGAATTTTCATGATGTAATCAGCTCAAAGTAGCATCTGAAGATGAAAAACATAGTGTTCACCAACCAAGTTAATGCACACATTCGACAAAGGGGAAACCAGTAACATAAAATGCCTATCTATTGTGAAGGGGATAATTGATAAAGTTGGGCTACGTGAATACGTAACAACATCAAAGGAAGAAGGTCATCTTCTAGGTATATATAAAACATAGGTTCATGCCCTATGTTTGTAAAAGATTACGTGTGATCACAAGATGTTGTCCGGAGGTCAATCAGGATGCATCACGTCACCAATACAGTGTGTATCATTAATGTGTATCGGTGTATATCTAATATTGACATAACGCGTCTTGATTGGCCTCTGAACGGTCCAGCAACCACACGTAATAATCTCTCCTATGTTTGATAGGGGAAGAGAGGTTTGGAAGATGTAGAGCAATGGTCTTAAGGATTGTGAAACTTCCCACAATCAAAACCCTAGCAGACAATAAATATGCTTTTATAAATTAATAAAAAATTAGCCAAATGTTCGTAATATTTTAATTTTAAAATAATAATAAATTTTACTGCAAGGAGACAGGCTGCGTGATGCTTATCGAGATAAGAAAACAAATTGAAAAACAGAATTCTATTAAAAATTATTAAAATAAAACTATGCCATATAATAAATATCTTTTTTCAAATAAAATGAAATTATATTTCTAAAAATTAATTAAATGAACGCGTGAAGTGATAAGAGGCAATTGTTATGGCGGCAAATCAGTCAAAACATTTTAAAATTTAATATTTTATTAAAATTAATTTTGGGTGGTGACAAAATCACGTGGCGCAATTGATTTATATAAAGTTTTTTATTTTTTTCTTTAAAAAAAAAAAAAGTTGACCGTACTAATTTTTTTATTTAAAGCAAGAAGAATAATAAGACTCAATAATCTAATGAGGTAAGGAAAAGGATCTAAATGATGTAACGACAAAAGAATAATGCAACATTTTTTTTTTTCTCCTTATAATTTTCCCAAAAGTATAGAATAATGCAACCTATATATTAATAGTAGTAGCGACAAATTAGGGTTAATTTATTACTTTTTTAATGATAGGGATTTATGATAAATATTTCATTTGTTTTTATATTTAATATTCATATTATATTCTTCTTAAAATATTTTTTTTGGTTGATCGAGATAAGAGCCATCATTATATTGAAATAATTAGAAAAATATAGAAATGATAAAAAAGAATAAGGTTTCGTTTGGGAATGCTTTCTTACTACTTATTAAAATAGTTTTTTAATACAAAATTTTTAAATGTTGCCCTAAAAAGTTTAAGAAATGGTAAGAAAACCGTCGCAATTAAAATCTAAAATAAGATTTATTTTATGGCTCTTTTCCTTAAAATTTATCTCATTATAAGATCTAATTTAATTAGAGTATCCAGTTGTAAGTCCGATGTAAACCTAATTTATTATTTAGAAAATTTTAATATTGGTTAATATATAAAAATTAGTTATATATGAGATGCTATTCAAAATCAAGCTCGTTCAAATCCTGATTTTTTTTAGAACTAATTATTATTTATTTGATGATATATTTCACTAATTTTATATGAAATTTATTGTGTATAAATCATATATTTATTTTATTTTAATATGATTCAAATAAAATGAAACATATTCAAGTATAAATAGAATTATAATCTCAAAGTCAAGCATTCGATTCTCATTTTCCTTATATCCTATCTTGAGTTTTCCTTATATCCTATCTTGAGTTTTAAAATAAAATCTCTTTCAAAAAATTTGTTTCAATTTGGAAGACTAAAAATCTTAAATCGCTACTTCAGTGTATTAAACATATTATTGATAAATCATTCCTGATAATCAAACATCAAGATATAATGAGGTTTCGTTTGAGACGACTTTCTTATTGCTTCTCAAAGCAGCTTGCTAATACAAAAATTTTAATTTTTATATTAAAAAACTGCTTTAAAAATCAGGAAAAAAACATTCCTAAAGAAAGCCCGAATCTTTTATTCAAACAAGATAGAAAAGCCTAGGTGGTCCAACTCTAAGATCTGGTGGTTGGATCTAATAATTGACATGTACCATTTGTTCAAAGCTGGCCCAATTCTTAGATGTACTGCATACGTTTTTGTTTTTATAATTAATAGTTTCCGCAGTTATCCAGTGGCCTATTAGCTCAGTTGGTTAGAGCGTCGTGCTAATAACGCGAAGGTCGCAGGTTCGAGACCTGCATGGGCCAGTATTCTTAAAAAGATTTAATATTATTTTTTATTTAACAATAAGAAAATAAAAAACATATACGGTAGACATTAAAATAATACTAATAAAATTTAGGATTAATATTTTTGCCAATTTTAAATGAATAAGGTTTTGTTTAGATAACTTTCTTGTTAATTTCTACTACAAATTTAAAAATTTTGTAATAAAAATTTACTTTAGAAAATAATAAAAAAACTATCTCAAATGGAGCCTAAGACTTTTAAAAAATCACCTATCCGACGAACATTAAAATACTATGAATTTATAATAAATTTAACTCAGGGTTAATATTCTTGCCAATTATTATTTTTTAATATCTAAGACTTTTAATAATAAGATATAAATAAAATTAATCATTCTATATTGCCTTATAATTAGTTTCCTATAGGCTATAGTTAAATTATGTAGGCATCATTTGGGATGATTTTTTTACTATTTTGTATAGTTATTTTTAGTTAAAAATTTTCTTAAAAGTAGAAAAGAAAATAGTAGTATATAGCTGTCACAAACTAGGCCTTAAACTATTAAACTCAAAAATTTAGCGGTAAAAAATTGATTTATAATGCAATAAGAAAGCTATCTCAAATGAAATCTTTAGCGCGGCTTTTTTACAGTTTCTTAAAACTTATTTTATTAAAAAATTAAAATTTTTGTACAAAAAAAATAGCTTTAAGAAGCACCAAAAAAGTTGTCCCAACGAAATATAAGACTTTTATTAAAATGATAAAAGATAAGTAATTATTCTTTATTGCCATGTAATTATTTTTCTATTGTTTCTTATTTAATTAGAAATATATTTTTTAATTTTACCATATGAATATTATTTTTAGTAAGAAAACAATTATGATCTAGAATTGTTCGTTTCAAGTATGGACCTGATTTTGACCTGTTTACATCTTCTACACGTATACATATGATAGTAACTTCATTACTCCTATTAATTGTTATTTTTAAAATTTAGCAGATAAAGTTTTTATAAACAATTCATTTAGTAAACGACTAATGATTTTTTCTCTTATTAAGACTTAGGCTTCGTTTGGGACGGCTTTTTTATTGCTTTCTAAAATGGAGTTTTAAAACAAAAATAAAAAAAAATTGTACTAAAACTCCGTTTTAGAAAACAATAAAAAAGCCATCCCAAACGAAGCATTAATCTGGGATGGCTTTCTTATAACTTTTTAAAGTAATTTTTTAGTACGAGATATAAAATTTTTATATTAAAAATTTATTTTAAAAAACAATAAGAAAGTTATTCCAAATAAAGCCCAAGTGTAATCATACAACCAAATTTTGTTATTCATCATAATTATGATTATATATATATAATTTATTACAATTTTTTAAAAAAGCAATGAGAAAGTGAAAAAAAATAATAATAAAAATAAAACATTGGCTACAATTTTAAAAGCAAAACATCAAGAAAAACTATCCCAAATAAATCTTAAGGCTTCATTAAAATAGCTTTTAATATAAAAATTAAAATTTTTAATAAACTTTTATTTGGGACGACTTTCTTTTTTGCTTTCTAAAATAAATTTTCCATAAAAAATTTCTAGTTTAAGAAACTTTTATACTAGAAAGCTATTTTAAGAAGCGATAAAAAAGCCATGTTATATAACAGAGCGTAATGCTTCATTTGGGACGGCTTTCTTACTGCTTTTTAAAGCTGCTTTCTAGTATAAATATTTTAATTTTTAAACTAGAAAGTTGTTTTAAGAAGTAATAAAAAGTTATCCCAAATGAAATTTAAGTCTTATAATGGTGAGAGAGAGCTCCAATGCCACCATAATTTCAACACTATTCATAACTAATTCTACATAATAAATTTGCATTGCCATTTTAAGTATATCCATATGCATTGACATTGCTAGTGTGATTCATGAATGAAATAAATAATTTGAGAAATTGTCTTAAATTTAACTGCGTTTAGATAAAAAAATGCTTTAAAAGTTATAACGTCATTTATTTAAAAGAATAATTATTATATTTATGAAAATTTTAGAAGAGTTATTAAATTTTAAAATATGAATGTATGAGGTGAAAATCACACAAATGGGTGAATTTCAAATATATCAAATTTATACTAGAATGTGTCAAAACACAAATTTTACATTATATTTATTTTACTTTAAATCAAACACTAATACCTCTCCACTAATACCTCTCAAAATTCTTGCTTTTGTAATACTTTACATCCATTTTACTTCAAACCAAATAGCCCCTAAAGATAACCACTACTCCAACCCCTCCCTTTCAAATCCAAATCAATTAAAAGATATAATAAAATACAACATACAGCCTTTATCCCACTACGTTGGATCAGCTACACGAATCCTTTTTCTCAATTGCGCCCTCGTAAGATTCAAATTCTCATTTAAATATAATAAAAAAAGTTATTTCAAATATTTTCTAACCAAACCTTTTTTAGGTCTATCTCTACCTTTCTTAACATAGACTAAGGCTTCATTTAGGACGGCTTTTATACTGCTTCTTACGAGAAAGCTGCTTTAAGAAGCAATAATTAAGTGCTGCTTCTTAAAGCGGCTTTTTAGTTTAAACATTAAAATTTTTGTATTAAAAAACTATTTTAAGAAGCAGTAATAAAGTCGTCCCAAATGAAGCTTAAATCTAATACATCTATTCTCCTAACTAGGTCATCGAAAGGTCGACGTTTTATATGACCAAACCATCTAAGGTGAATCTCATATATATATATATATATATATATATATATATATATATATATATATATATATATATATTATATAATATATATATTATATATATATATATATATATAAACTCATCAAAATTTCATCAAGATGAGTTTTAGGATAACATATAGAAAATCAATCAAACTTTAAATAGTATTTACATCAAAATAAATTCAAGAATTTTAAATTCATCATAACTAAACTTTGATTAAATATCCTAACTTAATAATTTTCTAAAATAAGAATGCAAAGCATTATAATGTATGAAATTTTCCAAAAAAAATCAGATTTAGAAGATACCATATTAAGTTTGACATTACAATACAGGAAATTCCTCTCATTAACCTGATACATCAAAACAAGACTTAATAATGTGAGCTTACAACAACAAATAAATAAGCCAGATTTATTAGACGCATTGGTAAAAACAAAAGCCATAGCCAAGTAAACAAAAAAATTGACAAGGTTAATCCTAAAATTTTGACTAAAGATCCTCATTAATTTGCAAATCTGAAAGGCTGTGGAAATTTAATTAATTAAAAAAAAGGGCAAGTATATGTGAGATCACACCTTGTGTTTTCCTCTCTTCAGTTTATCGAGTTCTTCCTCTGCTTCTTTCAGTTGCAATCTCAATGTTGAAACCCTCTGCTGCAATTCCTCTAAAGTGCCTTTGGTTAAGGCAGGCTTGTATGGTGTGATGAAATGCTTGGAAAATCTTTTCAGAGATTCAACGCCAGTGACCTACAGAAAATCTAGTTTTACACATGTATTTTCTACAATCAAAACCCTTTAATATACTCTAAATATCATCAAAATTCTATATATTTCATTTCATTTCAATTCATTCAAGAAAAGTCTCTACACGTTGAAATCACAATTTTTGTCTCATTCAATCAAAGTAACTTTTTGAGAAAATTTGTAAGCATTTTTATTGGTGATCAAACCATCTTAAGAGTTTTTGAAATCATGTATTATTAGTTTTGATGATGATAAAATAATTGCTGGTTGCAATTTCATTCGAACAATGATTAAAGAGTATATGGAATCATTGTATATAATTTCAATTAATTTGAACATATCAAAATGTTGAAATCATAAGTTTCTTCTAATACAAACAGTGTTATCCAACAACAACAACAACATCAAGCATTTATTTCACTACGGGTCAGCAACACGAATCTTTTTTCTTAATTGTGTCCTATTAAGAATCAAATTCTCATTTAAATTAAAAAAAAAATCATTTCTAATACTTTATAATCAAGTCTTTTTAGGTCTACCTCTATCTTTTTTAACATAGGCTAAATCTAATACATCTACACTCCAAATTAGATCATCGGAAGGCCGATGTTTTATGTGACCAAACCATCTAAGTCGACTCGCTCTAATCTTATCTACCACTGGAGCTACTCCAACCTTTTCACATATATACTAGTTTTGAATTTTGTCTCTAAGAGTAAAGTCACTCATCCACCTGAGCATCCTCATCTTTGCAATACTTAATTTAATTTTATCTTTCTTTTAAGGGGCAATATGCTACACTATAAAGCATTGGAGGTCACACTACCGTCTTATAGAATTTCCCTTAAATTTGAGGAGTATTTTTCTATCACACAATAGGCCATATGCATTCCTCCAATTCAACCATCTAATTTGAATTATACTAATTATCCTCTTCTATTTCACCATCACTTTGAACAATAAACTTAAGATATCTAAAACACACACTCTTTTTGATGACTTAATCGCCCAAAGTCGCAATCCCCCCACTAGATCTATTATTATTAAAATTAAACTCTATGTATTTTGGTTTAGATCTACTCAAACAAACACTATTATCCAAATGAGAAAATTTTATTGATTAATAATCAAACAATACTAGAAGTAATTAAATCATGCATGCCACTAATTTTAATGATTTTAAAGATAATTGGAGTTTATTATTTTCGTTAAAAGTTCACATAGGATAAATTTGATTGTTACCTCTTCCGGAAGAAGTGGCAACTTGGTGATATTGAAGTCATCATATAACATATAGAACTGATCTATATATTTCTGCTGCATCTTTATTCGAGCTTTCAGCAACTTGGATTCCACAGCTACAAAAACAAATATATTATTTTGCATCCACTTAGAAATGACCAATAAGAACAGAAAATGAAATGCAATAATAGAACTACCTAGCTGTGAGAACTTGTAACTGATAGATTATGCTAGGTCCAAAAAAATAAAAATAAAACATAAAAGATATTAAGTAAGAAAGATATTTGGAGGGTCAAGGCAGGGGCGAAACCAGCTTCAATTTTGAGGGGGGCAAATACTGCAAAAAAATAATTAAATATAAAAAAAATAATATTATATATCTATATATTACGAAAAAAATTTTAAAAAAAATTAAACAAGAAAAATAAATAAAAAAATATGTAATTAAACTATCATGAAAGGCATGAAAGAGAATATTAGAGCTAAATGTGAATAAATATATAGATATTTTAGAGCAAGTTAGGACAAAAGAGTTTTTTAGGGGGAGCAAAAGTAATTTTTTACTCTCCTATATAAAAAAAAAAATTTTTACTCCTATAAAAAAAAAAATTTATTTGAGGGGGGGCACTATATGGTTCTGCCCATGGGTCAAGGCATTTCCATGGCTTGGGGGGTAAAAATTAACAAAACTTTCCGAAAGGACCAAAGTGAAAAACAAATTAAATCACAAGGACCATAATTATGGAGTATGCTATAGAATTGGGAAAGCTGCGTAATTCCCTTAACTCTTAATTTGTAAAAAACCAAGATTGTACCTTCATCATCGAATATTACTTGATTGATAATGATATTATGAGCATCTATCTCAAACTTCGCAAGCTCCTGTACAAGCCTTTCAGTTTCATAGAGAGAAAGGAACTCCGGAATGCAGACGCAGACAAAGGTTGTCATGTCCTAGAAAGGAAAAAGAGCATCACTTCAGATGATTTGGAGATGACTACTGCTAAATTTTGGAAGCATCAAGGTCGCTAATGAGCTCACAGTTTCAATGCAGGCCAACAGCCCAATAAGAAACTGATCCACTGAGTTTAATAGCTCTGATCAATCTCATCAAAACCATGCAAAATTATTTTGTTTTCCAGAAATGAAAAAAATTGTTGGAAACATGTTTGACAACGTTGCAATAAGCATGCCTATATATCTAATCCATAGGAAAGATAATACTAAAAAATTTCATAATAGAATGAGCCCAGAAGCACGTTCTATTAAATAATGCCTACACACTTGTGATGCACTCATGCACATGAGCATTGGAAAGATTAGAATCAGATGCTCCATGGAAAAAAAAAAAGATATTTCAAGTGACAAAAAGCAAACTATGCAACCTTGCAGAAAATTCTTCAAGTAATAAAAAGTAAGAATTGAAAGCATCATCATTACTAGCAGGATTTCATTTTATGAAATAAAAGCTTAACATCCACCACTTGCCACTTGCCCTAACAAGATTGAATAACAACCTAGATATTTACTATTAATAGCTTGCAGGGACACTCAATTCAGTTGGAAAGATCTGACATTTATAACAACAAGATATATAAAGGTAGGAAATTGACATTTACAGTGCATCCCACTCAGTTCTGTAAGAAAGAAGATTACTTACGTCAGTTAATTTATTATAATGCCTTTTGCATTTCTCTTTCGTACGCTTACATTGCCTCCCTTACGTTTGTAATCTTTAACTAAAAGGACATAACCAATGCACGAAGATCCTTACCCTTGCATTGTAAAGAAAATTTTAGTGACTCAAAGCCATGACTTCAAGGTAAACTTTTGTAGTTGTAAATTAGGTAGTCCAAACCTTAAAAACCTACCGTCATTTTCGATGACTAAGGGGCTGCTTAAATGGGCTATGTTTTGAGTGTAAAGTAAAGCAAACACGGGTTTTAAAAATTCGTCCATTTGGGCAGCTGCATTTTAAATGTAAGGTATTTTGAGAGTGAATTTGGAATTATACCTCTAGTTCATTTATGGGTGGGTTATTTGGATTATTTCTTTTTTAGTATAATATATTCCTAATTCATCTATTTTGAGAATTTTGGTGTTTGGTACGATGAATTTCAAATGCAACATAATTTATTAGTGAATTTAATTAACTCTCTAATTCATTGTTGATGTATTGCAAATCAAAAGACATCAAAACACACTATGCATTGTTCACCACTTGCTGTGGCAAGCAGCAACTGGTTGCCACCTCCATTGCCGTCGACCTCCCCGCAAGAGCCTGCCACTGTAGCCACCAGTGTCGACAGCCACCAGTTGCCACTAAACATCGATCACCCCCCCCCCCCCCCCCCCTCCCTTTCACACAAATTCATTTTACTACAAACCAAACATAAAAGAGTAATCTCCTACATTTATTTTACAATCAAACAAATAACTTTAAATTAAATAATTGAATTTACTTTACATAACATTCCTTCTATTTTAGTAAACCAAACGACACCTTAATATATTTGGAATTTGACAATTTTGGCCAAATCCTAGATTGCTCGAATCCAAATACACAACTAGAGTAAAGTGATGTTATCCCCAACCATCGCCACCCGCTGCCATCCACCTCCGTCGCTTGCCCACCACCAACTTTCGTAGATGCTATCAACCACAATCCGCCACCATTATCAACCTTCGTCTCCGCCACCATTATCAACCTTCGTCTCCGCCACCACCACCCACCAACAACTTTTCTAACCACCATTACTCGCCGCAACTAACCACAATCGTTGGCCCCTAGCCAGCACTGCCTGCCATACACCACCACCACTGCCACCACTATCACATAGCTTCCGCCAAACGCTTTTGTGACCATTGCCCTCTATTGTCCATTGCCCCCGGCCGCCGGTAATCACTACCACAGCCGATGATCCCAACCCACCGAAAGAGGCTGGTGCTATCGCCAACTTTTACCCTTTATTAATTTTACTTCAAATCAAACACAAAAAATTAAACTCCTACATTTGTAATGTATGCAATCAAAAGTATTGTCAATACACTGCATCTATTTTTCATTGTATATCTTTTACTTTGCATAGATTTTTAGTTAGACCAAACCTAAGCTTTTATTTCACAGATGCATAAGATTTTAATTTTTTTTAAACACAAGTTTTATCCACCTTAAAGCAGAAGTTAACATAATAGTTAGGATTTTCTTATGAATACAAGAAGCATATGCATTACAATCTCAAAGATGACTTTGAATTTAGAGCAGAAGGATTTCTTCAACCTCCAAGAAGAAAAAAATTAACTCAAAAAACATAACCTCGAGTTAATAACCAGATCCGCTAATAAAATTATTTTGAATTGATGATTCAGCATCAATTCTAAGCTCTTATATATTTTATCAAGTATAAAATTGAAACAGATAGCTCCACCAACTTTACTAAAATGCTTCTCATGAGAAATAATTCTTCTAAATTTCGATCACCAAGCCAAAAGAATAATTCATGAATATGAAAATATTAGAATTCGTGACTTTCTCAAGTACATAAGCAAATTTCAAAATATACAACTTAGCTAGCATAATCATGAATTATCAAGACATCTGAAGAAGTATCAAGAAACGTGTGCACTTACTGGGTCTTTAAATTGTTTGTTAACTTGCTGAATAATATCCCTCATGCCCTCAAGCCTTCCTAGCATAGCGTCCTCACTAAATTCATCTCCAAGACCAAAAAGACGAGAAGCCTGTCACAAATAACAAAACTAAATTCAAGCAATTGGCATGTATCATACTAATAAAATAGATATTTACCTAGTTGTTCACTCAGGAACAATATAAATGGCATTTTAACCACAAAGAATAAACGAGCAATGCATGAACAATACTCGGCCAGAAGATTGAACAAAGAACTAGAACATATTTAAAGTAGAACAAAGCCAACGTTTATTTCACGACAACAGTGTTTCCTGATGTGAGAACTCCCTCAATGCTAGCAATATTAATGAATATATTCAGTGCAAATTCTAATGAGTGGTCCCTGATGGTTATTGCATGCCTTAATACTCCCCAGGAGTATTTATAGAATAACACTATTGCAGTCACTGATGGTTTATTTTATTTATTTTTTAAATCTAATAAGCACTAAAAACCTATAAACTAATAAGACTCGCAAGGACTCATTACACTAATTATACCATCCACACCCTTTACAATGACTTTGCCCTCAAGGTCGAGCAAGTTATCAGAGGATTCAAACGACAATAAGAAGGAAACAAGATTTGCAAGATTTGGGCTGAGGAGATGAACTTCGACGGCTATGAGCTCGATCTTGGCTTGGGACAGGTGCATCTAGAAAAGATATGGGTGGAGGGATCAATGCACGATGGTGGGAGATCCTACGATGGGAGCCGGTGTTGGAGAGGCCGTAGGTGGTTGATTGGGCAAGATCTAGCAAGAGATGGAGAGCTAAGGAGAAGGGCTAAGGAACATTAGAACAAGCAAGACCTGGTAGATGGGAGAAGTGGCAATGATATTTCATAGATGGGGATGAGGCAGATCTAATGGCAGAAGCATGGATCTGGAAGACATAGGTGGATATAGATGGTGATCAAATCTGGCAGTAATGTGAATAGTGGGAATGAATTTGAATGGCAGAAGCAGGGTGAGGCTCAACAAAATAAAGAAATCAACCATCTTGTCAAAAAGGGAGGCAAAGATGAGGCACCTACTGGCATCGAGGTGCAATGAGAGTGTCATTTATTACGAATTAATTGATGAAAATAGTGAGACGAAACTAGATAACTAGGCAACTTCAAACTTACCCAAAACTCCAAAAACCTATCAGGCAAGAACAAAAGCGCAATTCAAGGATGCCCACAAATGCAGGTATCATTGCGGATGAATCATATCTCGTTCTTTATTCATTTTGGATGCCATTGTACTCCAAAATGAGTACTTATAGAATTAACAATACCCTAATGACAAATTAAACACCTAATAAGCACTAATAACCAATAAACTACTAAGGCTCACAATAAACTACAAAACTATTCTCTAAACTAATTACCTTGACATGATAATTTCAAGGCAAAGCACTCTAGAGGCGGGCAAGATGGCCTTTGATTACGTATCATCTTGGAGGTTGGGGCATTCATCCAATAATTAGCTTTCAAGCCATGTAATGAACTGCTTCCATCAAACCATGCTGAACTAGAATAGTCCTACACACTCGACATAAAAGTGTTCATAATGAATGCTTTCCATTGTCGTAGATCTTGAAATACTTATCTTTTCTGAAAAGAGTATAAACAATCTCAAATACCAATTAAAAGAAACATGAATTAGCATGCCAATACATAATAAATATGATCACCATGTTAACAATGAATCTTGGTCCTAGGATAAGCATTTGAATGACCCAATGAGAAAATTATATAAACTTTGAGAAACAATCAGGGGTTGACAACACAGAGTACCGCAATTATCAAAAAATAAAAAATTTATTGAGGGTCAATAATGGATAAATCTTTTATTTTAGTTATAAATATCTTGGGCACAATCATGATTTATTCAAAATTTGAGAGTTTGGAGGAGAGATGATGCTGATTAGTTTTTGTGTGTGAGAGGAGGGGAGTATTCATACTTCCAAGGTATAGGGTCCGAAGTGCCAATAAAACTTTGTTGTTGACAAACTAGCTAGTCATAAGATATCAAATTGATTACATACAAAATATGAGAATGTGGACCTAAAGGAAGCATTTATGCTTCCTAGATTTGAAGGTATGACATGAGATTTTGTAAAGTTAAGGACATCCCTATTCATGAGACTACCTTGTAAATCAAACATGCTACTTGCTATTACAGCTTACTCATATGATACGTCACTTCATTTTCCTTGCATGAAATAACCAATCCTATTTCATTGACCTCTAGTAGGTAGCTAACTCACCCAAGCAAAACTACCTCAAGTCCCCACATCGCTCCACCCCCACCACCGACACCCACAACTCCACCCCCACACCTAGTCCTGACAATAGAAATAGGCAAATAATATCATAGACAACATGAAAGAGAGCAAGCATTCAGTTCCTTCCACAAGGAAACTGACAAAAAAACAGGAAGGTGATAACTTCTTGCATCACTTGACAAATTAAGATGCTTCAAGTAATACAGGAGGTATCGTTTGTATCACTTTTTTAACTAAAAATAGCATTGTAGAAAGAGTAGCTTTAAGATATAATAATCAAGACTTTTTGATGTTATTCACGATAGATATATAGATAGATAAATAGAAGGATATACATTTAACTCGACCAATGATTTAGTTTTACCTGGGTTATAAGACCACCAAATCTATTTTTTAGGGACATAAATTTTGCAAGTCCCTTCTCCAGAGTAGTTGGAAATTGTAATAACCGCAGTGGTGTGACCAGTTGGAGCTGTATCAAATACTATTACTGAATAATCCATAGTCTGAACTAATCTGCAGCATAGTCATTGGAACATAAGCAAGAGATCATGTACTTAACAAGCTTCAACAATAATTGCAATTCCTACAGAAAACTTCAAATTTACAACATGAAATACATTTAGGAAAAGCAAAAAATAAGGGTTGATAACCAGAAAAAGAAAAGTTCTTTTCCTAGAAAAATGGTTCTAGAATGGATTTAAAATTTTAAATTATAATTCCAATACAATCAATTAACTTATGATATGACTCAAATGAAAGACCTTGTATATGTGCATCAAATATTCTAGCAATACTCCACTATAATCCAGACATACATGATCGGCGAGGTGGCCGTACTCGCTCTCTCTGATTTCATCAGCCAGCTGTGTCTACATGATACAGTGGAAAGGCTTCTGCAAATGTGAAGAAGGAATCCAGCAAGGAAGGGATGGATTCATGGTTGGTGGAAAGAGAATTGGAGAAGAGGGTAGAAGTGGTGAACTGGCAAAATCAGAACGGGAGCTCTGGCGCCTCGTGACGTTTATGGCGGCAACTCTGTGCTTTGAATTGGTGTGCTCATCATGCCCAAGGCAAGGACCATTCAAGCATCCCCAAGCAGGTGAGAGCTTTTCTTCTGCCTCGCTTCTTTTTTCCCTTGCTGTCTTTTGTCTTTTTCTTTGTGTTTTTGATGTTGGAAAAAGGAATTTGTGGATGGAGAAGAACATGACTGTTTTGCAGGTCTGGGAGTTTCATGGAAGTTGGAATTCGTCAGTATCAGGTCAGTGCTTTTCCTCTTCACCCTCTTTTTTAATTGCTTCTTGATATCTTAGAAAGTGCCTCTTTGTTGTTTTGCGGGCTGTGCAAACCGTCATTCATCTCTTCTACTCTACTGCCCCCATTGTTCTTATATATACTAGGGTTTTATCAAAGTTGAATGCTTTGTGTGAAATCTGAGCCCTTGATTTGGTGCACTTAGCTTGGTCAACGGTGATCTGTTCATAATGGTCTGCAAGGTAAAAAAGTTATGGTCAAAGGATAATTTGACTTTGGCTTCATGTTGTTATATGAGATGATGGTATTGTAATAAGAAATTAGCTGTCGTTGGGCAAATCTTTTACCTTTGTCGCCTTTGTGGGTCCAAACCCTAATGAAGACTTTCTTGGATCATAACATGGTAAAAAATTGTCAAAATTATTGATTTATTTAAGATAAGTAAATATATGAATAATTAATTAAAATTAAATTAGATTTATCTCAACTTAAATTTTAATTTGTGTATTGCTATTTAATTGTAGCGGATAGATTGTAATAATTGGAGTGAGATGATTTGTTCTAAGTCTAAGAACACATGGCAGATTGTGGGGGCATATTTTAATGCATGATAATTCAGTTCAAAATGTGGTTGTCACCACACGTCATAAAAGAGGAACTGTTGGGGAAAAATGGGTATGTGTAGGTCTTGAAAGGATGCCCTTAGTAAAATTTTGATGTAATGATTATTAAGGCTCAAGCGAGACTGCATCGTTGGTCTTTATTTAGATGTTGTGATAGAAGTGAGTTATAATGTTGGCCTTGATGTATGATGGTTACGGTGCATGCCAGATTTTGACATGGATTTTAAGGGAGGCATCTATGTGTAAAGTGTGATTTCGGCTAAGTCTTGAGGGGGACAATTATGACGAAATAATAATGTGTAGATTTGATGTGGATGATGACTGTAAAATAAGCGAAGTTAATGTCTTGAGTGATAATAATGATGCAAGATAGATTTATAATGCAGAAGTCGAGGAGAGATTATTATGTATTAATAATTCACCTAAATTGTTTAGCATTACATGAATTTTTCTCAATCAAACCTTAAAAGTAGGAGGTTGGCTAACAAAATGAGATTCGAAAGGCTTCGTTTGGACTTTGTTTTACAGTTTCTTAAAGTCTCTTTTAGTACAAAATTAAAATTTTTGTATTAAAAATATGTTTTAAAAGTAATAAAAAAAATTATCCCAAACGAAGCCTAGTCTATAGAAGTATTAAATATTAGATATATTGTTGATCAATTATGAAGTCAAATATAATTTTCCTTTTTTGAATTTCTTGAAAGTATTCACTACTTTTTGTCCCATTGACGGAGTCTTCCCAAAAAAAAGAAAAAAAAAAGCTATCTGATAGTTCAGCAGAAACAATCAACGCAGCAACATATTTTTTAATATATTATCTATTAAAAAAATTAAAGAAAATAGCAGAAATTAATTTTTATATATGCTTATTTTATTAATTATATATAAATATCTTAATATTCACCTTATCATCATATTTTACAGTAAATAAAACGATTATTTATAATTTATTTTATTTAAATATCATAGTTTAAATTCCAAGCACGTTGTTATATGACTGCAATTGGACCATTTGATTTTAAGCCGTTTGAACGAGTCCAAAAGAACAAAAATTCAACCCTAATTTACCAAAATAGCCTCAGCTAGTAGGTGTGATTTGCTTGTCAGTATAAAAAAGTATTATGTGGAGAATAGGACGGGTTACTCAATCGTGATGTGGAGTTGGAGGAATAATGAAAAAGATGGCTTTATAAAGTTGAAACTTTTGCTTTTGGAAGGCAATATTTCATTTGATCCGTCACGATTTTGCAAACTCAGAGAGTGGCGTGTTTCTTTTGTAGTGGGGAAAGTGGAAAAGTTGGCTTCTTTGGCCATTTTGATTGTTATTAGTTCCTTAGGTTTCTGAAGTATTTTATAAAGTTTATAGTAAAATTTAAGTGCCGGGGGGGCAATATTATATAAATTTTTAGGTAATTATCTCTTTCAATCCTTTTTTTTATTTTTATTATAGTAATCTTTAGTCAATTAGCCCCTCCCTCCCCCCCCCACACTAAAATTTAAAAATACGATGATCTTTAGGCGATTGCCCACCTCCCTCTCCCCTAAAGATTTTAAAATCTATGGTCTTTAGGCAATATGCCTCCAGCATAATAAACGCACTTATTAGAGGTGTTATTCGTAAAACCAAAATTTGCTTCGGGGGCGCTGCCTAGAAAACCCGCAATGGGCCCTGCCACTCTTAAACCTCGCGACCTGACTGGGCTGATCAAAACCCGTTAGGGGGCTCTGCCCCCTTGGGGGACACATATGTGTAAGGTATTTACTATTATTTATTTTAGAATAATTATCATTTATATTAGAGTTGATGATATTTTTAAAATGTATTAATGTATTCAAGTACAAATAATTATTGTCGCTAAAATGATTATTATATATATTTTGAAAAAAAATATCTACACTTTTGCATATTATGTTTTTGTTCATTGGCAAGGGGGCAAAAGTTAATTTTTTTACTTTTAAAATTATCAAATAGCCATGAATTATTATATATTTTATTATATTTGTTATTTTTAAGAATATTATTGACAATAAAATGTGTTTTATGTCTTAATTTTGTACAAAACTTACATGCAAAGATAAATGTTGTATAGATATTTGAATTTCTTGCGTTAAATTTTCAAAACTACAGAGTTTATGTATCCTGATTAAAAGAATCAAACTAAATAATAAAATATATAAGAGTAATCCTTCCTCGCAAATGGAAGAAGGTTATACCCAATTGAGAATAAATTGTCTGATTCTCGTTGTATGGATTGCAGAAATTTTGGCTTCCAAAAATAGATATTTAAAACTGACACTAAAGTTTATATAATAATCAAGAGTCGTGGAATCAAAGCATATAGTTTGACTATGATTATGCCAATGATGATGGTGGTAGTTGGTGATGATGGCTAGTAAATGCAATATAATTACATAACTTTATTACTTTTGAATTTCTTTCCTGCTGAAAATTGAGTTGTATTTATGAAGTTTTGCATGATGCATTTTTGAAAATTTGGGTTTCTTTATCTATGGATTAAATTAGAAAAACTAATTAATGTAAGATCGAAGTAGTTCGTAAAGGAACGGTCAGTTCAAATTTAAAAATTCAAATTTGCATATTTTAAGTAAAAAAAAAATAGGGTTAATTTATAGATATTACTCGACATGGCATGTCAAAAAAAAAATTCATCAACTATCAGAGTTATCAAAATGAAAATAACTTCTATTATGATTTGTTCTTGTTTATAGATGAATTTTCATGATGTAATCAGCTCAAAGTAGCATCTAAGATGAAAAACATAGTGTTCACCAACCAAGTTAATGACCCATTCGACAATGGGAAACCAGTAACATAAAATGCCATCTATTGTGAAGGGGATAATTGATAAGTTGGGCTAACGTGAATACGATACAACATCAAAGGAAGAGGTCCATCTTCTAGGTATATATAAAACATAGGTATCATGCCCTAGTTTGTAATAGATTAGTGTGTCACAAGATGTTGTCCGGAGGTCATCAGGATGCATCACGTCACCAATACAGTGTGTATCATTATATGTGTATCGGTGTATCTAATATTGACATAACGCGTCTTAGATTGGCCTCTGAAACGGTCCAGCAACCACAGAATATACCTCTCCTTGTTTGATAGGGGAAGAGAGGTTTGGTAGATGTGAGCAATGGTCTTAAGGATTGTGAAACTTCCCACAATCAAAACCCTAGCGACAAAAATATATGCTTTTATAAATTAATAAAAAAATTAGCCAAATGTTCGTAATATTTTAATTTAAATAATAATATAAATTTTACTGCAAGGGAAGGCTGGTGATGCTTATCGAGATAAGAAAACAAATTGAAAAACAGATTCTATTAAAAATTATTTAAATAAACTATGCCATATAATAAATATCTTTTTTCAATAAAAATGAAATTATATTTCTAAAATAATTAATTGAAACGCGGTGAAGTGATAAGAGGCAATTGTTATGGCGGCAAATCAGTCAAAACATTTTAAAATTTAAATATTTTATTAAAATTAATTTTGGGTGGTGACAAAATCTCGTGGCGCAATTGATTTATATAAAGTTTTTTTATTTTTTCTTTAAAAAAAAAAAAAGTTGACCGTACTACATTTTTTTATTTAAAGCAAGAAGAATAATAAGACTCATAACTATGAGGTAAGGAAAAGGATCTAAATGATGTAACGCCAAAAGATATAATGCAACATTTTTTTTTTTCTCCTTATAATTTCCCAAAGTTAATAGAATAATGCAACTATATATTATAGTAGTAGCGACAAATGTGTTAATTTTATTACTTTTTTAATGATAGGGATTTATGATAAAAATTTCATTTGTTTTTATATTTAAATTCTATGATATTCTTCTTAAATATTTTTTTTGGTTGATCGAGATAAGGCCCATCATATATTGAAATAAATAGAAAAATATAGAATATGATAAAAAGAATAAGGTTTCGTTTGGGAATAATGCTTCTTTTCTACTTATTAAATATTTTTTTAATACAAATTTTTAAATGATGCCCCTAAAAAGTTAAGAAATGAAGAAAACCGTCGCAATTAAATCTAAAATAAGATTTATTTTATGGCTCTTTTCCTTAAAATTTATCTCATTAATAAGATCTAAATTTTATTAAGGTATCCAGTTGTAAGTCCGATGTAAAACCTAATTAATTTAGAAATTATTATAAAATTGGTTAATATATAAAAATTAGTTAATATATGAGATGCTATCAAAACAAGCTCGTTCAAATCCTGATTTTTAGAAACTAATTATTATTTATTTGATGATATTTCACTAATTTTATTGAAATTATTTGTAAATCATAATTTATTTTATTTTAATATGATTTCAAATAAATGTAAACATATTCATATAATAGAATTATAAATCTCAAGTCAGAGCATTCGATTTCTATTTTCCTTATATCCTATCTAGTTTTCCTTATATTCCTATCTTGAGTTTTAAATAAAATCTCTTTCAAAAAATTTGTTTTCAAAGTTTGGAAGACTAAAATCTTAAATCGCTACTTCAGTGTATTAAAAATTATTGATAAATCATTCCTATAATCAAACATAAGATATAATGAGGTTTGTTTGAAGACGACTTTCTTATTGCTTCTCAAAGCAGCTTGCTAATACATAAAATTTTAATTTTATATTAAAAACTGCTTAAAATCAGGAAAAAAAAAACATTCCTAAAGAAGCCCGAATCTTTTATTCAAACAAGATAGAAAAGCCTAGGTGGTCCACACTCTAGATCTGGAGGTTGGACTAATAATTGCATGTACCATTTGTTCAAAGCTGGCCCAATTCTTAGATGTACTGCATACGTTTTTTTTTTATATATAATAGTTTCCGCAGTTATCCCAGTGGCCAATAGCTCATTGGTTAGAGCGTCGTGCTAATACGCGAAGGTCGCAGGTTCGAGACCTGCATGGCCAGTATTCTTAAAAAGATTAATATATTTTTTATTTTAAACAATAAGAAAAATAAAAAAAACATATACGGTAGACATTAAAATAATACTAATAAAATTTAGGATTATATTTGCCAATTTTAAATGAATAAGGTTTTGTTTAGATAATTTCTTGTTAATTTCTACTACAAATTTAAAAATTTTGTAATAAAATTTACTTAGAAAATAATAAAAAAACTATCTCAATGGAGCCTAAGACTTTTAAAAAATCACCTATCCGACGAACATTAAAACTATGAATTTATAATAAATTTAACTTCAGGGTTATATTCTTGCCAATTTATTATTTTTAATATCTAAGACTTTTAATAATAAGATATAAATAAATTAATCATTCTATATTGCCTTATAATTAGTTTCCTATTAGGCTATAGTTAAATTATGTAGGCATCATTTGGGATGATTTTTTTTACTATTTGTATAGTTATTTTTAGTTAAAAATTTTCTTAAAAGTAGAAAAGAAACATAGATAAGTATATAGCTGTCACAAACTAGGCCTTAAACTATTAAACTCAAAATTTAGCGGTTAAAAATTGATTTATAATGCAATAAGAAAGCTATCTCAAAATGAAATCTTTAGCGCGGCTTTTTTACAGTTTCTTAAAAACTTATTTTATTAAAAAATTTAAATATTTTGTACAAAAAAAATAGCTTTAAGAGCACCAAAAAGTTGTCCCAACGAAATATAAGACATTATTTAAAATGTATAAAAGATAAGTTATTATTCTTTATTGCCATGTAATTATTTTTCTATTGTTTCTTATTTAATTAGAAATTTATTTTAATTTTACCATATGAATATTATTTTTAGTAAGAAAACAATTATGATCTAGAATTGTTCGTTTCATAGATGGACTGATTTTGAACTCTGTTTACATCTTCTTTCGTATACATATGATAGTAACTTCATTACTCCTATTAATTGTTATTTTATTATAAATTTAGAGATATAGTTTTATAAACAATTCATTTAGTAAACGACTAATGTTTTTTTCTCTTATTAAGACTTAGCTTCGTTTGGACGGCTTTTTTATTGCTTTCTAAAATGGAGTTTTAAACAACAAATAAAAAAAAATTGTACTAAAACTCCGTTTTTAGAAAACAATAAAAAAGCCATCCCTAAACGAAGCATTAATCTGGGATGGCTTTCTTATAACTTTTAAAGTTAATTTTTAGTAGCGAGATATAAAATTTTTATATTAAAAATTTATTTTAAAAAACAATAAGAAAGTTATTCCAAATAAAGCCCAAGTGTATATCATACAACCAAATTTTGTTATTCATCATAATTAAGATTATATATATATAGATTTTATTTCAATTTTTTAAAAAAGCAATGAGAAAGTGAAAAAAAAATAATAAAAAAATAAAACATGGCTACAATTTTAAAAGCAAAACATCAAGAAAAACTATCCCAAATAAATCTTAAGCTTCATTAAAATAGCTTTTAATTAAAAATTAAAATTTTTAAAAACTTTTTATTGGGACGACTTTCTTTTTTGCTTTTTAAAATAAATTTTCCATAAAAAATTTCTATTTAAGGAATTTTATACTAGAAAGCTATTTTAAGAAGCGATAAAAAAGCCATGTTAATAACAGGAGCGTAATGCTTCATTTGGGACGGCTTTCTTACTGCTTTTTAAAGCTGTTTCTAGTATAAATATTTAATTTTTAAACTAGAAAGTTGTTTTAAGAAGTAATAAAAGTTATCCCAAATGAATTTAAGTTCTTATATGGTGAGAGAGAGCTCCAATGCCACCATAATTTCAACACCTATTCCTAACTAATTCTACATAATAAATTTGCATTGCCATTTTAAGTAATATCCATGCATTTGACATGCTTGTGTGATTCATGAATGAAATAAATAATTTGAGAAATTGGTCTTAATATTAACTGCGTTTAGATAAAAAAAATGCTTTAATAAGTTTAAACGTCATTATTTAAAAGATAATTTTATATTTATGAAAATTTTTGAAGAGTTATTAAATTTTAAAATATGAATGATGAGCGTGAAAATCACACAATATGGTGAAATTTCAATATATCAAATTTATACTAGAATGTGTCAAAACACAAAAATTTTACATTATATTTATTTACTTTAAATCAAACACTTATACCTCTCACTAATACCTCTCAAAAATTCTTGCTTTTGTAATACTTTACATCCTTTTTACTTCAAACCATAATAGCCCCTAAAGATAAAACCTCTATCTCCAACCCCTCCCTTTCAAATCCAATCAATTAAAGATATAATAAAATACAATACATACATACGCCTTTATCCAACTACGTTGGATCAGTACCGAATCCTTTTTACTCAATTGCGCCCTCGTAAGATTCAATTCTCATTTAAATATAATAAAAAAAGTTATTTCAAATATTTCTAACACAAACCTTTTTTAGTCTATATCTACCTTCTTAAACATAGACTAAGCTTCATTTAGGGCGGCTTTTATACTGCTTTTACGAGAAAAGCTGCTTTAAGAAGCAAATTAATAGTGCTGCTTCTAAAGCGGCTTTTTAGTTTAAAACATTATAATTTTTTGTATTAAAAAAATATTTTAAGAAGCGTAATAAAGTCGTCCCAAATGAAGCTTATAATCTAAATCATATTCTCCTAACTAGGTCATCGAAGGTCGACGTTTATATATGACCAAACCATACTAAGGTGAATTCTTCATATATATATATATATATATTTATATATATATATATATATATATATATTATATATTTATATATATATATATATATATATATATATATATTAATATAAACTCATCAAAATTTCATCAAGATGAGTTTTAGGATAATATAGTAAAATCAATCAAACTTTAAATAGTATTTACATCTAAATAAATTCAATGAATTTTAATTCATCATAACTAAAACTTGATTAATATTACCTAATTAATAATTTTCTAAAAATAAGAATGCAAAGCATTATAATGTTGAAATTTCCAAAAAAATTAGTTTAGAAGATACCCATATTAAGTTTGACATTACAATTCAGGACAATTAACTCTCATTAACCTATACTCAAAACAAGATCTAATAATTGAGCTTACAAACAACAAAAAATAAGCCAGATTTATTAGACGCATTGGTAAAAAAACAAAAGCATTGCCAAGTAAACAAAAAATTGACAAGGTTAATCTAAAATTTTGACTTAAAGATCCTCTTAATTTGCATAATCTGCAAGGCTGTGGAATATTTATTAATTAAAAAAAGGGCAAGTATATGTGAGATCTCACCTTGTGTTTTCCATCTCTTCAGTTATCGAGTTCTTCCTCTGCTTCTTTCAGTTGCAATACTCAATGTTGAAAAACCCTCTGCTGCAATTCCTCTAAAGTGCCTTTGGTTAAGGCAGGCTTGTATGGTGTGATGAAATGCTTGGAAAAATCTTTTTCAGAGATTCAACGCCAGTGACCTACGAAAATCTTAGATTTACACATCGCTATTCTTCTCACAATCAAAACCTTTAATATACTCTAAATATATCATCCAAATATTCTATATATTTCATTCTTCAATTCATCTAGAAAAGCTCTAACGTTGATAATCACAATTTTTGTTCTAATCAATCAAGTAACCTTTTTGAGCAAATTGTAAGCATTTTTATTGGTGAATCAAACATCTTAAGAGTTTTTGAAATCATGTATTATTAGCTTTTGATGATGATAAAATAATTGCTGGTGCAATTTCATTCGAACAATGATTAAATGAGTATAATGGATTCAATTGTTATAATTTCAATTAATTTGAACATATCATAAATGTTGAAATATAAGTTTCTTTAATACAAACAGTGTTATCCAACTAACAACATAAAACTCAAGCATTATTCACTACGGGTCGTCAACACGAATTTTTTTCTTAATGTGTCCTATTAAGATCAAATTCTCATTTAAATAAAAAAAATCATTTCTAATACTTTATATCAAGTTTTTTAGGTTACCTCTATTTTTACATAGCTAAATCTATACATCTACACTCAAATTAGATCATGAAGGCCGTGTTTTATGTGACCAAACCATCTAAGTCGAACTCGTCTAATCTTATCTACCTGGAGCTACTCCAACCTTTTCACATATATACTAGTTTTGAAATTTTGTCTCTAAGAGTAAAGTCATCATCACACCTGAGCATCCTCATCTTTGCAATACTTAATTATTATTTTATCTTTCTTTTAAGGGGCAATTATGCTACCACTATAAAGCATATGGAGGTCTCTTACACCGTCTTATAAAGAATTTACCTTAAATTATAGATATTTTTCTACACACAATAGCCGATATGCATCCTCCAATTACACAACTAATTTGAATAACTTAAACAATTACCCTTCTATTTCACCACACTTAACAATAAACTTATTTCTAAAAACACACACCTTTTTGATGACTTCATCGCCCAAAGTACGCACCCCCCATAGATCTATTAATATAAAAAAATCTATTATTTGTTTAGATCTACTCAAACAAACACTATATCCAATGATAATAATATTATACAAACAATACTAAAGTAATTAACTTTGCATGCACACTAATTATAATGATCTTTAAAATATCTTGGAGTTTATTATTTTCGTTAAAATTCAACATAACTAAAATTTGATTGTTACCTCTTCCGAAGAATGCAACTTGTGATATTCAAGTCATCATTAAACAAAGACTGATCTATATTTCTGACTGATCTTATTCAGCTTTCAGCAACCTGATTCCACCGCTACAAAAACCAAATATATTATTTTTGCTCAACTTAGAAATGACAATAAAACAGAAAAATAAATCAATAATAAACTACCTAGCTGTAAACTATGTAACACCGATAGATTATCTAGGTCCAAAAAAATAAAATAAAACTAAAAGATATTAAGTAAGAAAGATATTTGAGCGGTCAAGCAGGGCGCAAACCAGCTTCAATTTTGAGGGGGGCAAATACTGCAAAAAATAATTAAATATAAAAAAAATAATATTATAATCTATATATTACGAAAAAATTTTAAAAAAAAATTAAACAAGAAAAATAAATAAAAAAATATGTAATTAAATATCATGAAAGGCATGAATGAGAATATTAGAGCTAAATGTGTTATATATATAGATATTTATAGACGCAATTAGAGGACAAATGAGTGTTTTTGGGGGAGCAAAAGTAAATTTTTTACTCTCCTTTAATAAAAAAAAAAATTTTTTCTCTATTAAAAAAAAAAATTTATTTGAGGGGGGGCCACTAATATGGTTTGCGCCCATGGGTCAAGGAATTTCCATGGCTTGGGGGTAAAATAGTACAAATATTCGAAGGACCAAAGTGAAAAAAATTTAAATCACAAGGACCATAATTATAGAGTGTGCTATAGAATTGGGAAAGCTGCGTATTCCTTTACTTTAATTTGTAAAATAACTAGATTGTACATTCATCATCGAAAATTTACTTGATTGATAATATATTATGAGCACTATCTCAAAACTTCGCAAGCTCCTGTACAAGCCTTTCAGTTTCATAGAGATCGAAAGGAACTCCGGAATGCAGACGCAGACAAAGGTTGTCTGTCCTAGAAAGGAAAAGAGCAGCACTTCAGTATGATTGGAGATGACTACTGCTAATTTTTGGAAGCATCAAGGTCGCTAATGAGCTCACAGTTTTCAATGCGCGCCAACAGCTCCAATAGAAAAACTGATCACTGAGTTTAATAGCTTGATCAATCTCATCAAAAACCATGCAAAATTATTTTGTTTTCCAGAAATGAAAAAATTGTTGGAAACATGTTTGACAACGTTGCAATAAGCATGCCTATATTCTAATCCATAGGAACGATATACTAAAAAATTTCATAATAGAATGAGCCCAGAAGCACGTTCTATTAAATAATGCTACAAACTTGTGATGCATCTCATGCACATGAGCATTGGAAAGATTAGAATCAGAGCTCCATGGAAAAAAAAATAGATATTTCAAGTGACAAAAAGCAACTATGCAACCTTGCAGAAAATTCTTCAAGTAATAAAAAGTAAGATAGAAAGCTCATCATTACTAGCTGGATTTCATTTTAGAGAATAAAAGCTATACATCACCACTTGCCGACTTGCCCTAACATGATGAATAACAACCTAGATTATTTATATTAATAGCTTGCGGGACACTCATTCAGTTGGAAAGATCTGGACATTTATAACAACAAGATATATAAAGGTGGGAAATTGACATTTACTTGCATCCCACTCAGTTCTGTAAGAAAGAAGATTACGACGTCAGTTAATTTATTATAATGCTTTTGCATTTCTCTTTCGTACGCTTACATTGCCTCCCTTTCGTTTATATCTTTACTAAAGGACATAACCAATGCACGAAGATCCTTACCCTTGCATTGTAAAGAAAATTTTAGTGATCAAAGCCATGACTTCGGTAAACTTTTGTAGTTTGTATATTAGGTAGTCCAAACCTTAAATAACCTACCGTATTTTCGATGTACTAAGGGTGGCGCTTAAATGGGCTATTTTTGAGTGTGTAGTAAAGCACACGGGGTTTTAAAATTTTCGGCCATTTGGGCAGTGCATTTTAAATGTAAGGTTTTTTGAGAGTGAATTTGGAATTATTACCTCTAGTTATTTATGGTGGGTTATTTGGTTATTTCTTTTTTAGTATATATATTCCTAATTCTTCTATTGTGAATTTGGTGTTTGGTACGTGAATTTCAAATGCAAAAACTAATTTATAGTGAATTTATTTAACTCTCTAATTCATTGTTTTGTATTGAAAATCAAAAGACATCAAACACACTATGCATTGGTCACCACTTGCGTGGCAAGCAGCAACTGGTTGCCACTCCATTGCCGTCGACCTGCCCCGCAAGAGCCTGCCACTGTAGCCACCAGTGTTCGATCAGCCACCAGTTGCCACTAAAACATCGATCACCACCCCCCCCCCCCTCCCTTTCACACAAATTCATTTTACTACAAACCAAACATAAAGAGTAAATCTCCTACATTTATTTTACATCAAACAAATAACTTTAATTAAATAATTGAATTTACTTTACTAACATTCTTCTATTTTAGTAAACCAAACGAACCTTAATATATTTGGAATTGCTATTTTGCCAAATCCTAGATTGCTCGAATCCAATACACAAACTAGAGTAAAGTGATGTTATCCCCCACCATCGCACCGCTGCCCTCCTACTCGTCGCTTGCCACACACCACTTTCGTAGATGCTATCAACCACAATCCGCCACCATTATCATCCTTCGTCTACGCCACCAATAACACCTTCGTTCTCGCCACCCCACCACTCCAAACAACTTTTCTAAAACCACATTACTCGCCGCAACTAACCACAATCGTTGGCACCCTAGCCATGCACTGCATGCCTCACCCACCACCACTGCCACCACTATCACATAGCTTCGCCAAACGCTTTTGTGACCATTGCCCTCTATTGTCCATTGCCCGGCCGCCGGTATCACTACCACAGGTGATCCCAACCCACCGAAAGAGGCTGGTGCTATCGTCAACTTTTACCCTTTATTAATTTTACTCAAATCAAACACAAAAAATTAAACTCTACATTTGTAATGTATGCATCTAAAGTATTGTCAATACACTGCATCATTTGTCATGTATATCTTTTACTTGCATTAGATTTTTAGTTAGACCAAACCTAAGCTTTTATTTCACAGATGCATAAGATTTAATTTTTTAACACAAGTTTTATCCACCTTAAAGCAGAAGTTAACATAATAGTTTAGGATTTTTTATGAATACAAGAAGCATATGCATTACAATCTCAAAGATGATTTGAATCTTAGAGCAGAAGGATTTCTTCAACCTCCAGAGAAGAAAAAATTAACTCAAAAAAACATAAACCTCGAGTTTATACCAGATCCGCTAATAAATTATTTGAATTTGATGATTCGCATCAATTCTAAGCTCATTATATTTTTTATCAAGTATAAAATTGAAACAGATTGCTACCACCACTTTACTAAAATGTTCTCATGAGAAATAGTTCTTTAAATTTCGATCACCAAGCCAAATAGAATAATTTGAATATGAAAATTTTAGAATTCGGAACTTTCTCAAGTAATAAGCAAATTTCAAAATATTCACTTAGCTAGCATAATCAGATAATATCAAACTATCTGAAGAAAAGTATCAAGAAATCGTGTGCACTTACTGGGTCTTTAAATTGTTTGTTAACTTGCTGGATAAATTTACCTCAGACCTCAGCTTCCTTGCATAGCAGTCCTCACTAAAATTTCATCTCCAATGCAAAAAGACGGCAGCCTGTCACAAATAAACAAAAACTTAAATTCAAGCAATTGGCAGTTCATACTAATTAAAATAGATATTTACCTAGTTGTCACTCAGGAACAATAAAATGGCATTTAACCACAAGATTAAACACGAGCATGATGAACAATACTCGGCAGATGATTGAACAAAGAACTTGAAACATATTTAAAGTAGAACAAACCAAGCCCCCCCCTCCCCACGTTCCTTTATTTCACGACAACAGGTGTTCTGATCGATGAGAACTCCCTCAATGCTTAGCAATATTAATGAATATATTCATTGAAATTCTAATGAGTGGTCCCTGATGGTATTATGAACACTCGCCCTTAATACTCCTCCTGTGAGTGTGTTATCTAGGGCTATGGCCTATGAACACTATTGAGTTGACTGATTGGTCTTATTTATTTATTTTTAAATCTAAAAGCACTAAAAACCTATAAAAACTAATTAAGACTCGCAAGGATCATTACACTAAATGATACCATCCACACCCTTTACAATGACTTTGCCTCAAGGTCGAGGCAAGTTATCAGAGGATTCAAAGACAATAAGAAGGAAATAGCAAAACAGCCAAAAATGCAAAACCAAAACTCACGACAAATGATAGCCGCCGTAGATGAAAATTCTCCCTTTTTGTGGTAAGTCCCGTATCCCGAAATCCTCTTTTTTGCCGGATTTAAGATTCTATGAGCGCGAGAGGGAAGAGTCCATTGGTTAAATCCACTATGTGGCCAAACAATCACATGGGATTTAACAGCTTTATCAGGAATATTATCAAACAGTTTTTAGAATTTAAGAACCCAGGATTTCCGAATTCTGAATTTAGAGGATTTACGAAATCCACTTAAATCAAATCCTCAATGCTACCAAACAGCCCATATTTGAGTTACATATAAGAGCTTATTATAAAATGAATAAACTTAAATAGTTTGTAGCCAATAAAATATGAAATTACATATTGGTTTATAAGGGCTGAATCCACATGATGCTCCTTGCGACATCACTTAGATTTGTCGAGCCCCAACAAGTTGCTTTGATGCTTCGGCGAGCATCCTTGGTGAACCAAGTCGAGCAATGTGTCAACTTTGGCTACTTTGAGTGACTTAGGTTTTGTTTGAGACCACTTTTTTACTGCTTCTTAAAACAACTTTATAATAAAAAAAATACTCGTCCAAGAAGCCGTAAGAAAGAAGTAAAATATATGAAACAATTGCATGACATAAATTGTTTGACATTTGTTACTACTCTCAGCTAGTATCTTTAATGATTTCAAAAAAAATATTGAAGTTTAAACCGTTCAATTGACTTCTGCAACATTGGACATCATTTACAAAGAATGAATGAATAGGAAATTTGAATGCTCCCATATTGTCCCCCATCTGCAAAGTTTGAAAAGGAGGAGCAGTAAAATAATGGATTCTTGGTCATTCCTCAGTCTACAATTCAATCATTTTCTGGTTAAGAGCCACATATCTCCATCTCTCCTTCTCAACAAAATCAGCATCCAGAAACTTGGCAACAAAAGCCCAGAGCCTGTAAGCATCTTCAAAATTAGCCAGGTAACCAAATGAAGCATTTACAACGGCTATCCCCAGATTATGATCCTCTTTCTTTTTATTATCTGAAACTATTGTGTTCTCAAGGACTCTTTCCTCTAGAACTGTATCCTTCAAATGTTCATATTTTTCTAAAAATTCGATTTTTTGAAGGAATCCGCAGCTTAGTGAAATGTTACTTCTATCTGCCAGCTTCTGAACAAGCACAGGATTAACCTTCTCTCCTTTCCAGTCGAACACATTGAATGCCAATGCAGGTCCTCTGTCAAATTTTACTCGTGGCCCGTAAATCTTTACCAATGAATTACCGTTTTCAGAGTGAGGATGCTGCAACTTCGTCAGTGCAATTACTAGCCAATTTGTTATGCATCTAAGTCTGTTATGTATAACTCGAAGACCAAGAGAATCTGCATGATCTAAGCCATTGAATTCAACCTCCACTTGATTTTCTATCTCCTCACTGTTGTGTTTGGTAGTCTTTCTCAGTACTTCTGCAATTTCTGATGACAGCTCCTCTTCCTCCTCTTCTTCTTTCTCTTCTTTATCTTCATAAGCTTCTTGTTGTTCTTTATCTTCTTCTTCTTCTGCTTCTGTACTGACTGGAGGTCCAACAGGCTCAGATGTCTCACCTTCCTCATATATCTCCGATTGCTTCTGTTTTGAGTTGGAGGGAATCGGACCAGAAAAAGAACTTGTAGTATCCACCTCCTCCTCAGGTAAGTCAGACAGCTTTCCTGCCCTGACAATGCTTACCATCCCAATGCTTCTTGCCAAAATGGATGTCTGCAATACTTCTTTGCTGGATTTCTTGATGAACAGAGCTGCGAACCCAGCTGGGTTCTCCCCAAACACCTTGAAGAAGGAGCAAATGATGAAGTCTGGTTGAATCAATGTGATTCCCAGTGTGTCCATATCCTTTGGACCTAGTGTACAAGCATCAAGGATTACATGCCAGCCATTCTCCCTTGCCAGTTTCATCCACAAATAAGGATACCTTACTCCAGTCATCCTGGACATGTGTGGAAAGACTAGCAAACCTCTCTTCTTTTCTGTCTTTCTCTTGCTCAACATCTTCTTCATCTTTGCAGTCTGAATCCTCATGCCAGGCCAGGAAAAGCTTGCAGACATGACCTTTGCTCCTCTCTTCTCAGCACTCTCCACCATTGCACTCACGGCTTCGCTTTCATAATCATAAACTGTTAGCAGCCGCTTATTGGATTGGAATGGATAAGTTTCTCCCAGCAACCTGAAAGCAGCTGTTCTATTGGCAGTACAAACTATGCCATAATCTTCCCCTGATATTTTTAGAAAACTCATAATTCTCTTCCTGATGGCAAATTCAAAGCCGCTATCTTTCTCCCCATACTTTACCTCAGATTTGAGGCTTGCAGACTTATACGAAATACTGAAAAATGGAGGCCGCCAGGCTGACGGCGGCGGAGGGGAGGAAGACGACGTTGCAATCGACTGATTCATCTGCGCATGAGAGAAGAGGTTAACTCCACTATAATCCAGACAAACATGATCGGCGAGGTGGCCGTACTCGCTCTCTCTGATATCATCAGCTAGCTGTGTCTCATGATACAGTGGAAAGGCTTCTGCAAAGTGGAAGAAGGAATCCAGCAAGGAAGGGATGGATTCATGGTTGGTGAAATGAGAATTGGAGAAGAGGGTGGAAGTGGTGAACTTGGCAAAATCAGAACGGGCAGCTCTGGCGCTCGTGACGTTTATGGCGGCAACTCTGTGCTTTGAATTGGTGTGCTCATCATGCCCAAGGCAAGGACCATTCAAGCATCCCAAGCAAGGTGAGAGCTTTTCTTCTGCCTCGTTCTTTTCTTCTCCCTTGCTGTCTTTTGTCTCTTTTCTTTGTGTTTTTGATGGTTGAAAAAGGAATTTGTGGATGGAGAAGAACATGACTGGTTTTGCAGGTCTGGGAGTTTCATGGAAGTTGGAATTCGTCAGTATCAGGTCAGTGCTCTTCCTCTTCACCCCTCTTTATTTTAATTGCTTCTGTGAGACCTTAGAAAGTGCCTCTTTTGTTGTTTTGCTTGGCTGTGCAAACCTCGTCATCTTCTTCTACTCTACCTGCCCTCATAGTTCATTATATACCTAGGGTTTTATCAAAGTTGAATGCTTTGTGTGAAATCTGAGCCCTTGATTTGGTGCACTTAGCTTGGTCAACGGTTGATCTGTTCATAATGGTCTGCAAGGAAAAAAAGTTATGTCAAAGGATAATTTTGACTTTGGCTTCATGCTGTTATATGAGATGATTAGGTATTGTAACAAGAAATTAGCTGTCGTTGGGCAAATCTTTTACCTTTGTCGCCTTTGTGGGTCCAAAACCCTAATGAAAGACTTCTTCTTGGATCATAACATGGTAAAAAATTGTCAAAATTATTGATTTATTTTAAGATAAGTACAATATATGAATAATTAATTAAAATTTAAATTAGATTTATCTCAACGTAAATTTTAATTTGTGTATTGCTATGTTAATTGTAGACGGATAGATTGTAATAATTGGTTGAAGATGATTCTGTTCTAAGTCTAAGAACACATGGCAGATTGTGGGGGCATATTTTAATGCAATGATAATTACAGTTCAAATGTGGTTGCCACACACGTCTTAAGAGATGAACTGTTGGGGAAAAAAAATTGGGTTATGTGTAGGTCTTGAAAGGGATGCCCTTAGTAAGTTTTGATGTAAAAATGATTATTAAGGCTCAAGCGAGACTGCATCGTAGGTCTTTATTTAGATGTTTGTGATAGAAGTGAGTTTATAATGTTGGCCTTGATATGATGATGGTTACGGTGCATGCCAGATTTTGACATGGATTTTAAGGGAGGCATCTATGATGTAAGTGTGATTTCGGCTAAGTCTTGAGGGGGACAATTATGACGAAATAATAATGTGTAGATTTTGTGGGAGATGACTGTAAAATAAGCGAAGTTATGTCATGTCTTGATGTGATAATAATGATGCAAGATAGATTATAAAGCAGAAGTCGAGAGAGATAATTATATGTTATTAATTATTCACCTACATTGTTTAGCATATACATGAATTTTTCTCAATCAAACTCCTTAAAAGTAGGAGGTTGGCTAGCATAAATGAGATTCAGAAGGCTTCGTTTGGATGGCTTTCTTACAGTTTCTTAAAGTCTCTTTTAGTACAAAAATTAAAATTTTTGTATTAAAAAATTGTTTTAAAAAGTAATAAAAAAATTATCCCAAACGAAGCCTAAGTCTACTAGAAGTATTAAATATTAGATATATTTGATCAATTATGAAGTCAAATATAATTTTTCCTTTCATTTGAATTTCTTGAAAGTATTCCTACTTTTTGTCCCATTGACGGAGTCTTCCCAAAAAAAAGAAAAAAAAAAAAGCTATCTGATAAGTTCAGCAGAAACCAATCAACGCAAGCAACATATATTTTTAATATAATTTCTATTAAAAAATTAAAGAAAATAGCAGAAATTAATTTTTATAATGCTTATTTTATTAATTATATATAAATATCTTAATATTTCACCTTATCATCATATTTTTACAGTAAATAAAACGATTATTTATAATTTATTTTATTTAAATATCATAGTTTAAATTCCAAGCACGTTGTTATATGACTGCAATTGGACCATTTGAATTTTAAGCCGTTGAACGAGTCCAAAAGAACAAAAAATTCAACCCTAATTACCAAAATAGCCCTCAGCTGTAGGTGTGAATTGCTTGTCAGTATAAAAAAGTATTATGTGGAGAATAGGACGGCTTACTCAATCGTGATGTGGAGTTGGAGAGAATAATGAAAAAGATGGCTTTATAAAGTTTGAAACTTTGCTTTTGGAAGGCAATAATTTCATTTGATCCGTCACGATTTTGCAAACTCAGAGAGTTGGCGTGTTTCTTTTGTAAGTGGGAAAGTGGAAAAGTTGGCTTCTTTGGCCATTTGATTGTTATTAAGTTCCTTAGAGTTTCTGAAGTATTTTATAAAGTTTATAGTAAAATTTAAGTGCCGAGGGGGGGCAAATTATATAAATTTTTAGGTAATTTATCTCTTTCAATCCTTTTTTTTATTTTTATTATAGTAATCTTTAGTCAATTAGCCCCTCCCTCCCCCCCCCACCTAAAATTTAAAAATACGATGATCTTTAGGCGATTGCCCCCTCCCTCTCCCCTAAAAGTTTTAAAATACTATGGTCTTTAGGCAATTGCCTCCAGCATAATTAAACGCATTATGTAGAGGTGTTATTCGTAAAACCAAAATTTGCTTCGGGGGCGCTGCCCCTAGAAACCCCCGCAAGGGCCCTGCCTCTTAACCTCGCGACCTGACTGGGCAGATCAAAACCCGTTAGGGGGCTCTGCCCCCTTGGGGGACACATTGTGTAGAGGTATTACCTAATTTTTATTTAAGAATAATTATCATTATATAAGATGTTGATGATATTTTTAAAATGTATTATGTATTCAAGTACAAATAATTATTAGTCGCTAAAATGATATATATATATATATATGAAAAAAAATATCTACACTTTTGCATATATTATGTTTTTGTTATTGGCAAGGGGCAAAAGTTAATTTTTTTACTTTTAAAATTATCAAATAGCCATGAATTATTGATATATATTTATTATATTTGTTATACATAAGAATATTTATGACAATAAAATATGTGTTTTATGTCTTAATTTTGTACAAAACTTTAACATGCAAAGATAAATGTTGTAAGATATTTGAATTTCTTGCGTGAAAATTTCAAAACTACAGAGTTTATGTATCCTGATTAAAAGAATCAACTAAATAATAAAATATATAAGAGTCATCCTTTCCTCGCAATGGAAGAAGAGGTTATACCCAATTGAGAATAATTGTCTGATTCTCGTTGTATGGATTGCAGAAATTGGGTCTCCAAAAATAGATTATTTAAAACTTGACACTAAAGTTATATATTAATAATCAAGAGACGAGAATCAAAAGACATAAGTTTGACTATGATTATGCCAAATGATGATGGTGGTCGTTGGTGATGATGGCTAGTAAATGCAATATAATTACTTAACTTTATCTACTTTTGAATTTCTTTCCTGCTGAAAATTGAGTTGTATTTATGAAGTTTTTGCATGAGCATTTTTGAAAATTTGGGTTTCTTAATCTATGGGATTAAATTAGAAAACTTTAATTAATGTAAGTATCGAAGTAGTTCGTAAAGTACGGTCAGTTCAAATTTAAAAATTCAAATTTGCATATTTTAAGTAAAAAAAAAATAGGGTTAATTTATTAGATTTTCTCGACATGGCATGTCAAAAAAAAAACTTCATCTAATATCAGAGTTATCAAATGATAATACTTCTAATTATGATTTGTTCTTGTTTATAGATGAATTTTCATGATGTAATCAGCTCAAAGTAGCATCTGAAGATGAAAAACATAGTGTTCACCAACCAAGTTAATGCACACATTCGACAAAGGGGAAACCAGTAACATAAAATGCCTATCTATTGTGAAGGGGATAATTGATAAAGTTGGGCTACGTGAATACGTAACAACATCAAAGGAAGAAGGTCATCTTCTAGGTATATATAAAACATAGGTTCATGCCCTATGTTTGTAAAAGATTACGTGTGATCACAAGATGTTGTCCGGAGGTCAATCAGGATGCATCACGTCACCAATACAGTGTGTATCATTAATGTGTATCGGTGTATATCTAATATTGACATAACGCGTCTTGATTGGCCTCTGAACGGTCCAGCAACCACACGTAATAATCTCTCCTATGTTTGATAGGGGAAGAGAGGTTTGGAAGATGTAGAGCAATGGTCTTAAGGATTGTGAAACTTCCCACAATCAAAACCCTAGCAGACAATAAATATGCTTTTATAAATTAATAAAAAATTAGCCAAATGTTCGTAATATTTTAATTTTAAAATAATAATAAATTTTACTGCAAGGAGACAGGCTGCGTGATGCTTATCGAGATAAGAAAACAAATTGAAAAACAGAATTCTATTAAAAATTATTAAAATAAAACTATGCCATATAATAAATATCTTTTTTCAAATAAAATGAAATTATATTTCTAAAAATTAATTAAATGAACGCGTGAAGTGATAAGAGGCAATTGTTATGGCGGCAAATCAGTCAAAACATTTTAAAATTTAATATTTTATTAAAATTAATTTTGGGTGGTGACAAAATCACGTGGCGCAATTGATTTATATAAAGTTTTTTATTTTTTTCTTTAAAAAAAAAAAAAGTTGACCGTACTAATTTTTTTATTTAAAGCAAGAAGAATAATAAGACTCAATAATCTAATGAGGTAAGGAAAAGGATCTAAATGATGTAACGACAAAAGAATAATGCAACATTTTTTTTTTTCTCCTTATAATTTTCCCAAAAGTATAGAATAATGCAACCTATATATTAATAGTAGTAGCGACAAATTAGGGTTAATTTATTACTTTTTTAATGATAGGGATTTATGATAAATATTTCATTTGTTTTTATATTTAATATTCATATTATATTCTTCTTAAAATATTTTTTTTGGTTGATCGAGATAAGAGCCATCATTATATTGAAATAATTAGAAAAATATAGAAATGATAAAAAAGAATAAGGTTTCGTTTGGGAATGCTTTCTTACTACTTATTAAAATAGTTTTTTTAATACAAAATTTTTAAATGTTGCCCTAAAAAGTTTAAGAAATGGTAAGAAAACCGTCGCAATTAAAATCTAAAATAAGATTTATTTTATGGCTCTTTTCCTTAAAATTTATCTCATTATAAGATCTAATTTAATTAGAGTATCCAGTTGTAAGTCCGATGTAAACCTAATTTATTATTTAGAAAATTTTAATATTGGTTAATATATAAAAATTAGTTATATATGAGATGCTATTCAAAATCAAGCTCGTTCAAATCCTGATTTTTTTTAGAACTAATTATTATTTATTTGATGATATATTTCACTAATTTTATATGAAATTTATTGTGTATAAATCATATATTTATTTTATTTTAATATGATTCAAATAAAATGAAACATATTCAAGTATAAATAGAATTATAATCTCAAAGTCAAGCATTCGATTCTCATTTTCCTTATATCCTATCTTGAGTTTTCCTTATATCCTATCTTGAGTTTTAAAATAAAATCTCTTTCAAAAAATTTGTTTCAATTTGGAAGACTAAAAATCTTAAATCGCTACTTCAGTGTATTAAACATATTATTGATAAATCATTCCTGATAATCAAACATCAAGATATAATGAGGTTTCGTTTGAGACGACTTTCTTATTGCTTCTCAAAGCAGCTTGCTAATACAAAAATTTTAATTTTTATATTAAAAAACTGCTTTAAAAATCAGGAAAAAAACATTCCTAAAGAAAGCCCGAATCTTTTATTCAAACAAGATAGAAAAGCCTAGGTGGTCCAACTCTAAGATCTGGTGGTTGGATCTAATAATTGACATGTACCATTTGTTCAAAGCTGGCCCAATTCTTAGATGTACTGCATACGTTTTTGTTTTTATAATTAATAGTTTCCGCAGTTATCCAGTGGCCTATTAGCTCAGTTGGTTAGAGCGTCGTGCTAATAACGCGAAGGTCGCAGGTTCGAGACCTGCATGGGCCAGTATTCTTAAAAAGATTTAATATTATTTTTATTTAACAATAAGAAAATAAAAAACATATACGGTAGACATTAAAATAATACTAATAAAATTTAGGATTAATATTTTTGCCAATTTTAAATGAATAAGGTTTTGTTTAGATAACTTTCTTGTTAATTTCTACTACAAATTTAAAAATTTTGTAATAAAAATTTACTTTAGAAAATAATAAAAAAACTATCTCAAATGGAGCCTAAGACTTTTAAAAAATCACCTATCCGACGAACATTAAAATACTATGAATTTATAATAAATTTAACTCAGGGTTAATATTCTTGCCAATTATTATTTTTTAATATCTAAGACTTTTAATAATAAGATATAAATAAAATTAATCATTCTATATTGCCTTATAATTAGTTTCCTATAGGCTATAGTTAAATTATGTAGGCATCATTTGGGATGATTTTTTTACTATTTTGTATAGTTATTTTTAGTTAAAAATTTTCTTAAAAGTAGAAAAGAAAATAGTAGTATATAGCTGTCACAAACTAGGCCTTAAACTATTAAACTCAAAAATTTAGCGGTAAAAAATTGATTTATAATGCAATAAGAAAGCTATCTCAAATGAAATCTTTAGCGCGGCTTTTTTACAGTTTCTTAAAACTTATTTTATTAAAAAATTAAAATTTTTGTACAAAAAAAATAGCTTTAAGAAGCACCAAAAAAGTTGTCCCAACGAAATATAAGACTTTTATTAAAATGATAAAAGATAAGTAATTATTCTTTATTGCCATGTAATTATTTTTCTATTGTTTCTTATTTAATTAGAAATATATTTTTAATTTTACCATATGAATATTATTTTTAGTAAGAAAACAATTATGATCTAGAATTGTTCGTTTCAAGTATGGACCTGATTTTGACCTGTTTACATCTTCTACACGTATACATATGATAGTAACTTCATTACTCCTATTAATTGTTATTTTTAAAATTTAGCAGATAAAGTTTTTATAAACAATTCATTTAGTAAACGACTAATGATTTTTTCTCTTATTAAGACTTAGGCTTCGTTTGGGACGGCTTTTTTATTGCTTTCTAAAATGGAGTTTTAAAACAAAAATAAAAAAAAATTGTACTAAAACTCCGTTTTAGAAAACAATAAAAAAGCCATCCCAAACGAAGCATTAATCTGGGATGGCTTTCTTATAACTTTTTAAAGTAATTTTTTAGTACGAGATATAAAATTTTTATATTAAAAATTTATTTTAAAAAACAATAAGAAAGTTATTCCAAATAAAGCCCAAGTGTAATCATACAACCAAATTTTGTTATTCATCATAATTATGATTATATATATATAATTTATTACAATTTTTTAAAAAAGCAATGAGAAAGTGAAAAAAAATAATAATAAAAATAAAACATTGGCTACAATTTTAAAAGCAAAACATCAAGAAAAACTATCCCAAATAAATCTTAAGGCTTCATTAAAATAGCTTTTAATATAAAAATTAAAATTTTTAATAAACTTTTATTTGGGACGACTTTCTTTTTTGCTTTCTAAAATAAATTTTCCATAAAAAATTTCTAGTTTAAGAAACTTTTATACTAGAAAGCTATTTTAAGAAGCGATAAAAAAGCCATGTTATATAACAGAGCGTAATGCTTCATTTGGGACGGCTTTCTTACTGCTTTTTAAAGCTGCTTTCTAGTATAAATATTTTAATTTTTAAACTAGAAAGTTGTTTTAAGAAGTAATAAAAAGTTATCCCAAATGAAATTTAAGTCTTATAATGGTGAGAGAGAGCTCCAATGCCACCATAATTTCAACACTATTCATAACTAATTCTACATAATAAATTTGCATTGCCATTTTAAGTATATCCATATGCATTGACATTGCTAGTGTGATTCATGAATGAAATAAATAATTTGAGAAATTGTCTTAAATTTAACTGCGTTTAGATAAAAAAATGCTTTAAAAGTTATAACGTCATTTATTTAAAAGAATAATTATTATATTTATGAAAATTTTAGAAGAGTTATTAAATTTTAAAATATGAATGTATGAGGTGAAAATCACACAAATGGGTGAATTTCAAATATATCAAATTTATACTAGAATGTGTCAAAACACAAATTTTACATTATATTTATTTTACTTTAAATCAAACACTAATACCTCTCCACTAATACCTCTCAAAATTCTTGCTTTTGTAATACTTTACATCCATTTTACTTCAAACCAAATAGCCCCTAAAGATAACCACTACTCCAACCCCTCCCTTTCAAATCCAAATCAATTAAAAGATATAATAAAATACAACATACAGCCTTTATCCCACTACGTTGGATCAGCTACACGAATCCTTTTTCTCAATTGCGCCCTCGTAAGATTCAAATTCTCATTTAAATATAATAAAAAAAGTTATTTCAAATATTTTCTAACCAAACCTTTTTTAGGTCTATCTCTACCTTTCTTAACATAGACTAAGGCTTCATTTAGGACGGCTTTTATACTGCTTCTTACGAGAAAGCTGCTTTAAGAAGCAATAATTAAGTGCTGCTTCTTAAAGCGGCTTTTTAGTTTAAACATTAAAATTTTTGTATTAAAAAACTATTTTAAGAAGCAGTAATAAAGTCGTCCCAAATGAAGCTTAAATCTAATACATCTATTCTCCTAACTAGGTCATCGAAAGGTCGACGTTTTATATGACCAAACCATCTAAGGTGAATCTCATATATATATATATATATATATATATATATATATATATATATATATATATATATATATATATATATATATATATATATATATATATATATATAAACTCATCAAAATTTCATCAAGATGAGTTTTAGGATAACATATAGAAAATCAATCAAACTTTAAATAGTATTTACATCAAAATAAATTCAAGAATTTTAAATTCATCATAACTAAACTTTGATTAAATATCCTAACTTAATAATTTTCTAAAATAAGAATGCAAAGCATTATAATGTATGAAATTTTCCAAAAAAAATCAGATTTAGAAGATACCATATTAAGTTTGACATTACAATACAGGAAATTCCTCTCATTAACCTGATACATCAAAACAAGACTTAATAATGTGAGCTTACAACAACAAATAAATAAGCCAGATTTATTAGACGCATTGGTAAAAACAAAAGCCATAGCCAAGTAAACAAAAAAATTGACAAGGTTAATCCTAAAATTTTGACTAAAGATCCTCATTAATTTGCAAATCTGAAAGGCTGTGGAAATTTAATTAATTAAAAAAAAGGGCAAGTATATGTGAGATCACACCTTGTGTTTTCCTCTCTTCAGTTTATCGAGTTCTTCCTCTGCTTCTTTCAGTTGCAATCTCAATGTTGAAACCCTCTGCTGCAATTCCTCTAAAGTGCCTTTGGTTAAGGCAGGCTTGTATGGTGTGATGAAATGCTTGGAAAATCTTTTCAGAGATTCAACGCCAGTGACCTACAGAAAATCTAGTTTTACACATGTATTTTCTACAATCAAAACCCTTTAATATACTCTAAATATCATCAAAATTCTATATATTTCATTTCATTTCAATTCATTCAAGAAAAGTCTCTACACGTTGAAATCACAATTTTTGTCTCATTCAATCAAAGTAACTTTTTGAGAAAATTTGTAAGCATTTTTATTGGTGATCAAACCATCTTAAGAGTTTTTGAAATCATGTATTATTAGTTTTGATGATGATAAAATAATTGCTGGTTGCAATTTCATTCGAACAATGATTAAAGAGTATATGGAATCATTGTATATAATTTCAATTAATTTGAACATATCAAAATGTTGAAATCATAAGTTTCTTCTAATACAAACAGTGTTATCCAACAACAACAACAACATCAAGCATTTATTTCACTACGGGTCAGCAACACGAATCTTTTTTCTTAATTGTGTCCTATTAAGAATCAAATTCTCATTTAAATTAAAAAAAAAATCATTTCTAATACTTTATAATCAAGTCTTTTTAGGTCTACCTCTATCTTTTTTAACATAGGCTAAATCTAATACATCTACACTCCAAATTAGATCATCGGAAGGCCGATGTTTTATGTGACCAAACCATCTAAGTCGACTCGCTCTAATCTTATCTACCACTGGAGCTACTCCAACCTTTTCACATATATACTAGTTTTGAATTTTGTCTCTAAGAGTAAAGTCACTCATCCACCTGAGCATCCTCATCTTTGCAATACTTAATTTAATTTTATCTTTCTTTTAAGGGGCAATATGCTACACTATAAAGCATTGGAGGTCACACTACCGTCTTATAGAATTTCCCTTAAATTTGAGGAGTATTTTTCTATCACACAATAGGCCATATGCATTCCTCCAATTCAACCATCTAATTTGAATTATACTAATTATCCTCTTCTATTTCACCATCACTTTGAACAATAAACTTAAGATATCTAAAACACACACTCTTTTTGATGACTTAATCGCCCAAAGTCGCAATCCCCCCACTAGATCTATTATTATTAAAATTAAACTCTATGTATTTTGGTTTAGATCTACTCAAACAAACACTATTATCCAAATGAGAAAATTTTATTGATTAATAATCAAACAATACTAGAAGTAATTAAATCATGCATGCCACTAATTTTAATGATTTTAAAGATAATTGGAGTTTATTATTTTCGTTAAAAGTTCACATAGGATAAATTTTGATTGTTACCTCTTCCGGAAGAAGTGGCAACTTGGTGATATTGAAGTCATCATATAACATATAGAACTGATCTATATATTTCTGCTGCATCTTTATTCGAGCTTTCAGCAACTTGGATTCCACAGCTACAAAAACAAATATATTATTTTGCATCCACTTAGAAATGACCAATAAGAACAGAAAATGAAATGCAATAATAGAACTACCTAGCTGTGAGAACTTGTAACTGATAGATTATGCTAGGTCCAAAAAAATAAAAATAAAACATAAAAGATATTAAGTAAGAAAGATATTTGGAGGGTCAAGGCAGGGGCGAAACCAGCTTCAATTTTGAGGGGGGCAAATACTGCAAAAAAATAATTAAATATAAAAAAAATAATATTATATATCTATATATTACGAAAAAAATTTTAAAAAAAAATTAAACAAGAAAAATAAAGAAAAAAATATGTAATTAAACTATCATGAAAAGCATGAAAGAGAATATTAGAGCTAAATGTGAATAAATATATAGATATTTTAGAGCAAGTTAGGACAAAAGAGTTTTTTAGGGGGAGCAAAAGTAATTTTTTACTCTCCTATATAAAAAAAAAAATTTTTACTCCTATAAAAAAAAAAATTTATTTGAGGGGGGGCACTATATGGTTCTGCCCATGGGTCAAGGCATTTCCATGGCTTGGGGGGTAAAAATTAACAAAACTTTCCGAAAGGACCAAAGTGAAAAACAAATTAAATCACAAGGACCATAATTATGGAGTATGCTATAGAATTGGGAAAGCTGCGTAATTCCCTTAACTCTTAATTTGTAAAAAACCAAGATTGTACCTTCATCATCGAATATTACTTGATTGATAATGATATTATGAGCATCTATCTCAAACTTCGCAAGCTCCTGTACAAGCCTTTCAGTTTCATAGAGAGAAAGGAACTCCGGAATGCAGACGCAGACAAAGGTTGTCATGTCCTAGAAAGGAAAAAGAGCATCACTTCAGATGATTTGGAGATGACTACTGCTAAATTTTGGAAGCATCAAGGTCGCTAATGAGCTCACAGTTTCAATGCAGGCCAACAGCCCAATAAGAAACTGATCCACTGAGTTTAATAGCTCTGATCAATCTCATCAAAACCATGCAAAATTATTTTGTTTTCCAGAAATGAAAAAAATTGTTGGAAACATGTTTGACAACGTTGCAATAAGCATGCCTATATATCTAATCCATAGGAAAGATAATACTAAAAAATTTCATAATAGAATGAGCCCAGAAGCACGTTCTATTAAATAATGCCTACACACTTGTGATGCACTCATGCACATGAGCATTGGAAAGATTAGAATCAGATGCTCCATGGAAAAAAAAAAAGATATTTCAAGTGACAAAAAGCAAACTATGCAACCTTGCAGAAAATTCTTCAAGTAATAAAAAGTAAGAATTGAAAGCATCATCATTACTAGCAGGATTTCATTTTATGAAATAAAAGCTTAACATCCACCACTTGCCACTTGCCCTAACAAGATTGAATAACAACCTAGATATTTACTATTAATAGCTTGCAGGGACACTCAATTCAGTTGGAAAGATCTGACATTTATAACAACAAGATATATAAAGGTAGGAAATTGACATTTACAGTGCATCCCACTCAGTTCTGTAAGAAAGAAGATTACTTACGTCAGTTAATTTATTATAATGCCTTTTGCATTTCTCTTTCGTACGCTTACATTGCCTCCCTTACGTTTGTAATCTTTAACTAAAAGGACATAACCAATGCACGAAGATCCTTACCCTTGCATTGTAAAGAAAATTTTAGTGACTCAAAGCCATGACTTCAAGGTAAACTTTTGTAGTTGTAAATTAGGTAGTCCAAACCTTAAAAACCTACCGTCATTTTCGATGACTAAGGGGCTGCTTAAATGGGCTATGTTTTGAGTGTAAAGTAAAGCAAACACGGGTTTTAAAAATTCGTCCATTTGGGCAGCTGCATTTTAAATGTAAGGTATTTTGAGAGTGAATTTGGAATTATACCTCTAGTTCATTTATGGGTGGGTTATTTGGATTATTTCTTTTTTAGTATAATATATTCCTAATTCATCTATTTTGAGAATTTTGGTGTTTGGTACGATGAATTTCAAATGCAACATAATTTATTAGTGAATTTAATTAACTCTCTAATTCATTGTTGATGTATTGCAAATCAAAAGACATCAAAACACACTATGCATTGTTCACCACTTGCTGTGGCAAGCAGCAACTGGTTGCCACCTCCATTGCCGTCGACCTCCCCGCAAGAGCCTGCCACTGTAGCCACCAGTGTCGACAGCCACCAGTTGCCACTAAACATCGATCACCCCCCCCCCCCCCCCCTCCCTTTCACACAAATTCATTTTACTACAAACCAAACATAAAAGAGTAATCTCCTACATTTATTTTACAATCAAACAAATAACTTTAAATTAAATAATTGAATTTACTTTACATAACATTCCTTCTATTTTAGTAAACCAAACGACACCTTAATATATTTGGAATTTGACAATTTTGGCCAAATCCTAGATTGCTCGAATCCAAATACACAACTAGAGTAAAGTGATGTTATCCCCAACCATCGCCACCCGCTGCCATCCACCTCCGTCGCTTGCCCACCACCAACTTTCGTAGATGCTATCAACCACAATCCGCCACCATTATCAACCTTCGTCTCCGCCACCATTATCAACCTTCGTCTCCGCCACCACCACCCACCAACAACTTTTCTAACCACCATTACTCGCCGCAACTAACCACAATCGTTGGCCCCTAGCCAGCACTGCCTGCCATACACCACCACCACTGCCACCACTATCACATAGCTTCCGCCAAACGCTTTTGTGACCATTGCCCTCTATTGTCCATTGCCCCCGGCCGCCGGTAATCACTACCACAGCCGATGATCCCAACCCACCGAAAGAGGCTGGTGCTATCGCCAACTTTTACCCTTTATTAATTTTACTTCAAATCAAACACAAAAAATTAAACTCCTACATTTGTAATGTATGCAATCAAAAGTATTGTCAATACACTGCATCTATTTTTCATTGTATATCTTTTACTTTGCATAGATTTTTAGTTAGACCAAACCTAAGCTTTTATTTCACAGATGCATAAGATTTTAATTTTTTTTAAACACAAGTTTTATCCACCTTAAAGCAGAAGTTAACATAATAGTTAGGATTTTCTTATGAATACAAGAAGCATATGCATTACAATCTCAAAGATGACTTTGAATTTAGAGCAGAAGGATTTCTTCAACCTCCAAGAAGAAAAAAATTAACTCAAAAAACATAACCTCGAGTTAATAACCAGATCCGCTAATAAAATTATTTTGAATTGATGATTCAGCATCAATTCTAAGCTCTTATATATTTTATCAAGTATAAAATTGAAACAGATAGCTCCACCAACTTTACTAAAATGCTTCTCATGAGAAATAATTCTTCTAAATTTCGATCACCAAGCCAAAAGAATAATTCATGAATATGAAAATATTAGAATTCGTGACTTTCTCAAGTACATAAGCAAATTTCAAAATATACAACTTAGCTAGCATAATCATGAATTATCAAGACATCTGAAGAAGTATCAAGAAACGTGTGCACTTACTGGGTCTTTAAATTGTTTGTTAACTTGCTGAATAATATCCCTCATGCCCTCAAGCCTTCCTAGCATAGCGTCCTCACTAAATTCATCTCCAAGACCAAAAAGACGAGAAGCCTGTCACAAATAACAAAACTAAATTCAAGCAATTGGCATGTATCATACTAATAAAATAGATATTTACCTAGTTGTTCACTCAGGAACAATATAAATGGCATTTTAACCACAAAGAATAAACGAGCAATGCATGAACAATACTCGGCCAGAAGATTGAACAAAGAACTAGAACATATTTAAAGTAGAACAAAGCCAACGTTTATTTCACGACAACAGTGTTTCCTGATGTGAGAACTCCCTCAATGCTAGCAATATTAATGAATATATTCAGTGCAAATTCTAATGAGTGGTCCCTGATGGTTATTGCATGCCTTAATACTCCCCCAGGAGTATTTATAGAATAACACTATTGCAGTCACTGATGGTTTATTTATTTATTTTTTAAATCTAATAAGCACTAAAAACCTATAAACTAATAAGACTCGCAAGGACTCATTACACTAATTATACCATCCACACCCTTTACAATGACTTTGCCCTCAAGGTCGAGCAAGTTATCAGAGGATTCAAACGACAATAAGAAGGAAACAAGATTTGCAAGATTTGGGCTGAGGAGATGAACTTCGACGGCTATGAGCTCGATCTTGGCTTGGGACAGGTGCATCTAGAAAAGATATGGGTGGAGGGATCAATGCACGATGGTGGGAGATCCTACGATGGGAGCCGGTGTTGGAGAGGCCGTAGGTGGTTGATTGGGCAAGATCTAGCAAGAGATGGAGAGCTAAGGAGAAGGGCTAAGGAACATTAGAACAAGCAAGACCTGGTAGATGGGAGAAGTGGCAATGATATTTCATAGATGGGGATGAGGCAGATCTAATGGCAGAAGCATGGATCTGGAAGACATAGGTGGATATAGATGGTGATCAAATCTGGCAGTAATGTGAATAGTGGGAATGAATTTGAATGGCAGAAGCAGGGTGAGGCTCAACAAAATAAAGAAATCAACCATCTTGTCAAAAAGGGAGGCAAAGATGAGGCACCTACTGGCATCGAGGTGCAATGAGAGTGTCATTTATTACGAATTAATTGATGAAAATAGTGAGACGAAACTAGATAACTAGGCAACTTCAAACTTACCCAAAACTCCAAAAACCTATCAGGCAAGAACAAAAGCGCAATTCAAGGATGCCCACAAATGCAGGTATCATTGCGGATGAATCATATCTCGTTCTTTATTCATTTTGGATGCCATTGTACTTCCAAATGAGTACTTATAGAATTACAATACCCTAATGACAAATTAAACACCTAATAAGCACTAATAACCAATAAACTACTAAGGCTCACAATAAACTACAAAACTATTCTCTAAACTAATTACCTTGACATGATAATTTCAAGGCAAAGCACTCTAGAGGCGGGCAAGATGGCCTTTGATTACGTATCATCTTGGAGGTTGGGGCATTCATCCAATAATTAGCTTTCAAGCCATGTAATGAACTGCTTCCATCAAACCATGCTGAACTAGAATAGTCCTACACACTCGACATAAAAGTGTTCATAATGAATGCTTTCCATTGTCGTAGATCTTGAAATACTTATCTTTTCTGAAAAGAGTATAAACAATCTCAAATACCAATTAAAAGAAACATGAATTAGCATGCCAATACATAATAAATATGATCACCATGTTAACAATGAATCTTGGTCCTAGGATAAGCATTTGAATGACCCAATGAGAAAATTATATAAACTTTGAGAAACAATCAGGGGTTGACAACACAGAGTACCGCAATTATCAAAAAATAAAAAATTTATTGAGGGTCAATAATGGATAAATCTTTTATTTTAGTTATAAATATCTTGGGCACAATCATGATTTATTCAAAATTTGAGAGTTTGGAGGAGAGATGATGCTGATTAGTTTTTGTGTGTGAGAGGAGGGGAGTATTCATACTTCCAAGGTATAGGGTCCGAAGTGCCAATAAAACTTTGTTGTTGACAAACTAGCTAGTCATAAGATATCAAATTGATTACATACAAAATATGAGAATGTGGACCTAAAGGAAGCATTTATGCTTCCTAGATTTGAAGGTATGACATGAGATTTTGTAAAGTTAAGGACATCCCTATTCATGAGACTACCTTGTAAATCAAACATGCTACTTGCTATTACAGCTTACTCATATGATACGTCACTTCATTTTCCTTGCATGAAATAACCAATCCTATTTCATTGACCTCTAGTAGGTAGCTAACTCACCCAAGCAAAACTACCTCAAGTCCCCACATCGCTCCACCCCCACCACCGACACCCACAACTCCACCCCCACACCTAGTCCTGACAATAGAAATAGGCAAATAATATCAAATAGACAACATGAAAGAGAGCAAGCATTCAGTTCCTTCCACAAGGAAACCTGACAAAAAACAGGAAGGTGATAACTTCTTGCATCACTTGACAAATTAAGATGCTTCAAGTAATACAGGAGGTATCGTTTGTATCACTTTTTTAACTAAAAATAGCATTGTAGAAAGAGTAGCTTTAAGATATAATAATCAAGACTTTTTGATGTTATTCACGATAGATATATAGATAGATAAATAGAAGGATATACATTTAACTCGACCAATGATTTAGTTTTACCTGGGTTATAAGACCACCAAATCTATTTTTTAGGGACATAAATTTTGCAAGTCCCTTCTCCAGAGTAGTTGGAAATTGTAATAACCGCAGTGTGTGACCAGTTGGAGCTGTATCAAATACTATTACTGAATAATCCATAGTCTGAACTAATCTGCAGCATAGTCATTGGAACATAAGCAAGAGATCATGTACTTAACAAGCTTCAACAATAATTGCAATTCCTACAGAAAACTTCAAATTTACAACATGAAATACATTTAGGAAAGCAAAAAATAAGGGTTGATAACCAGAAAAAAGAAAGTTCTTTCCTAGAAAAATGGTTCTAGAATGGATTTAAAATTTTAAATTATAATTCCAATACAATCAATTAACTTATGATATGACTCAAATGAAAGACCTTGTATATGTGCATCAAATATTCTAGCAACATTTATCAGTGATCCATGGGAAGGAACATAACATTAAACCACAATTAAGGAAGCCACCACCCTTCTTGATGGTCGAATCTATTTTGACATGGTAATTGCTACACGAAAAGAATTCCAATGCTACAATCTTACCGGTAAATCTAAAAATAAAAAAAATAAAAATAAAAAAATAAATAAAATGTTTTTCTTTAAAAAAATATCAAATTTCCAATCAAAGTATTCCTATGGAGTTTTAATTTCAAAGAAGTCTTGTTTAGATTTCAAAGCATATGCAACTTGCATCAAAGCCAACTCAATGGAAGTTCCATTTAGACTGGAAGTTCTCAACATTAATTTTAGCTTCCACTTTAATACATCATTTAAATATTAGACTAAAAATTTGAAGGATGACAACATCATTGGCTGGCTCTATCTTTACTCTAATCTAAAGAAAAAAGCTACAGTTACAATTTGTAACACATATCAGTTGCAGACCTTGTAAAAGGTCAAGAGAATGTGTGGTAAATGGCAGTTGTATATGGATTACGCCAATGACAAACAAAGATAACTGAAGGAATTAAAAAGGTGGATAATCATCTACAAAAGAAAAAGACCCTAGTAATCATCTCCTTAACAAAGTAAGGCATGGATATGAAGAACCAAGTGATGCAATATACAAGATTACAAGGAGATAAAAACTTACTTCAACATTTCTGCAAAGCTCATAGCCTCATCTACTCCAGGGATGGCATTTGATAGCTCTGAGACAAAGCTATCAAGCCCTTCATCATTTGTTAGATCATCACTTTCTACTTTAGGATCCACCTCCTACCAAAATTGAAGAAATTGTGAAATTGTATAGAAAGTGAGGCATACATAAGAAGACGGACAATGGGAGTAATTTCCAGAAACAAAAAAAGAAGAGAGTAAGTGAAAAACAGAAAGGATTTGGATATTAAAACTTGGGCATATTTAAATATACAAGATGCATATGAGTCTTCTACTCTTCGAGTTTTAAATAAAAAAAAATGAAGCAGTGTTATTGCATTTCTTTACCTCTTTGATGGAAAAGAATGCATGAACATACTGAGAAACAAAGTTGCCACAAGCTCAATTTTTTGGATGGCAGCTTCTCACAAAACAGCTTATAGGAGTATTCCTGAGATTGTTCATTAAATTAAGCACACACTTAACGCATTGAACCATTAAGAGCCTATGCGGTTGCAAGATTTAGCTAGGATTTAGAGTTAATCTTGCAAAATAATTTTTAGGATCACAGAAATCTTAATTTTCCTTACATTTTAGGCTAAATTCCGAATTAGTAAATATGAGATTTAAAAGATTTACATCATTTTTTCCTCACCATGTCTCTTCTTCTCATTCATTTAAATCCTAAATACTAACCGAAACCGAGCATCCCCTTACTTTCGCAGCTGACTTGAGCTTTAAATATTGCTCACTTACCGCAAGTAGTAGACAAATGCAAAAAATTATGTTAGAATTATATCTCCTAGTTCTCTTTTTTACTTTTTCATCATATTTGAGAGCATGAAACTGAATTCTCCATCAAATTAGGAACATTCCTTTCTCACAGACATAGAGAAAACTAAATCATCACACATTCACGGTAGAAGCTTTTGCCCAACCCGCCAACCACACCCCCCCCCCCCCCCCAAAAAAAAAGAAGGGACAAATATTGCGCATTAAATTTCCTCCTATTGAAATATTTCCCCGCATGAAAGTAAATCTAGAAATTAATAGAAAAAATAACGGCACATCTAAAACGAAAACAAAAAAAACGAGGTAAACGAAGAGTGAGCTATGGGTATCGATGATTAACCATGGCGAAGAGGTTGTTGAATCCATTGACAAGTGTGGGGATCTTGGTGAATCTCTGCTGGAAAGCGTCGCTTAGGTTGTGGGCGGGATCGGTTGATATCACGAGCACCGATTGCCTCACTGAAGCCAACAGAATCGATAGAATCGAGCTGCAAGTCGTCTTTCCCACGCCTCCCTTTCCACCCACGAACACCCACTTCAGACTTTCCTGCTCCAATATATTCTGCAAAGTTCCCTCGGGAATCGCCATACCTCGTTCTTCTCCTCTTCTCTCCTCGATTCCTCTATGTGCGAACTGCTGAAGAGAGAGAAGAAGCCGCGGTCGGCGAATTCTTTCCCCTCGGAGTACGGGATGTGGTATTTATTCACCGGAAACTATAATGCATTTTTTTATTTACATGTATACCACAACATTATTATTTATTTACATATTTAAAATTTAAAATTTTATATTTATTTATATATTATTTAATATTTAAATCATATAAAATATTTTTACATAAATTAATATAAATGATATTTTGTAATTATATTTTTTATTTTAAGAACTTATTAATTGTCAAAACCTTCAAAAAAAATTTTAGTTATTCTTTTTAATATGAAATTTTTTTAATTAATTATATCTATATTCCCTATTAAGTTCATAGTTATGATTGTTTTATACTCCTAAATAATATATTATGATATTAGAATTTTAAATTAAAGATGTTTTTTTTTAATAATGCACTTAGAGTACCATAATATAAATATTTGTTATATTGATAATTCATATAAATGACATTTATCATGAATGGTCTATCTTTAGACCGTTACTGTCTTCTTGAGGTCGAGATCAAGACCTTACCCAAGAAATAAAAGTCCAACAAGGGACTGTTTGAAGCTTATTATTGATTGGAAGTATCCTTGCCTTTACTAGGATTTTTCTGAACGATCATCCTGATATTGAAAGAATTGGAGGGATATTCTTTACCACAGTTAGAGTCAAAGTTACCCCCCAGTCCGAATCTAATTCCCAAGAAATTGATGTAGCAATAGCTTAAGTCAGGAAGTTGAAATGAACGACCTGTTGAGGTTGGTGCAAAAGTTGTCCCCCAGTCGGGAACCACGTTTCCACAGATGGCGCCAAACTGTTGTGTTCTGGAATATTCGTGGCGGTAGAGAAATATGAAGTTTAACATCTCAGCATTGTACGAAGATCCAGCACAATCAGATAAGTGAGATGGTGTATCATTCATAAGAGACACCAGAGTTTTACGTGAAAACCCCTGAAAAGGGGGAAAAACCACTGGGCTTGGCCTAGTTTGAATAAATCCACTAGTATTTGTTGTCAATTACAAATGAGGCCCTTCCTTGGGAGAAGGCATTGGATTGATGATACATATGTACATCATATAGAGCGCATTACATGGTGGGAGTTACAAGATAGACATGTATGTTTGGTCGACACGACCATAGTCGGTAGGATGGAGACCAGAAATGTAAAACCCCTTAAAAAGCTGATTTTTTTTAGTGTTGTCAGTCAGTACGAAATGGATTTAGTACGGGACGAACTGAAGAAAATTATGAAGAAATCTGTCATTTTCGTCTGTACGAACCTGGAGCAGTCAGGACGATCCGTCAGGACGAAATTTGTCCAGAGAGAAAATCGTCCTGACGATACTTAATTCGTCCGGGACGAAATTCGTCCAGAGAGCAAATCGTCCCGGGACGAATTTTGGATCGTCCGGGACGATCAGTGTTATAAATATCGGATTTGAGATATTTTTATTCATTCCGAAGAGAGAGAAGGAGAAGGCAGGAGAGAGAAAGAGAAGCTTGATTTTGGAGCCCGTGGAGCGCTTTTCGTCCGACGACGCAGTTAGAAGATTTGTTTATCTCGCGGTAAGGACTCCGAATCCTATTTCTGTTTTCGAAGATTTTGAGTTTTGATATTTCTGTGCTCAGATTTGTGTTTTCGTTACCGATAAACGCGCCGCATTTTGTATTGACACAACTTTCACCGCACAACTTTTGATATGTTATTGATATGAATATTGTACACGATTTGAGTATTTTCTACGATGATTTTACCCGTCAGAATTGGTTCTACGCGATTTTAATTGAATAGAAAAATATCAGGATGTTATTTGATATGGATTCAGTAGAACAATAGCCTTATATTGATGTTGTGAACGTTCTGTGTGAATTTGGAAATTTGTGCTTTTTGCAGGTTTTTTTGTGTAAATCGGTAGACTGTCGTTACTCTGCCGAATTTTCGTAGGATTTCTGATTTTTCTGAGACTGATAGATTGAATAGATATGAATGTGAATATTGATATGATTGCTTTAATATTGACTATTGAATTGATTATTGATTGATTATTGATACTGGAAAACAAGTGGAACCTGGTTGAACGTTGGTTGGAGATTGAATTGACCTGTACAGGATGGTGGGCCGACGGGCTTTCCTTTAAACATTGATTATGGATATATGGATGGGAGTCATAAGGAGTTCTTATAGATATGCCGACGGGCGGCCGACGGGCAATAGAGTGACGACTCTTTTTATTGAAACCAACGTATGGATATCTACAACAGCAATATGGATTCTACAACAGCAACATAGCCAGTTGATTGTACTTGTCCAGTATTATTGTATTGAAATGCATGTTTACTGTATTGACATACGGATTTACTGTTTTATCGATTTCTACTTTATTGATTTGATCGGATTTACTGTATCATACGATTTCATTGATTTCATTGATTGATTACTAAGCATTGATATTGATATGGATGGATTACTGAGCATTGATATTGATATGGATGGATTATTGAGCATTGATATTGATATGGATGGATTACTAAGCATTGATATTGATATGGATGGATATGGATATTGCATTGACTCATGGGCATGGATACTATAGATTCATTGATATTGCTTATAGACTCATTGATACTATTGATCCTGCATTGCATTGATTTGCTGCATTTGATTTATTGATAGGATATATTGAGATTTATCGTATTGCTTTTCCGATTGATTTTATTGACTAGATAGCATTGATTTGATTTGATTGATTGATTTGACACGATTGATTTGACGGATTGATTGATTTTCTTCGAGATTTACATGTATTGATTGAGCTAGACTTATCGATTTACCTGCTGCTGCATTAATTGGTTTCATTGACTATGGATTTTCGTATTGCATAGATTCATCGACCATTGACTGATATGGATTTGATTGACTGACATGCATATTGATAGCATCACCGTGCTTTGATTTCAGTTATAGGTTTTTTGGTGACCTGCTGGGCTTTGTAAAGCTCATTATATGTGGTTAACAATTTCATGTCACAACTATGGAGCAAGAGATGAGTTTGATCGAGACTGTCAGACGAATCCTTTCACTATTGACACCTGGGGCGTCACAATTAGTATCAGAGCAAGTGTAGTGAAATGATTTGATTGATAGTTTGGTAGCATGGATAATTTCAAGTGCTTCATCTTGCATACATAGTTGAATGACATGCGATTGAATGAATTGTGTGATTGGTATGATCTTCGATGAGTTTTGATTCTGATTCAATTTGATTTGAGTTTTGATTAGACGGATTTGCTTTGTAGCGATTTTGCATTCGATCCCTTAAGTGAAATGTCGAGGACGACATTTTTCTTAAGGTGGGTAGATTGTAAAACCCCTTAAAAAGCTAATTTTTTTAGTGCTGTCAGCCAGTACGAAATGGATTTAGTACGGGACGAACTGAAGAAAATTGTGAAGAAATCTGTCATTTTCGTTTGTACGAACCTGGAGCAGTCAGGACGATCCGTCAGGACGAATTTTGTCCAGAGAGAAAATCGTCCTGACGATACTTAATTCGTCCGGGACGAAATTCGTCCAGAGAGCAAATCGTCCCGGGACGAATTTTGGATCGTCCGGGACGATCAGTGTTATAAATATCGGATTTGAGATATTTTTATTCATTCCGAAGAGAGAGAAGGAGAAGGCAGGAGAGAGAAAGAGAAGCTTGGTTTTGGAGCCCGTGGAGCGCTTTTCGTCCGACGACGCAGTTAGAAGATTTATTTATCTCGCGGTAAGGACTCCGAATCCTATTTCTGTTTTCGAAGATTTTGAGTTTTGATATTTCTGTGCTCAGATTTGTGTTTTCGTTACCGATAAACGCGCCGCATTTTGTATTGACACAACTTTCACCGCACAACTTTTGATATGTTATTGATATGAATATTATACACGATTTGAGTATTTTCTACGATGATTTTACCGGTCGGAATTGGTTCTACGCGATTTTAATTGAATAGAAAAATATCAGGATGTTATTTGATATGGATTCAGTAGAACAATAGCCTTATATTGATGTTGTGAACGTTCTGTGTGAATTTGGAAATTTGTACTTTTTGCAGTTTTTTTGTGTAAATCGGTAGACTGTCGTTACTCTGCCGAATTTTCGTAGGATTTCTGATTTTTCTAAGACTGATAGATTGAATAGATATGAATGTGAATATTGATATGATTGCTTTAATATTGACTATTGAATTGATTATTGATTGATTATTGATACTGGAAAACAAGTGGAACATGGTTGAACGTTGGTTGGAGATTGAATTGACCTGTACAGGATGGTGGGCCGACGGGCTTTCCTTTAAACATTGATTATGGATATATGGATGGGAGTCATAAGGAGTTCTTATAGATATGCCGACGGGCGGCCGACGGGCAATAGAGTGACGACTCTTTTTATTGAAACCAACGTATGGATATCTACAACAGCAATATGGATTCTACAACAGCAACATAGCCAGTTGATTGTACTTGTCCAGTATTATTGTATTGAAATGCATGTTTACTGTATTGACATACGGATTTACTGTTTTATCGATTTCTGCTGTATTGATTTGATCGGATTTACTGTATCGTACGATTTCATTGATTTCATTGATTGATTACTAAGCATTGATATTGATATGGATGGATTACTGAGCATTGATATTGATATGGATGGATTACTAAGCATTGATATTGATATGGATGGATTACTGAGCATTGATATTGATATGGATGGATATGGATATTGCATTGACTCATGGGCATGGATACTATAGATTCATTGATATTGCTTATAGACTCATTGATACTATTGATCATGCATTACATTGATTTGCTGCATTTGATTTATTGATAGGATATATTGAGATTTATCATATTGTTTTTCCGATTGATTTTATTGACTAGATAGCATTGATTTGATTTGATTGATTGATTTGACACGATTGATTTGACGGATTGATTGATTTTCTTCGAGATTGACGTGTATTGATTGAGCTAGACTTATCGATTTACCTGCTGCTGCATTGATTGGTTTCATTGACTATGGATTTTCGTATTGCATAGATTCATCGACCATTGACTGATATGGATTTGATTGACTGACATGCATATTGATAGCATCACCGTGCTTTGATTTCAGTTATAAGTTTTTTGGTGACCTGCTGGGCTTTGTAAAGCTCATTATATGTGGTTAACAATTTCAGGTCATAACTATGGAGCAAGAGATGAGTTTGATCGAGACTGTCAGACGAATCCTTTAACTATTGACACCTGGGGCGTCACAAGAAAGACCGTCGTCTGATGATGGAGGTCGGAAGGACCGTAGTCGGCAGGAGACCAGGGTCAAAAAGACCGTTGTCTAGTGATGGAGGTCTGCAGTATTCATGGAGAACTCTAGGCATCAAGTGGTGGCCTGGTGGAGCTCAAGGCCTCAAGTAGTGTTCCGGCGGAAGTCCGGGCCTCAGGTGATGTTTTAGTGGAGCACATGATCTCAAGTAGTGGTCCAATAGAAGTCCGAGCCTCAGGTGATGTTCTGGTGGAGCACCTGGCCTCAAGTGGTGGTCTGGCAAAATTCTGGGCCTCAGGTGATGTTCTGACAGAGCACAGGGCCTCTAGCAGTTGTCCGACAGAAGTCCGGTCCTCAGATGGTGGTCCGACAGAAGTCTAGGCCTCATGTGGTGTCCTGATGGAGCACAGGGCCTTAAGTGGTGGTCCGGCGGAGCAACGACATCAGGAGGTGGTCCGGCGGAGGTGAGGGCCTCAAGTGATGGTCCGGTAGAAGTTCGGCGGTGTTCGAGGAAGACGAGGGCCTCAAGTGGTGGTCCGGCGGAGCAACAGCGTCAGGCGATGGTCCGGCGGAGCAACGACATCAAGCGATGGTCCGGCGGAGGTGAGGGCCTCAGGTGGTGGTCCGGCGGAGCAACGACATTAGGTGGTGGTCCAGCGGAGATGAGGGCCTCAAGTGGTGGTCCGGCGAAACTCCGGCGATGGTCGAGGAGGAGCTAGGCGGCTGGAGCTTTCTTCCTCCTCTTCCTTCTTTTCTCTTGTCTCTTCTCCCTTTTCAAGTGGAAATGAGGTTCTGTTTATAGAATTCTTGAGTGGCATGACTTGTAAATAAGTGGAAGATTAAGGATAAATTTGGAGTGGTTCGGATGGATGATCGATCTTGATTCTTACGATCATGCACCATTCAATAGACCTTTGACTGTCTTAATGATATCAGAATTTGATGATCTTGGGCTCGTTGGATTCATCTCATCAAGTTGTTTGATTCGATTATAAGCATGTCACAATTGGAGATCGTTTGGTAACCCAAATTGTGGTTAGATCCTTCCAAAAGTGCTTCGAGTCTTTGATTTGGACTCATTTGGGCTTGGATTGGATCTATTTTGGTGTCGTTGGGTTCATGTTTCTGAGACGCTCAGTTCGACTATAAGTTTGCTAAGATTGGAATTCAGATGGTCTCCAATTTAATTGATGAAGTTTCAAACTCAATTTTGCCTCAAGATTCATGCATGGTCAAGATAATTTTCTTATGATGTATCAATAATAATCTATTGTTTGATCTAGCATAATTTTTTTTTAATATGAAGCATATTTGAGTTAATCAAGATGGACTAAATTAGAGTATAATTTAATTTCATTTTACTACTGGGTACCCAAATAAGCTCAAAATAATGTAATAAACTAATATACAATATTTGATGTTATATCGAGCTCATTGATAGTTGAGCGACTCGAGTTGGGGCTTTAATGGCCCAAATTAAGCAAAGTTGGCTCGACCATGGCAAAATTGTGCCAACTCCTTATATGTTATTATAGGCCATCCTCAAAGATTCCTCTAAGAATGTGGCATTCTCGTGAATATCATTGTTGTTAGATTGATTTCTTCATTTTGTGCAACTAAAGGTTGTATACAATTAATATATATGTTTAAGGAGATAAGGTTGATAACTATTTTTTCTATTTCTAAGCCTTCTCTTTTAATTCATAATATTTTGTTAAAAACTCTAGGTATAATACTTTTCATTCAAGTATTATAGTAGTTTATTCCTTGCACTCATTTGTATATTAGTTGCCCTATTTGTCAAGCATTTTTATTTTGCTTCAATCTTGTAGAAGCAAGAGTTATATAGGTTGAGTTTTGGTTAAGGGGTTGAATTAAATTTGTCGGTCATTGGCACAATCATCAATGCTTTAAAGATAAATTTGAGATTGTGAATAATGCAATTAAGGGTGTTACATTAAAGTTGAATGTTATGTCTTACAATGCAAAGCTTCTGTATACAACCATTAAGCTATAGTTAAAGAACATGTTGGTGATGAATGAAAGATTGATGAAGCTTTTTCAAGAGATGGGTATTATTATCTTTGTTGACATAAGGGAAAACAACAAAATCTATGAATCTTTAAATTATATTAAGGATGATTTGCAAGTATACAAATATTAATTATTTTTTTAAGCAAATTAGCTATGTACTTGCCATTGATCGTCCTAGATTAAATTTAAGCCTAGAGGGCCTCTGCTTAACTTGTGACCTTAAGAGGTAACGGGATTCCTGATTATCACCCTTTGACCCTTCGAGGCACTAGGGCCTATTTTTAATATTCTATAACCCCTTCCACCCATTGAATTGTTACTATTTTAATTTAATTGAGTCAAGACTCAATCAGCCTAAAGTTAGCCAAGGGTGACCTAAAATTGTTGAGGTTCTAATTAGATAATAAGCCCTAAATTAGGAAAACCAACATAATCATCTCTTTACTAAATCTTAAATAATGTGAATACTTAATAGAGTATAACAAATCTTAAGATGCAAGATTGACCTTGGTGAAGCCCTTTGACTTTTCTAAGACCCTTAACACCCATGAGATTGTGAACCCTTAATTGACCTTAGAATCTTAATAAACATAACATCTAGATATCATTGGTTATTTCAGAACCCCTTAGCCTTAGTAGATTATAACATAGTGATTTCAAGGGAATATTGAGTAATATTATTATACACAAGCCTTAACTTTACCCTATACTTAGAGTGATATTGGAGTAATCCTGATCTTAGCAACACCCACACTCCTAAAATTGACATATACCCTAGTTGATTCAACTAACCTAGTTAGCCTTAATTCTAGGTCAACTTAGATGACCCAAGTTAAGTAAACTAAGTATATGTGAACTTATATATTTTATTCCATCCTCCATTGCACTATAGCTAGCTTATTCAAACTCAACTAGATCCCCAATGCTAGATATGGGAGGCTAGACTTGCTTAATTTAACCCAAACCTACCTTAGTCAACCTTAGCCTAGGTTAACCCCAATAGGACCCCCAAATTTGACTTAAGCATGACCTAATCAACCTCAAGTGACTCTATAACAACCCTATATTAGATGATCACAAGTACAACCCAAGCTAGAATATACTTGACTAAACCTAGAGATGACTTGACTTATATAACCCATTTGATTAGAGTGACCCTTATGGGATCCAATTAGAAACTGCAACTAGTTCATTTAAACACCTAAATAAAATTAGACTTAATTAGTATAAACTATTGAGAAATTAGCCCTAAATTAACCTAATTAATGCAGGCTAAGCCTGCTGTGATCCATTATGGGTCATTGAAACTGACTTGACCCATAAGACATTAGGTGACATTACATCCACCATTGAACTTTAAGTATTCGGTTAATTCTAGAGAGTTTTGAAGAATAAATAATATTTTCCTTTTATCTGATATATGAATTGGCTTAAGCCAATAATGTTGCTATTTAAATTATAATAGTTCGGATGGATCCTAACAACTTTGTTTGTAAATCATTTTTGATTGTGTCATGATTTGCTTTCCCCACTTGACAACACCATGTAGCCTAAGAACTAAGCATGATTGTGCTAAAAATAGAGATTTGGGGGGATTGAGCTTTATATTATAGATTATGAGTGAGGCAAATGATTTGACAAGGTAAAACAAGGTGTTTTCCATCACTCTTGCTTTTAAAGAATATCATCAACGTAGAGCTCCAAATGATTGCCTTCTAACTTTTGAAGATATTGTCCACCAATCATTAATATATTGCCTCATATGTTCTAAAGACCCAAAGGCATAATCTTCTAGCAATAAAGCCCTATGTCTGTAATAAAGCATATTTTCTCTTCGTTCCCTAAGATGCATATTGACCTCATGATATGTCAAGAATGAGTCAAGAAAATTAAGTGTGGTGAAGCCCATGATTAAGGCTTCGTTTGGGACGGCTTTTTTATTGCTTTCTGAAACGGAGTTTTAGTACAAAAATAAAAAATTTTGTACTAAAACTCCATTTCAGAAAGCAGTAAAAAAGCCGTCCCAAACAAAGCCTAAGGCTCATTTGAAATGATTTTTTTATTGTTTCTTAAAATTTGTACTAAAAAATTAATTTAAGAAGCAGTAAGAAATCAGTCCCAAACGAAGCCGAGGTCAACCATAATGTTGATGTTTGGTAGTGAATATAAGTTTTTTTGGACATTCATTGCTAATGTTCTTCAAAGAGACTAACAAGGTGCTTTCTGATTTGAACATGTTCATGCTAACATGGTATTCAACATTAGCCAATGTTGATCTATAAATTTTGATATCCAACATTAGCCAACGTGGTATCAACTTTTTATATATATTTAATACTCAAATATCTAAAAAGTGTCATTTATGAATTTAAATCCCTAAGAGTACTAACAATTTTATTTAAAACTCTCTCGATAACTGTTCATATTTTATTGGCTCATTTCATCCTTAGGGTGGCTAGCTCAAGATTAACCTAATGCAACCAAAATGAGCTTAAGGCAAAAATACACAAATTCAATTATCCTCACAAATCATTTACATTCATTAAAAATAAATGAATAATTTGAATTTAAAGTACCTAAAAAATACTTTTCTATCATTCTAAATGGATTGTTGCCACATAATTAGGTTTATAGATTACCACATTCAAATGTAAAACCTAAGTATTAATGTTGACCCACAAATTAGAAATAACTTGTTGATCTAATTTAGGCTTCATTTGGTACAACTTTAGATCATTATTTTTCGTCTGCTTTTAAAATATTTTTTAATTAAAAAACAACTTTAAAAAGTAGTAAGAAAGTCATCCCAAACAAAATCTTAATCTCTGTTCTTGAAAATTTATGATCATATAACATGAAAAAATAAATAGTATATAGGTTATAACCCCACCACTTGGAATACTATTTTTAACATAATTTTTTTTTAAATGAAATCACTAAATTTATTCTCAATATGTTTTTTTTTTAAATGCTTAAAAAATTCATTTGATTTGAGTAGTAAATATTGAACTTAATGAGTCATTCATATCCTAATTATCTTTACCGTCCATTATTATTATTTATATATGCTTTATTCATGACCAAATCATCATAGAAATTAATCAAATTTGATATCATAATTTAATTAATCATGAAAATTATCTACTCCACCCTTTTAGAAGAATAAAGCATATTTTTCTTTCATATCTTTCACCCCTCCATAAATTTTTAATTAGAAGCCTTTAATTTATACTATCAGATATATAGAAATTGCAAAGCTGAGGAAAATCTGAAAAAAATATATTTAATGAAAAATGCAGAAGTGAAGCAATGTGCAGTAACATTCTGACTTGTTTGCTTGCTCAAAGCGATGGTATTGAATGGGCAATCACATTAATGACTGATAAATGAAATGCAAATGGAAATGTGAATTTCATTATCAGTTGGGTGGGGTATTCCAATCCTATGATTCAGCTCCAATTAAAAGAAATAAACAAAAGTTAATTTCACCAAATGCTTTGTTTTGTACAGCTTCCTTATTGCTTTCTAAAGCAACTTTTTAGTACAAAAATTTTTAGTTCAGTAAAATTTTGAACTAAAAAAGTAAGAAAACCATCTCAAACGAAGCTTAAATATAATTGAATGTTGAATAAGAATTGCTCAACTCTTTCCTTTGATTTACAAAATTGCAATAGCGAAGAACACTAAACAGCTTATTTTAAGTGTAACATTGTTGTAAAAATCGAATCAGATCAGTTGAACCAGTCAGATTATGAACATGATGAGATTTTTTTTGGGACATTTAGGCCAATTAAGACATTCACACACACATCGCATACACAATACTCAAACACAAGACCTCTTAGTTGAGATCCTAAGCTCCCAACCAACAGGCCAATATGAGCTATACGTGATGAGATACCAACCAGATAAAAAGTCAATTGGTTACAACACAATAACAATAGAAACTGTACAAGAGAGAGAACCCCAAAATGGCTTATGGGTTTTTCCATGACAAATTTTAGCTTAGAAACCTCTCAATCAGAATTTATTTAAGCACCAAAAGCCTCATTACAACAACAAGCTTTTTACATGAATCATGTTTCTCATTTAGATCTACTTCTTAAAGCAACACAGTTTACCTGAAAACATATGCTATTATAGCAGCACTTAATATGTGGTAACAAATGATTCTTTCAACAATCAGCAGTTCATCAAAGTGAACAAAATTTTCTATAAAACAAAATTTCATTAAGAAGCATGAAGGCTGCAAAAATCAAAGAAATTATAATAAGATAGTTCTAACCATTTTCTTCAAGGCAATGCTTTACTATTCCACACAGACCGTTTGAAGCAACTTTTCTGTCTCATCGCTTATCACCACATTCTCCATCTTCAATCGTCGCCGCAAGCCGGGGCTCGTCTTTCCAGCAGCTGCATATACCTTTACAAGGACCTCAAAAACCTCTTCTCCCAGCTCATTCTGCACCATCTTTAAAAGCTCAATCAATTTCTCCGCACTCTTTACAGCTTTCTTCTGCTCAAAATAAGCCATCAATGCCATAATAACTTCATTCTTCGGCACCCAGATCCTCCCATGGCTTCTACCCTTCTTCACTCCACGATCGACACACCGCAGTACCATCTTCATATCTCCTTTCCTCATGTAGTAGTCCATGAAGATCTCCCATGTTTTGGAATTTAGTCTTCCACCTCTCTTCTTTGCTCTCTTCTTAAAAGCTTCAGCTTTCTCTAACATGTCTTCCTTTAAATAAGCCCCAATTAACGCATTGGCCACCCGCATATCATATGTTGAGCACTGCGATTCCCATTCCTTGAATAATGCTTCAGCAGCTGGCATATCCTTCAGCTTCACGAGCACCTGAACCGCATTTAAATAGCTAATATTTGGGGTCTTAGGGAAAGCCAGCTTCAGAGAACGCCATATGCGATGAACTTCAACAAGATTACCAGTTCGACCATAAAGTGTGATCAAGAACTGATAAGCCTCGAGGTTTGAAAGTGATTTTCTCTTTTCCAGCTCTAGCAGAGCTACTTCAGCTTTCTGAAGCATGCCAGCATCAACATAGATGGATGCCAGGTTGCTATATGTAGTCCAATCTGCCGAAATCCGGCCATCTCTCTTCATCTCTTCAATGACCCTGTCCACCCCAGATATGTCATTCATGGCAGCAAGGCCCCTCATCCAAATGTTATAGGTGTAACAATCAGGTAGGATGTCATTAGCCTTCATTTCTTGTATGATATTGGGAATCCTTTCAGGTTGATTGGTTTTTGAGTAGAGGGTCATTAAGCTGTTATAGGAGATTGAACTGGACATGAAATTCAACTCCTTCATCTTTTCTATGAGGGCTTCTGCTTTCTCTGTTTTGAGTTCCTTGCAGTAGCAATTGAGTAGCGCCCCGTAAGTTAGATGGTTTTTAGCATGGTCTTGGAGCTTGACAAAGTATTCCTCTGCAGCACTAAGTCCCCTGGCCTTGGCTACAAGATCTAGCTGGATTGCATGATCACTTAGTGTCAAGTTCATGCCTCTCTTCGCCATAGTTTCTTGAAGCTACAACAAGAACATTCTTAAGATTTAGCATCATTTACACCTTCATTCTGATATAACAAATTAGAAGACCAGGAAAATTCAGAGCATAGTTCATTAATTACCGTCATCAACTACTAAAACTCAAAGAAAGCTGAAGAAGAGATGGCTAACTTTACAATATCCCATGATTACGAGACATACTTTTAACTTGATATATCAAGGATTCAAAACTAAACACTACCAAATTAATCATAAAATAAAACAAGACTTCGAGTTATTAGAAGGAAAGAATTAAGAGTAGTAGCAAGGTCTACTGAATGCCTGACGGTTTAAATTATCCTACAAGATTAAGAACGCAAGCCGAGACATTCAGAACTTTATGACTAAGGCTTCATTTGGGATGCGATTTTCTACTGCTTCTTAAAGTAGCTTTTTAGTACAAAAATTATAATTTTTATTCTAAAAAGTTGTTTTAAGAAGCAGTAAGAAAGTCATCCCAAACGAAGCCTAAGACAAGTTGAAACCTACACTCAAAATTAAACAGAACGATTCCTATGAAATAAAGTTTTGGTCTCATTTTAAAACATAAAATTCCTTATCAAAGTAAAAAAATCATAAGCACTATTCAAAGATGCTCATTACTGCTAATCCCACCACAGAAGGATGGTGAATATCCTGTGCAAGAAAGATGATTCTATGCTGCTTCCTTCAGCTTATTGAGGCAATAATCGTTCAACACTATTGTATGTTTCAAACATCAATAAGCACGCCAGCAAACAAATGGTAATGGTTGCTAACTGTTTAAAATTTACTTAAGCTTTGAAAACGAATAAACTTTTACTAATTTTATAAAAACACATATTTAGCGATGCTTCTCTGAATTAAGCATTTTTTTATGAAAACTTTCTTCTAGGGTTGCAAACGAACCAAGCCAAGCCAAGCCGAGCATGTGCGTGTTCATGTTTGAGTTCGTTTATTATCAGCTTGTTCAAGTTTGGTTTTAGTTTAATTCGAGCTTTTTTGTTTGTGTTCAAGTTTGGTTGGTTTAAATTAATGGTTTTTCATGTTTGGTTCATGTTCGGTTCATTTCGTGCTTATCGAGTTTTAAACAAACGAGTCTTATCGAGCCTTCTAACAAAAAATTACACCAAGCATGTTCGTGAACATATCTAGCGAATAAACTATCAAACAAGCTCGTTCACAAACATATCTAATGAGTATTCTTGAGCTATCAAATAAGCCCGTTCAATTTGGAGAGGAAGATCCAGCTCTCCCAAATCCCTAGCCGATGGCTAGAGCCCACTTAACCTAAGAACAATCTAAATTCAACAAAATACTACATAATCTAAAACAACCTTATTGTTAGCCTTAAATAGGCTCCCCTAATTCTCTCCCAAATTATCCCTCTTTCCCTAAACAATTCTCTCTCATATTTGAATTCAAATTAGATCTCTTGCCCTAAATAATTCCCTCCCAATTGTAATTAAAACTTTCCTAAACAATTCCCCCTTGATTCCTCTCTTTCTCTAAATAATTCCCTTTTATATTTTGAATTCAAATTAGATCTCTTTCTCTAATTAATTCTCTACCAATTGTAATTAAAACTTTCTGATAGGAAACACTTGGATTTCCAAGTGTTTCACACCAAAACCCAATAGATTCAAGAGAGAAACTGCTGTCCACACAGTAAAAACAGCAAAAATACCGTCGACAATGGAAAAAAAATGAAAGAGAGCGTAGGGAAAAACACTTGCAAACGATTGTATTCCCCTATATGATGCAAGAAACAAGCAAGATAACTTTCCTTCGATTCGAGAGGAAGGAAATAACTCTCCTAATCTCTAGCCGTCGTCTAGAGCCCAAAACAAGACACCCACAAGAACTCAAGAAACTTCAAAATGCAAGATAACCCTAATCCCTCCCTTCCTCCTCTATTTAAACAATAAAGGAGTTTTACAAAAGTCCTAACTACCCTTATTATTTAAATTTTTCCTTAAAAAAAACTCTTAAACCGCCCCGTCCAAAGCCCGCACCCGCGCCCATCCCGCCTGGTTCCGTCGCGTGAACACCCGGACCGGTCCAGGGTGGACCGGTCCAGCCGGTTCAAGTGCCGGCTTAACACTTTCCTAAACAATTCCCCTTTGATTAAGATTCTTCCTAAAAAGTTTCATCTTGATTAGGAAACTTCCTAATTCTCTCCCAATCAAATTGGTCAGTCCATCATAATCATCCATATATTCTCTTTATTGGTATGAAAATGCTTTCAAATATTTACGACACGTGTCAGACACGTGTGTCTAATTTGTATTTAATATTTTTTTAATCGGACATGTTTTCGACGTGTCTGGCATGTGTCGGAGGTGTATTATGTCGGATACGCGTCGGACACTGCACTCCTTTTTTAGGAGAAGTGTTGGTGCATCATAGAATTTTGATCGCTCTCGTGGGGACACTCAAGAATGTTGACATATCTTACCTCGTTGTACACACATCATGAAGGGATTCCAATGAATGCCTGACTACTTGACGACAATTGGATAAGCGGGTACAATGGTGGCAATCGATGTTACAACTATCATCAGCATCGTTGATGATGATAAAACACGACCCTCATGAACATCATCCTGAAGCAGGGTGAAAAGAGTAAAAAATCCAACATACAGTTGAGAAACCAAAATAAAAGGCTAACTACGAGAGGATATCCATCTTCCTGTAGAACTCTAGGAACTTTGATATTGTCACAAACATCTCAATCGGTTGGGATGAGCCCTTGCCGCTATTGCCACAAGAGAGTATTACTGAGGATGATGGCAATTAGGGGTATAAACAAGTCAAGCCGAGCTTGTGTCACCCCAGGCTTGAGCTTGAGCTTGATTAATTAATTGAGTTCAAGATCGAGCTTTATTCTACAAGTTTGAGTCAGCTCAAGAACCGATTTGTTTATTATGAAAGAGAGAAAATGATTATAATTTAAGCAACAATTATAATAAAATAGTAAAAAGAATGAAAAATTATACGTAAAATAATAAAGAATCACCTAATATAAGATAGAAAGAAAATTTTAAACATTTTTAATAACTTTGTACTTACAATTTTGAATCCTAATATATTTTAAATATATTTATATTAAATTTTTTTTTCAAATAAGTTGGCTAGCAAGCTAACGAGTCGAGTCGGGGCTAGGTTAAACTTGGCTCGTTAGCTCATCGAGCTCTGCTCATGAGCCATTTATCAAGCTGTGCTCGACCGAGCTCACGAGTCGGCTTGACTTACTTATACCCCTAATGGCGATGGTGAATTTTGACTAGAGGTCAAAGGCTTGTCTTATTGTCCATTATGTTTTTTAAGCAACCCAAACAATCTCAACAAGAGTATCAAAATATGTGAATGAGAATAAGTGGCCAAGAAGATCAATGTATGGAAAGTTCAAGTTGTGACCAACTCAAGAGGGAAGAAGAGATGAGGCATGCTCAAAGAAAGGAGAGAGACAAGATGGCTGAGCGTCAGGAATGGATTATTTCCTAATGGGGAGGAAGTTGAACTGTGAGAAAGCACAAAGGAGATGATGGACGAAATAAGAGGCAATATAGTATTTTTCGCATAGTGAGCTACTGGCCTACGAGAAAAGGGAGGGGGGTATTTCATTAAGCAATAAGGGAATAAAGTCTCTTCATTATAGTCCCTCCCTCCCTCCCTGCCTCCCTCCTCTCTCTCTCTCTCTCTCTCTCTCTCTCTCTCTCTCTCTCTCTCTCTCTCTCTCTCTCTCTCTCTCTCTCTCTCTCTCTCTCTCTCTCTTCACAACCCAATAGAGTATTCCTCCATCAATCCCATATGAAGGCCTAAAGAGAGGGTATTTATAAGTGTTAGGCTTGCTCAAGATAGTTTCAAGGAAAAAACATGGTGTGGACCAAAAGTAACTTGTTCAGGCACCATGGGAGCGATAAATTGCCTATTTTAACAACGATACAACCTCAAACCAACCACAAGCACTTCTCCTATCCAACTAACAAGGGTGTGAAATAAGTCGAAGATATTATTTAGAATTGGACTGATCTACGAATCGATGTTAGGACAGCCTATCTGGGACCACATTTTGAATATGCCCACCTAGAATGAATAAGTCAACTAAACTAGATTTCAATTTAGTGCACACAGTGATGGCTCTGATGACACACAAATTATGATGTTACAATTACTAAAGCAAGAAACTATCTAAGTTCCTTCTTTTTTCTTTTAAATTTCCCATAAAAACCTCTTTAACCAACAAAAAAATTTTGTAGATGCATCATCAAAGGAATTATAGTTTATTTTTATCATGGTATTGATCATTCAATATGGATATTATATATTACAATTCTAGATGATGTATTTCTTGATAACTATTATTTTGTTGTATGAGATCCTTACTACATGGGAAAGATGCACAAAGGACACTGGCTCAAATAAAAAACAAAATTAAATTTATGAAACATAATTCCACTTTAAAGCATCATACAACTAATAAAAAAATTAGTCGTCTTAGTTATGGAATTCTAATGTCTATCGCACAATAAATTGATCTTAGTGTTGTATATTTATCTTATAGAAAATAATTTTGTTTGCCACTTCAGTAAAACTACCAAATAGAAAATTTGTTGAAATGCACAATGTTGCAAGCTTTCATAAATACATTGTGGGACACCTTTGAACTCTACAATAACAACAAAACATTAAGTCTTTATCGTCGGCTACATGAATCTTTTTTCTCTATTATGACCCGTAAAAGCTTTATCCCACCTTTGAACTCTACAAGACCAAAAAAATTTATGGACGAAGCAACTCCCAAACCCCACATCAATAGAAAATTTTTATTTTGGGTTCAATATAGTTGTCCAATCAAAGAAAGAGAGATGAAGTGGGAGCAACCGATGAAAAAGCAGTCGAAAAACTTTAAGTGCTAAATAGCCTAGAACTCTTTTGGAATTGAGACTTAAAAATACAAAAATGAAAGAATGTAGGTACCAGCAACTCTAAGGGTTTGGTAAATCTGTTTTAATAATATGAATACAGAATTAATGCTATAGTCGCTTTAAAATTACAAACCAAACTTGTTACAACTAGAAATAGGTAAGGCAAAAAGCTCAAAACTAATAAACAGCTATTGGGTTTTAATGGTGTACTTGAAAACTTTAATATAATTTAAATTCTAATGGCATGCATTATTGAAAAGAAGAAAATAATAACAGAGAATAAAGGAGCTGATTCAGCTGTGTAATTAAATGGAGGAAACTAATTATTTTCCTAAAACTCAAAAAAGTTATTGCGGGTAGCACATTTATCCCAACTCACCATACTATTTGTGGCTCTACCACAACTTCAACCTGTTCTTTCAAGAGGGCAGCTCCACGGTTTCGAAGCGCATAATATCACTACAGAAATTGAATCAGCAAATAGGTTGATAAAGTGCCGCTACATCATACTGGAAGAGGTTACAACTTATAGGCAGGAACCTCTTTCATCCTGAAAGCTATGATATGGAATTCTTTGGAAAATACAACGCAACAGGTAAAGAAGCTAAAAATATAGGAACATTAATGCAGGCTGTAGCTTATACGAATCATCACAGCTTATGAATCATTTGACGATTAATACATCTACTGGCTTGGAAATTGTAATCACTAGTTTTTAGCCAGATACAGCAAAAAGTCAACCACGGTTAAAGGGATTTTGCATAACATGGATTTCCATGGCCCCGAATCCCTTTGAAAAGTCAGAAATTGGCAAAGGACGTGCCTTCAAGGGTACTATCCAGGCCTTTGAAGCAAAAACATAGACCAAATCTACCAATATCAAGCTCCAGCTCTAGATTCTTACGGTATCACATTGTTATTTCTTGACAAAATGCTCAGTCATAGCTTATTAGCAAGCACTGAAGAATCGTGGAAATGGGAATACAAAGTCTAAACACAGGAAAACAATCAACAACAACTTCAACAGAATCCAATCATGACATCTAAACTTGCTTTATATAAATCCTCAGTTCTCTTTAGTCTCCCATGCATCCCAAGTAGTTACCAAGATATGCCTCAGAGAATTTGTTTTTTTAACGATGGCGCATCACAAAAATTTACACTCCAATGACATCTAAGCTGAGACTGAATGCAATCTTACACCCAAACGGCAAGCTTTAACCTCAAAGCATTAAAAAAAAAAACTCAAAAAACGTTTTTATAGCGTCTGCGTCCTCTGAAAATACTTCTGAAAGCCGAAAAACGAGGAGGATCGAGCCATTCCCATCTACCACGTACAAAAATATCGAAAAAGCGAATAGAGCAAGTTGATGTAAGAGATCAATCTAAGGTTTCTCAGTCACCTTGAGTGCCGGACGGAAGCGTTTTCGTTCCCGAAGCTTGCGGATGGATAATCCGACCTCCCATTTGAAAACGCGCTTTCGGCTCTTAAGGAAGAGGGTAAGCTCCTTTCTGATGCTCGGCGGTGAGCTTCCCTCCCGGAAGAGTCTCTTGTACAGCGCCTCCTCCAAGTACTTGCTGGATCTCTTAGCTATCAGCCTCGTCGCCGTCGTCATTCCCCTCCTCGCTACTGTTCGGGTCCAGGTTTCTGCTTCAAGTTTATACAGTGAGGGATTTCGGACGGGACGGCGCCCGGCTGAGGTTTTTCTTTTCACGTTTTTATTTACAACCTTTTTAGTGAACCGGCGCTGTTATGGACCGGGTTTGTCTAATTGGATTATTTGGTCAGATTTTGGAGGAATGAAATGCAATCATTGTGTGTGAAATAAACAATTGGAGTGTTTGGTTAGAATAGAATCGAAATGTGCCAATGTGAATTGAACTAAGGATTTATTTGGGATAATTTTTTGCGACTGTTTTTTCACAACTTTAAATGAATTTTTATGCTAAAAAGCTGGTGTAGAAAGCAGAGAGAAAGTTATTCAAAACGAAGCCTAACTCTGAAATGTAATAATCGTATTTGAAATAAACAATTGGAGTGTTTGGTTAGAATAGAATTGAAATGTGACACTGTTAATTGAACTAAGGCTTCATTTGGGATAAATTTTTGCGACTTTTTTTTACAACTTTCAATAAACTTTTATACTAGAAAGCTGCTTTAGAAAGCAGAAAGAATGTTATTCCAAATAAAGCCTATAACTCTAACAATTTGATTGTGTTCTCTCCCCAAGTTTGTGTTATTTGAGTTGAACTTGAATGACTCAAAAAAATAATAATAATAATTCGTGCTGAGTCAAATTTGAGTCAACTTGAAAATAATGACTTATATAATTGATTCTTATTATGAAAATTTCATATTAAAAAAATTTGTATTTTCTTTATTTATCTTGTCCACATCAAAAACATATTCAAATTAGGTAATTGTGTCCATATCAATTGTAGGTTAATACTGACCCATCACAACCTGCTTGATTTTTTTTCTTCTTTGTGATGGGTCGAGTTCAGGGTCAAATTTGGTTAAGACAGGTTTAGATTGAGATTTTTAACCCACTTAATACATGAGTCAAATATGGGTTGACTACAAACATGAAAGGCTTTCTAAGTGAAAGTAAGAACTATTGTGAAACATTTATAACTTGTTTGGTATAGTCAAGACATCCATTGTTGGTACACCATAACCCTACAACAAGTACTTCTCATCCTTGATCATATAACAATGTTAGGGATGATAATACAGAACCATATATCTTGCATACAATTATGGACTGCAAAAATAGATCTGAAGTAGAACCATCTCACATAGCATCTGGTCGAGATTATTCAATTATGGGCTTCAGGATCTGTCGCTGGCTAAGGAGAGATTATTCTGTGCGGACACCGGACGAGATAACCGCTCGGTATTGCTCGGTCTCGTGCTCGGTACCGAACGCATTACACTTTTGAGGTGACGTGACGTATTTTTATTGGTATCTGAACGACGTCCCAACTCCGCACAGAATAATTTTTCCTTGCTGCTACGGCCAGTGAATGCACTGGGATTGTGGTGTGCGACAGCTTGCGGTTCCCACGGGAAACTAGCAAATGGAAGGAGACCTGTTATTAAGAAACGCACAAAAAGAAAGCGTAAGAAGTTAGAATTGAGTGGTGAAAATAGGAGAAAAGGAGAAGCAACAAAGAATAAATGATTTTTAGGTGCTATGGAGCAACATCTTGATCCTGTCGAAACACTGCTAGAATTGTTGTGACAAGTATATAAGCAAGCATGTTTATCATGAAAGATTTAAAGTTTCTCCTTTCTAGTAAGATTGATGAAATTTGGCTTCTAGTAAGACACATGTATTTGGCTTTAAGGAGAAGTATTTATTTGTATACCTCTTATGATAGTTTAGGAAAACTCTACCCCTTCCTCCTTAGTAAATGAAAAATCTCAGGCATAATTTTTCATGAGATGGATTAGTTTATTCTAAGCAGATTTTCCTTAGTAAATGAAAAATCTCAGGCATAATTTTTCATGAGATGGATTAGTTTATTCTAAGCAGATTTTCCTTGATGTTATGTTAGAATTTATTTAAATCTAAAATCAATAATCCTTACCAGTACAAAACACCATAATAAATTATCCTGTTGCATGTAGAACAGGACTCTCAATTAAAAATGTTGCTTAGGCTCAAATTAAGATTTAGATTCAATATTTAAGTTTGAAGTTAATTGACAGAGAATGGCTAGATGGGTGGGTGGAGATAGACCCAGTCAAAATCCCATAATTTCATTATCCCAAGCATACCAATGGGCCCAATATGGGAATGGCAAAGAGCTTTGAACTACAACGTCTAGAAAGTATGATTGGCAACAATGGTTGCCTCCTCTTAGATATCGGTGTGGGAGAAATTTTTTCATCCTCAGCAGATTGAGATATTTTGTGATTGAGCACAGCATAGAAAATAATATATTATCCTGAAGGATAAAAATATTATTTTGCTATGAACTCAATAACAAAACTCATAATTTTAATTTTAAAAAAGATTTTTTCCTATTTAAGATTTGATTGAATAGAGTTTATTTTATTATGACTTATGAGGTACAGATACCCCAAAAGGGTAACCCCTATGGTTAAATACATTTCAAACATTTATCACTTGAAAATACTTTTGATTAAACTAGTGTTTCTTTTTTTAGTCATCAAAACATTGGCTAATATTTTCATTTTATAAAATTCTTATTCAAAAATTTAGTTTTTGAGAATTTCAAGGATGATAAGATCAATTTAAATCATATTTTAAAGAATTGAAGCCAGAGGAATGTCATGTGCGAGTAGTTGATTCTCAGACAACTCAGAGGTTCTTAAACTATCTTATGTTGGGCTTTATATTTTAACATCAGATTTTCTTTAAGTTGATCACTTTAATTTAGAATATTGGCGCTTATATTACAACAACACATATTGGAGGAAGTGCCCAGAATGTGAGGGCTTATGAAGTGACTGAAATCAACAACAACCTCAGATCCTAGAACTAAGATGAGGACTACTAATAGTTAGTGTCTCGAACATAAATATAATAAAATAAAGAAAATTACAAACATACACCTCACCTGAGGCATAATCAGCCCGCTTTTGAATGAACAACCATGCCTGGAAAGGACTACAAGCAAACCCACTTAATAGTTTTTAAAACCATACAGTCCGATCTCAATGCATATGAAGAGGGAATGTTGTTTTTTATTTATAGAATAGGACTAATAGCTTGGCTTATGGATAAGATGTCTGATCATGTGGTTATGCAAAATGCTAATTAGCATAATGCAAATTTCTTTGTTATCTGGTACTTAAGTGAATGCTTTTTACATGTGATATACTAGCCATACATGATCATTTTAATTTTTTTAAACTTAGCTCATTAAAATGAACCATGAAAACTTTTCTTTTAATTGAAAATTGGTGATTCATATGATTGATTTTAGATTGCTTACATATTAAGTGGTAAAAAAATTAATTTTATCCAAAGAACCTACCGCATAACACAAGTCCAGGCCACCCCAAGTAAAACAAGAGAAGAAACCTAGGAAAAAACATGTATTTCTAGTACACACTCAGTAAATAATAAAAAACATACTTCTATATATACAATCAACCAAAAAAATAGGAATGTAAAGAATGTCCAAATTATTATAATCATTGTTTGCAGCTGAGTTGTCTACCATTTTACAATCTAGAAATAATTTCTTTACAAACTCAATTTGTGGGATCTTCAAGCTTTGGCTTCTAGGTGGGTCTTGGGCTTCACCTATGGTATGCTAATCCTCCTGATCCACCTCTATAGTAGGAATTGCTTGCTTTGAGGCAAGCCTACTACTTATGAATCCTAAGATACATTGATATATACATTACACCTATTAGGGTAGAATGATTAATTATTGTATCAAAGAAAATTATGTGATTTTTAAGAATTTTGATGCTCTCTTAATATTTGGATAAGAGAGGAGTGTTTACCTAACATAGTAAGGTAGACATACCTAAGGGTTTGACTTAGAACTTTATGAAATTCACCTAATAGAATAAAGTGAATTTCAGAAGATGGATGGCTCCTAAAGGACATCTAAAGGTTGTGCTTTAGTTGTCATGAGAGGAGAAAAAGATCACTTGTTTTATTATGTGAAAATGATTGCTTAGATTTTGGATCCAAGTAAAGAGATCATCTATTCGATTGGGGATCAAAATAGATGAAAATGTAAGACCCCAAAGCTTTGGAGCTAAGGGATTGGGAATTCTCTTTAACTTTGGAGTTAAAGAAAGGGGAATCTCCTGCAACTTAGAGTTCGGAGGAGATGAAATGAGGCTTGTAGCTTTGAAGCTAAGGAAAGGGGAGTTTCCTTTAGCTTTGGGACTGAAAAGGAAAGAAGATGTCCAACCTATAGCTTTTGTGCTACGGGTTGGAGAGTTCTCTTCAGTTGGAGCTAAGAAGCGAGGAAATCTCCTATAACTTTGAAGTTGGAGGAGAAAGAGTAGCTTTTGAGCTAAGGTTAAAAACCTTCTAAGACTTTTGGAGCCCATAGAAGTAAGAGAAGACTTGTAGCTTTGAGGCTACAAATCAAGAGGATGTCTTTCTTGAATTTTGTATTCAAAGAGGAGGATTCACTTGCTTAATTTAGGCTAAGCAAATGAAGTGAGTTGGAACTTTTAATCCTATGTTTGGTGGCAAGAGAGTCACCAATTGATTTTAGCTTAATAGATGATAAAGATGATTTGCAACTTTGGAGTTATCTTTTAATTGTGTTCAATGATAAAAGTCTAATTTGCTAAATATGGGTAAAACAAATATAAGAGAATGATATGTAGATTTGGACTATAAATCACGAGGGGTTCTTTGGACTTTTGGGTGTCCAAAGAGAGGAATTCATTCATCCAATTTGGGCAAAGAGAATGAAGGGGAGATATGATGTTGATTCCATACTAAAGGTGGAATTATGTGTTGATTTTGGCTCAACAAATAAATAATTTGGTGTATGTTTCATTCACTCAATATGAGTTAAATGAATGTTGGAATTTACTACAACTTTTGAATGGTAGAAAGACAGAAGAAATATGCAACTTATGGGTTGTAAATTAGAGGATGACTCATTGAATTTTATTTTCAATGAAGCATGATTATTTACTAAATTTGTGTTAGATAAATATGGGAAATGGCGTGCAACTTAGAGGTTGCAAATTAGAGGAAATTCCTAGAGCATTTGGTGTTCAAAAAGATATTCATTTGCCTAATTTGGGGCAAAGCAAATGAAGAATTTTCTACAATTTTTTAGCTTTGTAAAAAGAGGGAAAATGCAACTTAGAATTACAAATTTGGAAAGGTTTCTTTGAACTTTTAGTGTTCAAAAGAGGTATCCATTCTCCTAATGTGTGGGTAGGCAAATGAGGAGAACAAGGAACTTGGATCCTATGTCTAAAAGAGTATCCATTAGTTGTGTCCCAACGAATAAAGTAGAACCCAGAATTTGGTTCTAAGTTCAAGAGTTTCATGCAACAATGCCCTTGAAATCTTGGAGGATTTCAAATAGTCATGCATAAAGAAGAGAAAGATGATTACTTGTTTATTGATTTTGTGTTTCAACAAACAAATCAAATGAATCTAGAATTTGACCCTAAGATTTGCTAGCGCTCTTTTTGGGCTCTTTAGAGGTCATTTAGAAACCTCTATGTCAGCTTTGAGAGCAACAAATAAGGAGATGATTTGTTGGTTTTGTGCTCCAACAAAGAAAATAGGGGAACTTGTAGTTTGGTTCTAAGTTCACGAGCTAGTGGCACGATGCATGTAGGAATTTAGGGAAATCCAAGGCACCGTGCGAGCGGAAGATCGATGATAGCTCGTATTTCCTAAGGTATGCTAAGATTCATGCAACATAACACTTAGAGCCTTGAGGAGGCTCTAAGTATCATGCATGAAGGAGATGTTCACTTGAAAGAGAGCTCCATAATTTCTTTTAGGAGTGTTTTAGACTCATGTAGAGAGGAGAGATTGATTCCTACAACTTCTAAGAGGTTTTGAAATCATTTGGATATGATCTAAAAATCCTAAGTGTATGTAGGTGATTTGCATTTTAGGAATTTGATCATTTCACTTCAATCTTCTAATTTAAAAGTTACATAAATAGGGTTAAATAATTCTAAAATATGAGGGCTCGTGGGCCTTTGAGGGCCCATACAACATCCCAAGTTCATTTCAAAATTAAATGACCCTAGTTGATTGTTCTCCAAATTTTCAAAGGTTGAGAGTGTCACAAGCAAGTGATGATTGTCATTTGAATGCTCTAAATTTGGTGAAGAAGCCATCACGGATTTGGTTGATCATGCATATTGTGAAGTTTACAACATAGGGCTTTGGGGACCTATGGTAAACTTCACAACTATTTGATATCATAGATAATCACAGTGGATCAAACAATTCTATTATAAGCTTACACCAAATTCTAGGGGCAATCAATTTTAATGTATGTGAGTTCCCCTAAATACATGTCAATTGTGTCATGAAAATGAGAATTGAATAGCTCCACATGCAATTTATACATCTGAAACCTACACACGCATGCAAGAAATACACATCTAAGGCCCAAGGAAAATTCTAATAAATTTTGGCATGATATGGTGTATTGGAAGCACGAATGAAAGTCTCCCATCTTAGGGATTTTAGCAAATGAGAGCAATCGATTATTTGTTATCTTCTCTCTACAAGCTTCACAACACATCCGCAATGAGTTTGATTAACTACACATGCTCTATGACATGTAAAATGAATCTTTGAGGGTTCACATAAAATCCTACAACAAGTCGCTGATTATTTTCCAAATCAATCAAAATGCATTTTGAGTGTCTACACGAGCTATAGCAACTCACAACCCCTATCAAGTGAAAGCTCCTATAGTCGAAGTCAATCTTGTCATGACATATGACTTTAGGAAAGGAGAACACTGCAAGCAACTTGCACACTTATATCCTACACATGAACATTTGATATGTGATCAAATGGCAGCATCTACCCTATGGGATTTGAGTTCAAATGCCATTTGAGCTTTTACATGGTTGTGCGGTGCTCAATCATTTGGAGCTTTGAGGGCTTGAGAAAAACAATATAAAGAAAAAATTACTTATAACAAAAAATTTATTATCATATTATTAGGTCAACGGAGAGTTTTACTGAGTAATTTAGCTAATATCAGCACACATTTAAATTAGGCAAAATTTATAGCATAATAGGATAAAAACAGTTTTAAATGTTTGATATAAAGTTCGACAAAAAACATTGGGAAGCGTTGCTTGTTAAGGCATTTGAATGCATTGGCCTTGTAGTCCACAAAAACTTGAGATTCATGGAAAGACTAGCGACTGACTAGAAACCCGTTGTCAAGAAATGCAAAAATTGGGAGAGCTTGAGAAATTAAAAAACAAAAAAAATTGAGAGGAGAAAAGAGATGAGGAAGAAAAAAAAAAAAATTTCAATGAACATGGAACATCACCTTGACATGGTGGATGCCATAATTCCATAAACACAAGGGAAAATACCTTTCTGAGGAAATTTCAATTAGAATTTTTTGGTGTTAGTTAAATATTCTTTATATATTCTCTTGAGTTATTATCTCTTTTGTTTATTTTGAGAGATGTGAGGCTTCTGTTTTCTAGTGAGATTGGGTGTATTCATGCTAAGAGAAGAGTGTTTTTTAATGCCCCGTTATATTTATAAATATATTTGGCTTCTCTATAGCTAATTGAATCCTTTATTCTCTTCTATAGATGTAAGTTATTATTTTGATTGAATCCCGAAAATATCGGTTTTTTTTTAGTGCATAATCCCTTTGGGATCACTATGAATATCATCAAATTCTATTTTGGCAATGTTTCTGCGTAGAGTTAGGTGCTTCTCTAAAAAATAGTAAGGAATACTCTACCTTTTTTTTTTAAGGAATACTCTGTGATTTTGCAAGAAATTGTAAGAGATTTTTGTATGACTTCCAAAATTGAAAACTACCATAGCTTTGAACTACATCTAAATAACCATGGTCCTAGAAAAATGACTTTTTCACCAAATAAAACATATTGCGGGAAATTTGTTGAGTGAGACCTTAAGCACACCTAGTACTTTAAGAAAAAATTCAGTTTATTAAGGAATTTTTTGCAATGTTTAATTGATTTATTATATCAACTAATGATTCTAGTCAACGTTAAGTAAATATGAAAATAGATGAATTTTGCAAATCCCACTACAGTTTTTAAATGCCAATTCTCAAATAGGTACAAAAAGCAACTCCATTGCTGCTGAATTTCATATAAACTTAGTAGAAATAAAAAGAAAATAATCATTTATACTATTTCTAAAATTAAATAAAGAAATCAATCGATAAGCATTTAGATAAAAAAAGAATCAAATGAGACTTGCCTGCTACACCAGATAAGCATCGCTCATTTCCAAATGCAAGATAATCAGTCACCAGCCATGTCTCCTTTCAGGAGAGTTGACATCAAATAGATATTCCCACAATCATGACTTCGATCATCAAATAGCCCTTAAGTATCAAACTGGTTTGCTTCCTCATTGGACACTCTTGATAAACTCTCATTTAACAGAGCAAATGTTCGATAACCAAGAGAGCAGTGCCTCTCCAACATGATAGATAGCATATCAGAACAAACATTAATAAATCCTTCTTTCAATAGCCCATCTATAAGAACTTTCCATGCAACTTCATCAAAATTATAACCCATCCCAAGCATTTCATGGAACTTAGCTTTAGCTTCCTCAAACTTACCCTCTTCACAAAGCCCACTTAGAAGAAGATGGTAAGTCCTTATACGTGGCAGATAACCACATTCAATCATAGAGCCTATCCATGAAGAAGCCTCAGTATACATCTTTAAATTGCAGCAACAACTAATGAAAAACGTATAGGTATCTTCATCTGGAACCAAACCTCTTTCTATCATCTTAGTAAACAAAGTACTAGCTTCTTCCAATCGTCCTTCCTTGCAGAAACCAGAAATGATGGCATTATAAGAGATAAGATCTGGAAAGCAATCATGTCTAATCATCTCATCAAAAAGCTCCAAGATGCTGTCCATTTTCACCAGTTTCCACACGTCGGCAATGTCATTAGCATTAAAATCACCTAGCTTTCTCTTAAATAGATGTTTTAGTATAATGAAGTAAATAGAATAATCAGGTTGACATGCAGAAACAATCATTTCTTTCAATAAACCAAAAACGCGATCCATAAACCCTAAATTTCCATAACCATCCATCAAGGTGGTGTAGGTAGTCAAGTCAGGCAAAACTTTTGCTTTTCTCATTTCAGTGATAATATTCTCAACCTCCTCCATCCTTCCTTCACTGCAATAGGCGCGAATGAACACAGTGTATGTGAAAGCATTAGGATTACATCCTGAAGAACACATTTCATTCAATAATCTCTTGGCATGTTCATGTTCCCCATCTTTCAATCTGTTATCAATAAGAATTGTATATGTTGTGGCTGAGGGCTCTATACCCTTCTTCAACATATCCCCAAATAATGACAATGCTTCTTGCAGTTTATTCTCTTTACATAAACCATCTATCAAAGAACTATAGGTGTATACATCCGGGAAGCATTCCTCAAAAACCATCTTGTCAAAAAGCAACCGAGAAATATCAATCTTTCCACATTTACATAATCCATCTATTAGCACACTATATATCACCTCATTTGTTTTTATGCCTATATCATTCAAAGAGTTGAAGAGAGAAAGAGCATCCTCAGATCTCCCATGTTTACATAAGGCGTTTATTAGAATCGAGTATATATGCTGATCAGGAACTATGCCACTAAATTCAATTGATTTAAGCAACATAAATGCACTCTCCACCTCACCTTCATTGCAGTGTCCATGAATTAGTAAGGTATATGTATAAAGGTTAGGAGATAACCCCTCATTTTGCATTTTGCTTAGCAAAGCCATTGCCTTATGCACATTCCTCTTCTGACAAAATCCTTGCATGAGCAAGTTATAAATCCAAGTGCTTGCTTTGCATCCTTTTGATTCCATCAGTTCTAAAATCTCCTCTGCCGCATGTATATTTCCGGTATTACAATAGCCGCCAATCAAAGGACTGCAAGTAACAACAGTTGGAACTAGCCCTTCCCTGATAACTGTATTCAACATCATCCTAGCATCATAAAGTCTATTCTCTTTACACAAACAATTGATTAGCAAAGAATAAACATAAACATCTGGCTTGCAATTATTAAATTTCATTAGATTTAGAACACGAAAGGCATCAATAAAATTTTTCCTTTTGGAATGCCCATCAATCAAGCAAGTATAAGGAAAGGCATTAAACTTCAAACCATTCTTAATGCCTGCATCGAGCATGGCTTCTGCATCCCCTAGCCTATTCTCCTTGCACAGAGAACTGATAATGATTGCGTAAGTATAATCATCTGCTTTGCACCCCTTTGATTCCATCAATTCTTTAACTCCAAAAGCAGCTTCAAACTTTCCAGCCTTGGAGTACCCATCAATCAAAGTATTATATGTCGCAGTGCTAGTGAGGATACCTTGCTTCGAAATCTCGTTCAGCAATTCCTCTGCAACCTCCGGCTTTCCATCCTTGCAGAGCCCATTCATTAACATGGAGTAAGTGTGCACGTTGGGGAGACACCTTTCTTCCTTCATCTTTGAGAAGAGCAAGAAGGCATCGTCGATCTGATGGGCCTCACAGAGACCATCAATTATAATTGTATAAGAATATACATTCCTGCTACATCCAGTTTCAGGCATCATCAGGAAAACCCAGCAAGCCCTTTCCAAATCATTATTCCTACAAAGCCCCAATATCAGAGAGTTATAAGTAAAAGAATCTGGTCTCAATCCAACATCCAATAAATGCCTAATATACTTCTTCACCTCAGCAAGATTTCCTTCATCGCAATATGCCTTGATGACAGTGTTATAAGTAAAAATATCTGGGAAAATTCCATCTTTAAACATCTGCCGAAACAGTTCTTTCACCTCGCTCATCAATCTGAAGCTCGCCAAGGCCTTCAGCAGGAGATTGTAAAGCCAGAGAGAAGGCTCAAATCTAACACCAAAACCATGCCGTCCGCCGACTGAACGTCTTAGACCTCTGATTACTGAAAAAGCCCAGCGCGCATCTTCCGCAGAACCGCATGATTTGATCATGGATATAACCAACTTGTAAAGATTGATCGAAATTCTAGCTTTTATGAGAATTCTGAAGAGCGCTTCATAGGATTCAACGGTATGTTTACAGTCTGGCCTGACGCCAATCCATTGGAAGAAAGCTAGGGTTTTATTTATGTCTCCGGAGAGGCCTTGGAGGATCTCGGCGACGTGCTGGCCCGTGAGAGATGGCGCCAGCTTCCTTAAGACGTGGCTCCGGTGCCAGCTCCGGCGAGTGAGGATGGAAGAGACCTCGGAAAGAAGATGGGCAGTAGGGCTTGGGGTGGGCAAAGATTCGAAGGGGGAGATTGCAACTGCGGCCGCGGAGGACCCGAAGGGTCGGTGCATTGAAACGAGAAGGTGGGAGATAGAAGGAGAGGCATCGGCCAGGGTTGTGGAGGTCCTCCATGTTCTTCTCATGGTAGGAGGGTTTAGGGTTTAAACTTGGTCGCTTTAGATCAGAAGGATCCAATCGGATCCATTCTAAACCGTCACTCACATTTAGGCGAGCGGGTAGCTAATAAAAAAGCTAAAATTTATGCAGCTCAGCTTCGTCATGCTTGTTAAAAGTTTTGAATATCAAATAAGAATTATTAAATTTGAGTCTTTAATATATGATGAGTGTATAAATTTATTTTAATTGATCTAAATGTAAAAATAAATAAATAAATACATAAATAAAGTTTAGACCGTCGACTTACAACTCTAATGAATAAGGCTTCGTTTGGGACGGCTTTTTTATTGTTTTCTATACAAAAATAAAACAATTTGTACTAAAACTCCGTTTTAGAAAGCAATAAAAAAATCGTCCCAAACGAACCCTAAGTGAGTCAAGATAAATTGACCGACTCCAATTAAAAAAGAGCTTAAGATGTATCCATAAATTTGCGTGGTCGGTATGGATTTAAAATTCAATATCACTTAAATTCTAATTTGAGCAAATTTATAGTTGAAGTAAACGTCTCGAGAAGACGAATCCAACAATATCAAAAGTTATATCATCCAAACATAAATGAGCTAAAAACAAGTATTTGATACGTCATTGGAAACTTCATGTATTTATTGGATAATCAAATTATCTTTAAATTTAGCTTGCTTATAGTCAAATCAAGCGGTTCGACGAGACGAATCTAACGAACACAAGATCACTTAATTGTTGAGTAAATAATTCATGACCAAGGAAATTAATATGGACCCGTATGATGAACTGTTTTGAATTCTGGCCAGAATTTACCAAAATGTTTATCTCAAAAAGTTTATGAATAAAGCTTCATTCTCTACACAGGAGATAAAGGAGTTGACATAACTATAAAGCTTTCTAGAATTTTTTACTACCATCGCCAACAACCACTAAGAGTTATTACCATCTAATAACACCGCTAGCTGTCGCCACCATCGATAACTCCATACTCCTATCAGATCTAATATTGTTGTTGAGTATTAACTATCTATTACGAACACATGTTTTCTATGATCCCAGCAGGGGAATTCAAACATGGTTGTTCTCAAAATAGTTCTTTCCTCTTCGTGTTAAATTGTGAGGTGCTGTTATATAGTGGATTTTCGATTGGGTAAGGCCCCATAATTTTTTCATTATTTGGATTTTCCATGTAAACAATTTTTTGTCTTACAACTTTATCTGTACTTGCTAAATTTTTATCTAAAGCTAAGAAATAAAACAAAGACTATCTATACAATTTTTTAACACATAACAGAGCTAATTAAACAAATATTAATTAAAAATAATAATAAATAAGTAATGAATAAATTATATTAAAGTTATAAAATATAAATAAATATAAATAAACTTGTTTGTTAACTCTTACAAATATGAAGGAATTATATCAAATCAACATGAACTATTAATATGATAACCATCTTTTTTTGGATATTTTTAAAATACACATATTTAAAAAAATGTATTAATTGTATGTAAATTTATTGCAATGATATATTTTTATGTTTTTTTATGTTATATTTCAAATGCATTGGAATATGACAAACAACGATAAATAGTAGTCAAGGGAGACAATCAGTAGCTATGACAGATGATGATTGGGGGCACCTGGTGGTGAGCTATGATGAATAATGGTGAGTGGCAGTAGGGGCGGACAACTGGTGACAATGGTAGGAAATGGTGACAACCATATATGGAGAAGTTAAGTCACAAATTATGAGTTTTACTCACATTTAGGGGTTGTTTGGCAACAAACAGGATTTAACTCAAGTAGGAATAAGTAAATCTTATAAATTGGTATTTATCAAACATAAGGATACTAAAGCCCGAAAACAAAAACTATTTGGCAACAAAACTTAGAATTTAAGGTAGTTAATTCATTTAAAATTCAAATTTAATTTATATTTTAAATATGAGTTATTCATTATTTTCAATTTGATTACCGATAATAAGTTACAATTATAAATGATAAAATTAGAAATCAGCTTAATTATCAAATATTGTGATTGAAATCTCATTATTAATTACAATAAAAAGAGGGAAAAAATTAAAACTAATAAAAGTTATTAGATGCAAATCCTTAGTGCAGACGTATTCTTCTCTTCTATTGCATGTCTATTTCTATAATTTTTATTTTCTTTAATCATTATCTATGCTTTTCATGCCTAAGTGTACTCTTTCTCATGGCCATTTATTCATCGCTGCTTTGGCTTCATGTAAAATAAAGTTTTGAAAGAGTTGTTAAAGAAGTTTATTTGCCTCCTTATACGGCGGAGGATTGAAAGTAACAATGGGAGCTCACTCGCTACGATGGTAATCGTCTTTCTCCCATTTTGTAGGTTTCTTCGTCGGCCAAATCTCATAAATCTGTCAACCTCCTGAATTAAGTACATAAAAAATTTAAGCTAAAACAGGGACAAATCATAAGATTTATTTCTTCATGAGATTTAAGATGTCTATATAGGAATAGCCCCTTAGACTTCACTTTATTTAGGCTTGTTGCGTCCAGGAGTATTCGCGGCGGTAGAGAAATATAAAGTTTATCGTCTTAGCATTGTACGAAAATCCCGCACCCAATCAGATAAGAGAGAGGGTCTAACATTTATGAGACACCAAGATTTTTACGTGGAAACCCCCTGAAAAGGAGGAAAAACCACGGGGCCTAGCCCAGTTTGAATGAATCCACTAGTTTTGTAGTTGATTACAAATGAAGCCCTTCCTTTGAGGTAGGCACGGGTTTGATGTACATTATATGAAGTACATTACATGTTGGGAATACAAAGAGTCTATCTGTTGACGTATTCGCTTTGTTGGAAGGACTGTAGTCGGTGGACGACGTAAGTCAGGAGGACCGTAGTCAGCTAGCGACGGAGGTCGGAAGGACTATAGTCGGCAGGTGACGTAAATCAGGAGAACCGTAGTCGGCTGACGATGGAGGTTGAAAGGACTGTGTCTGACGATGAATGTCAGAGGGACGGCGTCAGGGAGAAGTCTAACAACGGGAAGAAATCCATCTTCGAATAAACGTCCAGCAAAAATCCGATAACCGGTAGAAGTCCGGTGTCGGGTAGAAACTTGGCGAAGAGTGAAGGTCCGACGTCGGGAAGAAGTCCGACGTCTGTTGGTGGACGAGGAGAACTCTGGCATCACTTGGGCGGAGTTTCAGCATCAGGAGGTTTCTCTGTCGTTAATCGGGAAGAATTTCAGCATCACGTGGAAGTTGGATAGAATTCTGGCGTTCTCCTGAATATCCCGCAGAATCCCGGCGTGTTCGGGCGGCGGGAAGAACTCCGACGGTGGTCGAGGAGGAGGTGATTCTCCTTCCCCTTCTCTTCTTCTTCTTCTCTTCTCTTTGCTTTTGTCCCCTCTTATGAGAAATGAGAGCTCTATTTATAGATTTTCTGGAGTGGCATAGCTTGTAAATAGGTGTGAGATCAGGGACAAATAGGAAGTGGTCGAATAGACGGTTGATATTGAATTCTTCAATCGTGCACCGTTCGTTGGATATTTGAAGACCTTAGTGATATTGGAATTTGGAGATCTTGGGCTCGTTGTATTTGTCTCGTCGAGCCGCTCGATTCGACTATAAACTCGTTAAAATCGGAGACCGTTTGGTAACTCAAATTGTGGTACGAGCTTTCCAATAGCACTTCGGGCGCTTGATTTGGGCTCGGAATGAGTTGAATTTGGTGTCGTTGGGTTCGTATTTCCGAGACGCTCAGTTTGACTGTAAGCTCGCTGAAATCGGAGTTCGGGTGCTCCCAAATTTAATTTTTGAAGTTTCCAACTTGATGTTTGCCTCGAGATTAGTGCTCGATCAAGATAATTTTTGCGTATCAAGGCTAAATCATTAATTCAAAATGCCTAGAAAAGTATTATGGGATATTTCAAAACTTTTACACAAATATTTTGAATAAAATACAAAAATAAAATAAAAAATAAAAACAATTTCAAATTTTCTATTTTAAGCTCATAATAATTACAACCAACGTCCCAAAGAAAATTAGACAACCCAACTTTACACACTTAAAACAGGTCCCCGCCTTACCCGACACGATAGTGACACGCTCAAAATAGGTCCCCGCCTACCCCGACACGGTTGAACAGCAAAGATACTTCACCTCTTGTCCTCCATGTCGTCCTTGCCTATACACGAGGGAATTCAACGGCCTTGATTCCGTCGTACCACCGACCATCCGCCGCCACCCCAATTGTAGAAACCCGCCGCAATCCCATTAGACGGAAACAGCTCGTAGGTCGAAGCCTTCGCGCGGACCACCGAACCTTTCAACCCGGAATAAAATCCTCTCCAATCACACACTTCTCTGAATAAATCACCTCGTATAAGCCGTACATTTATTTTGAATATAGTAAAACGAGTTAATCTCAGCCGTTAAATTCAGAAGGTAGATGAAAAGAACATAAATGGTTGGATAGTTCTACTTCTAATTTATTGCAGTTAACCGTACTTCGGATCCCCGCCGAACCTTTGTGGTCTCGTCAGACGCAAAAAAGCGACCAAAGAAAGAACTCGGCGTCCATATTCTCGGATCAGGATCCGAACTGAGTGCGGCCCACACGAAAACAGAGAAGTGAGAGGTCGCAATCATGGCAGAATAAATTGGGCTTTAGGCCGCTGACCTCTCTCCAGGCTGCCCGACTCGCGTGAAGACAGCGAGGCGAGGTAGCTTCCATCTCCCGTGTCTCGTCTCCTCGTCTCCTACGCTCGATCCTGCAGTTTCTTTGAAGCGTTTGAATCGATCTCAGATTATTTAGTATTCGATTGACTTTGATCGGATTTGGTCGTAGATCGGTTCGAAATCAGGGTTTTTGGGGCTGAAGCGAGCTTGATCTGAGGTTTTGGTTGTCTTCTTGGGCCTAATTTTGTGGGGCTTTGAATTGGTTTAGTTGGTTTCAGTTGTTAGGGTTTCCAGATTTGGAGGGTTAAACTGTAAATCATTACTTGATACTTGTTTTGGAAAATTATGCATCATTCCTTTGATTCTCTTGGATATCGAGTTCGATGATATAGGGATGATTGGGTTTTGTTCCGAGGTTGGGGATTTCTAGGGTTCCTCAGAGTTACATGGGGAACTCCGGCGCTGACTGGCGGTGTAACTGTTACAAAGTGCCAGGACTCTCTTCGCCGATTCTGGAATCGCCGCACATCGCCTACCTCGGCGATCGCTACGTGCTCCGCGAGCATCTGGGCTGGGGTCAGTTCGGCGTGATCCGAGCTTGCTCTGATTTGGTCTCTGGCGAGGCGCTGGCCTGCAAATCCATCGCCAAGAACCGGCTTGTCTCCGTCGAGGACGTTCGCAGTGTTAAGCTGGAGATCGAGGTCATGGCGCGGCTTTCCGGCCACCCTAATGTGGTGGACCTCAAGGCCGTGTACGAGGAAGAAGATTTTGTTCATTTGGTTATGGAGCTATGTGCCGGCGGGGAGCTTTTTCACCGCCTTGAGAAACACGGCCGGTTCGTGGAGCGGGAGGCGGCGGTAATATTCCGGCATCTGATGGAGGTGGTGTTGTTCTGCCATGATAATGGAGTTGTTCATCGGGATTTGAAGCCGGAAAACATTCTTTTGGCTACCAAGTCTTTATCTTCTCCTATCAAGCTTGCAGATTTCGGCCTCGCTACTTACATCCAACCTGGTATTTTTAGGAAGATACTCTTCAATTGTTACTTCGTTAGCTGATATCTGTTATTCAGTGTTAAGTTCTTACTTCTTAGTATAGTAAGTTCTTAGATTTGTTGATATGCTTATATGATGATTTCTTGATGACATTTAAATCTTTTTTTTACAGTGAGATTTTTGATTAAATGATCAAAAGAATGTTAATAATCCCTGATAATTATTATTTAGATAATATTATAGAGGGATTAAAATGAATATCATAATATGTCAAAAATACGAATCTTTATAGTTACTTATATTACACTTTACTTTAGAGATTAGAGCTTTTTGTAAATAAATATAAAATTTTGAGTATTGCATATATGAGTACATTAGAATTAAGAGCTATCAGCTATGTATGCAAATCTTGCTTAGTGTAGTTTTAAACCAAACACACTATATATTAGATAAGGGCATCTCCAACCAAAAAATCCATTTTTTCCTTCCAAAATGTCGTGGTTCATCTCCAATCGAACTACGCTTCTGCAAAGGTAACCTTGTTTCTCCTCTTTCACACGTTTCTTCCGCAAATCCGGTTGAAGCAGAAAAATTGCGTAGGTGAACAGTGCATCACCAATATTGGCGTCGCACTATTCACCCTCCATGGATTAGCGGTTTTTTTGGGGTTTGAATGGAGCAAACCAGCTACGCCTTACAGTCCTTTGGAATTCGGCTGGAGATGCCCTAAGAAAAGTTGGGCAGGGACATCCTTACCAAATCTTTGGTTATGGCGAGTTTTAAATTTATTGAATTGATACAAAATTTTTCCTTGATAGATAACACTGTTAATTAGTAAACAAATAGTTTAGAACTAAACAACTCCTTAGTTTAGCTGATCAAAGTGTTTGATATTTGTAATGAAAGAGATGAGAATTGGATTTTGCAGGGCAGAGTCTGTGTGAAACTGTGGGAAGCCCATTCTATATAGCACCAGAGGTGTTGGCAGGCAGCTATAACCAGGCGGCAGATGTTTGGAGTGCAGGGGTTATTCTCTACATTCTACTAAGTGGAATGCCGCCGTTTTGGGGGAAGACTAAGTCAAGGATCTTTGATGCAGTAAGATCATTGGAGTTGAGGTTCCCATCTGATCCATGGGATGGGGTGTCTGAACCCGCAAAGCAATTGGTTGCTGGGATGTTATGTAGAGATCCACTACAGAGACTAACAGCTAAGCAGGTTCTAGGTGAGCATGAATTTCTTATTTGTAAAGTTATTATTCTAATTTAGAAGAGCCAATTTGTAGGATGATATTTGTTTTCTTAGAACATATAGTGATGTTTGATGAGGTGTATGATGTTTTCTAAGTGCTAAATGAAAAGTTTATCTTGAAACCCTTAGAATATAGTCGTTAAGCTGGTGGTGGACATAATGTAACAACCAAACTATAAGTTGTAGATCCAATATTTGTGGGGTATTTCATTAAGGTTGTTTTATGAATTATATTTTATTTTTGGCTACCTTATATTTTCATTTATAAAGAGAGAGGGGAAGTGAATCTATGTAAAATTCTTGGTGTATTTTGTGTCTTGATGTTCTTTATTTTGTTTTTATTTTTGGAGATTAAATTAGGATTCATCTTTTTACCCAACACCATGAGCATCCAACATGAATCTTTTAGGGGTAAAATGGTTTGTAGGGAATTTGTATCATTATAAGGTTCATAGAGGAGATTCTATGACTTCCATTTCGTTGTCGTCATGGTTACGATTAATTATTCTGTGTGGACGCCGAAGGCTGTCCGAAGACCAATCAGAATGCGCCACGTTTACCATTCGCTCGGTACTGCTCGTTACCACTCGGTACCGCTAACGTGACGTATTCTGGTTGGTCTCCGGACGGTGTTCTGCGTTCAATCTCCGCACATAATAATTTCTCCATGGTTACAGGCCGACAACTGTGGGCGTAAGTTGTGCTTGTACTCAAAGTTATGTAGGGAACCTCAATGGCAATTAAATGCTAAATTCAGCATAGTAGCAGCTTTTTTTTTATTTTAATTTTTGAATCTATCTACTGCTTTGATAGAATATTTTAATTATTACTTCTATATCTAGACCATAACCCATATTTTTGTATTAATTTGTGTTAGAAGCTTCATTTTTCACATTAAAAGACACTGTTGAAGATGACTAACCTTTCGAATATTTCTACCGTCTTTCGCTATAGGATTATCTCACTAAAATTACATCTGAAATCAGATCTCGCTCGTATCTTCATCAATTCGTATTCATCTGTTTTTGCAGAGAATTCATGGATACAAGAATATGCTCAGCAAATGCAAGAAACTAATAGCCATCAAACTGTACTAATTTTTGGACAAGAGGACTTGGGAAGCTGTTCTTTCTCAAGTTTCTCAAATCCAATCACCCCAAGAAGCCATGATTTCAGCTTTGGCTTCAGCCCAGTTGTAAATTCTGGCACCGGGACTTCATTTTCTCCATCACAAGCTGATACCACAACTGGCTTTACCTTCCCTTTGCTCCCCAGCTTCTCATTCTTCAGCCCCCCTCCAAATCCTCAAGAAAACATTTTGACTTTGAGTTCCAATAATGCAAAAGGAAACACCATTCAAAGAGGTAGCTTTCTCCTTTGAACATACATAGTAATTCTTTGTTATGCTTGTAAATTCCCTTCCAACCATATTCAACTCTGAGATCTGATACATTAAGCTGATTGGTTTCAGACTCCAGCTTTGGCATGCTATTTGACAAGGAAGCTAAGGGGCTAGCGGCTACACCGAGACCCGTCGGGCTTCGAAGCAAGCGAAACCATACGATCGGCCTTGGCGAACACGAGCAGCTCGATCTCATGGTCTCGGAATCCGTCATACGATGGGCCTCATGCACCCATCTACCGAGCGCAGCATCTCTCAGATCATCGCTTGTTTGCTGACGACAAATGTATTATATCAAATTGGTGAATGAAGAGCTGGGGTAAGTGTATTATAATTGTATTGTTTACCAGAGCTTTAAGTAGGTTATAGGAGATTGAAAATTGTTCTTGTTAATGTCAGGGTGAGTTTTTTCCTGTTAATGTATTATTGGCATCAGATGTGCTCTGTGAGTGAACTACTGTTTCCATTCTTATAATTAAAGCAAGAACAATCTTCAGTTCATAGACTCTTTGGTTTGAAAAATTATTCTGTGCGGAATCCAAACGCGTTCGGATGCATATTCGGGCATGCCATGTCACTGGGCCGGTGACGCGTTTGGATTCCGCACAGAATAATCGCTCCTTTGGTTTGAGGTCTGAAAACTTCTTTTTTTTAAAAAAAGTTGAAAAGTTTGTTGATTTTATTATTTAGAAATGTTAATAGTGCTGAATTAGGGTTTAGGGTTGATAATGGATGGTTTTGTTGCATTTGGTTGTTAATTATAAGTTAGGATATTAAAAGATTTTGAAGCTATGATGAGGTTTTAGTAGGCCCATTAATTGAAGAGTAGAATGGAAGGACTTTGTATGGTGGGGATGTGCTAAAGAATAAGTGTAACTATGAAGGAAATATCTCCATCATTAATACAGTTATTAAGGGAATATCTTCTCCATTAATGCAAATTGTTTTCATAACAGTTGGTACCTTGCAAGCATGTCATACATGAAATTCTTCTTATTATTGTTGATTTAGGATTATATCAAAGTTAGGCTTCATTTGGGATTTTTTTTATTGTTTTATAATATAAATTTTTAATACACAAATATAAATTTCAAGCATTTTTTTAATTAGAAAACAGACTCATAAAGTAGTAAGAAGGCTTTGTTTGGGTCAACAACTTTCTTATTATTTCCTAAAGTGCCTTTTTAGTATAAAATTTTTAATTTTTAATGAAAAAATTTGTTTTAAGAAATTGTAAGAAAATCATTTTAAACAAAACCTAAGGTTTTGTTTGGGACAAATTTGTTTGTTGTTTTCTAAAACAATTTTTTAATGTAATTTTTTTTAATTAAAATTTTTTTTATTAAATTTTTTTTTCAAAAAGCAACAAGAAAGTTGTCCCAAATGAAGCTTAAGGTTTTGTTTGGGGCTGCTTTTTAAAGTAGATTTTTAGTAAAAATTTTATAATTTAAGAAATTTTTATACTAGAATATTATTTTAGAAAGCAATAAAAAAATTGTCCTAAATGAAGTATAAGTCTTTCTATTATTTTTGATTTTGTAATTTTATGAATAAATATACTACAAATTGATGCAACCACTATATAAGAGTATGAGTCAATATCACCATAAATCTCATAGCCTTGTCTTACATGATGCTATAGTTCCTTTAATCTGATAAGGAGATCCTTTTTTCCCAAAAAAAAATAAGGAGATCCTCTTCCTCTTTCATTGTCAGAGGTGTTGAGCCCATTGCTCTTTCATTTTCTTGGGATATTCTAATCTTCTTCATAATGCTTACGATCAAGGCCTTGGATTTTTTTGGGATACTCTGATCTTCATAATGCTCACACATATTTAGGCCTTACAAACCAATTTTTTTTTAAAATTTATGCCGTATTAAATTTGTGGAGAATGTTTTTCCCACCATAGCCCATTTTCACAATAATGATAAGATAAATAGACATATTCTCTCCAAATGAGCTTACATTAAACCATCATTACAAAAAAGTGGATTCCCCATTTACATCTCAATATTTACCTGCCCCAAATCTCAACATAGTTGATCAAAATCTTACTGCATTAAATGCTACCATTTCTCAATGATTTCCATCTAAGTCTCCATTAATTTTCCGAACTCGACCATGTATTGCAAATGGGTCGAAAATTTAGACTTGGACCCGACCCTTCAGGTTATTGGGTTGACTCGACATAACCCGCTAATCTGGATTTTACCGAATCGAGACACTCGCGTGTGTTACACTTAGGCGGCAGACGAAGCTCGTGCTTAGCCTGTCAGGTTTGATTTTGCGCTCGCGCTTGCGCAGGCGATGAGAGAAGCCAACACAGACGTAGTACTCCAGTGCGGTAATATGGTCCAATTCAGAAGTCCAGAGGCACGCGAGCTGACCGCGATGAAGCAGGTGGTGCGGGCGAAGGCAGCCAGGCTAGTCGAGCACGCGCAGTGTGAGGCTTTGAGCGATTGAGCTCGAGTGAGACGAAGTTTGTGTGGGGGATTGTAACGGGTCGGTCCGGATCAAAATCAGGTTTTCAAGTTTAGGGTTTAGGCGTATACTAATTTAAGATTAATTACATATATTTATGGTTGAAAATACTGATGCAAAACTTAAGGGAAAAATTAGAATTTATAAAGCAAATCATGAATAGTTAAATTAAGATCATTGATAAATGAATCTCATGAGAGAAAAATTATTTAAAAATCAAATAAAATAATTTACTCTTGATTATATTATTTTTCACATACATCATTTTTAAAAATAAGTACAATCTAATCATAACCCAATTGATTAAAGCTTTATTTGAGAAGACTTTCTTATTTCTTCTTAAAACAGTTTGGGACAAAAATTATAATATATACACTAGCTTTCAAAAAAGCTATTTTTTCTCACAATAATTTCAAAATCATTTTTTTAAAATGCTACAGTTATCCTAAATAAACCATAAGATTCAAACTATACCGCTAAAAATTATTAAAAAAAAAAAAAGATCATTAATTTTATTGAGTGTTAGAAAGAGAAAAGGCCACATTAAGATAAATACAAAATGTCATAATATAAATAGATTAAATTTCATCATTATTGTTGCGTACTGGAGTATTCGCGGCGGTAGAGAAATATAAAATTTAACATCTTAATTTTGTACGAAAATTCGGGACGCAACAAGATAAGAGAGAGGGTGTAGCATTTATGAGACACTAAGATTTTTACGTGAAAAACCACTGAAAAAGGAGGAAAAACTACTAGGGCTAGCCTAGTTTGAATGAATTCACTATTATTTGCAGTCAATTACAAATGAGGCCCTTCCTTAGGGGGGAGGCCTTGGCTTGATGTACATTATATGAAGTGCATGATGGGAATACAAAGAGTCACTGTTAACATGTTCGTTTGGCCGGAAGGAGTGAAGGACCGTAGTCGATGGGCAACGTAAGTTGGAATGACCATAGTCGGCAGGCGACGGAGGTCGGAAGGACCGTTGTCTGACGATGGAGGTCAAAAAGACAGCGTCACGTAGAAGTCCAGTAATGGATTTAGATCTAGCATCAGATAGATGTCCGGCGAAAGTCTGACAACGGGCAAAAGTCCGACGTCAGGTAGAAATCTGGCGACGAGCGGAGGTCCAGCGTTAGATGGTATTCAGGCAAAATTCCAGAGTTACTTGGAGATCGGGCATAGTTTCAGCGTCACTTGGAAGTCGGGCGGAACTCCGATGTCACTTGAAAGTCGAGCGGAACTCCGGCATCACTTGAAAGTCGAGCGGAACTCCGGCATCACTTGAATGTCGAGCGGAACTCCAGCATCACTTGAACGTCGGGTGGAACTTCGGCAATGGCCGAGGAGGAGCTTTTTTCCTCCTCTTCTCTTCTTCCTCTTCTCTTCTTGCTTGGGTCCCCTCTTAAGAGAAATGAGGGGGTATTTATAGTTTTTTGAGGATGACATGATCTGTAAATAGGAGGATCAAGGGCAAATGGGCAGTGATTTGGATGGACGGTCGATATTGAATCCCTTGATCGTGGACCGTTCGTAAGACATTTGAAGTTATTAATGATATCAAAATTCGGCAATCTTGGGCTCGTTGGATTTGTCTCGTCGAGCCGCTCGATTTGATTATAAGCATGACATGTTTGAAAACTACTTGGTAATACAAATTATGGTTTGAACCTTCCAACAAAGCTTTGGGTCTTCGATTCAGACACATTTGGGCTCAGATTGAGTTGAATTTGATGTCGTTGGGCTTGTATTTTTGACATGCTCAGTTCAACTATAGGTTTGCTGGAATCAGAGTTCATATGATCCCAGATTTAATTTTTGAAGCTTTCAGTCTGATTTTGCCTAGAGATTCATGCCCCATCAAGATAATTTTTTGATAGTATACATCAATTATGGACACAAAGAAGATGATTAAAGAAATTGAAATGCATTGTAGCCATTATAGGAAGTGCTGACCGTGTGGAAATAAATTGATTAGTTATGCAAATGCTCACTTGTTACTAATAAGTGGCAAAGGAAGATTCTGATGGCCAACCTCACCTGCACTAAGGACATGATGATGACGATATTGTAAAACTAAGGTTTCATTTGGGACAGCTTTCTTCTTACTTTTTAAAGTAATTTTTTAGTAAAAAAACTTTTGAATTAAATTTTTGTGTATTTAAAAGCTGCTTTAGAAAGCAACAAAAAGCTGTCTCAAATGAAACCTAACATTGAATAACAACCAATCAATAATGATTAGCAAATAAATTATTGGTTATTAAAGTTAATCAATAAATAAATGGATTTCATCACTGGCTGTTAATTGTTTTTTATCAGATATTTGTTAAGCTCTTTGATTATTAGTATTTAGGTGGTATTACTTTTTTTTGTCATTTTATGCTTGTCATGTGTTAGAATTGAAAGCAGCTAAAGGTGGATGTGAGAAAGGAGAACAGAGACGGGCAAGAAGAGACGGAATAAACATAGTAGAATGAAATTCATTGATGTGAGATTGTACAGTTACACTTAAATAGAGAAACAATGGTAAAATGGCAATAATAACACTCAGTACAAAATAAGAAAGAGAAGATGTGCTTACAGCAACCATTTGGATATGAGCTCAGTAAACCGTGAGACTGAGAGCGGCTTGGTTAGGATATCAGCGACTTGATCTTGAGAAGGTATGTGCTGGATATTGATGTTACCGGCTGATATGTGCTGTTGGATAAACTGATAATCAACTTCGATGTGTTTCGTCCGAGCGTGGAAGACGGGATTTTCAGCGATGGTTATGGCCGAAATGTTGTCACAGCAGACCTGTGTTGGAGATCATTGTTCTAGTTGTAGTTCGGCAGCCAACCGGCGTAACCAAAGAACATCCGAGGTATCCGCGGAGAGAGATCGGTATTCAGCCTCCGTGGATGATTTGGCTACTGTCACTTGTTTCTTTGATGTCCAAGAAATGAGATTGGGTCCCATGAATGTGCAGAATCCGGATACCGATTTACGATCCGTACTGTCGGAAGCCCAATCTGCGTCGGTGTAGGATTGTATCTATAAGTCGCCCGTGACAATTGGTAGACCGAATGCAATGGTACCTTTGATGTAGCGTAGTATGCGTTTGATGGCCTGATAGTCTTGGATTGTTGGATTTTGCATGTGCTGACAGGCTCTATTAGTGGCGAAGACAATGTCTGGTCTTGTGATGGATAGATATTAAAGGGATCCTGCAAGGCGACGATAAAGGGAGGGATCATGGAAAGGTTGATCATTGCTGACTTTGTGTTTTGATGCAGCTGCTATCGACGTAGGTGACGCCTTACAGTCCGTAAGGCTAGCTGCTTTGAGTAACTTGTTGGCGTAGTGAGATTGTGTGAGAAAGTAGCCTGCGGAAGTTTGTTGGACTTGAATGCCGAGGACTAGAGATATTGTTCCAAGTTGTTTGAGAGCAAATGATGAATGAAGATCTTTGAGGAGAAATTGAATTGTTGTATGATCGTTGCTTGTAATGAGTATGTCGTCAACATATATTAGAAGATAAATTTGAATGCCATTCTTAGTGAAAATAAGAAGTGAGGGTTAGAGCGATTGAACCGGAAATCGTGAGATTGTAGGAAATTTGTGCGCTTTTGGAACCACTGACTCGGGGCTTGCTTGAGGTCGTAGAGAGATTTGTGCAGCTTACAAACAGCTGTTGGAGACTGAGTATCAACGAACCCCGGGGGTTGTTTCATGTAGATGTCTTCTGGTAAGTCGCCGTGAAGAAAGGCGTTGGATACGTCAAGTTGAAGTATTTCCCATTTCCGGTTGAGAGCAAGAGTGAGAAGTCTGCGAATCGTAGGCATCTTAGCGACCGGGCTGAATGTTTCATTGTAGTTTTCGCCGAACATTTGATCATATCCGAGTGCCACCATATGAGCCTTGTACCGATCTATTTTGCATGATGGAAGAAGTTTTGTTTTAAAAGTCCACTTACAACCAAGTATGTTTTTGTTGGATGGTGGAGGGACGAGGGACCAAGTCCCTTGCTGTTGTAACGCGTTGAATTCTTCTGCCATTGCAGTCCGCCAATGCTCTTGTTTTGCCGCCTGATTGTAGGTGGTTGGGGTTTGATTGGTGTTTTGAGAGCTTAGATGGGATTGGGTTTTGAGATGTCAAATTTAGATCTGGTTTGCATGTAATGAGTGGAAGGTATGGAGTTGGACGGGAGGTGTGAATGTTCGGCAGTGTTGCTGTTGTGGGGAATAGAATTTGTCTGGATAGTTGAAGGATTGCTGGGACAGTGGGATGTGAGATGAGATGAAGAGGGAGCAGCTTGTTTTCTAATGTGTGTCACGGTTGAGGTAGGAACCAGAAGAAGTGGTTGTGTGATGGTGTGAGAGTGATCTTGAGGAGTAGAAGAGATCGAATTTTGATTGATATAAGGGAAGATGTCTTCGTAGAACAGCACATGGCGGGAGATGTGCATTTTGTAGTTGACTAGATTATAGCAAATGTAGCCTTTGTGGATGGAAGAGTAGCCGAGAAAGACACAATCGGTTGATCAAGGGGAGAATTTGGTTGATGAATAAGGTTGGAGCCATGGGTAGCATAGTCATCCAAAGATGCAGAGATGAGCGTATGAAGGAAGTTTGTTGTAGATAATTTGGTAAGGTGATTTATGAGAAGTGTATTTTGAGGGGAGACGATTAATTAGGTGAACAACAGTTGAAACGGCTTCACTCCAAAATTGAGCAGGAAGATTAGATTCATGAAGAAGAGTTATGGTTAATTCAAGAACGTGACGGTGCTTACGCTCCGCGATTCCATTTTGTTCCGGCGTATGCGGACAACTTACCCAATGAATTATACCATGTTCTTGAAGAAATGAGTTAAACGTATTGTTCATGAACTCACCGCCTCCGTCTGATTGAAAAGATTTAGGAGTTTTGTCGAATTGATTTTGTAAAAGACTGCAAAACAATTTGAATTTAGAATACGTTTCGTTCTTGCTATGCATAAAATAGATCCAAGAATACTGTGAAAAATCATCTATAAAAATGACGTAGTAACAAGAACCATTAGTCAAAGGTGTCTGTGCCAGTCCCCAAACATCCGAATGTATGAGTTCGAATGGTGAGGAGGTGACCAAGTTAGGTTTATTAAAAGATGGATTGTGGCTCTTTGCCACATTGCAGGATTTACAATGCATAGGTGAAGAAAAAAATGATGGATGTGGGTAGTTGGCTAGCAAGAGAATTAAGAAGTCGCTTGTTCTGATGTTGAAGACGCGCATGCCAAAGTTGAGAGGAGTTGGTTCTTGCATGAAAAGCAGTGGGTTGGACGTCCGGCGTGTTGCGAATGTGGTATAATCCGTTGCTAAGACGACCACGGAGAAGTGGTCAATGATCCTGAGAGTCCTTCATTTCGAAACCATTAGCATCAAAGTTAATAGAAATAGAGTTATCTGAAGTTAATTTGGAGACGAAAAGTAAATTGTGTGTGAGTGAGGGTACGTGTAAAAGATTGCATAGACGGAGCTTACGAGTGGTGTCCGGTAGAGATAGCAAACCTTGCCCGGAGTGTTGAATTGGTAGGGAGGAACCATTTGCAACCGAGACGGAGTCAAAACCTTGGTAGACCGAGGCTTGTTGTATGTTAGAACTATCCGGTGTGAGATGGGTAGAAGCCCTGGTATCAAGTGTGATGCCCCAGATATCAATAGTGAAAGGATTCATCTATCATTTCTTTTTCTTTTTCCATATCTCTTTGTTATTTTTTTCTTTTTCTTTTTCTATCAGTCTTTTCATCTTGCTTCTCGTTCGTATCAATACAGTCATCCAGAGATAATTGCATTACAGGAAAGAAATACAGCAACAACAGTAATCCACATATCAACATAAGCGTCCAAAAGATCATATACAATAGCCAAACGGCTACAAAATAGAAGTCTACCACGGCTATAAAACAAAGCTACAGCAACCGAAGAAACATCACGCGGGAGGCTCTGCACCTGAAATATTAACCACATATAATGAGCTTACAAGCCCAGCAGGTCACCAAAGCCTACAACTAAAATCAAAGCACGACACTGAAAACAATATGCAGGTCAATCAAATCAAATCAATCAATAGGCTATGATCAATGAATCTATGCAGATACGGAAATCAAATCAGATCCAACAATAGTCAATAATCAATACAGCGGTAAAAGCATCGATAAATCAATACACCCCAGCAATCAAATCAGTAAGTGCTTCGAGTCAATATCTATCCATCGTAGTAGTGTCTATCAATCAATACTATCAGTTCAATCAATCGTGTCGTCTAGTCAATCGTGTCGTCTAGTCAATTCGTTGTATCTATATCATTCTTGCAAATCAGTCAATCCAATTATTCAATACAATTCACTCGATATCAATATACAGTATGATACTACGGCAGCGAGGACGGTTCAATAATGATGACGTACGATGCTACAATAGGAAAATCATCTCAATCAATAGAGCACTTTCCAATCAATTATATCTATCAGCAGGGAAATCCATAGATCAATCGAATCAAATCAATAAATCAACCTAGCAATTGAAAACAAATCCATACAATGAAATCATCAGGTCAATTGAAATCAAAACAATCAGCTCCATAAAGAAATCTATTCTACGATAAATCAAATCCATACGGCAACAATCCATTCAATCAATCAATCGATAATCGGTACGACAAATCAATATATCAGTGTATCAATAGCATATTAGAATCTGTCGTATCAATGGTATCCATATGTCAATATCATAATCCATATCAATGTCGATGTCGGTATCTATCAATCGATAATCTATGTCAATGTCGATGTCAATATCTATGAATCAATACACAGAATCCATATCAATGTCGGTAATCAATACAATCCATATCCATAATCCATAATCCAGTCGATAAAATCAATCAGAAAAGTAATACGATAAATCAATTGTAGCAAGTCAATACAACACAAAATCAATAGTATCAATGATCAATAATCAATCAATAAAATCAATAAATCTGTACGATACAGTAAATCCATAAATCCATCAATAAATCTGTTCAATAATAAATCAATTCAATAAATCCATCAAAATCAATAAATCAATCAGAAATCAATAAATCAATGTAATGCAATATCGTATACATGCAATTCCATACAATGGTCTTACTCGACAAGCACAAACACTAACTATGATCAATAGTGTTGTTGTAGAAATCCATAGTGCTGTTGTAGAATCCATATTGCTGTTGTAGATATCCGTACGTTGGTTTCAATCAATAAGAGTCGTCACTCTTTTTGCCCGTCGGCCGCCCGTCGGCATAATAAACTCCTTATGACTCCCATCTATAGTGCTGTTGTAGAAATCCATAATCGATGTTTAAAGGAAAGCCCGTCGGCCCACGATCCTGTACAGGTCAATATCTATCTCTAACCAACGTTCAACCAGGTTCCCACTTGTCTTTCAGTAACAATCAATTCAATCAATAGTCAATGCAATAAGAAATATTAAAGCAATCTAGAACAATCAGATCAATAGTTATACGCATATCAATTCAATCTATCAATTCCAGAAAATTCGGAAATCATACAAAAATCGGGCAGCGTAACGGCAGTCAGTCAAACTTACACAAAAATCCTGCAAAAAGCACAAATTCTAAATTTCTCCAAATTACAGTAGAAGATCCACAACATCAATACAAGACTATTATTCTATAAAATCCAAATCAAATCAAGTCCTGATATTTTTCTATTCAATTAAAATCGCGTAGAATCAATTCCGACCGGTAAAATCTTCGCAGAAAATACTCAAATCGTGTACAATAGTCATATCTATAACATACCAAAAGTTGTGCGGTGAAAGTTGTGTCAAATCAAAATCATGTCCAAAATTCGACTACGAAAATATAAAACAGATCACAACTCGGTCAAAACTCAATATCTTTGAAAACAGAAATAGGATTCGGAGTCCTTACCACGAGATCTACACTTTTTCCAACAGCGGCGTCGGACGAAAAACGCTCCGCGGCCTCCAAAACCAAGCTTTTCCTCTTTTCCCTTTCTCTTTCTCTCTCCTCAAAATATCTGATTTTATAAAAATGATTTTTCTCTCTCCTCAAAACGAGCTGATTTTCTTATATCATAAAGCAGATCGGCCCGGCCGATCGCCAGATCGTCCCGGGACAATCAGACCAAAATAATCATCCTGGACGGTTCCCAAGACTAATCTCAGGACGATATTTTCTACAGTGCAGATCGGCCTGGACGATCTCACTATCGTCCTGGACGATCCTGGGAGGAAAATCTAAATCAGAGAGGAACAGTAAGGGAACGAGGTCTCACATCAAGTATCCAGTCTTGAGTTGGGTATGAGGCCGGTTGAGTTAGCATTGCCCGAGGTCCATAATTTGAGGTAGGTGTGTACTTGAGATCGCATCGATGCCAACAATTGATGGCTATGTGACCGGTTTTGCCACATATTTTGCAAACCAGTCGTTGATTACTAGTGGAGGAACCGGTGTTGTTTGGAGGTGAGGAAGCAGGTTGATTGTAAGTATTGTTCTTGTTCTTGTTCGGGCGTTTGGGATTTCGACCACGAGATTGATTATACTACGTGGCATAGAGGGCGGTGGGATTGGTGTTTTGATCTTTGATCAAATCTTGATTGATGTGGATCTCCTCGTTGCATAGGAGTGAGTAGAGGTTGTCCAGGTCCGCGGGGAGAGGGGAAGCCGGATTGATGTCTTGAAGGAATTGTAGCTGGGCGTTAAGCCATTTAGGATATAGAGGACAATGTCCTTGGGATCAACTTTGGAGCTGAATGCGGCGATGTTGTCCACGATATTCTTGATTTGGGATAGATACTGCTGCATCGTTAGATTCTTCATTTGAACGTGGTGAAGTTCGTTCTTGAGTTGAATTACTTGAGAACGACTTGAGGGTTGCAGACGGCGCTCAAGTGTCGTCCAAACTTCTTGGGCAGAGGTGGCGGTGATGATTTATGGGAGAAGCGAAGGTGAAATTGTAGAGAATAGCGCAGACAAAAGAGTACTGTAGACGAGAGTCCAAGTTGCGTGAGCAGAGGAAGTGACGTCGGACGGAGATGGAGTAGCCCCGGAGAGATGACAAGTGTATCCATTAACAGTAAATTGTTGAAGAATTTGGATTCTCCCAATTGCATAGTTTTTGGTGGTGAGGGGGTGAGGAATAAGATTCTTGATGTTAGAAATTAGGAACTTGAGAGGTGCCAGAATGGAGACCTCAGTGATGGAGGCACCGGCGAGGGAAGAGGAGGGAGGGAGGGAAGAAGTCGAATCTTGATCCCCCATTGGAGGCTCTTGATACCATGAAAGAGCAGCCAAAGGTGGTTGTGAGATAGGAGAACAGAGACGGGCAAGAAGAGACGGAAGAAACAGAGCATAATGAAATTCATTGATGTGAGATTGTACAGTTACACTAAAATAGAGAAACAATGGTAAAATGGTAGTAATAACACTCAGTACAAAATAAGAAAGAGAAGATGTGCTAACAAGAATATGATGGTCATTATCTTATTTCATTTTGCTATTTTCATTTTATGTTGAGGACCCCTTCTATGTGGATGCATGGATGGACATGCTATAATTGACTACATAATAGCTCTTATTAATTAGTTATCTCATTGTTCTTTCTCTCCTATCCTCTTCTCCAATATGAGCTTCCCAGAGTCCCACTCGCTTAGTTTATGTTCCTTCTCCCTTTCAATCTCCAAATCAAGGAAAATATCCCTCATTTGCTTGATAAATTATGAGGCGCATATTACATAAGTAGATTTATATGGTGCAAAATTCTTTTAATGCATAATCGAATAGTTTAAGTTTTGTGTGCTCGATATATGATGAGTATATATATATGAGCATGCTGAACTTCCACACATAGAGCTATCGGCATTTGTCTGTACCTAATAATTTCTCTATTTTTACGACTTCTATGAGAGGAAAAAAGGTTAAAATCCATTATTGAAATTAGGGCTTAAACTTAGATAATATCATTGACATAACTACAAAGAGATTTATAAGTGAAAATTTTTATATTTGATTATTTGAATGAATTATATGATCACATATAAATCTAATTGAACCATCTTCAATAGATCTATCAATCATATGTATTAATAATTTGTCTTCATAAATTTTAATGCTAAAATAATATTTAATTATGAATTAAAAAAATAAAAGATGAAAAAAATCATTAGTTTTGTATTAAGAAGATTGCATCTAAATAATAAATTAATTATATTTTCTTATTTTTGTATATGATTCTTTTTGTTCTTTAGGATATTTTTATTTTATTTTTCCAGTAAGTGAGGGTATTTGGAGATCCTAAAGCAAAAATTGACATAATGGATGAACAATTACTCATAGCTATCACTCAGCAGCTTCTTCATCTTTCAATCACTTGATTAATCACTTGATTAGATGAGGATTAACCTACTCTTTGTCTTCTTACAATAATCAATAAAAATCATTTCATCAAAAGGTTCAAATCAAGGTATCATCAATAGTGAGTGCCAACCTTTTAATTGATCAAAATTTTAAGAAAAAAATTATCAAATTCTTATTACTTAAGAATTTATTTGAGATATTTTTTTTTTATTTTTTTTTTTATTTTAAGATCACAATCATAATTTTAATTTTAGTTTTATTTTTAATAAATTTATGTGCTACAAAGTTACTTTTAGAACAATTATAAAAAAAGTTACTTTCGCCATAGCAGTTTTACACTCACATTTCCAAAAAGTTACATTCATCTCAATCAACTCTTAAAATAAATATATGCTTAAACATTCAACATTAAAAATCAATATCATAGTTGATATCTTGTTAAGGAATTTAAGACTTTGTTTGTGACAATTTTTTTATTGCTTTCTAAAATAGCTTTTTAGTATAAAAATTTTTTAAATTAAAAATTTTTGTACTAAAAAAGTGCTCATACGAAAAAAAGGAAATATTTAATAATTAATTTAATTTAAAATATAATTAATATTTTAAATTAATTTTATTTTTAAATTAAAGAGAACAATTTTCTAAAAAATTTGATATATAATATGTATTTTTTTGTTTTAAAAATAATTTTAAATAATTTTGGAATTATTCTGATTTAAAAAGCATTAAAAAATAATATAATTAATTTTAAATAAATTGGTCGCAGTCAGACACCTGACATGCTGCGATTGGCAGATTCAAAATCGTGGACGCGGTTTCCAATCATTGCCAATGATTGTGCCACCACGTAATCATTCGCAATGATTGCGGCAGCGCGGGAATCAGTGCCACAACACTTAACCACGTAGGTACGTGGTCTCAGCCATCCGATCATCCGCGGTAAGGAAAGAGCGGCTGAGATCACGCCAGATGGAGAGCAAAACAATGGGATCATCCGTGCAGTCGAATGAGACAGCCGAACGACTTGATCTGGATCGGTGATTGCGAGATGAAAAAGCTGCTTTAAGAAGCAGTAAGAAAGCCACCTTAATGAAGCCTTAGGCTTTGTTTGGGTCGGTTTTCGTACTGCTTCTTAAAATAACTTTTTAGTATAAAATTTTTAATATTTATATTAAAAAGTTATTTTAAAAAGCCTATCCCAAATGAGATTATTTTTTATTTTGTAATTTTATGAATAAATATCCTACAAGTTGATGCAACCACTATATAAGAGTATGAGTCAATATCACCATAAATCTCATATCCTTGTCTTACATGATGCTATAGTTTCTTTAATCAGATAAGGAGATCCTTTTTACCAAAAAAAATATAAGGAGATCCTCTTCCTCTTTCATTGTCAGAGGTGTTGAGCCCATTGCTCTTTCATTTTCTTGGGATATTCTAATCTTCTTCATAATGCTTACGATCAAGGCCTTGGATTTTTTTGGGATACTCTGATCTTGATAATGCTCATACATATTTTGGCCTTACAAACCAATTTTTTTTATTACTCTAGTTCACCAACTCTAAATCAAATTAGTTGATATTGATCTACACGAAGAAATCAATTGTTCTTTATCTATTGGTTGATGTAGATGATCTTATAAGGATAAAAAATTCTCCATTCATTGTCAAAGAAATGATTCCTACTCATGCTCATCACTTCTTCATCAAGGACCTTTGTGTCTAGCATCTTCTTCTAAGAGTTGAATCCAACTTAGATTTACAAAAATGTAAGGCATAGTGAAAATTATTGCATTGATTAGCCTTTTCCACACCTCTCACAATCCATCATAGGTCGACTAACACAAACACCATTGAATATTGCAATCTGCCAATCTTGCTTACAATACTTATTTTTTAGCCTGCTAGACATTTCATACATTTTCAACAAACCTGTTTAGTTTTTGTAGGCTGACACTCAATTATATTAGACAAACATCAAAGTGACTACTCAAGTAACTCAAAACCACCACATCATATAGCATAATCCAATCTCAATCATCATCTGTCTTTCTCTCTCTCACAACCAACTTAGATTCAGATTGGGTAGGGGTGTCAAAATTGGGCTTCGAGTTGAACCTGGAAGTGACCCGCGTTCATGGCCACTTTACATCAATGCAAACCCAATTTTTTACTCCCTGTGGAAGCACCTCCATCTAGGCTATCATTTTGTTCACAAGAAAGTTGTTGATGAAATTTATTATTATTGTTTTAAATTTTTTATAAACTTGTAATCACATCATACAAGAAATTTAGGGTATGTTAGTCATAGATTGTTCGTTGCTTTATTTTTCAGATAACAATCACAATTATATTTGACGACTATTTCTTATTATTTTTTCATTACTTTCTGAAGTTAGCTTATGTGCCAAAAATATATATTTTTTGCAACCAGAATAGTTAAGTCGCTTTCTTCATAACAACTTAATAACCAACTTCATAAAACTTTACAACCTTACCAAGCAAACCCTAATCTATTAGCCACTTTAATTTGATTGAATAATTTTTCATATGAATACCCTATATTAGCCAATGCAAATAAAATAACTCAATTTCAAAATAAATCTCTTATGTCCTTGCTATTAGTTAATATTCTCAAATTTTACTAAAAAATAATTATTAAATTTCCTCAGTAAAAGGATTTTATTATTTTTAAAATTTATTTTATTTTAAAATAATTAAAGGAGGCTGCAATTACCAAACATTAATATTTTGCATATGAATATGAAAGAAATAAAAATGATGTAGATTTATAATTAGAGACCCATTAATTAACAGATAAAAATTCATGGATAGGTAAGATGTCACTTCATTGTTGGGAAAATTTACAATACCCTTCAGTGTAATCAATTTAGAAAGAAGATTTTTTTTTTTAACTTTAATAATCCTCTAAATTTATTTATTAAATAGTAGGTGTTGGCTTCTTGGCTCTAAAATTGTCCATGAAAGATAATTGAGAAATATATAATGTTGAAATGAGATAAGAAGAGAGAGAAATTAGGTCTCTTATAACTAATGTTCAAAATTGTCTCAAAATGCATTGAATAAAGAAAGATGAATCGAACTAAGATTTTGTTAGGGACAACTTCCTTACCGCTTTCTAGAGCATCTTTTTAGTAAGTAGAAAAATTTCTAGTTTAACAAATTTTTGTACTAAAAATTTGATTTAGAAAGTAATAAGGAAGCTGTTACAAACGAAACCTACAACAACATGCAATATCAAGCCTTTGTCCCATTACGTGGGGTCAGCTACATGAATCATTTTTCTCCATTGTATCATGCTAAAAGTCAAATTCTCGTTTAAATCTAATAAAGAAAGATCAATTTGAATATTTTCTAACCAAGTCTTTTTAGGTATACCTCTACTCATCTTAACATAAGTCAAATCTAATACCTCTACTTTCCTAACCGGGTCCTCGAAAGGACGACATTTTATGTGACCAATCCATCTAAGACGACTTTCTCTAATATTTTCTTTCACTGGCGCTACTCCAATCTTTCACGTATATGCTCATTTCATACCCTATCTCTAAGAGTAAGCCACTCATCCAACTGAACATTCTCATCTCTGTAACACTTAACTTAGTATGCAACACGTAACTTAGTAAGCAAAACCTAAATCAATAGAATTTTCTGTTCCAAACGAAACCTAAGTCAACAAAATTTGATTTAAAAAAGAGAGGTTTCTTATGGCAGTGCTTCATCACTGGCCTATTTATTGGAGGAGATTAGAATCAGTGCTACAAAGTAGTCATACTTCATAAGTCTCTTTGAGGTGACTTTTTAGTGAGAGAGTCCTAAATATTGCATTAGTGCCAACCCTTTGACGACTGGTCTAATAAGCGTTTTGAGGTGACCTTTTAGTGAGAGAGTCCTAAGCTGCAAATGGTCCAAGATGGATCATAGTTAGTGGCTGCTTGAACTTGTTTCAGATTTTATTTTGACTTAGAGTTAGGTTGGAATGGCTGTAATTTTTTTGTAAATATCTATATAAAATTATTATAGAGAAACCAGCATTTTTAAAAGATCGAATATAATCAATTTTTTAATAGTCAATTAATAACTTTTTAATAGTCAATAAATGGGATGGTCTGTGGACGGGCGGAAGTCTGGTGGTGGCCGGAAGGAACTCTGGCGGTGGTCGGCGGACAAGCAAGCTCCCAAATTCTTCCCTTCTTCTCCTCCTTTACTCCTCCCTTAATGTGAAGAATGGGAGCATATTTATAAATTTTTTTAGAGTGGCACAACTTGTAAATATGGGGAGGATCAAGATTAAAATGAGAGTGGTTTGAATGGACGGTCGATATTGATCTATTTAATCTTGGACCGTTTATTGATCATTTGATGTATTAATGATATCAATTCAGCGATCTTGAGTTCGTTGAATTCATCTCGTCGAGCTGCTCAATTTGACTATAAGCATGCCTCATTTAGAATTTATTTGGTGATTCAAATTATGCTTTAAACTTTCCAAATATGCTTTGGACTCTTGATTTGGGATCATTTGGGCTCAGATTAGACTAATTTTGGTTTCGCTGTGCTCGTCTTTTCGAGACGTTCAGTTTGATTATAAGCTTGATGAAATCGGAGTTTGGATGATCTTGAATTTAATTTTTTAAAACTTGTATCTCTCATTTTTGCTTCAAGATTCATGTGTGATCAAGATGAATTTTTTACTATATAAATGATACATCATCAAAAAATTATCTTGATCGGGCATGAATCTCAATGCAAAATCAAGTTGGAAACTTCCGAAATTAAAATTGGGACCATCCTAACTCTGATTTTAGCAAACTTATAGTCAAACTGAACGTCTCAGAAATACGAACCCAACGACACCAAATTCGACTCAATCCGAGCCCAAATGTGTCCAAAATAAGGACCCGAAGCGATGTTGGAAGGTTCGAACCACAATTTGGATTACCAAATGGTTTTCAAATATTACATGCTTATAGTCAAATCGAGCGGCTCAATGAGACAAATCCAACAAGCCCAAGATCACCAAATTCCAACATCACTAGGACCTTCAAATGTCTAATGAACGGTCAACAATCAAGGGATTCAATATTGGTTGTTCATCCGACCACTCATTATTTACCCTTTATCTCTCACTTATTTATGGGTCATGCCACTCCATAAATCTATAAATAGACTCATCATTTCTCTTGAAAAGGGAGACCGAAGTAAGAAGAGAAGAAGGAAGAAGACAAGGAAGAGAAAGAAGAAGCTTCTCCTAGACTACTATCGAACTTCCGCCGGACCACCACTTGAGGCCCTCACCTCTGCCGGACAACCGCCTGATGTCGTTGCTCCACTAGACCACCACTTGAGGCCCTCTCCTTCGGCGGATCACCACTTGAAGCTCTGAGCTCCACCGAACCACCACTTCAGGCTCTCACATCCGCCGAACCACCGTCTAACGTCGTTGCTCCGCCGGACCACCACTTGAGGTCTTCACCTCCGCCCGACCACCATCTGACGTCGTTGCTCCACCTGACCACCACTTGAGGCCCTCACCTCTGCCGGACCACCGTCTGACGTTGTTGCTCTGTCGGACCACCACTTGAGGCCTTTATCTCCACCAGACCACTGCTTGACGTCGTTACTCTGTTGGACCACCACTTCAGGCCCTCACCTCTGCCGGACCACTGTTTAACGTCGTTGCTCCATCAGACCACCAATTGAGGCTCTCACCTCCATTGGACCACCACATGACGTCGTTGCTCCGCTGGACCACTACTTGATGCCGTTGCTCCGTTGGACCACCACTTCAGATCCTCACCTCCGTCGGACCACCGCCTATAATCGTTGCTCCACCAGACCACCGCTTAAATCCCTCACCTCCATCGGACCACCAACTAGTGTCATTTCTCCTTCAGACCACCATTTGAGGCCCAAACTTCTGCCGGACCACCACTTGATGCTGAGAGTTCTCCCGAAGTACTGCCCTTCTACTACAATCTTTTAGACCCCGGTCTCCTATCGACTATGGTCCTTCTGACCTCTGTCGCCTACTATGGTTGTTCTAACCTCCATTACTAGACAACGGTCTTTCTGACCCTGGTCTCCTGCCGACTACGATTCTTTTGACCTCCGTCGTCAACTATGGTCCTTCTGACCTCCATCACTAGACAACGATCTTTCAGACCTCGATTTCCTGCCGACTATGATCCTTCTGAACTCTGTCGCCTACTATGGTCATTCCAATCTCCGTTACCAGACAACAGTCTTTTAGTCCCCGGTCTCCTTCTGACTACAGTCCTTCAATTCCGACCTTCGTTGCCTACTATGATCATTCCAACCTCCATCACCACGCAATGATCTTTCAAACCCCAGTCTCCTGCAAACTACGATCTTTCAGACCCATGTCTCCTACCTACTATGGTCTTTCTGACCTCCATCAATAGATAATAGACTTTCTTACCCCAGTTTCTTGCCTACTACAGTCTTTCGGACCCATGTCTCGTGCCAACTATGACCCTTCCAATCAAACAAACATATCAATGGTATTATTGTAACTCCCAACATGTAATGCGCTCTATATGATGTACATTTGTACCATCAAGACAAGGCCTTCTCCCTAAGAAGGGCCTCATTTGTAATCGACTGCAAATGCTAGTGGATTCATTCAAACTAGGTCAGACCCCGTGATTTTTCCCCCTTCTTACGAGTTTTCACGTAAAAATTCTGGTGTCTCTTATGAACGCTACACTCTCTCTCTTATATGCCTGTGTGTTGGATCTTCGTGCAATGCTAAGATGTTAAACTACATATTTCTCTACCGCCTCGAATATTCCAGGACGCAACAATATCAATGGTTAATTACTTAACTACAATAGGCTGTACAAATAGGATATTTAATATTGACAATGTAAAGATCAAAATATATATATATATATATATATATATAATCAAAACTCAGATGCAATCATATTCTTAGATATTTTCAAACCTAGCCTAGGATAGTTAAACTTTTATGCGGAAAAAAAAAAAAAAAACATCCACAAGACATGTTTTTTGCTAGGAAGCTTTTTTATGATATGCACTTCCAGTAAATACAATCAAAATTGTAAAATCTTCCACTAGTTTTAACTCCCTTACCATGAGTTACAAATCTTTTTAGCCGTAAATTTCAAATTTCATTAAATTAAAAAAGGAATCATAATCATATGCTCAGAAGGAGACCAAAACTATATATTACAAAGCTTTAATCACCAGAATAAACTACAATTGCAAAGCAACCTTAAAAAGACAAAATAATCCAAAATTTAATCATTCTGAAGGCAGCCAAAAATAACCAAAAACAAGTAAAGAAGGCCAGGAACCCTGGCGGACTCCGAAAATGGCACGAGGCATGTGGAATTATTACTGCTACAAAGAAGATATTGTTTTTCTACTTATTTGTTGGTCTATCTATAAATAATGAGCTTGCTCAAATTAGGCTCTCATTGAATTTGTTGATGCTTAAAGCTATAAATAATCTAAATTGACCTTAATATTATCTTGATCAAGTTTGTTTATTCATTTTTTTTTATCAAATTTGGATCAAATTTAAACATTATTTGATTTTAAATCTTATTCAACCTTTACTTATTGGAAGACAGGGAAGCTTGCGAGCAAAAGCAAAAAAATATTGAATAAAGCTTTTTTGGTTTTTATTTTGATTTGCTTGCTTGATGTTACCTTGAAGGTTTCAGCATTTAGTGCTTGTCAAATGAAAAGCAGCTTATTGTGAGGAAATTTTAAACTTAGTGGAATCAAATTCTTATATATATATATTATGTGCTTATAATAACAATTGAATTAATCAAATTTAAACATATATTATGTGTTACATATAATACCTTAATACTATGTTAGAAAAATATATTTGTCAAAAATCGATTAATTAAATTGTTGTTATAAGCAAATATTTAAATAGAATACCTTAAATACAATGTTAGAAAAGTCATGCAATGTGAGAAAGAAACAATAAATTATTTATGCAAAGATTTAAAATCCTTCTGATATTTTACTTTCTTTTATTTTATTTTTCATTTATTAACTCATACAATATAATGAATTAGAAGAAATAATGGAGAGGGACGGCTTTCTTTAAAAACCATATAACTTATATTTTCAACACCACTTGAAGCAGTAGAAAATGCAAAAACAAAAAGCAACGGACCTTAGAGTTTTCTTTGAAAATACAGTGCAGTATCACATTTTCAGAAGAAAACGTAACGAAGGTTTGCTTTTTTCTTAGAAAATGCACCATGCTTTACATTTTCCTTAAAAACACAATTCAAATATATTTATATGCTCTTTTTTAAATTTATTTAATATTATATTTCTATTCTTAAATATTTTTAAAACTGTGAACCTTCTCAAAACTTTGCCGTATTTTTTTAAGAACATTTTTGCCGTACTATGTGGCAGACAAAGCAATCGATGTGCATGTGACTTACTTTTGGAGCTTTGTGAAAAGCAAGAATGCTAAGTGGAAGACAGCTAAGGGCATCTCCAACCAAAAATCTCATTTTTTACTCCAAAATACATTGAAATCAAAACAATGCCGTGTTTCATCTCCAATCGAACGTCATTTTTCCGCTTAACTGTCGCTTTTCTTTCCCGTCTTTTTTCCGAACCTGTTCGGTAGAGATAAAAAAATGGCGCAGATGAACAGTGCAACACCAATATTGGCGTCGTCGCACTGTTCATCTGTGATCAAATGGCGTCAAAAATGGCTATTGGTTGGAGCAAAGAGATAACGGCAAACAAGTGTCTGCCGTTCGGTTGGAGATGCCCTAAGGCTTGCTAGAAAAAATAGAAAAAAATTCAATAAAGATTTTTTTAAAAAAAAATTTTGATTTGCTTGCTTGATGTTACTTGGAAGGCTTCAGTAGCTCCGCTAGTGCTTGTCAAATAAAAAACAACTTATTATGAGTAAATTTTAAACTCAGGGGAATCAAACTCATCCTAAAGAGGATAGTCTTCAGATTATGTAAAAGCCATTTCTCTATCATTCTTCTTATTGGATTTGAATATGTTATGAATAAAATCACTGAAACGTAAGAATTCATTTATATCAAAATACATACATTTTCTTATTTTATTTTAAAACGGAGACTTCAGTCGGCAAGTTACGACTACGCGGCAGCTTCGTCTTCTCTCTCACTCCGTTAGTACTTTACTTGACTTGCGGAGACTTTCAGTCGTCGGCAGCTTCGTCTTCTCTCTCTCTCTCTCTCTCTCTCTCTCTCTCTCTCTCTCAATTATTAGAGACTATCTAATCTTCATCTCTTTCAATCAATCTCCATTTCTCTCACTGTTCAGTTGTTCTGCTCTCTCTACCTGGATCATCGGTGCCATGGCGGCGGAATGGTTTGTTGGTCCAATCATGGAGAAGATCATCAACGCTTGCTCTGATTACCTGGAAGAGCAAGTCGGATGGCAGACGGGCATGAAGAAGGAGCTGGAAAGGCTGCTAGAGAACCACCCGAAGATCCAAGCTGTCGTCTTTGCCGCTAACCAATCACAAATTAGCGATCAGAACCCGGGTCTCAACAAATGGATATGGAAGCTGCGAGATGCTATTGATAAGGCAGATGATGTTCTCGATGACTTGGTGTACATGGAGCATAAAGAACAGCTGACCAAAAACACGGAAGAAACAAAGGTGCGTTCCTCCACCGCAGCTTCCTATTTAATTTATTCTGCTCGCGAATATATTTATTTGATAATATATTTCTAACTAATATGATCAGAAAAGAAAGTTCCCGCCGAGCTTCATATATGAAATTCCTTGTAAAATTCTCAAAATTGGCGAACGGCTTCTCAAAAGGGATCCCAACTTGAAGCGACTGGAGGAGGCTGTGCAGAAACTTGATAAAGTTTCGGCTGATGTTACTACTTTCCTTTATCTTTTAGACAGCACGAAGCAGGAACTGAAGGAGCAGGAGGTTGATTTCTACAGAGCACGTGAAACAGGATCCTTGCCTACTACAAATGATCTCATCGGGCGGAGCAAGGATAAGGATTCTGTTATGCAGTGGTTGAGGAAGCCATCAAATGAGCATCGGGGAACTGATTTGTACAGAAACATTTCTCTTCTATCTATAGTGGGCCATGGTGGTATGGGGAAAACAACTCTCTTGCAACATGTCTATGAAGATGAAATGACAAAGGAAATTTTTGATCTTAAAATGTGGGTTTGTGTTTCCAACAACTTTGATGTGAAAAAAGTCATTGTAGATATGTTGGAATCTCTTAAGAAGAAGAGGCCTCGTTTGGAGACACTTGAGGCACTTCAAGATAGTCTTCGTATTGAGATTATGTCGAAAAAGATCTTACTTGTGCTGGATGACGTTTGGGAGAATGATGAGGAGCAAGATAAAAGAAAATGGGAGAAGTTGCTCGCCCCTCTGGCTCATGGGAAAATTGGCAGTAGCATTTTGGTAACAACTCGAATGGACTCAGTTGCTTTGACGATTGCAAAGGTGATTAAAAAGAAGAAGGAAACTTTTAAATTACAGGGCTTGAAGGAAGATCAGTGTTTGCAGCTCCTCAGCTCTCATGCATTTGCTGATGTAGAGAATCCTAATGATTATAAAAGATTAAGATCCATTGCTGGAGAGATAGTTAAAAAGCTTTCAGGATCTCCATTGGCTGCAAAAGTCATTGGTGGTGTTTTGAATTCTAGCTTGGATGAAAGACATTGGACAAAAGTTTTAAATAGTGATTTTGTAAGTTCAAATTTGGGTCAGGAAGGCATCTTTGCCATTTTAAGATTGAGCTACATATTCCTACCAAAACATCTACAAATTTGTTTCGCATTTTGTTCCATATTTCCACAAGATTATGAGTTTTATAAAGATTATTTAGTCCGAATGTGGATTGCATTGGGTTTCATTCAGCAGCCTCATGATCAAGAATGGACTATGGAGGATATTGGAGGAAGGTATTTTGATGTTTTGGTTAAAAAATCTTTCTTTGATAAGTTTGAAAATGCAATTTTTGGACTATGCCGCTACAAGATGCATGATTTAATACACGAATTGGCACAATCAATTTCCATACAAGAATGTTTAAGAGTTGAGGATGGTACAAAGTTGCCTTCTATAATTCCTAAGACTCTTCGACACTTGTGTGTTCAAACTACAAATCCAGACATCATAAAAAAGGTTGTGCAGTTTAAATATTTGCATTCTCTTTTATTGTTTGATGAAGCTTCTAATCAGGATATCAGCGCACTTATTGAGATGTTCAAAACATTGAGAAGCCTACGTTTATTATACATACATGCTTCAGTAGGCTTGAAAATGATACCAGAGGAGATTGGAAATTTGATACATCTTCGATACTTAAAGATTGATCATTGTGATTTGACCATGCTACCAAGATCTCTGAGTAATCTCTATCACTTGCAATATATAATATATGATGAGCCAAGGAGGCTAAACCAACTCGAAGGTGATGATTTTTTACCAAGTTACATTAATAACCTTTCTAATTTGCGTTACGTGAAATTGCCCGAGAATTATATTTCATCGATATGTGGGATTGGGAAGCTTATGTCTCTTCAAGAACTGAATATGTTTGATCTTAGAGATGTGAGTGGTTATAGAATTGGGGAGTTGGAGAATATGAATGAACTTTGCAAATTAGGAATAAATTGCCTTGAAAATATTAAGGATGCCGAGGAGGCTTCTAGTGCAAAATTATGTGCCAAGAGGAGGCTCGTAGATTTAACCTTATGTTGGAGTAACACTGATTCAATGAACATCGATTTCAATGAGAACGTGCTCGACAATCTTCAGCCACCAAAATGTCTAAGGAATCTGAGCATAAAGAGTTACATGGGTGCAAGATCTGCAATGTGGATGAAAAATGTCCATCCGATCTTCAATCTAGGGAAAATCTCATTGAAAAATTGCTTGGAGTGGGAAACTCTTCCTCCTTTCGGGCAACTTCCCTTCCTCAAGTCACTGACACTTTCTAACATGCCGAAAGTAAAATGGCTCGAAAGTAAATTTAATGGGAATGATAAATACCATGCCTTTCCATCGCTAGAAGTGTTAAATATTTCAAAATTAGAAGCATTAGAGGATTGGTTTGAGGCAGGAGTAGCTGCTGAAGATGGATGTTTGTTTCCTTGCTTAATTGAACTGGATATAGGTAACTGCCCGAAGTTGAAAGAGTTGCCCTCTTTGCCTTCTGATCTCAAGATGTTGCATATACAAATCACTGGGTGGACGACTTTGAATTTTTGTAGCAATTCAAATCCTATTCCCCTTCAATCATTATGGGTCAATCAGTGTCCAAACATTACATATCTTCCTCTGGCTGATGAAATAGCAAGACTTGCAGCACTAAGAGACTTGATGATTGAAAAGTGCCCCAATCTGATCTCTCTCGGAAGATATCGAGAAGTGGAGACCACTAATAATTGCCATCTCATGCTCAGCGAACTCTATATAAATGATCCATCGGTGTTGCTAATGGAGCCATTGAGAAGTAACGCCTCCTTAAAGGAGCTGATTATTTCGTCCAATGATGAGTTGGTTTCATTTCCAAATGAGGTGGTTTCACTTCTGGAAAGCTTATCTTCACTTGAGAAACTATTTATTATTAATGTTCCTATGCTTCGTGAATTGCCGAACCTTCCTCCCTCTTTGAAAAGACTAACACTTCGGAGTTGTCATCCAGAGTTAAAGGAGCGCTATCGAGAGGATGGAGGCTCCGATTGGCACAAGATTGCTCACATTCCTCATATCATCATTTCTCCCCGCAGATAATAGGTCCAACTACTTTAATGAAAAATTCAAAATACAAAAGCTGCAAACTCCTTTCTTCTTATCTTATTTGTTTGATATATATGAAATGTGAAGAATGCAATGTCAGCATTAAACAGTTTGTATAATTTGATCCATGTACTCAATTTTATTTATGTATTACTTGATGATCTCTATATATACAAATATATCCTTTTTTTTCTAATATTTTGTTACATATATTGTGGATCATTTACAATTGAAATTTAAATAGATCTTTTTAATTTCTTATTTATTTCTCGAAATAAAATAGTTATATTTAATTTTGATTTTATGCTTTTGAGTTTGAAATTGCAACAGTAGATCTTTGAATATTAATCCATTAGATTGTTGTTGTTAATTGCACAAGCTAATTAACTAATTTTTTAATTTATTGACTTAATTATTAAGCATAATTAAATTTATATATTTTAATAAAAAATTAGTGTAATCCATTAAGCGTTATTTAAATTATTGGATAAAAATATAAATATTAATATAAAAAGTTCAAATCTATTCTAACATTTTTTCTAAAATTACAGGCCAAAATTTTTATCAATTTTTTAGGTGGACGACCTGAAGTGGTAAGAATTGCCTAGGAACTACAATAGATCTTCTCATGTCCATTCCCTCATATTTTTATCAATTGGGATTCTCTTCAACTTCTTGATTTAATACTTTTGCCCTAAAACATATTTAAATTACTATTTTAAAATTTAGTATTATTTGTAAATTTAGTACACCTTTATAATTAGCATCTTATATGGGCATGTTTGTAATTTTATTTAAACATTTAAAAATGGCAGAAGAATTAATATTTAAAAATAAGCAGTTTATAAGTTATAAAATTTGTTTTTTTTTTCTTCTATAACTTTCCCTTTTATTTGATAAAAAGTACAAAAATCAACTTTAATTTTTATAAGTTTGTTTTAGTGCATAATGATAAGTCAAATGACTAATAATATTATTTAAATAAAGTTAAATTAAATAATATTAAAATTATTATAAAAATTTATTAAATATGGATATATTTACTTGGAAGTTTGATCCAAATTAATTGTGGTACTTGAAAATATTATGATGAATAAATGTTGTACTTTATGACATATTATATTGTACGGTAAATATTAAATTTAATATTTAACACAAATTCATATTTTAAAATTTAATTATAATATTGAGCAATGGGTAATGGTGATGAATGTAAGAAAATGAAAATAAAAATAGAAAAACATATCAAAAAATTTTATTACTTAAATAATGAATATAAATGATTTTTATATAAATTAGGTTTTGTTAAAAAAAAGAGAGATAAATTTATGCATATTTCTTATAATTAGTGAGAAATATGAAAGGAGAAATTGTATTTCATAAAAATATTAGCTATTTGAGTGTAAGTTTATATGCCACTTTTTTCAAACAATAAAAATTCTTATAACAAAATTTGAAAAAAAAAAACATAAACCAATATTAAATTTTTGTTAATTCACACATTTTGGCATTTTGCACAAACGATCAAATTAATTAAGTCATGTGAAGGAGAAATTATTATGTGTGAACTCCAGGCAGTCTTGAGGCCAACTATTAGACGTCACATCACTCTGTCCTAGCGCATCGGTACCGAAAAAAAAGTGATGTGATATGTTCGGATTGGCCTATATGAACGACTTCTGGTGTCCACACAGAATAATTTATCCATTTGAAGCCACTGTCCACGCCCCCTACAAATATGGCAACTAAATACCTTCCATGACACCAACAATGGCAACAAAGGAGACTCTTTCTATTTGCCTTCTTCTGATCATAAATTTCATTGATTCATTTTAGGGATATAATCTCCAAAATTCCCAGCATTTGTCGCCTCTCCCCACTCAAATGCAGTAAAGTGATTCACTTTTTCTCACAGTTTGTTGGTTGTGAGACTAAGGTTCGTTTGGGACAGCTTTTAAAACAGCTTTTTAGTATAAAAATTATAATTTTTGAACTAAAAAGCTGCTTCAAAAAACAGTAAGAAAACCGTCCGAAGTCTTTGTTTGGGACAGCTTTTTAAAACGGAGTTGTACAATTTTTTTAATTTTTGTAATAAAACTCCGTTTTCAGAAGCAATAAAAAAGCCGTCCCAAACGAAGCCTAAGACTCCGTTTGGGATGTCTTTATTTCAGCTTATTAAAGCAGCTACTTAGTACAAAAATTTTAATTTTATACTAGGAAGCTGCTTTAAAAAAAGTAATAAGAAAGCCGTCTCAAACGAAGTCTAAACTTTTAGTTTCTATGTGTATAGGTGCATAAGAGAAGAAGAGACAAGAGGAAAATAAGAGAACAATGGATGAGTGGCTCGAATCATGTTTCTGCTCTTTTATTTAGTGTGTTTTTGTTTGGTTATGGCTGCTGTGACTGTAAGATAATTGAAGAAGCAATAAAAAGAGAATTGTTTATGGAATATTTTGTTTACTTGAGAATTAAGGTTTCATTTGAGACAACTTTCTTACTGCTTCTTAAAATAATTTTTAATTACAAAAATTAAAATTTTTATAATAAAAAATTGTTTAAAAAGTTGTAAAAAAACAATCTAAATTTATGTTAAGTTGAACGTGTAGTTCTATTTTGGGTAATTTTTAGAAAAAGCAAGTGAATAATAACAATTAGAAAAAAGAGCTGATTTAATTAAAATTTTAAAAAGCACCAAATACAGAGAGAGAAAATGAGAGGAGAGAGGAGAGAGGAGAGAGGAGAGAGGAGAGAGGAGAGAGAGAGAGGGAGGGCACAAATACTCCATTAAGAGTGAGCCATTAAGAAAAATATAATATGAATATTTTTTAGTTTTATATTAAATATATTACTCATATTATATTTTTTGTTTAAATATAATATTGATACGTCATCACAAAATTATCTTGATTGGGCACGAATCTCGAGGCAAAATCAGTTCGGAAACTTCAAAAATTAATTTTGGGAGCATATGAACTCCGATTTCAGCGAGCTTATAGTCAAACTGAGCGTCTCGAAAATACGAACCCAACGATTCCAAGATCAACCCAATCCGAGCCCAAATGAGTCTGAATCAAGGGTTCAAAGCGCTGTTGGAAGGTTCAAACCGCAATTTGAGTTACCAAACGGTCTCCGATTTTGACAAGCTTATACTCGAATCGAACGGCTCGACGAGACGAATCCGACGAGCCCAAGATCATTGAATTCCGACATCATTAAGGCCTTCAAATGACCAACGAACGGTGCATGATCAAAGGATTCGATATCGGCCGTCCATTCAAACCACTCACAATTCGCCATTGATCTCACACCTATTTACGGGCTATGCCACTCCAGAAAAACTATAAATAGAGTCCTCATTCTACACCAAAGGGGGGCTCAAGTGAAGAGAGAGAAGAAGGAGAGGAGAAAGGGGAAAAGGAGATTCCTCACCTCCTCGACCACCGCCGGAGCTCTTCCTGCCGCCTGAAGACACCGGAACTCTGCCGGATTTTCGGGAGAACGCCAGAATTCTGCCCAACTTCCATGGGATGCTGAAATTCTTCCCAATTTACAAGAGAATTCCCTCATGACGCCGAAACTCCGCCCAAGTGAAGCCAGAGTTCTCCTCTGCCACCAACGACGTCGGACTTCTACCCGACGTCGGACCTTCACTCTTCGCCAAGCTTCTACCCGACGCCGGACTTCTACCGGTTATCGGACTCCGCTGGACGTCTATGCGAAGATGCATTTCTTTTCATTGCTGGACTTCTACCTGACGCTGTCCTACTGATCTTCGTCGTCAGACTACAGTCCTTTCGACCTCTGTCGCCAGCCGACTACGGTCCTCCTGACTTACGTCGCCCGCCGACTACAGTCTTTTTGACATCCGTCGCCCGTTGAATACGGTCCTCCTGACTTATGTCGCTCGCCGAATACATCCTTTCCGACCTCCGTCGCCCGCCGACTACAGTCCTCCTAACTTACGTCGCCCGCCGACTACAATCCTCCGTCGCCAGCTGACTACGGTCCTCCTGACCTACGTCGCACGCCAACTGCAGTCCTTCTAACAAAGCGAATACGTCGATAGTAGATCTTTGTATTTACATCATGTAATGTACTCCATAAGATGTACATCAAGCTAAGGCCTTCTCCCAAGGAAGGGTCTCATTTGTAATCGACTGCAAATACTAGTGGATTCGTTCAAACTGGGCTAGGCCCCGTGGTTTTTCCCCCTTTTACAAGGGTTTTCCACGTAAAAATCTTGGTGTCTCATAAATGCTAGACCCTCTCTTCTTATCTGATTGCGTGCCAGATTTTCGTACAATGCTAAGACGTTAAATATGATATTTCTCTACCGCCGCGAATACTCCTGGACGCAACAAATATAATTATTTATACATCAAAATAATTTTTAAGAAAATATTTATAAGAATTTAAAATTATTTTAATTTTTTAAATCTAATTTATTAAAAGATAAATAATTAAATTTATTAAATTTTTTAAAAGATAATTAAATAACTAAATAATTTTAATTTCTTTTAAATATTATATTTAAACATAGAAAACATAATTAAATTTAAATTATAAATTTTATTATTAAATATTTAAATTATTTATGTAATATTAAAAATACCTAAAATTTATATTAAATAGTAATTTTAAAGATTTATTTTAAAGGAAAAGTTAAAAAAATATAAAATATATTTAAAAAGGATAATGTTAAAAAGCTCCCTCTTAATGACATATTTGCTGCCCTACCTCTCCCTCTCTCTCCTCTCATTTTCTCTCTCTAGGAATACGCCTAATTGCATGACGTATTTGCTGTTATTTAAAATTTTAATTAAATGTGCTCTTTTTTTAATTGTGATTATTCACATGCTCTTTTCTAAAAATTACACTTATATTTTTTTAGAGATGACTTTCTTATTATTTTTTTAAACAAATATTTTAAAAAAAATTTATAAAAAAATTTATTTTAAAAAATATTAAGAAAATTATAACAAACGAAGCCTTGACCTTGATAAAAAAATTCTCACTCATCCCGAGAAAATGTTGTGTTAGGACTTTTTAATTTAAATTTAATCAGAATAAATTCCATAAGCATTAAATTTATTTCAAAATAAATATAATATAAAATTAAGAGTGATTTACATATATCTTATTTTAATTATACAAATCTTTAATATTTCATGATTACCACCCATAGATCAAATGTGAGTACAAAAAATAAAATATTAAAGCTAATAAAGTGATAGGAATAAATTATAGAAATGAAATATTTGATATCAAATGTGCATATAAATGATAGACTTGAAATATTATAATTTTAAAAATTAGATGCATAAAAGGTATGTAAATAGACTAAATACCCCTAAAATGAATCAATGAAATTTATAGTATAATTATCTTAAAATAATTCTAATACCTTATTCTAATAGAAATTATTTTTACAAATAATGCAAAAAATTTTTGTTTCTGAATCATGGATGTCTAAGGTTCGTTTAATGCAACTACTATTTTTTTTAAACAACAATATAGATATTATTAGAACAATATATTCTTTAATAATTATGAGCACCATAAATAAATTTTTTGAAAATTATCGTATAATGATCACATTCTAATAGATCTTGTAAAAAAACTCCTTATAACAAAAGTTTTTAAATGCCAGTAAAAAAATAATAATCAAATTAAAATATAATGATCTGAGAAATAAAACATCAAACAAATATTCCAAACACACTCATCAAATTAAAAAAAAAAATTTTTTCCAGAAAGAACTCACAATCCCCATCAAACAATCACACAAATAACCGAACGAGAATCAGATCAGAATAAGAAATAGCAGAGCGAGAAGCCTTTCTATGTTTCTTTAAAATCTCCTGAAGCAAAAGAGCCAACTTATAACACACAAATACAAATATGACAATAAACAGAAAAGAACAAAAGAAAAAACACAGTGAAAGTCTATTAAGTGGAGGTAAAACAGCCATTTTTTTTCCTCCACAGAGGAAGCATCAGCTAATTTCTCTATATGACGTTTCTATCTTCAGAACATTGGATTTGGAAAACAGTTTTCGGTCTAAAAGAAAATAAATATAATCATTCAAAAGATGGCAGAGAGGGATTATATTAGCTCCAGGAACAAAGCTTCTTGTTTGCTTGTCAGGCCAAGTTCGCTTAGAGATAACTGGCTTTCTTCATCTGTGAAGGAACGGCGAGGATAGGGCCTCACCTGTAGCACAGTAGTTCATGCGTGTGAATAAGATGAATTTTCTCAAGTAAAATGAAGAATCTTTTGCATCTAACAAACACTTCTGCATTAATTTTATTATAGGCAATCTCAATTTTCAAGATTCATCCCTTTTATGGTACCATTTGGATGTTTGAAGTTAGAAAATATACTTTGAAGAACAGTAAGAAATTTCTAGCTCCATCTATAAATCATCATTAGTTTTAAACTTCTCAATAGTCCTAAGATTGTAATACAATTTCATACGAATACAATAATAACAACAACAAGCCTTTGTCCCTGATGGAAGAAGAATAAAAACACAAAACTGGAAGAAAAACTCAAAAGAAAAAACTTTTCTTCACTGTCTTCACGGGGACAAAAAACGAAAAACAAAGCAAAAACTAAAACTTTCGTTTTTTTTTTTTTTCACTTTCACGGGATAACTTCTCACATAAAACGAAACAACTGAGATCAATAAATCACGGCCCTTCACACACAAACCGTTTTTAAAAACTGTCTAAAGCTAAGTAAAATAAAATTAAAAACTAAAATAGAAACGTCGCATCACTTGGTTTGATAATTATCCAACAATCTCCCCCTCAAACCAAGAATTTCTTCATCCCAAGCATCTTCAGTAGCTTCACAAACCTCGGTGTCGGCAAAGCTTTAGTGAACAAATCGGCTACCTGATCCTCTGTACTGCAGTGCTCCATGCTAATCTGACCCTTCTTTACTGCATCTCTGATAAAATGGTAACGTACATCAATATGCTTACTCCTGCCATGTTGTACTGGATTTTTGGCCAATGCGATCGCCGACTTGTTGTCCACAAAAATTGTTGTAGCTTCATCAATCTCTCCAAAAAATTCCTTCAGTAAATTCTTCAACCACATTGCTTCACAAGCCGCTGCCGCCGCTGCTATATACTCTGCCTCACATGTAGATAATGCCACAACTTTCTGCTTCTGTGTGCTCCAAGTGAAGACTGTATCACCAACATAAAACACATATCCACTTGTGCTCTTTCTTTCCTCATGATCATTTGCCCAATCACTGTCACAATATCCAAGTAACTTCATGTCTCCACTGCACTGATAATGAAGGCCAAACTCAACTGTGCCACTGATATATCTAAGAATCCTCTTTGCTGCAAGCCAATGAGACTCCCTTGGATTCTCCATGAATCTGCTCAAGATGCCCACACTATACACAATATCTGGTCTCGTCACTGTCAAGTATCTAAGGCTCCCAATCAAACTTTTGTACAATGTTGGATCAACCAATTTTCCTTCTCCTTCTTTTGTGAAATGAACTCCAGTTTGCATTGGTGTTGATACACTATTGCAATGATTCATCCTGAACTTCTCAAGCAACTCTTTTGCATACCTCTTTTGGCAAATCCAAATGCCATCATCTTTCTGATGAACTTCTATACCCAAAAATAATGACATGAGGCCAACATCTGTCATATCAAATCTTCTGAACATAGTTAATTTAAAGTCTGCAATCATCTGCTCATCATCACCTCCAATAGAAGTAGTGTGCATCGGTCCACATAAATCTGAATGAATAAGCTCCAATGGCTTCAAGGCTCTCCATGATTTTCCAACTGAAAATGGTGCTCTGCTCTGCTTTCCTACAACACATGCTTCACAAATCTTGTCTTGAACTTCAATATGTGGAAGCCCATCAACTATATTCTTCTGGCTCATATAAGAAAGTGTCTTGGAACTCAAGTGACCAAATCTGCAATGCCATAATCTTGAATGATTCTCTATGGAAGTTTTCAAACAACCATTCAAGCTGCAAATCATCTTCATGGGATACATTTTATTTGGAGTCACCTTCACCTTGGCTACCAAAAATCCATGCTTGTCTTTAATGGTACAAGTGTCAAGAGAAAACATCAATACATAACCTTTTTGATTTAGTTGTCCAACACTAAGCAAATTATGCTTAAGATTTGGAACATAGAAGACATCTGATATCTTCTTTTCTCCCTTCCTTGTTTGCACCAAAATGTCACCTTTTCCTTCCACAAATAGTTTGTTGTCATCTCCCGTACGTACTTCACTTTGGATTGAGTTATCCAAAGTAACAAACAATCTTCTATTGCCAGTCATGTGATTACTACAACCACTGTCAATAAACCATACATCTCCTGAATCACCATATTCCTTACTATGTGTAAGAAACATTGTGTCTTCACTTTTCTCCACTTCCTTTTCTTGCACCAAATCTGCATTTGCCTCTTCACTCTCCTGTCTCTTCCAACAATAACGATAAGTGTGCCCATACCTTTTGCAAAAGTGACATTTGATATTGGCAAGGTTGCTTCTTCCTCTTCCTCTGAAACCATGTCCACGACCACGTGCACCTTCTCCATCACCATGAGTTCCACCTTGAACTTCACCTCCATCACTTTGTGTAGATTCTCCTCTACCAGCACGGCCTCTTCCACGAGTACCATAAGAGCCTCTTCCTCTACCAAAAGAGCCTCTTCCTCTGCCAAAACCTCTTCCACGGCCACCTTTGAAATTCCCACGCAATGCCACTTGAGTTTGAAATGCTTCCTCAAGTGGTGTCGAATCATATTGCTTCATTCTTAATTCATGGGATTGTAGAGATCCAAGCAAACCTTCAATAGACATTTGCTCTATGTTCTTCGCTTCTTCTATGGCTACCACCGTGGCTTCAAATTTTCTTGTCAAACTTCGCAAAATCTTCTCAATAACTCTTTTATCTTCTACAAGTTCTCCATTCAATTTCAATTGGTTAACAATGGTGATTACCCGATTGAAATATTCTTCCACACTTTCTGACTCCTTCATCTTTAACATATCAAATTGGCTTCGAAGGGTTTGTAAACGTACCATTTTTACTTTATCATCTCCTTTGTAAGAAGCATGCAGTGTATCCCAAGCCTCCTTCGCGGTCTTCGCCGTAGAGATCCGCTCAAAAATAATTTCATCTACCGCTTGATAGATGAAGAAAAGAGCCTTCCGATCCTTCTTCCGATTTTCTTTCAACTCTTGAAGAAGTCTCTGATTCAAATCTCTCTCAACTTCGGGCCGGCTCCTAAAAACCGCTCTCAACAATCTCCCACAACTCTTGAGATTGATACAATACCCGCATTTGAATACTCCATTGATTGTAGTTCTTCCCCGTGAACTTGGGCAACTGGGGTTGCAAATTGTTACTGCTTGAACTCGCTGCCATTCTCCAACCGTGGCTCTGATACCAATGATGGAAGAAGAATAAAAACACAAAACTGGAAGAAAAACTCAAAAGAAAAAACTTTTCTTCACTGTCTTCAAGGGGACAAAAAACGAAAAACAAAGCAAAAACTAAAACTTTCGTTTTTTTTTTTTTTTTTCACTTTCACGGGATAACTTCTCACATAAAACGAAACAACTGAGATCAATAAATCACGGCCCTTCACACACAAACCGTTTTTAAAAACTGTCTAAAGCTAAGTAAAATAAAATTAAAAACTAAAATAGAAACGTCGCATCACTTGGTTTGATAATTATCCAACAGTCCCACTACGTGGGGTCGGCTACATGAATCCTTTTTCTCCATTATGTCATGTTAAAAGTCAAATTCTCGTTTAAATTTAGTAAAGAAAGATCATTTCTAATTTTTTATAACCAAGAGCAAACCAAGACTTTTTAAGTATACCTCTACTTTTCTTAACATAAGTAAACTCTAATACCTTTACTTTTCTAACCAGGTCATCAGAAGGCCGCCATTTTATGTGACAAAACCATCTAAGGCGACTGTCTCTAATTTTATCTTCCACTGGCGATACTCCAACCTTTTCATGTATATGCTGATTTCGTATCCTATCTCTAAGGTAAATTCACTCATCCACTTGAGAATCCTCATCTCTACAAAACTTAATTTAGTATTATGCTTCTCTTTTAATGGCAATACAATTGCATACCAATGAAAAATAAAAATTCAAACATATTTTCTATCAATGAGCAACCAAATGAGCTCCAAAAATGCATGTTATATCAGAAACATCGGGATCAGCCCAAATTTTAAGTTTGCTCTTTGAAAGAAGGATTAGCACCATGACATCTAAACTAACCCTTTAGACAACCTCTACTAAGTTTAAATTTATGGCTGTTGTAAACTAGTCAGACAAAGCTATGTAAGGCCTAGCAGTGTTTATGACGGCAGGGAGGCTTACTGATTTGTGGAGATTAGAAGTTCTAATGGAAGGAAGACTTGCTGATTCGTGGAGATTGAAACAAGTAGAGCATAATTAAATTGGTAAAGAGCTTACCTTAACCAAACTGGATCAATCACCCAGCCCTTTCGAGATGAGTTACAAGGGAGAAATCCAGGAGAATGAAAAGGAAATAAACGGATATAACAAAGAACATGAAAGAAGAAAAAGAGAAAGATCAAAGATGATGGTAAACAGTTGAGAAAATTGAAACTCGATACTAAATTTACAAATTTTAGACCATCAAAACACGATCTAGTTCATCTTTCAACTCTTCTTATTCTCATAATTAGGGACCATTGTTGGAATGGGCATTGCTAGAAGAATTTAATTCTAGCCCTAATACTCTTTTCTTGGATGTTCAGCCAAATATTGGATAGCAAACATGGCTTTCAATTTCTAATAATTACTCAATTTGGTCTATTGTATTTTAAGGAAATAGTCTGCCCTTCTAAAATGCTTATTTTTATTAAGAGGACTTATTGAAAGGCATTAATTTCAAAATAAAAGAATTAATTTGGGTTATAGCTATAAGGACAATTGTTCGAATGGGAAATGCTTGATGAATTTAATTCTAACTCCTACAGTAATATTATTTCCTTATATGTTCAACCAGTACTGGACAAAAAGCATATCTTTCAATATCTAATAAATACTAATTTGGTCTATTATATTTTAAGTAAATAGTCCGCCTTTCTAAAATGCGTATTTTTATCAATAAAAGTAGTTATTATTGTTGGAAAATTATTCTTAGGTGTTATCATGAGTTCTTAACCTTCGACCTTAAGGATATTATCCATCATATTTACGCTAAAAAGCTTATAGCTTGAATCGCTACCCTGCATGCATCTTATTTTGATTTTTTGTTGCATTATTTATAGTTCATTTAGAGAAAAAAGATGAGATAATATTAGATGATAACAATTGACACATGCCAAAATCATCATAACATGGAAGATAAGAGGCTGCCTTGTTATTTGACACTTGACAGAACAAAATATAAAATGCTCTCCATTTAAAAAGAAAAAGGATGGTACGACGTGATGCTAATCAAATAAACAAATAAGAAAAATGTTAAGGGATCAAGGATATATGAAAGATTAATTACCAATCTATAACTATCGGGCTTCACCAATCTTCCAACATCTAGGTAATCAAAAAGTAACTGCAAAAAAAGATAAAAAATAAATCATAACAAATAAAAGACATTGAGGGCCTTAGGGTTGGGGTTGGTATGGGTAGGTGGGCATTTATTATGATTATTCTGAAAAATATACCTGCAGCTTGTCAGACTTCAAAAAACGTCTTCCACAACGACTACCATCAGGCATACGAATTAGAAGTGTAACTGAATTTTCATTGTCAACGGAAGGTTCCTGAGGAAGAGATGCTTGTTTTGCAGCAAGTTTCCTTTCAAATTCCTGTCAATTAAAATTTAGTATAAAAAATATTTGACGTAATTATGTTGATATAAATGCCATCATTTGTAATGAAAGTAGAGGCTTTCACAATCCTAAAATATAAAAGAGCAACATCATATTAGACACCCTCAACTTATACCATGAGCTATTTCAAAAACCAATACAATCCCTGTTAATCGATCATTGACAAATGGGGTTAAGGTTTCATTTGGGACGGCTTTCTTATTGCGTCTTAAAGCAGCTTCTTATTACAATAATTAAAATTTTTGTACTAGGAAGCTGTTTTAAAAAGCAGAAAGAAAGCCGATCCCAAACGAAGCCTAAAACTCCTATTTTAAGCTTTTCCCCCAGGTTAGTAGAACTAAGTTGCTTGTCCACACATAAGCCCTCAAAACTTTTTTTGGATGATTTTATTGTTCTCTTCTACCATAAATAATCATGGACTAGTCTGATATAAATTGGGTCAATAACCCACTCTAAAAAATCTTTTTGGCCCTTCCCCATATTGCAAGAGTGAAAAAAACACAGTCTCTGACACGATGGCAAAAGTGTTTTACATTTGATTGATGCAATCTCTATAGAATACTCATGATTAGGTGTCCTTGAATTGCAACCAAAATCATTGGACATAGCTCTAAAACACAGTATAACCAAACGATATGGAAGTCTGGAATAATTGAACTCCTAGAAAACAGTTAAATAATCAAAGAGGGAGCGCTATCATGCAAAAATAAGAATATGAATATGAATCAATCATTCTTGTTGGGTAAGGAAGCTCATCTGCCTACCCACAATAGAAAATAAACTGCAAATTATTCTCACATATTTCAAGCTCATGCATTATTGGAATCATTTTACCTCTTCTTCAAGCTGCTTCCTATAAGCTTCTTCCTCTTGATGCTTTTCCCTCTTGAAAGCAGCTTCTACGGCAGCTGCCTCTTCCAATCTGCGTTTTTCAGTCTCTTGCATGGCTTTTAACTCTTTTTCTCTATCTGCTTGCAGTGATGCAAAATATTCATCATCCTACCAATTCACCCATCTGTCAGTAAGGTAACAGATATACAATTTAGGAACCAATAACCCCGCTAATAATGAAATATTAACCTGCTGCTCTCTTAGCATTCGCTGTTCAGCTAGTCTTGGAGATGGTGCATGAGGTGCACTATCGTAATTACTTGGCATAACTTGATGACGAGGATGTTCAAAATGATACGAAGTTCCTTCAGGAATCCCCCCAAAAATCGCGGCCTCAAGCATGACAGCTTCATCATGCTCTTCAGACGAGATGCCACCCCACTTAGTCATTGAAAAAGAAAATAAGTATATTTTAATAAGGACTCACCATATCACTTCTAACGTCAATAAGATGCTGTCAAGCAGATTGCAAATTAAGACTTTATTTGGGACAGTTTTTTTATTGATTCTTAAAGCAGCTTTTTAATATAAAAATTTTAATTTTTATACTAGAAAGCAGATTTAAGAAGCAGTAAGAAAGCCGTCCCAAACAAAGCCTAAGAAATCATACCTCATCTGACTGGAATGCGTCTCCACTATTCTGAGCATGTCTAGTAACTTCCTGTCGTTGTGGACTTGATGGAGGACTAAATATTATCTGCCGAGGAGCATTTCCAGAAGTAGCAGGTATAGAACGGTGTCTAACCAGTGGCTCTTCATCTGCATCATCAACTTCATCTTCAAATGACGGATCTCCTTCTTCCATGTTTGATTGATTAGAAGTTTGAGATTTTGATCTCTCAATCCTTTGCCTTCAACCAGAAAAAAAATGATGATATACTACTATATCAATTATCCAGAGAAAACCATTGTTCAAAGAGGGCCATATGCCTATTGACACTTCATGAAGCAACCACTTAACATAAATCCTGCAGATTCAGATCCTATTTCTAAACCAACGAACTGAAGAAGTAATCACTAGTTTCAGTAAATCATCGTATAGCAACATAAATTAGGGTTATAATAACTACAAATTACTTTGACTTTAAGATAACTGGTTTTACTGCCGCGGCATAGAGAGATCGATGAGCTAAAACAAATATACAGAATGAATCAATATGCATTTTCATGCAAAAGAAAATATTAACAAACCTGAAAATTCTAAAATATTCCATAATATATTTATTTTGGAACGATTTGGTTTGCCTTGTTTTTAGAATGATTTGGTTCCTTGTTTAGGCTAGGTTGTCTCGGCTTGGGCTGTCCCTTTTGGAAATCTGCTGTATTTTCTTCTAAATTCAGCTCATTATTATGTAATAAATGCTTCTTTAGGTTCATTCCCCCCCTCCCCTCTTTGCTGGCCTTTCGGTTCCTCCGCCTGGCTCCTGTCCTGTGGCTGGCTGTTCCGGTTCCTTGTGGTCGCCCGTTCCTCTCCCCCGTGTGGTCCCTTCAGCCGTCTGTAGGCCTTTTGTTTCTCCTTTTTAGGCTGGTTCAGCTCGAGGAAAAAAGGGTTTTGGCTGCCTCTTTTCACATATATATGGATTATTTTATTGAGTAAAAAAAAAGAGATTATGTGATAATTTTTTTACTGCAAAATCTGCGGGTTTCTTCTTGGAAAAGCTTGCGAGCTTGTTCCATTTCTTCTTCTCCTATCTAAGATTTCGTCTCGGACTACTTATCTAATTCTTCTCTCCGCAAGTTTCCACCCCATTTGTATCTTTCTTCTCAATCAAAGAAAAGCTTTTGGGTGTTTTTATGTTCTAAAATTGTGTTTGTCGTGTATGAGGTATAAGTGTTGTCTGTTCTAAAATATATAAAAGTCCTAAAATGTTGTTGTGTCCTTTTATTTAAAGTTGTAAGGAGTCGTTGCAATGTGTTGTCCTTTTTATTTGTAATTATTAGGTTTTGTGTCGTATTTATTGTGTTAATTTTTGTCGTTTATGAAAGGAAGACCATAGGTGTTTGCAATCTTAGTTTTTCCAAATATTGGTTGCATCAGAGTCATTGGCTCACCTAGCTTCGAGCTAATAGGCCCACTCACTTCAATGGCCATTGTCTTCTGCTTGCTCACACGCAATCTGGGTTTCTCATTTTAGCCTGTGGATGCTATGGGGACATTTTCTCATTTTAAAATCTTTCACTAACTCTCCATACTAACTGAAACTTGGCCCAATTTTCTACCTCTAAACAGTCGATCACCTGCTAGTACGATCTTATGTCATCCACGGATAAATTTGAATCCAACAATACCATCTTTTTAATACTTTAAAATTTTATAATACTTCTAAGATCCTAAATACAGGAGATTACATTTGTTTATAATTTTAAAATATAAATAATGAAGTTGAATAAAATATAATATTAACTAGTAAATAAAGGTACATATGTTGTATCAATATTTTTACTTCCAAATAAAACAAAATTTACATCTATGAAAATTTGTTCCTCGTGATCTGATAAAAGAATTGGCTTGTTATCCATAAAATCACCTCCCCTCTATGTTTTTTCACCATCTTCTGAGATAGGCCAACTTAATAAATATAAGGTCGTTAAGTCAACACTGGAAATCTCTACTTTAAAATTTGTAATGTTTGCTTAATGATCCAGGCAGAAAAGAAAGCTTGAGATGTGATCACAGAGGGAGTTTAATGCGGCAACGCTCCATGTGTCAAAGGTCTAGGCGTGAAAAGTCTTGTAGGGGCTTCTATCATAGCTCTAAAAAAAAACACCACCAAAACTCCTAACTTTTAGCTGAAAGTCAAAATACCAAAAAAAGAGGCTAGTTTTAAAACAACTTTAATCACTTTCAAACTAAAACAACCGAACTGAAAACCTTAAGTTGTAAGGCCGCAAGTATTTGGAATTAAGATGTACTCAAACGACATTGTAAAGTAAAATCATATATTTATAATACTTTGCAGTATTTGGTTACACATAGAAGAAATTAATGAGTTCGATTCTTTGAGTTTGTTTACTGGTAAAGTAAAACCAATATTTTTAAGTTAAAGCAGGGTTGAGAACACGCGGCGGGTGGCTTGTGGTAATGATGGCTGCCATCGTTGGGGAATGGTAGCGGCAACTGAGAATAAGTGACTGCCTGTGATGGAAAACGAAGCCTCACATAGTGATGTATTTGGAATAATGGAATTCACAAAAAATCAAGCAAATTTCATATATATTGATGTGGACATCGATCAGAGGTTCAAGCATGTGTATCGCCGGAGACAGCGCAGATCGACGGCTACGATTCAGAGTCTTTATTTTTTATTTATTTCATGTTTTATTTAGTTGGCATTTTATTTCCTAGTTTACCCCTATGGGGAGTGTTGTCTTATTGTAGCCCAAAGGGCATTTGAGTACTTTTATTTCCTCATGTTTTAAGACCTATTTACAGGGGTCTCATGCTTTGTAAAAGCCAAGGAATGATTGTTATAAAATATTATTTTGCATGAGCTCTTGTGAGAGTTTGAGTATTTGATGGAGAGAGATCCCTAGGAGAGGGAAGCTTGTGCACCACCCACCAACCTTGGAGACAGCCGGGTTCGTGATTCTTTATCTCTTTGGTTATCTTGATCTCCCCCTCCACCTCAACCACCTCACCCGACCCCTCCTCTTCCCTCAAACCCACGGCTAATTCCCCATACCCGAACCCATGCCGCCGGCTCCACCTCCTTAGCCGCCGGCCACACCCCTCTTCCCACCCTCTTTGTGATTTCCTATTTTGGTTGGGCTAATTTAGGGATTGGTTTGAATTTGAAATTCTTCAAGTTCAAATTTCAAATTCTTTCATAAATTAGTGAATCTATTTTAGGAAAGTTCCTAATTGACATCTATTTGAATTTGAAATCTAAATTGGATTGGGTTATTTACTTTCCTAATCCTTTAAACCAAATTAAGAAGCCTTAAAAGCTCTCATTAAATGCCTCCCATGCCCCCTTTGTACCGCTGGCCCCTCTAGAGGAGATTTTGGAAATATTTCCTAATTTCTGCTGAGCTTCACTTGGAAATTTTCTTCAAATTTCAGCCACCTCTCTTAGCCGACCTTGAAGAAGTTTATTGCTTAATTAATTCCCAATTAAAGCCCATTCAAATTGGAAGTAATTGGAGCACCTCCATATCCCGCCGTCCCCCTTCCCCTTATTGCTGGACGTTTGAAATCTCTCCATAGATGTAACGGTTCACTGTGGAAATATTCTCCAATATTCCCTGCTGCTGGCCGAATTCCTCCATGCCCCTTTCTTTGGTTTTTTCTCTCCAAACTCCCTCCCCTCTACACACCAAAACCTGAAACTTATTTCAGGTTTTGAGTTGCTCTTTTTCCCTACAAGATTGCACAAGAGGACTTCTTCCTTTCCAACTATTTTCAAGAGCATCATCAAGTGTGAGGATTTTAATCACCTAGCTCACATGAATGGCGGATCCGGAACTTGAGTGGGGTCTTGTATTCAACGCCGACGGAAGCATCAACATCCTAAGATCTCATTGCTTCGACGTGGGATTTGAAGACGAGACCACCGTTGAAGAATATTTGGAGCGAGTCGTCCCAATTCTTGCGAGCATCATCGACCGTCGAAACCGAAACTCCGATTGGAGCATCAACAGTCGATCATTCTCGCCATCCTCGCCACCGTCAACCTTTCCGTGGATCAAGGCCATTGGTGTTGCTACTGTCTTCGTGGCATCGTTGAGTTTGCTAAAGAGCTTCACCCGCTAAGCCCTACTTGAGTGTGAGTGAGCAAGGTAACTCGTAGTGAATTTTCTAAATATTAATCGTGGGATTATATTATTTTCCGCATTCGCTTTACTGTGATACTTTTGAGATCCTTCATTAATTGTGTCTAAACAACTAGCTTGTAATTGTTTATCATAACATTTTGATAACGGATAACTTCTTGAATCATAAACTACGATACTCTAATCTTACATTGGTAGACTTTGTGATTCTTAATGAATTTCATGTGCAATTCTTGAATGTATCACATCATATATAGTAAATGAATTAGATATATAATTTCAAATACCTCAAAAAATTACACTGTATTTACTTTTCTTCCAAGCAAACATAAAAATTTTCAAAACTAATTCGGTTAATTTACTTTATACTAGTAAAACTTGTAACCAAGCAGCCCCTTTATAAATAAGAAAGGTTGGCTATTATAATGCATACAAAAAGAATGATAAGAGAGTAATAAAGTTCTGGATAATTTTTGCTTATACAAAATCCTGCTTTACCCTTGGTAAAATATAACATTTTTCTGAAAAAAGAGAATAGTAAAATAGGTAGTTATCTATTTTTAGGAAGTGGTGTGTGTTTATTTGGGTGTTCCCTAGAACATTGAACTAGTTACCCAATTGTAAGTGAGATCTCTAATGAATAACACAACTTTTTTCCTTAACATGGTGTCAGCATAAGTAAAACCCAAACTTAGTTTTCCCCTCTTAATCTGGAAATCCCTTCTGAAGTTATCAGGAAAAGAAAAACCTGAACAGCCCCAAAAAAATCTTGATCTGCATCAACCCTCATGCTCTCGTGATCATAATGACACTCCTAACCGCCAAGAGGTGTTTACCACCCTCTGACATAGCCATCTACTACCCTGACTGATGTTTACCCATTTCTTAAGGCACGACCACTTCATGTGCCTCCACTTTTTAATGTTTTAAGTTAACTCTCAAAGTCACAATCACTTCATGCGCCTCCCTTTAATGATTTGATATAATTTTCAAGTTTTATGACTCACTCACAATAAGGCTTCCAAATATCCACTTAATGACTCAAAAATCTCCTCCATCAGGGCCACAATTAAATTATATGCTACCAATTATTTTCAGTAGTTGAGGGTCATTTACTATCTTGACAATTCTCAAGACAAACTTTATCATCTTGATGAATCTCCTACAAATGGTAGTAACACTTTCAAATTTTTTGAATGGAGTATGTCTAATTACATATTCTTAGCTTGTTTCATAATAATTTTGAATCTTATAAATTGCCTCAATATCATATTTCAAAACTCAACCAAGAAAATTGTTGTGCTGCCATTGTTCTAGCTACTTTTAAAAAAGTAATATCACTTGCATTTGCACTCTTTACTCTACGATCTTACCTCTTAAAAAAAATTGTAAAATCCAAGAATATTATAGCACTCCGTAAGGAAAATGATACGATTACTTCAATACTGCCACTTTAATACTAATCCAACTATTTAGCAAAAGCAAAACGAAAAAAATTTCTTGTTGTCAAGTTTATCTCTTGCTTACATTCTTTCAAGCAAGTTGTGCAATCTCAATTGGCAAATTTAATGTTTCAAACATGGTGATCGCTTTCTCACAAGTTATTCACATCATTGAGCTCTCTGGTCCTCACACATTGACTCCCAATCAATTATATTTGGATATTGTCTCTAGAGATGGTGGGGGAGTACTGGATGTGGCCACAAGAAGAATGATTACAATGGTTGCAACAATAATACTTTTCCTTGCCCTCATTGCATTTGCACCAATCATACTCCTAAGTCCTAAAGATTGTAGGAAAAATTTGGATACCCCTCCAATGCTCTGAACATGCTTCCCTAATCAATCCAACTCTATCTACTCCGAATGCATCCTTCTCTGAATTAGTTACTATATCTCTAAAAGACTACGAATAACTATTTCAACAATCTCAAACATCTCTCTAGCCTTCATGATATCTCTTAATCTAGATCCATTGCAATTATCTCTACTGGCACACCCTGGGATTTACATTTAGGTGACTCATGTCATATGACAGATAATCACCAACTATTTTCATCTCTTTGTATTTCATCTTTGCACGTCATTGTTAAATATGGCTTCCCCTCTCCATTTATGAAAAGGGCATATAGCAAGTAATGATCAACTATGTTCAACTCTGCACATTCCATCTCTACCACCTATCATTGCCATTGATGGCTTCGCCTCTGGAGCATTATACAATCTTCTAGAAATTTTTTGCTTTTAAATATTTTGCATGTGTGGGCTCCGAAAATTCGGCCCCGGCCTCCGCTCGCTTTTCTTATTCGGCGAGGGAGTTTTAACGAACTAAGTTCCGAGGTAAATTTTGGAAGGCAGATGGGTTTGTAGATAAGACACTACCCAGAGATTTCGCCCTCATTTTTGCGAGGACTTTATGATCTGAGTTCTGGTTTCCTATAGGCGCAAGCCCCTATAGTTAATTACCCCTCCCGATCACGAGAGAGAACTTTCGATTAAGGCTAGTCGTCAATCAGATACGTAGAGATACGTGTTATCTGGCATATAGTAGCAGCAATGGATTTGGGATTTGGAAGTTGGGTTTGAAAATTTTGATATTTAAAATAGAAACTTCACCATCTTGTACTTAAAGCGGATGGTGGGGGAATGGATGATAGACCCGATCAAGATCCCATGGTTCCGTCGTCCCGGGCCATCATGGTCCCTGGTCTACTTAGTCAGAGGAGGTAGTCGACCCAACCTGACAGAAGGATCCTTGTCGGCAGCCATGGGTTGCTTCGTCCAAGGGTACCTTGTAGACCTGGGGTGAATGTTTGTCTAAGGGGACAAATTTGAATCCACCTTAGCTAACAGAGGGCTTTGTGCCCTATCGATCATATCCTATTGATTCATATCTCAAGGATTTAACGCCATTAAGGAGCGTATTGGCTCTGGCCATAACCGCTATCTGTGGTGCCATTTGACGGCAAAACCACTCGGTTCAGAGGGCCCCGGGTCATAACCGTTTACCTGCAGTGCCATTTGGCGGCGAAACTGCCGGTTAGAGGACACGTACCACGTCCTTACTGGCAAGAGATTGTTTGAGAATGGATCCTAGTGATATTTTCGACTAGGCATTTGGCTCTTTGTGAGCTAGAGTAAATTTCAATTTGTCCGCCTCGGCAAACTGTTGCGGAGGGCGGATGGGTTTTGCTTTAAGTTTTTTTTATGGATTTATTTCAATTTTAAATATTTGGGATTTTTTGAGAATTTTCTGGGATTTTTGGATATTTGGAATGGCATTGGAGATTATTTGGCGAACCCCTCCGGTTGAGATAACCAATCAATACGGCCATCATCGGGGTGTTTGTGGTCATTTCTCTTTATGGATTGAACCTTGTCACTCTGTCGGGCTGGCGACAGAGGATCGGGTTTCGTAGGTTTTATGCCCTTGATAGTGAATTCTCATTGTTGTAGGCCTTGAAGGCCTAATATGAATGTATTAAGACAAATATGACGGTCGCCACAACCGTATATTTGTCTGTTGGTTCGAACCCTGTCGACTTCTATTGACCCGTATAGAAGGATCAGTTTCGAACCTGAATTCACTTGTCAACCCGCGCAGCATCCCTAGACGTCACGTGTGTACCAATAACACGCTCACCGGGGCCCATGCGGGTTGAGAATATATTTTCCCCCTTTAGTGTACCTATGTGTATACAATTTATAGTGCACGTGTGGGGGTATTTATTTTAGACTTTGTTGACGCCTTCTGTTTGCTTGTACAATGATTGCAGATCCGGTGGCGTGGCGTAGCAGCTTCTGGATAGAGTCGTCCGCTGCTTCGTACAGGTAGACTGTCGTGCACTATTTGTTGATTTTTTGTAGGCGGGTCATAGTGCACTAACTAATCTCCTGCTTTAAATTTTACAGTGTAGTTATTTAGTATTTTACTTATGGACAATAGATGGGGTATACGACGGATCCCCCATAATGACTCGTAGGATTTTGCATTTGATACAATCATTTTTGTATTTTGTTGGCAAACAGTATATTGGCTGTAGAACAAATCTCCTACGATAGTTCGTAGGAGTTTGCATTCACTGTGGTTCTCCTTTGAAAATAACTTGCTATTCGTATAATGAACTTATACCGTTGATATTTTTCTTCAGTCAACTACGGACCCCTTTCAATCTTCATTATTTACAAACTTTTGCTTGAATGTCAATTTGATTCAAAAGTTTAAGTCATTTTGATTCATTATCATTTGCTTGCAATCAATACCTCCATCATTGGTTTCGATTAGAGAATTATTGCAATATATTGTACATCATTCTTATTTGCTTATAATTGATGGTTAATGAGATGTAGGAATCCTCCCTAACCCCACCAAGAATTCGTATGCGTGAGATTCGGAATGGCTCATGTTTCTTGTAGTTCTCTTCTGAATTCGAGTCCAGGCTCTTTGTGATCAAAGTACAAATTCTTTGCATGAGTCTATTTCAAATTCAAGTTCTCTGATGATTATACTCAAGTTCACTTGTCCTCTATTGTCCGTCTGATTTGGTGTTCAGATCATGATTCAAGATTGATTCAAGTCTTTGCTTACATCATTTGATTTCCAAACCAAGTGTGAGTTTAAGTTCAATTAAAGCTCAAATCAAGTCCTCTGTCGTCTTATGAAGTCCCAATTCGAGTTTAAATGAGAGCCCAAGTTTAAATCCAAGTCTTGTTGCCCAAATCAAATCCTTGTTTGATTTCAAATGATTGAATCAAGTTCAAGTTCAACTTTGTTCAAGTATCAAGTCAAAACTCATTGCACCTAGCTCTTTTGAGTTCAAGTCTTTGTAGTTATAATGTGCCACTTGCAAGTCCAAGTCCCAAGTGCTTGCAAGTTCAATCCAAATTCTATTCTTGTCCACTATGCTTGATTCCATGTATGTCCAAACATACAAGTCTTCCTCATTTGATTCAAATTTAGGTTCAATTTGATTAAGCCCTTTTGTAGTTCAATTCAGATTCAATCTTGAATTCCAAGGTCTAGCACAAGTTTGAGTAGAAATATAGTTCAAGCTCAAGATGAGCTTCTTCCATTTGTTCGAGTCCACCATTGTTCGAATTATGCCCAGTTGAGTTTCAAATGAGAGTTCAATGTGCAAGTTCAAATTTGTCCAAGCTTGAATTTCAAGTCAATATAGCTCACATCTTATTCAAGTTCAATTTGAGTTTTGTTTGAGCCAAATCAAGTCTACAAGTTCACTGTCTTCTGGAGTCTTTGCAGATTCATTCAAGTTCTTGTTTGAGTCCAGTTCAATTTCATTTGAAGTTCAAATTCAAGTGCTGTTCAGTTTGAGTCCGAGCTCACATTTAAGTCCTCGTAGTCTTGTTGAGTTCAAGTCCGAGTTCAAAGTGAGTTCAATCAAGTTCATGTTCATATTCGTTTCAATTAGAACTGAATTTATTTGGGTTCAAGTTCAGTTAAGTGGATTAAATCAAGTCCAAAAGTCTTATTCTGCTCCAAGTCCTTGTCCTTTTCAGACAAAATTTCGGCAGCCTCCCGGCGTCTCCCCTGTTAAGGGGAAAAACCAAGAGACCGCCCACCCGCCACGTCAATAAAGACGTGCACGGTTGGTGTTGGTGAGACACCGCGGCAGTTGTATTTTTTTGTTTTCTCCCACCACGGCCAATAAAGGCGTGCATGGGGTTTTAAAAAGGCATTTTTTGAAAGATAACAGATTTGATTTCCCCCCGCCCGGGGGTACTTATAAGTGACCCCGCTTCACCGTACGTGCCGCACCGGGATTCCATCCTACCACGGCCAATAAAGGCGTGCTTAGGACAGTTCTCCAGTTTGCCACGGACATTGAAGCAAGGTTTTGAGTTTTAGAAAAGTTCATACCTCCGCGGGGTTGTCGTGGTTGACACGTGGATCGAGGGGTCACTCGCCTACCTCGTCGTAGGTGTCGCACCGGGTTCCCTCCTACCACGGCCACTAAAGGCGTGCTTAGGTGGTTTGCCGGTCCGACACGAATGTCGAGGTAAGAGAGTGGAGGGGGAGGGGAGAAGAGAGCACTTAATTTATAATTAGTGATAAATTAACTATAATTAGTTGTATTTGATCTACAACTAATCATATTTAATTCAAGATTAATTATAGATTAATGAGATATAATTTATAATTAAAAAGTAATTATAATTAATCATATTTAATATATAATTAATTATATTTAATTTAAGACTAATTATAAATTAATTGAATTTAACCCATACTTAATCATAAATTAGTTACAATTAGCTATATTTATTTATAACTAATTATATTTTAATTTAAAATTAATTATAGATTAACTCAATTTGATTTGAGATTACTTATAAATTAATTATAATTAATCCCAAATAATAATAATAATAATAATAATAATAACAAACCTTAAATGATGAAATAGGGCTCGGTTTGGAGGAGGCAAGGGCGGCTTGAGGAGTTTTCACGCAAGCAGAGGGAGAGGGGATCGGAAGCTTGAGCTCGGTTGGAGAAGGTAAGGAAGAAGATCCCTCCCTCTCTCTCTCTCTCTCTCTCTCTCTCTCTCTCTCTCTCTCTCTCTCTCTGAGTCGAACTGATCGGAAGCAGCGACGGGATAGGGCAGGGAGTCGTTCGTGTGGAGTCGGAGGAAAGGTCGGTCGGGAGAGGGAGTGTCGGTCGAGCAGAGGCTCTCTCTCTCTCTCTCTCTTTCTGTGCGAATTGAAGGGAGGCGGAGGTCGGGGCTTCCGATCGGCTTCAGGTAGGGAAGACCGGAGGGAAGCAATGACGGGAGCTCTGCGACAGGGAAGGAGAGCGGAACGAGCAGCCAGAAGAGTGGAGGTTGGGTCTGTATTTAACGAAGAGAATGGGCTCTCGATTGAGGCGAGTCGCAGATTTTAAGCAGAAATCGCGTGAATTGAGCGATGTCAGTGCCGAACCATGTCAGGTATGCGGGATTTCTTGCGGGTTTTGTGGGTTCGACAGTCCGAGGTGCTCAGCAGGATATCCGGGATCCGAGCAGGACTTCGACGACGTACGAGGTATTTTTTTGTCGTTGATTTTGTCTTTCTTTGGGTATTATACGTTAGTCAACAGCATGTCCCACAATTCTCTATCAACTAGTCGAATATTCATTGTCTTACACAATAAAACTGCCTGTAACATTGTCTCTGCATCTCTCTCATTATGAATTTTAGGATGTCAACTCAAGTAAGATGATTAGTAGAAGTGTTGAAGTTAGCATAGTCCACTACTTGACAACTAATCCTCCTTCTACCCTCTTCCATCACTACTCAGTATCAATAGCACTATCAGTTGGGTCATCCTCCTTCCAACAAGCTTCAATAATGTATTTTTTTCTTTGGCATCTCTCTCCATGTTAGGTTAGCCTACCTACAAGTTGGGTAAACAACATAGTGTTCCATTTACTTTTCTTGTTAATCTCGTCCACTTAAACATTTGGGCTAATCCTATTCTCACTCATTGATGATTATTATAGGGTCACTTTGGCAATATTTGCTCACATGTCAATCAAAGGTACTACCTGCAACTCAAGTATTTTATCCAAAATAATAATATTTTTTACATTAATCAAAACTTTATTACTAATGATGCTCTGAAATTTTTGTGTTTCATACTTTCTATTCTAACAATAGCATTCTTCATCAAACTTTTTTTCATACACATCTCAATAGACCAATGTTGTTGAACATTAAAATTTGCACTTGCCTGATGTTAACTGAATTTCAATGCTTCATATGAATATTCCTCAACAATTCTTGGGAATGCAATCTTGAGAAACAACCATCTTAAAAATAATGTTCCCTCTCCTCTGCTCGATAATTTTTCACACCATCTTCTAAATAACAAATTATTGATACCCCTATTGTACTCCGACCATATGTAACAACAGGGAACCCTTTAATGATCTGTCTTGGTATTGAAGGTCAGACACAATTTTTATTTATCTAATTGTCAACAATGTACTATCTCCTTTGTTGCTTAACAAATTCCAAAGCAAAAATATAACGAGGTCACTGTATGCAAACTCAAATATATTGAGAAGTTTACAAATATTACTTTACAATAAGGTTGAGCAATTGAAAGTGAAGCATTCTCTAATGTTGATTATGTTGGCTCTATTGAAGATAGATAGTCAACATTTACATATTGCATTTTTCGTTTAAGGTAATACGCATAATGGAAAAGTGAAGCATTCTCTAATGTTGATTATGTCGACTCTTAACAGGACAGTGGGGAAAAAGGATTCATGTAGCCAACCCATATAGTAGAATAAAGGCTTGATGTTGTTGTTTAAGTAGTAGTAATATGGTTACCTAAGAAAATAAGAACTAAACTATTGTAATCAAATCCAATGTTGAGATTAAATATAGGGCCACGAATATTATGCATATCAAATGATGTGCACAATTTATATTAATGTATTGTGATAATTGTGCATCCATCTAGATTATGATGGGGGGAGGGGGGTTCATGTGAATTTCGAATTTTCAAATTAAATTGAAAAGTGAGGGAAGGGGTCGTCCAAAGAGAGAGGGAAAGGGGAAAGGGGAAAGGGTGTCCAGGTTCAATGAATGTGGAATTTGAATTTATTCCCAATTAATTTCTGATTTACTCAATCCTTGATTGAAGGAAGGTTTTCCAAAATTAAGCTAAATGATTTAGGAAAGAATTTGAAATTTCAAATTCATTTGAATTTGAATTCAAAAACTTACCAAAATTAGAACAACTTGATTTAGGAAAGAATAAATTTTAGAGGGAAATGGATTTGATTGAGAGCATTAATTGAGGAGAATTAATTAATATGTGAGGGAAAAGGGGGACGGTCAAAAGAGGAGGGGGAGAGATGTCCACATACGATGTATGTGGCCCAAGGCATTAAATGAGATTTCATATTAAATCTGAAATTGATTTCATATTTAGAGGAATTAGGGGAAGGCTTCCAAAAATAGATTTGTTAATTTGGAAAGGATTTGAAATTCAAATATCTTTGAATTCAAATTAGGAACTTTCCAAGTTAATAATAGATTAATTTAGGAAGGTAATAAAGAGGCTATTTTGAATTCAAAATTCAAAATTTGTGGAGGGAAGAGGCTAGGGGTGAGGTGGTCGGCCGACTATGGAGGTGGAGGGGTTGATGTTTGATCCAAAAGAGAAGTTTAACCAAAATCAAACGAAATAAAACAAAAATAGATGGTGAATGGTGGAGACTAGAGATGAGAGAACGGAGAACAAAGAAAAAAATAAAATAAAAATGATACAAACCACGAGCCCGGACTCTTCCTGCAATTGGTGGGTACTACGTTGCCCTCCCCGAGGGGCTTCAATTCACGAGTCCGGATCCATCCTGCGGCTAGTGGAAACAAGATTGTCCTCCCACAGGACTTTTCCTCTCCAGAACTCACACAGAGATCAAGACAAAGGCTCCAATTCTTTTTTTTATTAATAATTCATCATTACATTACACAAACAATTGCCTCTATATATAGGCCTAAGAAACTGAAACAAGACACATGTCCCTATGGCTTACATAGGACGACCCTCTAAAGTAAGGGTAAAACAGAAAATTCATAATAAAAATAAAAGTTATGGATAAAATTTAAGATAACGTGGGACGATGACGACTGTCGATCTTCAGCTCCTCCTCGGATAGGCATGGACGGTTGGATGTTCGCATTATATTACCAGCAAAAATGTGTTTTATGAAAAGATCAAATGCAATGAGGTTGATTGTCCTTTCGTTAAAATTTTGTGTATTATAAGAAGAGTGAAAATCATCATGTCTCAGGTCAGAAAAAGAAGTTGATATTTGATATTTTTATAAATGCTCTAGGCCCTCTACTTATCTCTAGATTATGCAAAAAGTGAGAGCTTGATAGGAAATACTTGAGATCCAGTATTTCCTTTGCACTTCTTGAACAACTCTCCAAGCCAGATGCTGTCCCGCACAGAAAAACAGTGAAAAACGGCGAAAAATCTGAGAAAAACTGAGAGAAAGCGTAGGAAAACAATTGCAAACGATTGTATTCCACTAGTAGATGCAAAAGACAAGCAAGATACAATTTTCCTTCGATTCGAGAGGAAGGAAAAAACTCTCCAAATCTCTAGCCGTAGTCTAGAGCCCAAGAACAAGAAAACCAAGATCTCCAAAATACATTCAAATTCAAGATCCCCCCAAATCCCTCCAAAACTCCTAATTAAAGACAAAGGAATATTACAAAATACCTAAACAGCCCTTAGTTCAAATTATTTCCCTCCTAATCTTGCATTAAGCCCATAATGGGCTCCACAAGGCTTCCGCCCAACCCAGGCCATCCGCTGGGTCTATTCCGTCGCCTGGAATAGACCCGGACCGATCCCTTCTGGACCGGTCCAGCCGGCCCCTCCTGGGCCGGCGTAACATTACCCCCCTCCCCAAGTACCACCTTGTCCTCAACGTGAAAAGCAGGAAACTGCTCTGCAATCTTCTCCTGTGGTTCCCAGGTGGCCTCATAGTCTGGGAGGCCGCTCCACCTAATCTTCACCTCCTTTTCCCCCTTCTCATTGATGCGCACTCCTTCTACCGCTAGAGGCTCCAATATCACTTCCATGTCCTCCCTCAATGTGCTGGGCAGCTCTGGGCTCACTGCATGCTCCCCCATCACTCTCCTTAACTGTGAGACGTGAAAAACGGGGTGTATTCTGGCTGTTGGAGGGAGCCTCAATCTATAGGCCACCCCTCCAATTCTCTCCTCCACTTCAAAAGGGCCAAAATACCTTGCTGCAAGCTTCTCATTTCTCCTTTGGGCCATAGTCCTCTGCTGGTATGATCGGAGCTTCAAGTAGACCTTGTCCCCAACTGCAAACTGTATATCTCTCCTTTTGTTGTCCGCCTGCATCTTCATAAGTTGCTGGGCTCTAAGTAAATGCCTCTTGAGCTCTTCCAACACCTGGTCTCTTTCCTTCAAATGCTGATCCACTACAGATACTGGAGTACTACTATGGTTGTAGTGTACCAAATGTGGGGGTCCCTCCCATATAACACCTTAAAAGGTGTCATCTTGGTAGCCGAGTGAAAGGAGGTATTGTACCAGTATTCTACCCAAGCTAGCCATTTAGCCCACTGCTTTGGTATTTCAGACACAAAACACCTCAAGTATGTCTCCAAACTCCTATACACCACCTCCGTCTGCCCGTCAGTCTGTGGATGGTAGGCTGTGCTCCTCTTCAATACTGTTCCCTGCATCCTAAATAGCTCCCTCCAAAAATGGCTCAGGAACACCTTGTCCCTATCAGAAATAATGGACTCTGGTACCCCATGCAGGCGGACTATCTCCCTCACAAATGCTGCTGCTACAGACACCGCTGTGTACGAGTGTCTCAAGGGAATGAAATGAGCATATTTGCTCAGCCTGTCGACCACTACAAGTATAACTGTGTAGCCATCTGATTTTGGGAGCCCATCAATGAAATCCATAGTAATCTCCTCCCAAACCTTCTCTGGTAGGGCCAGAGGCTGTAGTAATCCCCCTGGTGCCATCGTCAGGTACTTACTCCGCTGGCAGACCACCATCTCCTCTACATCTTTCCTCATCCCCTTCCAGTACAATTCAGCAGCTAACCGGCTATAAGTTTTTTGCACTCCTGAATGCTCTCCTATGGCACTCCCATGAAACTCCTGTAGCAGCTGGGAAATGTGGATGGAAGACCTTGGAATCACAGTCCTTCCCTGATAGTACAGTCTTTCTCCCACAACTGAGTAGCCTGGGTGGCTTTTTCCATCTGATAACACATCTTCTTTGATTTTCCTTAGCTCCTCATTCTGAATGCTCTCCTCTTTGATGGCTCCCCAATCTATCAGTACTGGTACTGATACAGCAATCCCCTGGAGCTCCCCCATACAGCGTGATAATGCATCCGCTGCCTTATTCTCTAGTCCCGACCGATAGTGGATCTCAAAATCATATCCCAGCAGCTTGGACAACCACCTCTGATGCTCCTCTGTGACCATCCTCTGCTCTAACAAGTACTCCAGGCTCCTCTGATCAGTCCTGACAATAAAGTGTCTGCCCAATAAGTAAGGTCTCCACTTCTGGATGGCCAGTACAATAGCCATCAGCTCTCTCTCGTAGACAGACTTCAGCCTAGCCCGGGACGACAGTACCTGACTGAAGTAAGCTATGGGCCTGTGGTTCTGCATCAACACTGCTCCCAATCCATAGCCTGAAGCATCTGTCTCCACCACAAACACCTGATTGAAGTCTGGCAAAGCAAGCACTGGCACCGTCGTCATGGCCTTCTTCATCTTCTCAAAAGTCTCTGAAGCTGCTTCCCACCATAAGAAGTTGTCCTTCTTCAACTGCTCTGTCAGTGGCCACGCTATGGTGCTGTATCCCCTCACGAACCTCCTGTAGTAGCCTGTCAGTCTCAAGAATCCTCTGAGCCCCTTCAAGGTCTTGGGTTGAGGCCATGCCAGCATTGCCTCTATCTTGGACTGATCTGCAGCAACTCCCTCCTGGGATATCACGTGCCCTAGGTACTCCACCCGTGCCTGAGCGAAGTCACACTTCTTGAAGTTGGCCTTTAGCTGATGCTCCCTCAGCACACCCAACACCACTTTCAGGTGCTCTAGGTGTTCCTCCTCAGTCCTGCTATAGATTAGAATGTCATCAAAAAATACCAACACAAACCTGCGGAGGTGTGGCTTGAAGATCCGGTTCATCAAGGCCTGGAATGTGGCAGGTGCGTTGGTGAGGCCAAAAGGCATCATCAGAAACTCGTAGTGGCCCTCATGAGTCCTGAAGGCCGTCTTCTGCACATCTTCCTTCCTCATCCTGATCTGGTGGTAGCCTAACTTCAAATCGATCTTGGTGAACAAGGCTGCTCCATGTAGCTCATCCATCAACTCGTCAATCATAGGGATAAGAAACTTATCAGGCACAGTCTCCTTGTTGAGAGCTCTATAATCAACACAGAACCTCCAACTCTCATCCTTCTTCTTCACAAGCAGAACTGGACTAGAGAAGGGACTCACACTGGGCTGAATGATCCCTCCTAGCATTTCTCCCACCAACTTCTCAATCTCATCTTTCTGCACCTGAGGGTATCTGTAAGGTCTCACACTGATAAGGGATACTCCCTCTTTCAGGATAATCTGGTGCTCCTGCTCTCTGTTAGGTGGTAGTCCCACCGGAGGTTGGAACACATCCTCAAATTCATGCAGAAGAGGCTGAACCAACGTGGGAATGGGCTTTTCCTCCCCCTCCTCCTGTTCCTCCAGGCTCTGCAACTCCACAAGGAATCATCCTCCTTCCTCATGGATGATTTTCACCATTGATCGGAGTGACACTCCAGCTCTGGACAATCTTGGTTCCCCTTTCAGCTTCACCCTCTTCCCCTCTACAATCAGCTCCATCACCATGGTCCCCCAGTTCACCTTGGTTTCACCCAAGGTCTGTCGCCACTTCATGCCCAAAATGATATCTGTGCTACCCAACTTCAGGGGTAGGAAGTCCTCTACCACCCTGATCTCCTGTAGCCTCATCTCCACCCCTTTGCAGATCCCGGTGCTGGACTCAATCTTCCCTGTCCCCATCATCACCCCATAACTGCCTATCTCAGTAGGCTTCATCCCAAGCTCCTCCGCCACCTGGGTGGATATGAAATTGTGGGTTGCCCCACTGTCAATCAGAACCACTACCTCCCTCCCAAGGATCTTCCCCTTCACCTTCATCGTATGGCTAGGAGTAAATCCCATCACAGAATTGAGGGAGACCTCGGCTACCTCCAACTAGGGATCAATCTGCTCCTCATCAGAATCATCACCCTCTTTAGGCGCCTCGTCTATATAGACGGTGAGAGCCCGAAGGGCGCGATCCTTGCACCTGTGCCCTGGAACAAACTTCTCCTCACATATGAAACAAAGGCCCTTGGCCCTCTTCTCCTACATCTCCTCCTCAGTCAATTTTTTGAAGCTTCCAGCAGATCTGGTCACCCCGCTCTTCTCCTTTCCACTCTCTCTAGGGAAGCTAGGGCTTGGCCCTTTTGGAGCCAAGTAAGTGGTAGTTGTCCTGGTGGGACCTCCTGAGTGGTTGTTCCGCCAATTTCGGGCGGTTGTCTTCTGGTTCTCCACCAACTGAGCCAACTCCATCACCTCCCTCAGGTCTCTCGGTCTCATGACCTTCACAGCATCTCTAATTTCCGGCTTGAGGCCCTTCATAAAGTTTTCCCCCAAAGTACTGTTTGATAAGCCCTCCATGTCTCCCACCAAACTCTCAAATTTCTTCCTGTATTCCTCCACTGTTCCCTCTTGAGTGAGGGCATAGAACTGTTCTGATATCTCCCATGGGCTGCCCCCCCTGAATCTCTCCCTGATAGCCTCCTTGAATTCCCTCCAGGTCCTCACCGGTTCCCACTTATCCATGTACTTGAACCAGGCAAATGCCGCCCCTTCCAAGCACATACTAGTAGCCATCAATCTCTCCTCCTCCATCAGGCCATTCACTGCAAAATATCTCTCCACCTTGTGGATCCACTCATCCACATTTCCCTCCTCGAATATTGGCATTTTCAGCTTCCTGGCCCTCGTGTCCACCTCGTATGCCCTATTCCCCTCATGGCCTCCTCTGTCCCAAGCTATGGGGTCTTCCCAAGTTCCTCTCTCTCCATATCGGGGCTCATCCTCCCTCCTTGACCGCCGGTAGCCATCTTCCCCTCGTGCCCCGCGATGGTGGTTATAGATCCCCCATGGCCGGTCCAATGGGTTGGGCCTCCGACGTCGCCAATCATCTTCTCTTCTTTCCCTGAAGTCTCTCCTTCTGTCATATTCTTCCCGCCTGATGGACTCCCGAGGTGGCATCCTTCCGTTGCTGTCAAGCAGTTCCACCTCCTCTTCCTCTTCAGGATTCACCTTCTCCTTACCCTTGCTCCTACTACCTTCTCCTCTTTCCTCCGCTGGCACAGCCCTTGCTTGCCCTTCCAACAACTTTTTCATCATCTCCTCCAAGGCCATGAATTTCCCTTCCACATTCTCGCTCAATGTCGCCATCTTCTCCTCCAGATCCGCTTTAAATTGACCCACATCGGTCTCCAAGACTTCCACCCGCTTAGATGCCATGGGAACCAAAGAGATGCCTCCGGATCCACCCAAAAATGGAGTTTTCGGTAGAATTCAGTCTCCGACAGTAAAAAAAAAAAACTGCTGTTTTACCCAACTGCTACTCTCAAAAACCCCAAAAAAAACTGTTGTTTTCAGGGGAAAACAGCCTCCGACAACCCAAATTCTGCGATCTCCAGCAATATCCTTCCTTCCGCAGTGAAAAACACCCTCCGATCCACTGGAAACGGCAGTTTTTCACCAAGTTTTCCCTTCCAATCCGCGAAAAACTGCAGCGAAACAGTGGAAAAAAAAACAGCCCTCCACCGCCCGGATCTCGCTCTGATACCAATTTGATAGGAAATACTTGAGATCCAGTATTTCCTTTGCACTTCTTGAACAACTCTCCAAGCCAGATGCTGTCCCGCACAGGAAAACAGTGAAAAACGGCGAAAAATCTGAGAAAAACTGAGAGAAAGCGTAGGAAAACAATTGCAAACGATTGTATTCCACTAGTAGATACAAAAGACAAGCAAGATACAATTTTCCTTCGATTCGAGAGGAAGGAAAAAACTCTCCAAATCTCTAGCCGTAGTCTAGAGCCCAAGAACAAGAAAACCAAGATCTCCAAAATACATTCAAATTCAAGATCCCCCCAAATCCCTCCAAAACTCCTAATTAAAGACAAAGGAATATTACAAAATACCTAAACAGCCCTTAGTTCAAATTATTTCCCTCCTAATCTTGCATTAAGCCCATAATGGGCTCCACAAGGCTTCCGCCCAACCCAGGCCATCCGCTGGGTCTATTCCGTCGCCTGGAATAGACCCGGACCGGTCCAGCCGGCCCCTCCTGGGCCGGCGTAACAGAGCTATATATGCTTCATATTGGGATTGTTAACGTAAGGGAACAGTAAAATAGGATAGTGATCTATATTTAGAGAGAAATGTTTATTTGGATGTTTCTAGAACATTATACTTGTACATCTATTTTAAATAAAGGGTATCTCTAATAAATCAGAAACAAATCAATTTTCCTCAAAAACAGCAACATATTAAATATAACTATTCTCAAGCTAAGAAAAACATGATTAAAAGCGATCCTAAGCACTACAACCAGACAAAACATAAGTCCATATCCCAAATAAGAACAAAACACAAGTCCATATCCTAAAGTCATAACACGAAGAAAATAACTAATAGTGACACAATAATCACAACAAGTAGAATACAAATTAGACATTTTAATAGAGTTTAACAAATAAAATAGTCCAAATATACAACCCAGGGCACTCTAATGTCCATCACACGTGAAGAAATAATAGGAAGTTCATTGGAATCTCAAGTAACTTCCCAAATGCATGGAAGGTTATCTTATAACAAAATATTTGCTCAAATCATTAAGATAACTGAATCCACACATTCGCCAAATTTTGAAAATGATATTTGCTACTGCAAAGTTGATGGTGGCATAATACCAAATGTCATAGAAGGAAACCATCAATTATATGCCATTGCTTCAAGGTTTAATTAGAATATATAAAAACTATATTCATAAAAAAGTAAATAATCACAAGCAGTTTTTGCTGCTTAAGGCATGAATGCACATATCTACCTCCCATTTGCTACGCGCAGTCTTCTAAAATTTTCTGGCCTGCTGTCGGATGCATTGGAAGACTGCTCACCAATAGCCAAACCATGAGCACGTAGTACACTCTCCCTTTCTGCGGTCTGATGTGGAAGCATGTAGAAATTTTCATCAACTTTACAAAGAAAAAAATGAAACAAATGTAAAAAAATAATAATTTTTTAAATAAAAAACCTTCAGGGACAAAGAGACCGCATGAGCAAGGTCGGAATCATTCAAAACAAATGAATCCTGGTTCAGTTTTGGATTAGGTACGCTCTACATGATGAAAAATCCTGTCATAATTGATCTAAGATAAAAACTATATACATATATGATAAATTATAAAAATTAATAGTGGCCTACATCTGAAACATCATACTGCTGTTTTCCATATTCCTCAGCCTCCCTCTTTGAAGCTTCAATTGCAGCTTGTATCATTTCTTCTTCTATATCATCGGTATAGTCAGTCACATCAGCCAAAGGGGTGGCATTTGTTGTAGGCTGTCTTCTAGCAGAAACACCAACAGAGTGGTTAGCACCAAGATCAGCCGGAAGAATTGAAAGATCCTCATCCTCATCATCAATAATTACAGTTCCATGAACCACAGTTTCATTTGCAGAAACATTTCCAGTAACATCCTCAATTTTTGGTCCACTGCCAGAAGAACCTGAGTGAGAAATCTCATCCTTGAACTCAATTGGAATCTCCCTCACATCCCTAGGGTGCGAAACCCGTGGAGCTTCATTACCAAAATCTGGAGTACCACCATCAAAAAGACTCCGTCCAAAATGTGATTCAAGAATTGAAAATGGGTTCAGCCTTCGAATAGCAGGAAATGGTGGAAGTGCAGGGGCAGCAGTCGCAATACTAAAAGGATCATCTATATCCATTAAATCACTACGAGGTGCAGGAATAGCCACCGTGCTAGAACTGGAGATTCAAATTGAGTTTAAGGAAAACATCAATGTAGCTGCTACCAATAAACATGAATAAAACCTTTAAATGAAAACCAAACTAGCGAACTAATTGCATACTTCATATTATCGCCTTGATTGAAGTGTGAATTTACAGCTGCATTTAGATCGCCACCAAATTCCTGATGTCAAAAAGAGATTACTCAAACAGCAAATCAATAAATGGCTAAAATTTACGTCCGAACTGCTGTTCAAGGATAATTAGTTTTAATTCAATCATAACATTTATCCAAACCAAAAAACTATGATGTGAAACAACAAAAATAAAAAACAATAATAGGAACTACAAGGCTACAGCTCTGATATCTTATCAACACAGCTATCAGAAGAACGGCTGTGGATGGGACGTCGTTTTTGTTTTCCCTTTGACAGAGCAAAAAGAAACTTAACAGGGGTAGTAAATTATTGGGTTTCCCGAGCTTCAATAAGCATATTTGTACCCAAAAAAACAGAAAATCTAGCAATTAATAACTGCAAGCATCAGATTAAGAAGAAATCGGCATAAAATTAAACATAACAAAAATCTATAAATAATATCTTATAATCAGTCCATATATCAACCTAAAAGCTGGAGCTTTGTGATGCAGCGGCCAGCGGGTAGCAGCAATTCAGATGCCCAGGTGAGGCCCAGGACCTCCTTTATCACCTATAGAAGAGGCTTTAGGAGGAAACTCTTTGGGAAAGGGGGGAACTATTTTGGAAAGATGTAAGGGGCATTTATTAGGAGATTTGAGCTATTTAAGGAGGGCGATTATGGAGGGTTAGGGTTTTTATGTTATCTTTTTGAATTGCTGCAGCAGTTTTTGTGAGGTGTTTGGGTTCTTAGTAGCTGCTAGGAATTCTGTGAGAGACGATTTACCTCTCAAACAGTGAATGAACTTGTAGCTCTCTTTTTAATATCTCTGAATCTACTTTGAGTAAGTTGTAGTTTTTTTATATTGTTGTGATATTTTGATCATTAAGACTTATCAAATTGGTATCATAGCAAGATTCGAGACCTATGGTGCTGAAGAAAGTAGATGCTTCGGAAGAGAAACTAGATGGAGAAGTTGGTCAATTCAAATTTGAAGTTGAGAAAATGATTTCATCCATGGAAGGAAGGTTTTCTAACATAGAGGACATGATGAAAAAAATATTGGAGCTTCACACCCAACCGACAACATCAAAGGCGAGGGTACCAACGAGTGGCCAAGGAAGTGGGGTAAACCCCAACATCGGCACAATGAGGGATGATCTAGAGGTAGAAATCTTGGACGATAGGGAATATATGCCACCTCTTGAACCGATAACCAGGAAGAAAATGGGTGAAGGATATAGCATGAGGTAAAATTGGGATAAAGAAATGAGGGTTGATTTTGAGGTAGAGGTTACCTATGAAAGGAGGGGTGGGAGAGAACAATGGACATATCACAACAATCGTTGTATGGAAGGAGCCGGAGGTGGAAGAGAAAGTTGGAGCGAAGGGGATCCGAGAGTGAAAAAACTGAAGATGTCCGTTTTTTTAGAGGGGATATGCTCATGGGTGGATCAATAGGATGGAGAGATACTTTGCAGTGAATGGGCTGACGGAGGAAAAGAGACTCACAGCAGCAACTTTATGCTTGAAGGGGAAGGCTTTGTTTTGGTATCAATGGAGAGACACAAGAGAACCAATTCGATCGTGGAGAGAGTTCAAAGATAGTTTATTAAAATGTTTTCGAACCAATCAGGAATGAGACTTCTACGAGCAACTCTTTTGCTCTTGTTCAGGAATGGACAATGATGGATTATCGGGAGAGGTTGAGGTTTGAGTACCTTTCTAGCCGACTTGGGAGTCTTTCAAAGACAGTGTTGGAGGGGAATTTCCTGAAGGGACTCAAGCCAGAGATCAGTGCTATTGTCTGATTATTAAGGCCACGAGGACTGGGGGAGGCTATGGAGCTAGCCCAATTGGTGGAGAACAAAAACTCACTTGAAAGAAGCAGCAAGGACAACAATTTTGGAGCTTCATACCGGATGACGACTACTTTTTTGGCACCAAATATACAACATGTGCCCATTCAGAGATAAGTACCCAAGGATAGGGGATTGGGAGCACAGCTAGGGGAAAATTTCAAGTGGTTGACTGAGGCAAAAGTTCAAGAGATGCAGGCTAGGAGATTGTGTTATGTTGTGATGGGAAATTTGTGTCGGGCCACCGCTACAAGGATAGTTCGCTGCATATACTTACAATCTGTGATGTGGAGGAGACTCTTGAGGAGGAGGAGCATTTGCACCTATATGTAGCAGAGGTCTCCCTAAACTCAGTAGTGAGTTTTTCCTCAAATCACAACAGTCCTTGTATAATTAAAAATTTATCAAAATTTCTGACAAATCAAAATATTTTCTTAGTCATATGAAATACACACAAAAACTAAGATGATCCACCACCTTTGACTTGATCAACAAAGGTGAGTATCAACTTCACCTATGGAAACTGAATGATGACTTCACAAAGAAATGTGCATTATCTTCGATAAATTAATGAAGTCTAACTCTCACTCTAAAGGCATACTTCTCAACAAAAGAAAAAGACCAACTTTACAAAAACAAGGTCAATAAAAGGTATCACCAAAAATAAGATAAAAATTATAAATTATCTTAACGTGAACAAATTGATTGAAAAGGTAAAAAAGATTCATTTCATTCATAATAAGTTCTTACAGCATCAAGATAAAAGAAAATATAAAAAAAGAAAAAAAAAAAGTTGAAAAGTACAAAATAATAAAAACTCTATGTGAGGTGCAACAAATCTAGCATTTTGGAGGACAACTTAAAGAAATTCGCATGTGTTGAACTCGTCTTACAATAACATTCCAGCAACACCCAACAAATGGTAAAGCTTGGGAACAAATGTGACCTATTTCTGAACAATGACCCACTGAATCAAGACATGAAGCATGAATTCAGCGCCCACCAAGAACTATTTCAACTGAGAAGCCTCAAAGAGCTTCCTCAACAAAACAACTTTAGTTTTTAATTCAATAGTCTCCTGAATCCCGATAAATCTCCTGAACAAATACATCTGGTAACTCGACAAGGTTACTTAACCAATTAATCTTGACTTGAACTTCAAACAGTCGCTACTTCTCGGCTTATAAAGAAAGAAAAAACTCTGCCTTGTCAATCTCAACCCTAGAAAAGTGGCTTTCTTTAGTGATGCAATTTTCACAAACAATTCCTATAGATTTAGATCAATATGTTCCAAATCAAAATATGGTTAAAAACAATTTGACATTAGAGTGATGATTTGCCCAAAAAGTATATGTAAACTGCCAATATCAGCAGATGCATCAGACTTAAAACCTATACATGCCATATTGACCTCTTGAGAAGACCAAAATCCACCCTAAACAATAATTGCAAGCCCCAAAAGATAACACAAAACAAAGAATCAGCCAAGGCTGTGGACAAGCTACTCCACAAGTATACTACCGATTATTGTAAGGCAATAGAAGAGGTTTCCATGCAGTATAACAATTTCCATCATATATCGCCGCACAAATCAATATTTCAATACCTCATAAATCAGAGCAGATGAAAAGCATTCCCAAAGTAAGTCCTAAAATCTCTATTGCTAACAACTAGCTGATCGTCAAGTCCCGGTCTCATTATCCATCCAACGCAAACCAGTAGCTAATATAAGTTTTATCAAAGCATTTCATAATTTGCCTGCACAAAAACTCGCAAGACATCCTAATCAAAAGAAAAAGAAAGGCCGGGCCCTAAAACAATCTGAAGGGAAAAAAACGAAAATCACATGGAAGCGATAACAAAAAAAAAAAAAGCAAAAGGGTGACCAGAGGTCAAGAACTCAAGGACTTACCTCAAGCTTCTGCACAGCCACGGCCTCCGATGTGCCGGTGATGCTCATAAACATATCGATTGCATCCTGCGCCGGTCTTTCCATTTTCCGTGCTCGTACGTGCTAGGGTTTTGCCTTGATTCTCTTCTCGAGATGAGAGAGAGAACGGTGTGGTGGCGGAGAGAGAGAAAGAGAGTCTCGGCTCCAAGGAGAAGCGAAAAGCTAGAAAAGTGAAATTTCTGATTTCCTAAATGCTTTTGGATTTACACACATAACTTCTATATAATTACATATCTATCTAAATTTTATAATTATTTATATAATATATTTATGATTAAATAACATCTAAATACTTGCATATAATTACTTTATAAAGTCTACACGTTAAAAATAAATAATTGTATTATATAAAACACCTCAAAAATGTTTATCATGCCAATCTTGCCCTTATCATCTCTGCTCTAATGGCTCATTTGTTATTTCTGAAATATCAGAAAGATTATATAGAGCAACCAGGGCAAGCTCAATTGAGTTCTTCCAGATTATCGCCACATATATCAATATCCATTTTACTATAAATAACAATTTATTCAAATAATGAGTTGAAACATCTAAGTATAAACTAAGTGCCAACATAAAATAATTTATATTAAATTTAACATAATTATTTTTTAGAAACATTAATTCATAAATTACTACTTTACTTTACCCACAGCATTTACTTTTGTACCCTTCACAAATATTTTCATAGAGCCATCAAAGATATATCAAAAATATAATAATATACTTGTTATTAAAATATTTGCTCATAATTGCAATGGAATTATTAGAATTTGCACACAAAATTGAAAATTATTAGAATATGAAAGTAACATAAATATTTTTTTATATTTGTTTATAATTCTATTTCTACTTATAATTCTCTGTGGCCTAGAAGATCATATAATATAAATAATCATTAATATTATAGTTTTACATCAATTATATATTATTAAATTTATATTAGAGAATTTACATACATACAATTTGAACGGTATAATTAAACTCTCCACATAATAATTTCTCATTTTTGTGAAAAATTTTTTAACTGTCTTATTTTTTAAATAGTAACAATAATTTTATTTGATTATTATAATTTTTTAATTTTTATAATGAAAATTTACTTTTTAAAATCATGATAGAAAAATTATTTTTTAATAATAATATCATAATCAACTAGAAACAAACTGAAGCAGTCTCGAACACGAACTTTTATTACGTCCGGTGTAAGGACGTAGAGGAACGTCGGGTTGGAGGCAAAATCCTGCCAAAAAACTCGGTATTTGCTTGGTACAACTAGGTATTATTTGATATTAACGAGGAATACTGTTTTTTGAAGACCAATACCGAGTTATACCGAGCTATACCGAGAAATACCGAGTTGTACCGAGTTTTTCTAAGAAAAACTCGGTACAACTTTTGTATAACTCGGTATTTCTCGGTTTAGCTCGGTATAACTCGGTATTGGGTCTTCAAATGATGGTATTCCTCGTTATTGTTTGGTATTGCTCGGTATTTGCTCGGTACAACTAGTTTTTTGACGGGATTTGGCCTCCGACCGGACGTAGAGTACGTCCGGTCGGAGGACGTAATAATTGTTCCTCGAACACATCCGAAACCTAAATAAATGACTGATACCGGACGAGAGTTTATAGAGGTGGGATGGGAACGTCTTATGGGAAGGATAATAGTGGCTTTCAGGTTTCTACAAGCTTCCTAACTTGCGGCCGACGGCACCGCTAGGTGGGCCCATAGTTGGAACAGATGTGGGGCCCCTGATCGAGGCAATAAGGCATTAGGAACTTGCCCAGCTGTTAGGAAAAATGAGAGTTTTAATCCAACGGCCAATCGATTAGGTGAGCGAATTGGACGGCTGTAAATTCTGTTAGGTAGAATAAACTATAAAGCAGAACGTGGGACGTGGATTAATGGATTGTAGCGTGTTAGAAGGCGGATGGAAATGGTGCGCGGATGACGTCACGATACAGCAATTCTGGCCCATTGATGCATGCCGAATGGACGGAAGATGATGCCTTCCTGTTTAGCCAGAATGATGGAACAGCACGCTAGAAAATACGGGGCCGGCCCAATTCTTCATGGGATGGGCCTACGCTTAATATAACATAGTGTAATCACAACTTATATAAACTTTATCAATCAGTATTTTCTATAGAGTGCGCCTTAACAATAATATGGGCCATATGGCCCATTGTTTAAAAGCATGCATTATTAGGCTTCGCTTGGGATGGTTTTTTTATAGCTTATTTAAATAATTTTTTAATATAAAAATTAAATTTTTTTACTAAAAAACTGTTTTAACAATCAATAAAAAAGTCATCACAAACAAAGCCTTAGTAATATCATTTAAGCATTTTAAAATATCAATGGTCAACAAGTTATATGAATTTTCAATGAAGAAAAAACTAAGCTCATTAGTTAAAGTCAACTTCATCTATTTTGTTTGGGATAACTTTTTTATTGGTTGTTAAAGCAGTTTTATAATATAATAATTAAAATTTTTATACTAAATAATTGCTTTAAGAAGCAGAAAGAAAATAGTCTCAAACGAAACCTTAATATAAAATCCACAAAATTGATCTTTTTACATACATTTTTCATGGTTCTTATACATAGAACACAACTCTTCTATTAAGTAATATTCCTCATGACACTTATTATTTAAAAATTTAGGGGGATTTATATACGTACCACTTTATTACGTGCTATTTATATATCTAATACCTAAAATATTAATATTAAATTACTACCACCCATAAAATAGATTTTGTTGCATTAAACGAAATATTAAAGTTTATAGGATGGTATCAATGGTATAAATGAATTCTAAGAGTGATCTATTTGATATTAAAATTTTATATGAGTAGTAGGCTTATAATATTAATATTTTAAATATTAGATATATAAATAAAATGTTATTGTTATATTTATTGCAATATGATGAGTCTAAATTCTATCATGCCTTTGAAAAAATTGCTGATGAAATAACTTAAGGTGTACTAATAGCTTCCTATGTAATAATGTAATTATGTAAATCAGGAGAAAGCAGCCACTGCCTGGAAAAATTATTCCGTCAGGTTACCTGACGTAGAGCTACATCAGGTAGCTTATAATATGTCGCCACGTGCACTTACTCTTTACCGTGCGGCCCGACGACCCGACTCGGATCGAATCCGGGATTACTATGTTCGCGTATGCTTGGTATTGCTTGGCAATAACGAGAAATACTGCTATGTGAAGACCAATACTGAGCAATACCGAGTAATACCTAAAAGAACTCGGTATTGCTCGATATTGGTCTTCACATAATAGTATTTTTCGTTTTTGTCGAGCAAAATCGACCAATGCCTAGCAATACCGAGCTACGCAAACTCCTGGGTTCGTTCCAGGTTTGGTCGCCGGGCCGCACGATAAAAAATAAATACACGTGACGACATATTATAGACTATCTGATGCAGCTCTGAGAGAGAATAAATTTTCCACTGCCTGGCGCCAAGATCGGTCACAGCTTCTCCCGATTCGAATACTCTCCCTGTAACCCTAGAGGAAACATAAGAAGCGGGAATATTTCCACCTCAAATGCACCGGATCTGATTCCCGCCGGCGTTATGCGTCTCGCGAACCATTCGCCGCCTAGGAGGGGCGGCAATGGATCAACTGGCGGCGCTTCGTTCATCCGCCGCTGTGCTCTTATCGACCTCGTCGCGGCTTCCTTCTTCTCTGCCTTAGTCCTATTCTTACTTCTCGCATTCACTCCGCTCGGCGACCCGCTCGCGGCTTCCGGCCGACGATACCTTGGGCGCCAATCCGCGTCCTTTGCTCGTCAGAGGGAGAAGGTGATCGCGGCAATTGAACTTGGTGAGGAGGTGGTGATCAAGTCGTGTCCGGCGGAGGAAGTGGACAAGATGCCGTGCGAGGATCCGAGGAGAAATAGTTTGTTTGATCGTTACATGAATTTCTACCGTGAGCGCCACTGTCCTGCGCCGGGGGAGGCGTTGCTCTGCCTTGTTCCTCCACCGAAAGGTTATCGTGTTCGGATTCCATGGCCTGAGAGCCTACACAAGGTGTGGTCAGTTTCTTTCACTTTCGCCGCGACCATTTTTTTTACCCCGCCCGCCCTATGTTTGATTTATTTAGAAGTCCTCCATGGTACTTTATTCGTGTTTGATTGGATTTCATATCAAATTAAGGTCACATAAACAACCAAATAGTGGTCCACATGCCTCTTCAATACTCCAAAAGCAATCAAAGCTTCGACAAGCCCGGCACATGGAGTGGATGATTTATCTGCAACAATTCAACCTCTTTATCAAATACAAGAAAATTGTCCAAAACAAAATGGCGAAAATGCTCTCCCGGTTATTTGACCTGCTTTCCTCCGCCACGATGATACAATTGGCCTCGCGTGAGGAATATGTTGGATTACACAAGAATGACGAGGCTCTTAAAAATGTCTCTGAAGAAGCATAGAGTGGACTTTATGCTCAAGAAGACGTTGATTGCTTGAAGTGGATAAGAGAGACACATATAAATTACGTGAGCATACACTTTGGCATTTCAGAAGTCTTCTAACTGGCAGCGCTAAGTGTATTACATACGGACAATGAAGTGGTTAGATTCATTAGTGGATGTGTTTTTTGCTGCAATTTTAAACTGTCCAATTTGAATTAGGGACTCTCCACCCTTATATCAATTCTAACTTGATTTTGGGATAGCACCTCAACAAATTTTCTTGGAGGTTTATGATGTGCCTCTAAAGTAAAACCAGCAAACAAACAAATAGAAAGTTTCAGGAATACCAACATGATGGTAGATTTTTCATTATTACTTCAATCAGAAAAATAAGATATAGATGATCTACAATTTTGAGAGATAGATCGGCTCTCCCAATTCCCAAACAACCTAGACTCTACCAGGAAGTCTCTAAGAAAAGAACTTCAACAGAAAAAAATCCCAAAATATGCACAACCCTAACCCTAGGATAAATCAACTATTTAAAGCATACAATAATAAGAAAATACCAAAACATACATCATCTAATATCCTTCCAAATAAGCCCCAAATCTCTCTTAATTTCCTCCCAAATCAGCCTCAAATACGATCTATTTCCTTGCTTATTTCCTTCTATTTGAATTCAATTTGGAGTTATTTCCTAATTAATCCCCTCCTAGTCGCCCCCTCCCCCTTGCATTAATTGTAGCTAAGGCAGATCAGGCTTTCGCCTAGAGGGGTCCCTCATGCTGGATAGCCTAGATTGATCTCTCATGGACCAATCTAACTTGGGACAAGAGTCTTATGTTTATCCAATTTGCATTATATTGCACATAACTGACTTCACCATTTGGGCTCCATTTGAAATAAGCTTTGGATACTTTCCTCAAACCCGTTTTGACTTGGAGCTTGTTATTGATTTGATGTTTCACTGGTCTAACAAAAGTCCAATGTTTCCTTGAGAGAATCTGAATGGCGCATGAGGAAGCAGAGCATCAACTTCATACATCACTACAAAACTACAAAAGATGGCATAATTATTATTTGGTTGACATATTGTAGGAAGAAGGAATCTTGTTCAGCTCCATGTACGCAAAAAACATCTTAAGTTCTAGGGGCGCAAACTTAAACCAATACATTATGATCCATTCGACATTATGAAAAAGATTCATTCATATCAATTGTACCTTTCATCTTATAGGGCGTTCTACTTCATGGTGATTGTGCAGGATCTCAAACCATTCAAGCCCTCTTTGTTTGGTGATGAATCAAAATAAGTCTTGCCCCAACCTCATGACCTGAGAGTTTAGACAAGAAACCATTGGAGGAAGATATGGCTGCAGAGAAAAGAAGATTACGACTACTTGTGAAGGCATCACGACATTATATTGTAATAGTTTGAAGGGCAAATATGCTTCTACCTCCAAATGGTACAACCAAGATGGTAGGATTGTAATTTCTACTTATCTCTTCATCTATTAGATTTGTAGGAATGAGTATGCTTCTTACAAGAGGTTATGTGATCCTTGGATCTACAATAAGATAGTTTTGATTTGTATTTTGTCATATGTAGTAAGCAAGCATTGACTTCGGCATTTCACACTCTCTCCTTCATTAAGAGTTATATTCATGCATGTTTTTTCAGAGGAGATGCACTCTCTTTCACTTCTCATTAATGTATTAAAAGTTTAAAACATCTTCCATGAAGGCTATCACTTCATCTACTGGTAACCATCCCCCTCTACTTGTAATTGATGGTCTCTCTATTCTTATTTAAGGAAAGCCTTAATAGAGGCCTTAGGCATGGTTATAGCTTATAATCCTCTTTCTAATGAAAAAAAAATTTGTCTTGAGAAACAAATCTCTTCTCTTTTGTTAAGTGTAGTTATGATGAATTCTCTTCTACCAATTGATCGTTCATGTTTTCTTCTTTCTCTGTTGATCAAAAACATCAAGCTTCCTTTATCGTATGTCAACATGTTTGTCAATGTTCTTACAGTCTTTTGTTTACTCTTCAACCCTCTTCTGACATGAATCCTTTGTTAGCTTCTTCTCATTCCATGTTGAAATTAACTTGGAAGAAGAGAAGGACAAGATACACGAACAAGTAGAAAAGGGTTACAAGGGGTTGGCTTGGCTAGATTTAAATGGAACCCTATCAATTGAGGTTGGGAGCTGGTCGAGAGCTTCAAGTGGTGAAACAAAAGTAAACAAAATGCCCAAGGGAAGATCAATGGCTTCTCTTTGACAAAAGGAAAAACAAAATCTCTTTGAGTCCTTAATTGACTTATAGACTCCATATGAGGATCTCCACCTACAATTCTAATATCTGATCTCAGTGCAAGTAATAAAGAGTGAAAAATGGAGGAATAGTAAGGAAGGGAGAGGTATTTTCTTATTGCAAAGAGAAACAATGGACGAGCTGTTATGATTGTGAAGAGATAGGGTGGGGTGCATAAGTTATGCGAAGCTTGGGGGAAGAAATGTTGTTGAGGTAGAAGAGTTTGGTGTCCTATAAGATGAAAAACAGCTTGAGAAGATACTGCAATTATTGTTCAACTAAAAACAAGTAAACTTTAAAAATATATATTATATCTATCAGAATTTTTGTTGGATTATATTCTATCTAATAATAAATATTGTTCAAGTCATTTTTAGTTAACTTGAGTGCAAAACAAAATTTGCAATATAATGTAAAAAAAAGGATTGGCATGACCTTAGTCTTAGGTTGGTCAATCCAAATTCCAACTTGTGGCCTCTTTGATGATTGAGAATTATTTTTCTAGAAATTCAAACGCTAAGAACAGTTCGACATTTGACCTTTAAGAAGTCTATTATTATTCATGCTATTCAAGTGGAGAAAGAAAATTGAATGAGTTCCATCCATTATGATGGGGTTGTGCTCCATGGAAATGCTTTAAATTTCTCTTAATTTGTTTTCATATCAAGTTCTACTCTTTGTTTGGTTTATGGATGATCTGATATTGAGACAATCAGCATAGGCTCAAATAGATTTGTTTTGTTTTAGGGTGGCCTGGTAGAGACTGGTATGACACATCAATTTTGCTTGAAGTTTGATTCGAGCAAAAAAAATAGTTCAATTTAAATCAAATTTTGATCTTTTAAGCCATTGATAATCCAACATACATGAATTCACTTAATATTGTCCTTTTCACATGCATCCTATTTCTATTTGTAGTCTTAATGGAATATAAAAAAAAATTAAACATTAAATGAAGGAACCACTATCGGATTGAACGGAATAAGCTGCAACAAACCATCAAACATTATTATATTGCTTTTATATATTTGATGCATGCTGTCTTCATTTATTTACTTGAACGTTTTCCCACTCTTTGCAGATATGGCACAACAACATGCCTTACAATAAAATTGCCGAGCGAAAGGGTCATCAGGGTTGGATGACAGAAGAAGGCCCGTACTTCATTTTCCCAGGTGGAGGCACAATGTTTCCTGATGGAGCTGAGCAGTACATTGAGAAGCTAGGACAATATATTCCAATTAAGAAGGGTATTTTGAGGACAGCATTGGATATGGGATGTGGGGTAAGACCATCTCCAACCGAAAATCTCATTTTTCACTCCAAAATGTCGTGCAACTAAAGAATGCCTTGATTCATCTCCAATGGGACTCCATTTTGCCCCCTTTTGTAAAGGTAACGGTCTTTCTCTTCTTTCGCGTGTTTCTTCGGTAAGTTCGGTAGAAACAGAAAAATAGCGAAGATGAACAGTGCAACGCCAATATTGGCATCCCACTGTTCACCCGCAACCAAATAGCGGAAGTTTTACCGTTCGGCGTGAGCTCACGAGCGACGCCATTCAAGCATTTGGAGTTCAATTGGAGATGCCCTTAAGTGTATCACTCTTTACTTCAGGCCCCACTTCACCGGTTTCTTTATTTTGATCTTGTTTCCGGCATCTGCATGCTTGGTGCTTACTCTGTATTCCAATGCAGGTAGCCAGTTTTGGAGGCTTTTTACTAAAAGAAAACCTCTTGACATTATCATTTGCTCCGAGGGATTCTCACAAATCTCAGATACAGTTTGCTCTTGAAAGAGGAATACCTGCATTCGTTGCTATGCTGGGTACACGGCGGCTTCCATTCCCGGCCTATGCTTTTGATCTGATTCACTGTTCACGGTGCTTAATTCCTTTCACTGCCTACAGTAAGTTTTTTTTTTTTCTCCACCATATTTTTTTAACTTGCCTCATCCTCAATTGTCAGATTCCCGTTGCATCAATTTTTTATTTCAATTGATGCTATTCTTGCAGATGGATCTTACATAGTTGAAGTGGATAGATTACTTCGGCCTGGGGGGTATCTAGTTATATCCGGCCCACCTGTAAAATGGGCCAAACAAGAATCCGAATGGGATCATCTACAGGCAGCAGCACTTGCCTTGTGTTATAAACTTCTTGTGGTGGATGGCAACACCGCCATCTGGAAGAAACCCTCCATAGCTTCTTGTCTTAAGGAGAACAAACTTGGAATTGGATACTGCAGGGACTCTAACGATTCAAGTGAGGCATGGTAATATCTCTGTGCTTTTCTTTCTCATGCCACTCATTGATATTCATGTTTACAAAATAGTACGGTTGAGTTCTGACTTTTCAATATTCTAGATCAGTAGATAAATCCATTTTGCTCTTTATATATATATATATATATCCAGTTTAAATGTACTCCTACTGTCCTTTTTTTTGCAGGTATTTCAAATTAAATGCCTGTGTGAATAAGAACCTGGCCAAGGTAGAATTTGCTGTTGGAGCAATACCAAAGTGGCCAGATAGACTACTGAAACCCTCTCCAAGGCTCTCGCTTACTGAACGGGGTGATTCTTTTGAAGCTGACACAGAGCTTTGGGCTAGACGAGTTGAATACTACAAGAAATCTCTTGGCATCAAGCTGGAAAGTCCATCAGTACGCAATGTTATGGACATGAATGCAAATCTGGGAGGGTTTGCTGCTGCATTGTCTCATAACGATGTCTGGGTTATGAATGTTGTTCCTGTCCTCTTTCCATTAACACTCGATGTGATTTATGACAGAGGTCTTACTGGAGTTTATCATGATTGGTATGTTCCATTCTATGACTTCTACACTTGTTTCTTAAACTCATGCTGCCTTTTTTTATTTCTTAATTTGGGAAAGTATTTTTAGTCATAAATCTAACCTTTTAAGTATCTAGAAAGGTAGGGAAAAAGTGCTCATTTAACTAGTTCGTATTAGCATATTAATCGTAGTTGGCAGTTGAGTATTATCTATTAAGATTGACCAGCTTTAAAGAGGATGGATGATACATATCAGCTGTAACCTGTTGTATTCTCAATGAAAGCATTCCTTTTTTATTTGCCTTTCCAATGGATTTCACCTTGAGCTGTCTAGTTGCACATTGCTTGAATCAAGGAATGAAAATCCCTTGAATCTCTCTTTATCTGGTGTAACCAGTCATGACATAAAGTTGAGCCTAGTTAGTTTAGTTGATGATGTGCAGCCCTAATGTAAGCGAAACATGTGTAGTAAAATTGACCTATATGGTGTGTAACGGCTCAAACTCTTAACTATCGAGATATTTTCTGTTTTGGCCTAAGAGCCTCACGGTTTTGTCATGTTGGTATAACTTCCTAGGAGGTCATCCATCTCATGATTTCTCCAGGATGAGCATGCTTAACTACAGAGTTTCTCAATATAATTCTATCATTACACCAAATGACACCTCTATATTTAAAAGTTTAGTTTCTTTTTACTTAAGAGATTTCACAATCTCTCCCACTTAAGGATTGACATCCTCGTCATTATTTTTATCCCAGAATTGTCGATCAAGTATATAATATTCTAAAGGTGGCCCCTACAAGTTCAAGTGGTGACTCCCGCCATGTAGCATTTTGTCCCATATAGGATTCAAGAGGTGGCTCCTATGACGTTAACACTTTGTCTTGTATGACACTTAGTTCCCATCTATATGCTGATGTATTGCTCTAATACAATTTTTAACAACTCAAACTCTTAACTATCAAGACATTTTCTGTTGTGGCCTATGAACCTCACCATTTTGTCCTATTGGTGTAACTTTCTAGGAGGTCACCCATTCTAGGATATCTCCTGGATGAGTACGATTAATTGCAAAGTTTCTTAATGAAATTCCAACAATTACATGAAAAGGCACCTTAATGTTTAAAAGTTTAATTTTTTTTTTATTTAAAGGGTTTCACATGGTGTAGCTAACTTATGGCTGTCTGTCTTATTGATGCTTATGTGGATTACTTATGGTGATCTAGTTTATCATGTTTATGTTGTTGACTAAATGTAACTAGCCCAACTGCAGTAGTAAACTTTGATATAGCTTTGATGCTCGTGAAGATGATTTTAGAAGCCCCTTGAGCTACCGTAACTCTGGACCAACATTTGGTTTAATTGTTTTTTCTAATTCTACCTGATGAAATCCGATAACCATCTTCCCTGCCTACCCCAACAAAATTTGATGTGTTTGCTTGTTTAAAAGGATGGAAATGTAAGGTAAAGATTGAGTTTGATGTGAAATTCAAGTGCCAAAGAACAGATAAGAAGGGAAATTCTATGATAAAGGGTAGTTCAATGAATTTTGCATAGTTTTCAATATACATATGGAGAGGACTAGTATAAGATCATCCTAACCGGATGGAATTGTTGAGTGCATGAACAATAAATTTGAATTAAAAAATTAGGAGCATGAGATTGCATACTAGATTGGCTTAGGCTTTCTAAGTTAAATCTGTGTATGATGAATGAATTCTCTCAAATCCTCTTGAGTTATAAATTATTTGAAGACCGGAATGCTTGTGGTTGAGCTTTGAAGATCTCAACGGGTGCTTAGAGCTATAGACAAATACTTTTTTACCTTGTATTACTTATTGCGAATAGATGGTGGTGAACCTAAAGGTGCAATGCAGGAGGAATACTGAATCAAGTGGGAGTTACCAAAAGACGAGCACATTGAAGGATAAATAGCATTTCAGGATCAGTGAGCATTGTAGCAAAACAAGGGTTTGTTAAAAAGACCTGACAAGTTTACCAATAATAGGATTGGTACTGGAAAGCTTCAATCAATCTCCATGATTGAATGAGAGGGAGTGCTGCATTGAGATGACTCTCTTAAGATAATACATCATAAATTTAGTCTCTAAGCTTGGAGATTATTAGGTGTGGAGCATGATTTCCGTTAATTGCATTGATATGAAAATCTTGGATTATATTTGATTTTAATTTTTTAATATTGGTGGCTATCATACTCATGAATCATGATTGCATTAATAGTACGATGGTGGTTGACAATGAGGTTTTGACAATCAATGTCTAGCTCTTAGAAGATCATGCTTTGAGTTTTGTTCTACGAAGGGTGAGGGTTCCTTACTTTGTGCAAGTAATAATAAATAAATAATAAAGTAACTTATATATATATATATATATATATATATATATATGATCTTAAGTGGGGCTTTATTTGGATTCTTTTTGTTGTGTTGATTTTGAGAGCTTTTGGCTTTAATTTTTTCGGAGAGGATGAGCAGAGAGGAGAGAGAGATCTGTGCCACTGATCGTTCGCCGCTCCCTTGAAACCGATAATGATGGATAAGTTAGTGGTGCCAATCCCCAGAATTCACCAGCTACGGGGAAGGGATATTAAATCCTCCAGCTCATGTCTAGAGTAATTGAAAGTAGTGCGAGAGTTGGCACTTGATTGTTAGACAACCTTAAGATTGAGAGGGGATTTCTGTGCCACCTTGGAGGCCCCATATGGTCGGAGGAGGCTATAGTGGTAGTGTGTTGTAGCACCAGGAGCATCAAAAGCACAAAAATGATAGAAATGGCTCAACCATCATGGCTCTATGCAGGAAAGTTGCAATTAAAGAGAGTGGACTCATCACCAAGAGCAAGTTGAAGACCCTAAACTAAGGGATTTCCTTTATTATTCTACTTAATTATTATGAAGATATTGTGTGTGTGAAAACTTTATTTAGTGTTATGATTGTAATTGTGTGAGGCTTGGGTGTTTGTGTTGTGGATTTTATGTGTTAAAGGATTAGATGAAGACAATTAATTTTATTAACTGGCTAAGTCTTGAGTGAAGTGCCTGGCCGAGTGAATAACTAGGCTTGAGTGAAATGGACGACCAAGCAAGGAGGAGGGAGTAGTAATGGATGTTTACATGGCATGGTCCCCTCCTCTTATCCCTATTCTTTTCAAATTTCAATTACCTTTGTTTTTAAGTTGTATTTAAACATTTTGTTTAGTGGAATGAAGTGATCAGAACATTTAGTGACTGAGTTGGGGTGAATTCTTAGCGGTGTCTTGGCTTGGTGGTTAACTATAGGAGAGGGATTTGGTGGCTTCTCTCACCCAATCCTTTTGGGTGAGTTGATTGATTTTGTATCATTGTATTTTGCCAAAATTTTTATGGGGTTGGTGGGTCGGATCATTTATTGACACCCTTGCTAACTAGTCGAATTGACTAATCTAGGTTTTTTTTTTGACCCAATCATTTATAAAATCCCCCAAAAAAATTTATGTCTCTGAAAATTATGAAAGTTCCTTCCCTCTAATTTTTGCAAGTGATTTGAGGGTTTTGGATCAGTATTAAGGGATTACTAGATAATTGAACAATAGCCTAGGGCTATTTGAAATTTCTTGCTCAAATCCTAGGTTGACTCATATTATACTCCAAAATTATAATCCACCACCAAATTAATTCCACCAAAATATTTCTCACCTACATAAGAGTCTAGGACCACAAACGAACCGAGCCAATTCAAGCATAAGATTGTTCATATTTATGCTCGTTTATTAATAGCTTGCTCAAGCTTGGTTTGAGCTCGATTCGAGCTTTTTCATTTGTGTTCAAGCTATATTCGTTTAAAATGTTATATGTTCAAGTTTGATTCATGCTCAATTCATATTTGCTTTGTTTTGTGCTTATCGAGCTTTAACCGAGATACTCGTTTAAATTAACGAACGAGCCTTATCGAGCAATTAACTAATATGTCTTACCAAACTATTAACAAAAGAATCTTATCGAGATGTTCATTAGTTTAACAAATGAGCCTTCTCAAGACTACTAATAAATACTTATATTGAACTCGTAAACGAACATATCTATCAAGCTTTATCGAACTCATAAATGAGCAAGCTTATCGAGCAGTCAAGCATTCTCCAATTCATAAATGAGTAGCTTGTCAAGCTCATAAATTATACTTTTAATGATTTTATTAATTAACACTGAAATCAAACATGAACAATTATATCTTGATCATGAACAAACTCAATCTAATGATCAATGAAAGAATATCTTAAATCATATGATATTTTCTAGTGATCTAGAACTCAGTGTATATACTTAAAGAGCTAGCTAATCAGATAAAATTTTAAAAATAATGATTAATCCTAATCCTCAACCATCATATCTCAAATTTCATTAAAATTTTAAAGTTAGGAAATTGATAAATATGTAATCAGATATAAATTTATAATTATATAATGTTATAAAATAAAAAATAAATTAATTTAATTACACAATAGCATTATATCAATTAATAGATATTTATGATTTAATTTAAATAATATATATTTTAGTATTTAATTAATTTATAATTTATTAATCAATAATTATTATATTTTAAAATTGTAATAAATATAAAATATTTAGATTAGATTATTCATCATTTTTATAATGAGAATTAATAAGTATTTATATAGATCATTAAGCGAATTTTCTCACGAGCTTGATATCGAATAAAAAGCAAGCTTCTTAACGAGCTTCCTATCAAGCTGTGTATCAAGCATGTTTATGAGCTTCAAATGTTGTTATTCATGAACATAAACGAGTCAAACACATAATTGTTCAAGATTATTTATTTAATCATCGAGTATTTAAAAAAAAAAACATTCAAGCTTGTTTGATTACTTAATCAAATGATCACGATCAAGCTGTAATTGAGCCAAGCTATAATGATTATGAACGAACTATTTTGAAGTATTACAACCCAATTTAACCCTCATTAAGTGACCTCTCCTATATGCCACACCAATGGTTCCCATTACAGTAGCATGTGATCGCTTGGGTGCCATAGACGCGTGACCATCATATGGTGCTTAGCGCGTATGAGCGTCCAGTGGCTTTTTTCTTTTAGTCTGAGTCATCTGGTTGGTTTTATGAACTTTAATTATCTTTCTATGATCTCTTTTTGTTTTGTTATATATTTCTTTCCCGTTTCTTGCTTATGCACTAAATACATGCACTAAATACTACAAATGTTTTATTATCTTTACTATAAGGATGTTTGCCGAAGAAGCTAAAAAAACATATTTTATTTAAATCCTTTTGTATTTCACTGAAGTAAATGATGGGTGGGTATTGGTTCTTACGCTCTTTGTTTTATTCATTTTGTGATTGTTGCTTTTATTCTCTTCTTTGCCCTTCTGTTCTAGTACCAGAAATGTTTCAGTAGAGTTTTTAGTTACATTCTTGTCTCAATAATTGCGTTATTCTTATTATGACATGTTAAAACTTTCGCATTGATGTAATGAAAATGAAACTAAAATAATTTTTTTATCATAGGTGTGAGGCATTCTCAACATATCCCCGGACATATGACTTGTTGCATGTTTCAGGAATCAGCTCTGTAGTTGCTGATTCATCATCAAACTTGAACAGGTACCATTTACGTATATTGTCTTTATTTCAATCAATTCTGGGTCCATTCAGGGCTGCTTCTTTACTGCTTTATTTTTTCAGGCTTTTGCTGTATTTTTATTTTACTATAATTTTATTGTTATTTTTCATAAAATTTTCTTGCGAGAGGTATCTATTTACAACTATAATTATAAGAAGTTATATATATATATTAGAACGACAACAACATCAAGCCTTTCTCCGACCCCTTTGTCCCACTACGTGGGTCGGCTATATGATTCATTTTTTTCTGTTGTGTCATGTTAAAAGTCAAATTCTCGTTTAAATCTAATAAAGAAATATCATTTCAAATATTTTCTAATCAAGTTTTTTAGGTCTACCTCTACCTTTCTTAATATAAATCAAATCTAATGCCTCTATTATCCTAACCTGGTCATCGGAAAGTTGTTGTTTTATGTGACCAAACAATTTAAGGCAACTCTCTCTAATCTTATCTTCCACTGGAACTACTCCAACCTTTTCACGCAATAGCTATTAAAAAAATTGCGTATTTCATAACCTTCTATGAAACTATTTTTACTGATGACGGCAGACCCTCATTCACTTATTTTTATCCAAAGCTTTTATGACTTTTTTTTTTCCATTTTGGATTTAGGTGTCATCTTGTTGATTTGATGGTGGAGATGGATCGAATCTTACGGCCAAAAGGAACGGCTGTAATTCGGGACTCCATGGAAGTCATTGACAAGGTAGCTCAAATTGCCCGGGCAATAAGATGGACTACTGATTTGCACCAAGTCGAGCCAGAATCGCCAGGTGATGAAAGGATTCTTGTAATAACAAAAAATTTTGTAAGTTGACTTCGATTCATAATCTGATAGATTACTAAATTCTCCATACCATTGTATCTAAAATTTTTTGCATCCTTGCTCTCTTAGAATGTGAGAATAGAAACTTCTGTTGATCACAAGCTTCTTTTCTGCTCTCTGCCTTATTTTTTGCTTCGTTTGCGACGGTTTTCTCATTGCTTTCTTGCTTTCTAAAGTAACTTTTTAGCATAAAAATTTCTTTTTAAAAAAAATTTTGTACTAAAAAGCTACTTTTATGAAGCAATGTGAAAGCTCTCCCAAACGAAATCTTAGTTATCCCGCCTTTCTATATTTTGTCGATCTTCACTTTTAAGAAATCTTATTTCTAAATATTTGAATGGATAAAGTTAATGAGAAAATAAATTAGGTTTAAGAAAATATTGATTAAGAGCTGGCCTAAATCTTTTGCAATTTGAAACTCACTAGGTTTGAAGGTGACCTAAAACCTTGAAACTCCTGAGCTGCATCAGGTAAAAGGTCACCTAAAGTTAGTTTTAACTCAACATTCTTTACTTAACTACTAAATTTGCTTGAGCGACTCTCCTAATCGATCAACTAAAAGTTCTCATCAAGTTAGCTCCTATAATTGGAGCCATCTTCCATCACAACTCTATCGCTACACAAATAGCTACAACATGGAATTTTTTTATCCTAAAAAAATCTAAAAAAGCTTTTAAATTGTGTCATTTTTAGAGTCAAATTATCATTTAAATGTCATTTATAATATTTTCTAGCTAAGTTTTTTTTTTTAATCTACCTCTATCTTTCTTAACATAGGCTAAATTCAATGCATCTATTCTCCTAACTGGGATATCAGAAGGCTGACATTTTATGCGTCCAAATCATCTAAGTCGACTCTCTCTACTCTTCTCTGCTATGGGAGCTACTCCAACCTTTTCACGTATATACTCATTTCCCATTCTGTCTCTAATATGAGTGTAAAAAATTGTTGATATATAATTTAAATTTAAGTTAAAATGGCAACTAATCTTTATATATATATATATATATATATATATATATATATATAGATGTAGAAGTTATTATAATTGATTGATTTTACCCATTGATTTGACTAATCAAAATAGGCTAATATGTATATGGTATTATAAAAATTTACAGTAATTAATTTCAAATAATCTGAAAGTATTTATACAAAAAATCTTTATTATCTTCACATATAATCATAACATCAATCAAACAATTCATTCATTTTTAATGATCAAATAAAAAATACTAAAGATAATTAATTATGACATTAAATATATATTCCAGCATGAAATACATAATAACAACAAGAAAAATAATTATCTTAGAAGCAAAAAATTTTTTTTTTTCACATCAGTTTAACAATCAAATTGAAGTAACAAAAAAAAAAAAAAACCAAAAAGGATATATTAATCAGATCAAATGATGAACAAAAATTAACACTCCATAAACAATAGAAACCATAAGCAGAGCTTCAATTCCCACAGGACCATTTTGATGTAGGAACACAGTTCATATATCTACACCATCGACACCCCTCACTTCCATTCACTCCTTTAAATAGCATCACCAAGCTAACTACAAACCTGCAAAATATATTCAAATAAATAAATTTATTTTAATAATTTGTTTTAATCATCAATTTATAAGCTCTAAAAAGAAAAATAAAATAAAAAAAAATAAGAATATCCTAATGCAAATAGTTTATATTTCACTAATCTCAAAATAAATTTAATGTAATTTATATTAGAATATTCTGAAATAATAGTAAAATTCTAATGAGCAGAGTTGTTATAAGCTGATCATTCTCACCCAACAAGAAGAAAAGTGATTCCTATAACCCAAAGCACAAGCTGATAAAGCTTATATTTTGATGTGGGTTGGCAATGAGGAAGACTCTGTCTCTCAGTCCAACCAAACTGTGGCCTAATCAGAAGAACAAATCCCAGAAGAAAACCTGCTATAAATCCTCCAATGTGTGCAAAATTGTTGACAAGTGGTAATATTCCAATCACCAGATTTACAGCTACAATTAATAGTAGAGTTGAGATAGCTGCAGCCTGTGATGCAAAAGAAATCATGAGAAAATCAGATGAAATGTTTTACTTTTGTACAATATATTAATTGAAGGTTTAGTTAGTTAGACTTTATTTAGGACGACTTTTTTATTGCTTTTTAAAGCAGTTTTTTAGTTAAAAAATTAAAAATTTTATACTAGAAAGTTGTTTTAAGAAGCAGTAAAAAAACCGTCACAAACGAAGCCTTAATGTATTTACTCTATTAGAATAGATGGACCAGTTTGTGATAAGTTCTGAAAGCATTGCTCCAAGAAGTCCAAAGAGAGCACCAGAGGATCCAACTGAGATGCCTTTTGTTATAAAAAGAGATGAAAGCACATTGCCAGCAATTCCTGAGATGAGATAGATTGTGCCAATCCTCACTGCAAAATCACAAGCAGAAAATATAGTTAGTATAGTAAGATTTATTTGGAAGATCAATTAATGTTGAGGTATTATAGAAATAATATTAAGATAAATGCAGGGGTGGATCTATGCGATGCCCAGAGGGAGCAATTGCCTCTCCTTAAAAAAATTAAAAAACCTTTAAAAGAGAAATTATCAGTCTAAAAAAATTAAAAAATCTTTAAAAGAATGATTATGAGGTAATTTGCCCCTTCTCATTTTATTTCTTTTCCCTAGCTGACTGTTTTCATGCCCTTGGTAAATCGCGAGCGACGTTTCGTTTGTTCGCTGATTCGCTCCATTGCTCTTTGTCGTTGTGCCCGTCTGAAGCTCAAAGGTCCAATGTCCAAGGTCGAAAGCCAAAAACCCCATCTTCTTCATTTTTTATGGTTTTCTTACTGATTCTTAAAATAAATTTTTAGTATAAAAATTTTTATTTTTTGTACTTTAAGAAAAAGACTTAGACAAATATGATAGATTTTTCTAACACACAAATTTGAAGAGAAAAAAAAAACTGTGAACAAGCTGTCATTCAAATATACAAGCTTTATTTTATTGGCTGTTTTCTCTACCATAGAAATAGTAAAAAATTATCCCTTATGAAGCTTGATTACTGAAAAAAACTGAGTTTTTTGGTATCCATGGAGGAGGAAGAAGAGGAGAGCTTACCAAATCCAAACTGTTGCTCGAGGCGGATGCCGATAAATATCAGACTTAAGATGTCTAGAAGTAAATGAATAACGCCGGCATGCAACCAAATGGAAGCAAGCAGCCTCCACCATTGATGCTGATGCACTGTTTTTTCCCATTGAAGAGCTCCAAGTTTCTCCAGCCTGAAAACAGATAACAAAAATATTGTTTAATATACTCCATTTCAACTCCACATTTCTTCGGTAAAGATTATAGATATGTAACATTAATCCAGAAATCAATTGCAGAGATAGAGAGAGCGAGCGAGCGAGATCAGAGAGAGCAATCTCCTCTACCCTGTCTTCCCTTAATCTCCAATCACATGACTCATTCCTACACAAATCTACAGAAATGAAGATCAAACCTAAACAAAATATAAACTAAATCAAAATACATACGTGATCGATGAAGGTCCAAGAAGAGGGTTCTCCCTAATCGGCTGGAAAGAAAACCGCCTAAGAAATCCAGCAAAACAGCTTCTGCTTCCTCCATCGCCACCACCATGAACAGGACAATTATTAACGAACATTACAACCATCAATACCACCACATTCGCTATCACAATCAAAGGCACAATCCAAGCCGTGCGTTCCCTCTCCTCCACGTCCGGCACATCGTAGAAGTACTGCGGCAACACCATCTCTTCCCCTCTCTTCCCTCCCGCTCTCTCGCCGGCGCCACCGCTCTCCGGATCCTCTCCGGCCATCTCCTCCTCCTCCTCAGCTCTTCTTAGGTTTTTAGAGACTTATAAGTTAGGGGGAGAGTGCGGATCTTGCTTGGCTTTGAAGCGGAGGGAGTTTGGTGGCATCGAGTGTAATTAATTGCAGGAATGATGACGGTTTATTAGGTTATTTAAAAAGAATTGACGCCGTTAAAGGCGGCGATTGCCATTTTCGTGATTGTGCGACGACCGACGGTTACCGTAACTTGCCGGCACGCGCAAGCAAAGTAACTGTTGGCAGTTATGCGCACGTGCGAAGGCATGATATTATATATAATTAATTTACGTACATGCCATAAGATTTTTACATATTTATAAATATAATATCTAAAATTATTTATTTACTTATAATAGTATTTACTATTTAGTGACTAAATTATATTAAAGTACTTTCATTAAAATTATATTTTATTTTAGACAAAATTAATATTTTTTTACAAATTAATAATAATATATAAGCAAATATGAAAATTAAAGTATTTGACATGTAAATAAATATAATTCATTAATATGCATGTAAATCTCCTCATTTTAAATTTATTTTAAAATAAATATAATATTAAATTTGATATTATTTATGTATTAAATTGATCTCAAAATAAAATAAGAATTTTAAAATAATTCTAATTTTTTTATATATATTGTGTAAAGGTCAGCCTCTCTTCAACTGCCCACATCTTCCGTCCACTTCCCCACCTGCTGCTGACTAAAGGTTCGTTATTGACTATCAAGTTCTAAACTTTAATTGAATATTTGGTATTATCATTTTAATTATTTATTAAATTTCGGAAGTTAAGACAATTTTATTGAGAAACTTATACCGAGTTCATTTATAATATATGTACATATACATGAAAATATTATATATATATATATATATATTTCGCATTTCTTTATTAAATCATTACATTCAAATTGGATAATTGTGTAAATTTCGAAAGATTATATGAAGGAGAAATTATTTTGTGCGGACACCGAACCGTCCGGAGACAGAATCAGAAGGAACCATGTCACCTAGTACACAACAAAAAAATGACGTGGCATGTTCTGATTCGCCTCCGAATAATTCTGTGTTTGCACAAAATAACTTTAGCATTTGGAGACTATCCTATCAACTAAAGCTATTTTTAGCTTATGCAAAGATGAATTTTTTACTTATTTAACAAATAAATCAATTATTCTCATGTTGAACAACTTAGATTAGAACTAAACTTGACTCATAAACACGAGTTGACTCTACTTGAATGAGGAAACTTTTTGAGTGAGAAAATAATGACCAAAATTTAGCAATGATGAATATTAAAACTCTTATATTTATTTGAAAATCAATATATTATAAAAATAAATTATTTACTATGTATTACATTTATATAAAAATAAATTTAATTATCTTAATATTCATTTTAGTCATATTTTGACTCGATTTTTCTTACATGCACTTGCCACCTCTACCCCTTCAATCCACCCTTAGGAAGCCAACCTTTCCTTAGGAAGCCTCCAAAGGTTGAGATACTTCACTTGAAAAAAATATATATTTTTTATATTTATTTATATAATATCTTTACTTTACCATTTAAAATACGTATGCCATAATTATTTGATAAATTTTATGATGACTATCGACTATCTTACACAATATTTTATTTTTCTCATCCAGAATTTGAGATCTGATAATGATGATGTTTACATTAAAAATACTACAAATATTAAATTATCCAAATAAAATAACTTTTTTTCAACCATATATTTGATTATCATTTAAAACCTACGATGTTATATAAATAAATATAAAAATTACATAAAAGTTCAATGGTATTTATGCAAATCTCCTATTTAAATTATTTCATGCACTTTGTTCAAAATTCTCAAACTAAACTACTCTCTTGATAGCAGCACAAGGAATGTTAATTATAATCAAAATAGTAATTAACGTAGGGATATTAAACAATAAGCTGGGCTTAATTTTTTTTCCTTTTTTAAATAAAATAATAAAAGAATTGTAAATATTTCTAATGAATAATAATTTACATACCAATATTTAAATTTTAGGAGTTTGATAATTTTTCAATTTCCTTGAAAAACTTAAAAGAGGCAATAATCCACATTAGGGGATTGTGTATGATTGCCAGCAATAAAGTCTCGAGGACTACATTGAGAAGCACTTTTTTTTTTTTACATAATAAAAATATCAAAAAATAGTTTTTATATTTAAAAAGAAAATAATCATGAATTTATTTTCTTGAAGAAATATAAGCAAAAAATTAATTTTGGATAAAATTATCTCATATTGTATCCACAAATTGCTTAATATAAAAACAATCAATTTGAGCCTTTATAATTATTATCGTTCTTGAATTTTGTTGGTCCTATGAATAAATATTCTTCTGTGTATGTTGCCAGTCCTACAATGTCTTCCCAACGCGAAATTATTCTCTGCGGTCATCGGACACAGTCCCAAGGCAAATCAGGCAATCCCGAGACAAATCAAGATGAGACACATCACTTTTTAACTATGCACCGGTGATGCGTACCTATATGTACCAAGTAACGTTGTGCATTCTACTTCACATCTGGATCGTCCCGTAACTGCACAAAGCAATCTCTCCCCATGATGGTTTTTTTTTTTTTGGAACGTTAGGTGCTTCGAACACGAGCTCACAGGAGGAAAATTTTCAAGTCTACCAACGAGATGCGCGCAGAACCCCATGATGCCTTCCTCAACGAGGACTATCTACTACACTTCTTGCACACAACCAGTCCCATCGTTGCCTTCCCCAACAAGATCTCTCAAACGATGACAATCCTTCGATGCCGTCCTCCATGAGGTCTGTACACGTACTCCATTCCTCACACACAACCGATCGCACCATTGCCTTCGCCAATGAAGTTTGTCGAGCCCAACTTGTTTGTAGTTGCATTGCCCAGCGAGCTTTGTCGCACAATCGACCCACCAACGCCTTCCCATTTGCAAACTCGTCACCTCCTCCCATACCAGCTCTGTTCTCCTCATATAGGCATTTGGAGAACATAAGTTCACCAAAATGAACCACAAAGTATAAACCAGTTCAAACCTCAGTGTTCACAAGAACAAACCACATGGTTCAAAACACTTGTGAATTTGAACTAATTATAACCATTCTCAAACAACTTCAGTGTTCAAGGAGCGATCCGCAAATACAAGAGTTTTATCCCTTATAAGGAGCAATTTCATCAGAATGAACTTTCAGGTATATTTCTCCAAAAAAATAATAACACGGCTTAACTTTTCCAAGGTTTTTTTTTTTTTTTTTTCTCTCAATGTGTGCACAGTCAATTTTACCAAAGAAGAAGAAGGAGAAAACAAACAAAGAAAATACCATGTTTGCTGCTAAGGCCTTCCAAAAGTACAAATCAAACAGCAGAACTGATGAAGGTTTAGTTTGGGATGGCTTTCTTTCTGCTTGTTAAAACAATTTTTTACTTAAAAAATTAAAAAAATTATACTAGAAAGGTGCGTTAAAAAGCAGTAAAAAAATCATCACAAATGAAGCCGAAGTTTAGCTTTCTCCAACAAAATATATAACAACTTGCTAAAATTTTGAAATGTTATTCATCACTATCAACAGTGAAATTTCCTTCTTTACAGATAACACAAAGATATAGAAATAGCAAACAAACTTAAATATCAGAGATTAGAGGGGGCAAAGGACACAAATAGAAGAGACAACACACACATACACAGAATTAGAGGAAATGAATCGCATTCTTTATTTTCTATACCTCTGAGTTGCTGCAGCTTTTTATAATATTATACTTGCAGAGAGGGCATGTTGCATTGATGTGAAGCCATTTGTCTATGCAAGCACAGTGGAAATGGTGGCCACAGGGAAGTTGACGCAATTCCACTCCATCATCATAAGCTGAGAGGCAGATGCAGCACTCCTATTTTGCTCAGAATAAGGTAGAGAAAAGAAAATGAATTAAAAACTTTTTTGACTTACACCACAATATCAAGGGATAGAGAGAACATCTCCAGTTTTTTCCCTGGTTCTCAGAGAAATTTTAGGAGTTATAGAAAGTCGAATAAAAAACTCCATCTCACTTTTAATAAATGAAAATTTTCAACCCTAAAGTTTGAATATGGTCATTCTCAAAAAGTATACGAAGAAAATTTCTTAATCTGTTCAGTTTACTTGATCTAATATCTCATTGCATGAGGAGAGAGTTTTTTTTTCTTCCCTCCACTGGAATTTTAGTTCAAGTTCTTTCAATCTTAAGTTGGACAATTAAAAAGTTTCGTTTGGGGCAGCTTTTTTTATGCTTAATAAAATAACTTTTTAGTAGAAAAGTGCTATAAAAAGCAATGAAAAAGTTGTCTCAAACAAAGCCTAAGGCTTCGTTTGGGACGACTTTCTTCCTGCTTCTTAAAGCGGCTTTTTAGTAAAAAAAATTAATTTTTGTACGAGAAAGTTGCTTTAAGAAGCAAGAAGAAAGTCATCCCAAACGAAGCCTAAGTTTCTCAACTGCAAGTTTTCCAGCTTAAATTGTTTAATCTCACTGTGTCCTCAAACAACAACTTCCACTGCTTTATGAATTTTAGTTCTCATAGACAAAAGAAGATAAATATGGGAAGCGACTATGGATTTCATGCAACAGAAATGCTCCCACGAGATTGCTTTTGCGTACAAAAGAGGATGACTGACGTGGAACAAGAAAAAGGCCTATATAAATTTCCTTCCAAATTCTTGGACACTAATTTCAGCATGTCTTATGGGTGCATTTTCTACATTTCCTTGCGCATGACCAAACCATCAAGGCTTATTTTCGCCATCTTATTATCAATAAATGACACTCTATCTGTCCCCCTAATGTAATAATGGCTTTGTCATACATCTCTTAAAGCTCTGATCTGCCACATTCAACATGGTTATAAGCATTTTGTTTACTGCCCCACACCCAATTCCATGCAATATAGCCGAACTAATTGTAACGTTAGAAAATTTATCTTTCAACCTCTTAAGAAATTCTCTTATAACATAATTATCCTGAAACAATTCTTCATTTTGACCACTCAGCCTATAGTTCAATTGAAACTATAGAAATTATATCATAGTTTTTATCCAAATTTTAGTATAATAAATTTAAGATAATTAAATAAATCACATAAAATATCACGTTATCATCTAGTAATATTGATTGATAATATTTATATTATTCAACTTTTGTTCTATTAATCGTAAATCATTTACCTTCTTTTTTTTTCTTGTTCCAACTTATTTGTATTTTTTTAACTGAAACCAAATCCTTTCATTATTTTCCAAATCTTTTTTTTTTTTTTTTGGGTGCTCAGAGTGCTTGAACGCTCATCACTATCGTGGGGAAGCCAAGCCCAATCATTGGGCCCAAGCCTTATAATATTTTTTTCTTCAAATTTTTTTACTTCTTTCAACTGATAACACATCAAATAGAAACCATGTCATTTGAAAAAAGCATACACCAAAGGATCTCACTTATAACAACTTCGTTAGCATCTCCAACAAATATAAGAAGATAGATATAATGTTCCTTTTTAATATAATTCTATTATAAATGGAAACTCTTCAATTTATTGATTACTATTACTGACAAATATTATTATACTCAGAAAACCATATGCTATTTTTCTTTATTTCCAAGTCCATGTTTCTGATTCAAATCTGAAACATAATCTAAATAATTTCCAAACAATCATGTTAACCTTGTTCCTGAAGTTATCAGAGATGAAATGTTATCCACTACTAATGATAGATTCCAAAAATACCTTATAAAGTGGAAAGACATGTCTATAGGTGAGGATTTCTAGTATTTATTTACAAGAAGTGCAATTATGCCCAAATCTATTTAGTGAATATCAACTGAACAATTTGTGCAAGTATTTTTTTTTTCAAGGTAGGGCTAACCTAGAACTAAACTCGTTATTCTTACGACGACTTCCCAGATTTTGCGATCCTTACTCTAGTTTCTCTGTTTGGTGGCTTTAATGCTTTATGTGATTCGATTGCACACAAAGGATGTTGGCTTCTACTTATCATTATGATTCTATTGCACAAAAAATTAGCCTTTTAATATTCCTATTCGTATGAGGTTCACGCAACAAAAAATTTGTCGTAATTGTATTAGTCTTCAACAATTTGAAATAGGACAATTTTATGATTTTAAATTTTTTTATTAGAGGATGTTGAATTCAAGAAGAGTTCATGATTATAAATGCATATATCATGTACAATCAATTTTGTTTTGAATGAAGTTAAAGCTAGATATGTTACTCCATCTATTTTGAGGACTCAACTCCTTAATCAAGTGTGAGACTGAAAATTTTTCAAAGAGGATTTCCTTGTACAAATGTGAGGCTTTCTTTATTAATTTCTGTGATTTTTTTCCTTATACATTTTTTTTGTTCCAAAATTTATTATTTGACTTGTTGTGTGATTGATTTTATTCAAATTCAATACAATTTAATTTTCAACAAGTACGTGAAGTTCATCTTATAGCATGCATTTAGTTGTTCTGAAGTTCTATTCATCATATCTATTCTACAAAAAGGCAGTTGGATTTTTAACTGAATTGACTTCTTACATAAATTAATGAATAATTGTCAAAAGATTAAACGTTGGAGGCTAATAAATTTTGTGTGCTGATTGCATGATTTTACACATCTCATATTAGATCTACATTAGAAATCCTAAACCAACATCTAAGTCTCTACTGAGCTTTTTTGTCAAACAACCATATTTATGGCTTAATAGGTTTTAAAAAAGCATCTCCTGATCAACATATTACCAAACTAAGCTTGAAATTGATTTGGAAAAACCCAAAATGATCAATTGTGACTAATATGTAAGAATATGATTATGATATTGATACCTCTTGAACCACAAAAATCAGCGAACAACAGTAAATTTCAACAAAATAATAGAATTTTATTGCTAGGAAATCAAATAACAAGAAGCAAGATACAATTGATACTCTTTCAAGAGGAGGATCTTCTCTCCCAAACCCTAGAAGCCGCTAGGATCTCTCACAAAAGAAAACTACAACACTCAAGATAAAATTCTACACAAGAATAAAATAAACCCTACTATGGACTTAAATAGGCTTCCTCCCCTCACTACTAAATCAGCCTCCTTTCTAATATATCTCCCTCATTAATTTGAAAACAATTCAATTAGGAAAGAATTTCCTAATTCAGCCCTCTAACTAATATATCTCCCTCCTTAATTTGAAAATAATTCAATTAGGAAAGGATTTTATTAGGAAAGGTTTTCCTAATTGACTTTCTCCTAATATAATGTATTAATTCCCTGCTAGGCCCCACCCCTTTAACCTCATTTCTTACCTTGTCCAGCCATGCCGTATCAGATATCTTCGTTGACTTAGTTTAAGTATCTGAAACATGAGATGTTGGATTGGTTCAGCTATCACACTCATTAAAATTTTAGTCATAATTCAATCCAAAAATTATGCAATCTTCACTAGGCCTACCACAACAAATGGCCCACAAATTCTGGAATTTGACACGTCATCCAATGTGCACCAACAAGTAGGCCAATCATATCAAAATCAGTCAAAATTTAAATTTAGAATATATTGTTTCAAACAATCAATAACTCAACAAAGTCCAGAAATTTATCCCCCTTATGGACCTGGCAGGTTAAAGCTGACCTAAAAGGATCAGATCTTAGCTAAAAGTTGAAACCATTCTTCTAACATTAAGTTCTGCACCAAGATATGCAGACCTTTGTACAGCTACACTAGGTCATGGACAAACTTCAAAGAACTAACAACCTGGAGTGACACCTTACTCTATGAAACAATATAATTAGTAGTTACATAATAAAAATGTTTTTAAATTTGTTGAGAGAGAGAAATTAAGACAAAATATTTCTCCTGCATGAATTAAAAAAAAAAAATACACCTTCAAATCAACATGAATTCATATTAGCAACTAAAGAAAAGCGTACATTCCATGAAAAAAAAAACACACTTTATTGCCAGTTCCATGAAGCCCTGCTTACAATAACTGTGTGAAGGTAGGTGCTACTCAGATGCACTTGAACAGATCAAATGAAATGGATACAATCAATTAATGGTTATTAGCCCTACCTTTCATGGAAAAAGATGCTCCCATTATAAATTGATAACAAGCATGGGTGAAATAAGAAATTTTCCCAATCCAACCAGATAAATGTGAGCTTAAAATACATCAGCTGATGGCATAGCAACTGAGGAATATATTTCTTTACCACATGTGCCCCTGCCCTCCGAACACACACACCCACACACGAAGACACCCCATGAATATCTTTTGTTAAAATCTTAATAACTACTACTAAAACAAAAAGACTAAATGCTAATCCTTGATAGAATCCAAATGAGTTTGGAAACGCATTTATCAACCTACAGCTAATTCTAAAGCCCCATGTACTTCATCATATATAAATATAGAGAATTATACATTTACTCTTTAATACCCACTATAGCAATTTTCATGATACTCGATCACATAACTTTTTTAAAAACAATGAAAATCATATCAAAATCTATCTTTGCCTTACATGATAGATCTTTCAAGCTTAAAATTAAATTGATTATGTTAAAAACAATGAAAATCATATCAAAATCTATCTCATTTCATATCAAGCATTAGCTCTCTCACTTTTTAAGATTTTAGTAAAACATTTGCTAAACATACCACAACAATATTTCCGATCATTCTTAAAACCTAAATTGGTATCTCATATAATTCTAAAGATTAATCTTTATGTGCTTCAAAGCCCACTTAATTTTACTTTCTTAAATCAATCTAAATATACTTCACATCAAGGTTTAAAATTGCGTAAATAAGCCTCGAGGCGTTTTTCGTCCGTGAGGCGAGGCGTAAGCCTTGAGGCGGTGTGAGGCGTAAGCCTCACCGACGAAGAATTGTGTAAATGAGAATTTAAGGATTTTAGCAAGTAAAAAATAGTAAGATTCTATCATACAATAAAAACATCTAAATAACAATTGAAATTAGGGGAAAGTAAGAAAATAGATGCAATAAAATCATGTCCCAAAATACAAAATCACAAAATATTAGTCTATCAAAACTCCCAAAGTACAATTAAGAAAGAACATATATACTATTTCCAAGAAGGGTCACGCTACAATGACGTATTTGTATTTTCCTTGCCCCTAACCATATTTCCTAGAGCAAAAATGCAAAATAAAACACAAAAACATAAAATAATAAGCATGAATATGAAATAATATTGTCCATGAGACAAGAATTCACATTTAAAGTCCTCACCCCTTCCTCCTCTCCTATAGAGTCCAATGTCTTTCAATCAAAGCATGCACTCATGAAGAAATAGACTAACACGAACAACTATTACTAAAGATGATGAATAGAACAATATGCTGGACTGCCGAGGGTCCAAGGGGGCGCTGCCTCTTGGCGGGGTTCGACCTACCCGGTCAGATTACGGGGTCAAGGGGGTTTCCGAGGGCAGCGCCCCCGGAACAAAATTTTATTGTAAGAATAATTTTGAAGTTCTGTTTGTTTTTGAAGTTCGTAAGTTGTTTGTATGGAAAGATACCGAGTGGTACCGAGCATGTACCTAGCAGTACCGAGCAAATACCTAGCTGTACCGAGCATATACTGAGAGGTACCGAGCATGTACCTAGCAGTACCGAGCAAATAGCTAGCTGTACCGAGCATATACTGAGCGGTACCGAGCATGTACCTAACAGTACCGAGCAAATACCTAGCTGTACCGAGCATATACTGAGCGGTACCAAGCATGTACCTAGCAGTACCGAGCAAATACCTAGCTGTACCGAGCATATACTGAGCGGTACCGAGCATGTACCTAGCAGTACCGAGCAAATACCTAGCTGTACCGAGCATATAATGAGCGGTACCGAGCATATACTGAGGCGTACGCCTCAAAGGAAATTGTGCAATAACGCTAGTGAGGCACGCCTCACTCCACCTAAGGCGTACGCCTCATGATGCCTGAGAATTGCGTAGGCTTTGAGGCTATTTTGAAGCAAATTGCGCAAAGGCACGCCTCAGATTGCGCAATTTTAAACTATGCTTCACATTTTATTCATTTTCCCCCTCTAAAAAAAATTCTTCATTAAAAATTATCAACATTTTTTAAATTAAGTAGGTTTTAATCTTTTATTCTTGCTCATGTTTCCCTTAAAAGCACAATATATTGGCACATATATTTAACTTTATCAATGTCCCTAAATATATTATCTCTTACCATAGCTATTTATATATCGTCTTTTAACAGTAAGTACCACGCTTACTTACAAAACATCAAAAGTTGCAACTTTGGATTTGTTTATTGTCATACTTATTGTATAGAAAAACTTAAAATATACCAAAACCCTCACTCTTGTCATACCATCGTAGGAACGACCATTTCAGATTTTAAATAATTACCAAGTGCAAAAAATTCCAGATAAAAAATAATCAGTCATAGATGAATAAAATGGCAGTAATTGAATAATTCAACATGTTGATATTAATTTGATCTAGAAGAAAATCAAGATATTTACCGCATCATCAGATGAAAGCCGAACCTCATTTTGAGGATCGCCGCATTCAGTCATTATTCCTCCACAAGATCTTGATATCTCATCAATTTTTTCAGAATCTCCTGCTCTTCTGAATTTGAACTTAGGAAGACGGCGGATGTCATCTTCTGATGCACCTTCCTGCTTTATATTATATACATGAAAAACTGATTATCAGATCAGCAAATTTATCACTGCAGCGCTACTTTCGTAAAATCACAAACGGTAGAAAATAAACATGATTAAATTAACTAGGAAAGCGTGCACAAAGATTTTAGAATTAAAAGAAATACAAAAAAACATGTTTTTTTTTAAATGACTAAAGTGTGATTCAAATATGACTATCTAATTATAGGTAAAATAATCTATTTCTAACGATATGTCATTTCTTTATTTTCTTGATCTTATTTCTTACATGCAACTTCTTATTAGATAGCTAGGGCTCTTGATTTTGTTCCAATTTGACAAAACTAAGAATCTAGCTATTAAATTATAATTGATTGATGACTTTACATGGTTTAAATTTATAGTTAAATTTTGAATCTAGTGATTAAATTATAATTTCTTGATGACTTTACATGGTTTAAATTATAGTTAAATTTTTCAGATCTAATCAATCATTGCAGTATCATTCCGGTTCTAATACTCATATTTAATGTTAACATTGTAAGTTAGCTTATTACTAGGTTAGTAATCCGCAAATCCTAAATTTTCTTACATAATATTTATACATCACATCATTCAAGTTACATTAGAAAATTATAATCCTAATTGTTGTACATTAAATTAATATCAAAGCTTCTGCTTGAGTTATCCTGCCACTGAGAAGTGGAGCCAATCACCAACTTTAATCAAGTCAAATTACATAAAATCAACTCAATCGATTAGAATCAAGTCAAATTAAACTAAATCAAGTCGAATGCACTTAAATTAAGCTCAATCAAGTCAAATAAAGTTAAATTGAGTCAAATAAAACTTAATCGAACTCAAATCGACTTCAGTTGATGCACTCACTTCAGCCTTTACCATATTGGGTCATGCATTAACCTCTTTAGCGTCTTGTAAGTTTTTAAATCAATCCAAGCATGATCGAAAAGTTAATGATTATAGTGGAGCTTAAACAAGCATGGGTTGGTCCTTCTCCTGCATTTTCTAGTGAAGTCGAATCATATTAGGGGAAGTGGCCAGGTGATCTCAGCTGCCCAACTATAATGAATTAGGGTTAGGATGGTCATAAAGTTTAATCTTTGGGCAAGACAAAACCAGAGAAAAAAAATTGGGGGAGAGAGGTTTTTGGTTCTCAGATCTTTCGACTAGGAGAAAAAATGTGGAGAGTGAGCTCTTCAATCGAGTGTGATGACTATAAAAAATAGCAAGATTCAGCTAGAGGAAATCATAGAGAAGGTGAGCTCTTTGATATAAAACAACAACAACAACATCAAGCTTTTATCCCACTGCGTGGGCTGGTCAGCTTCATGAATCTTTTTTTCTCCATTGTGTCCTATTAAGAGCTTTTCAATCAACAACAATAACAACATCAAGCCTTTATCCCACTATGTGGGGTCAGCTAAATAAATCCTTTTTCTCCATTGTGTCATGTTAAGAATCATATTCTCATTTAAATCTAATAAAGCAAGGTCATTTCTAATATTTTCTAACCATAAGAGCTTTTCAGTCGATTGGAATAAATAAAGGAGTGAAGGCATTTGGTGGCTGTGAGTTGTCAATTTCTCTACTATCCATGCATAACCTGCTTGTAATTTTAGAAGCAACTTCAATATCAAAGGGAAGCTTTTCTTTTGTGTCAAATTAAGTAGTTTGGTCAACCCTAGTTGGTTCTAATCACTAAGACCTCTTTCTCTTTCTCATTTATCAACCTCTAGTGAGTTGGTGGTGGATACGATGTTTAGAAATAGTCCAAGTTCTCATAAGCACTATTATCCTTTTCAGTTGTATTTGTTTCTACCAAATGAAGACACTACAGGTTTACGGTTGTAAGTCATCAAACAATAATTTCGGGCAGGTATTTTCTCAAACTTGAAGAGCATAGGTCTATAGGTAAAATTAATTTTTTTTTTTAATGTGTATTTTAAATCATTGTTTTGCTTAGTTTTTCATAGATCATTAAAATTTTACCTATTTATTAACTTAGTTTTTCATAGATTTTTTCATTGTTTTGCTTAGGAATGGCCTAGGCATTTAATATAATAAACTTTTAGAAAGTTAAGTTTTCTATCTATAAAAAATGTAAGCAATCTTAAAATTAATCATAAGATAATATTTTTCAAATAAACCTACATAACTTATAAAAAATAATCTAATCAAAACTACAAGGAAATGCATATCCTCCGTACGAATCTCAATACTAAATTTAGTATTTGAGTGATCGTTTATCCATAAGAGCGTGCTAATTCAAAATCAGCATCAAGTCCATATATTTAGCAATTGAACATATATACAGAACCTTGTGGGGCATATATAGAAATAAAAATCCTCATAATAAGGACTAGATAACGAAGCAAATGCATTGTTAATCAGTATATACATACCTTCATGATTAGATATCTTAACTTAATTGGCTAAGTTCAAAGTCATCTTTCCTAAAATGAAAACAGCCTAACTTATCTTGCATATGCATTGAAACTAGCACTATAAGGTGTTAAAAGCACTTAGGTGGGTTTAACTTGTCATCCTTTTTGGGCAAAACTGTAAGACCAAAGGTCGGACTAACTTAAGAACAAATAAGATATTAAGTTCATAAATCTCATGCATTTTGTTATATTTAGATTTGAGTTACTATCTCTTCAGTGATTCTCAGTTACATCATAAGCTCTCACCTTCCCTCACCTTTCTGGGCATTTCTCAATCTTTTATTGTTAGATTATAAGCCTCAAATCAAATTGAACAAAAAATGCAAATTTAATTTCAAAATGCAAAACTCGATATAGAATAATATTGAGTGTCTTTGATCTGAATCAATTAGGAGTTGCTTGCGGAAATTAAGATGAACATTAAATAAAGCGTTACCACCACAAAGTTATCACCAATAAAATAAAGGATTAAATAAATTCTAGGTAATCAACTTGCTTGGCGAAGAGTTGCTTTGAGATATCCAAACAATTCAAAACATCCAAAGATAAAAGAAATACTTAAATGCTCATAACAAAATCCCACGATTAATAATGAGAAAATTCACCTCGAGCACCTTCTCACTCATTCACTCTTTGGCTTTTAGGGTAGGAGAAAGAACCATACAAGGATGGAGAGCACCACTACTGAGAAGGATTCGTTACCGAAGAGGTAGCCGCCGGCGGAGGTGGTAGTGGATGGCGTCCGGTGATTGTCCAAATGTAGTCTTGAAATTGACCGTCAATGACGTGCACAAGTGTGGGGAGGATTCACTCCAAGTAGTCTCCAACTGTGTCTTCATGTTCAAACCCCACGTCAAAGAACGGAGATCGAAGAAGGTGGATATTTCCGTAGGCGTCGAATACGAGTCCTCCTTCAAATTCGGGGTCCGCCATTCATAGTGTGATTGAATGGGAAGAAGAAATAGCTAAGGGGAGGAGGTTGCCAAGAGCTAGGGAGGGGGATTTGGAGGGAGATCTTGCTTGGAGAAAATCTGAATTTGAATTTCATATTTTCTTGGATTGGAGGGAGAGGGGCGGCTATTAGGGGGGGGGGGAATTAAGAGGCTAATTAGTGGAGACTTAGGTGGCAAGTGGAGAGAGAATAGGCTAGGTGGGGTGATCGGCCATGCAAGGAGAAAAAGAGGGAATTTTGGTTAATTCGTGGGGCCCAAGGAATTAATTAAAATCTGATTTTGAATTTTAGAATTTTATTTAATTAAGGAAGGTTTCCTGATGGGGGGAAGAAGAGAGGGATTTGAAATTTGAATTCAAAATAGATGGGGCCTCATTTAAATCCTTTTCCTAAATGAGGTGAGTTATTTTAGGAAAGAAATAATGAGGGATTTAATGTATGAAATTCAAATTTCAAAGGGAGGGAGGGGGCCGGCGGGATGACACCAGGGGAAGTGGGCTGGGCTAGGGGAAGACGGCGGGATCTGGGTGGGCCGGCGGCAAGGAGGGAGGAGGGGGGCAATCAGCGGGTTCTGGGTGGATTGGGGGGGGGGGGGGGGGGGGCGGGGGCGGCTGCAGGGAAACGGGAAGAGGGGAAGGGGGCGGGTTCGGGTGGTTAGGATTTGGTAGGGAGAAGAGAAAACAGCGAGCAAAATAAGATAAAACCAATAGCTCATCAAGGTGGGCTGTTGGGTGTTTCGGGTGGAGCCTCTCCTAGGTCTCCTCACTTTTTCTCAAGCTCTCAAGCAAGAAGAAGATTGAAATCTCAGAATTTTTTTATTAATCAAACATTAAGCTCATACAATAGTAGGAGACCTCTATATAAAGGTCTAAACAAAAGAAAATAACATGGCTCAAATGCCCACAGGGCTACAACAAAGACTAAGCATCCATAAGGGCAAAATAGTAAACTCAAAACTTGAAATTAAAAGATACATAGAAAATCTCAGAAAATGACATGGAAACATCAGAAATATAAGCTCCTAATCGTAGCCGTCGATCTACGATTTCTTCGCCGGTAGACCTGCCTAAAATGTCTGTCGATGACCTCATCAGTCTTTAAGTTTCTTATAATTAAGTAATCCAATATTTCCATGTTTAACAACTATTCAAAATCAATTTTAAGTAAATCCAATCATTCTTGAAATTCCAAATACCAAATCTTTGAAATGAATTTATTAAAAATCATATAAAATATTAAGCAATATTTAATAAACAAATACAAACTACTATTGTAATTAAAATCTTCTCAAGGGTCAAATATCCTTGGAATGTAATTAATCACATAAGCTTGCTCTTATGGGAAATATGTACCCATAATAGAATAAACTCTATTCAATTAAATATATTGTGTGCGAAAAAATCTTTAGACGTATAAAAAAAATAAATGTAAATTTTGTTATTGAGTCAATAGCAAATAATATTTTTGTTCATTAAGATAATGTATTATTTTTAATGTCGTATTTGATCATAAATTATTTCAAATCTATTCAGAATATAAAAATTCCCCATCAATCTTGCAAATACATGAATTAGAAAGCGAGCGTAAAGCAATAATTAGGTCGTCTTCATTGTGACTTAGTGATCATAGAATCGAAGCAAAAAATAGTATACTTGCAGAGTAGGATAAGGTTATATGCATCAACCCCTTCAAAAAATCTTCTTTTTGCTACAACCTCATGAGTTGGGTATCCCTTACCTGCATTGTAAGCATGATATGCTGACATGCATGATTTACAAAGCAACGCCACCCTAAGTATTGTAAATAATTGTAATTACTTTTTCTTGTTTGATAAGCAGCATTCAAGCGTAATGCCAAACTTGAGAAGCGGAGAAAACGTGTCACTTTAAGTAGGTTAAATTTACCAACCTGATCTTCAAAATGTACTGCTTTCCAACTTAGGCTAATAATGGCCAACTAGGGAAAAAAAAAAAAAAAGCTTAGTCTCTTGATTGAAGTTATTTATGAACAAACTCAACCAATTGCAACACCTATAGAAATAAGGTTACCAGTTCACTGTAAAATTTTAGGAGGCATCATCTCGTAGAACATATGAACCATTTTTTAAAGTGAAACTCAGCATTGCTTTGCTCTATTTTCTAAGAGGCCTCAGATTCTTATGGCTATCATTGCGATTAAATAAAACTGCTACTGAATTTATCTTGTGAGCAAAATATGGATAAGGAAGAACTAAATAATCAGCTACAGATTTTATTCATCATCAAGATATCAACTTATAGTATTAGTGTTGAGATTCGATTGCTCAAGGGCTATCCTGATTGAGGTGAAGAAAGCCACGTTAGGTAATTAATGCAAGAAATGCTACAAGAGGGAAAAAAAAAAGGTTCCCATGATAGAAATGCTATCTTTACAGAACATTATGGAACTTCAAAGAGATTAAAAGCAGTTTATCAAGGTTACTTACCTGGTCGGCTACTGCATATAAGATTGCAATGATACATGGTAGACAGCAGCAAACAGCAATGCCAATGATGCATGCAAGAGCAACACAGAAAACAACAAAGAATACATCAAATGCCAGAAACACAATGCACAGCCTGCAAGAAAAGATTGTTAGCTGTAAATTAACAGGCAAAAGGATAAAAGGAAATAAAATACAACTACATAGATTTAGCACGTAAGCAGAGAATTACTCATACCAGTAAAGTTGAGGTGCATCACTAGTTAAGGCTTGACCTCCGGCAGATACCCAGTAGAAACCAATTATCCACCATATGAATGAAAACATTGTGTTTGCAGACTCGAGATGCTTTGCAATACTGTTTGTTAATGATATAAAATCAGTAATAATACCAGAAAACACAATAGCATAAAGAAAAGAGAACGGGAATCAGACAAGTCAAGTTTAGACTGAACCACGCAAGGTAGGGAGGTCAAGAAAATAAAATAAAAAGTAAGTCCTATTTTAAAAAGATGCAAAAGGTTCACTCACGTATAATAAGAACAACCACCAAAATTGGATTATTTTCAGAAAGACACTTGCACATGACCAACAAATATAACAACATTCATATTTTCCATCATTCCTGTTACCTAAATAAAATTTCAAACAATGTTAATAACAATTTTTATTGAGCATTTTAAGGCTGTATGCGCCACGAGAATAAGAATAACTAAAGGGGCTGAAACTACACAACTAGATAAGAAACTACGACAAATAAGTAACCAAAGGAGGTACTGTCCTGTGTAATACAATTTTACTTTTTTTTTATACTTCCATTAAAAGAGTTGGAGTTAATGCCCTTGACGCATTTACATGAAAGATTCGATGTGAATGACCCAAGTTCTGCATGTAGACGACATGCCAGATTGAATTCAAGCTAAACTCTCACACTCGATCTAGGGTCAGTGGCATAAAAAAAAACTCTAATCACATGTAACTCAAACATGACTCAATTACATTCCTATTCTCATTTCCATAGGCATAAGCATAAATATAATAAATAGTAAATATAACATGAGAAGTACATTAACCAATATTAGAAAAAAACCATCACCTTGCACAAGATTATAGAGGAATTAAGTTAATGTGTCATACTTTAAAACTATGGGAGAGAGTTATGGAGCATAGGTTACGGCATGACACTAATGTTTCTCAAAATCAATTTGGATTCATACCAGGTAGGTCTACTATGGAAGCTATACATTTATTGAGAGGTTTTATAGAAAGTATAGATAGAACAAGGAGGATACATATGATTTTTATTGATTTAGAGAAAGCATATGATAAAGTTTCAAGAGAAGTGCTATGAAGAGTTCTACATAAGAAAGGGGTTAATAATGCTTATATTCAAGTCATTAAGGATATGTATGCAAGAGATGTTACTTGTGTAAGATGGTTTGACCAAGTATTTTCTTATTTCAGTTGGATTACATCAAGGACCAGCCTTAAGCCCATATATTTTTGATTTAGTCATGGATGTTCTCACTAGACATTTGCAAGAGGTTGTAACCTAGTGTATGCTTTTTGCTGATAATATTCTTCTTGTTGATAAGACTAGAGAGGGAGTTGAAGGTAAACTTGAATTACGGAGGTCTACCTTAGAGTCTAAAGGCTTTCGGTTGAGTAGATCTAAAACTCTGAATATATGGAGTGTAATTTTAGTAATAATAGATCTAGTGGGGGATTGTGACTTTGGGCGATCAAGTCATTAATAAAAGCACATGTTTTAGATATCTTGGGTCTATTGTTCAGAGTGATGGTGAGATAATGGGGATATTATTAGTAGAATTTAAGTTTGATGGTTGAAGTGGAGGAATAAATTGGGCTTGTTATGTGATATAAAATTCCCTCTCAAACTTAAGAGAAAATTCTATAAGATGGTAGTGAGACATACAATGCCTTATGGTGCAAAATGTTGGCCATTAAAAGAGATGCATAATATTAAGTTAAGTGTTGCAGAGATGAGGTTGCTCAAGTGGATGAGTGGCATTACTCTTAAAGATAGGATACAAAATGAGCATATATGTGAAAAGGTTGGAGTAGCTCTAATGGAAGATAAGATTAGAGAGAGTCCTTAGTTGGTTTGGTCACATAAAACGACTGCCTTCTAATAACCCGGTTAGGAAAGTAGATGCATTAGATTTGACTTATATTAAGAAAGGTAGAGTTAAACCTAAAAAGACTTGGTTAGAAAATATTAGAAATGACATTTATTTATTAGATTTAGATGAGAATTTGACCCTTAACAGGACACAATGGAGAAAAATGATTCATGCAGCCGACCCCACATAGTGGGATGAAGGCTTGTTGTTGTATGGAAAAATCATCACCTAATGACTGATAAAAGAATAAAAAAAAGAAGCACAGAGCAATATAAAAAAAATAAAGAGGTGATTATTTGCTCATTAAACGATTATGTTTCCTATTATCCTCTCACTTGATTTCCTATTGGATATCATGGGGTGCATGATTATGAAATGGAAAATATATCACTATTTCTAGATAGGTTCATAAGAATAAGTGGAAATAGAAAACAAAATCAAAATTGCCATCATAATGATAAACCTTGACCCTCCTATTTGGGTGAAGCTTCATGACTCGTCCTTCTTTGTTCATTCTTGTTGAGTGTTATGCTTGATGCAACACTGCTGGACAACACCTAGCCATTTTACTTTTGTTCTACTATTTTCTTCTTATCCCAGCACATTAATTCTATTTACATGTCTAATCTGTAAAATTTCTTTGAATGTTCAAATCAATTGGTGTATCTTCTATTACTTCATCTTTAATTGGTTTTTTAACCACTGTCCATCTTATATAATCATTTCTCTTTATCACTCCTTGTTTTATGACATTTTTGTCTAAATATTCTCAATTTCTCATTATACCAGAATCTACTTCTTCACTACCAACATTCAATTCACATAAGGTATAAAATCTAATTGCAATGTCATCAAGAACATGAATTCTTCAAAGCATTGACCAACTAACCGCATCAATAAAACAATACTCCAAATCACCAGTCTCAGATCAAAATTTATTATAGCTAACAAGAAAAACACAACTCTTGAAATCAAGTTTTGCTATAGTATTAAAGCAAATTAAAACAATTCATGATGTAGTTTAACTTCAAATTGAGAACAACTTAAACTCTAAGAAATTATAACCTCAACCTTCTAATCATAGCTTTGATGATCAAAAGTCACACCAAGATCTATTAAACTACTACAACATGCTATAAACGACAGAGTTAAGCAAAGATTTCAATTGTCACATTATTTCATATTTCAAATTATTCCCACGCAAAAACCATCGAGGTGATCTTCCACTGAACTACTGGAGACTTCTAAAATGCACTGCAGCACTGCAACTAATCCTGCTCATCCATATGCTACAGGTTTGACATTTTAACCTCATACATCCTGCCTTAATCCAACATCACGTTCAAAGGTGCTTTATGCAAAGGTTGACCACATCAACTTACATTCAGATACGCCCATCTAAGGACAATATTCCAAACATGAACACCAAACAATATTCATCTATGTTTCAAACCTCAATTACTAATTATTTAAGGAAGATGCGTGTGATAAACACGATTTTAATAGTCTTAGCACGAAACGTGCAACTTGACAGTGTTTTCTACCAGCTTTTAACAAGTATGTACATCCACACAAGAAAGATATGATCTACTTTCTTAGTTAATTATAGTCTTACAAGTGCAACAGAAAAAAAAAAAGGAATCACAGGCCAAAGCAACCCTTTTTTTTTCCATTCATTATGCAGTTCAATGAAAAAATAATAATAAAATACAAAAGCTGCTCTTTCCAAATAAGCAGTAACAAGAATATGAATGTGTTACCTATTATTCCCTTCCTCGTCTAGGCCCTGCTCAGAATCATAATTTGCAGCACCAGCTCTACCTTCTTCCAAATCCCTCGGGGAACTTGGGCCAGAACTTCCCTGACTCCTGCCTCCTTGGCTTCCATTTCCTCCATACTCCAAAACCAAAGCCGCTTGCTGTTGTGGATGCCTCCTCCGATACTCCACGCAGACACAGATCATATGGACCACACACTGTAGCGCATAACCCACGATCCATATCCTCAGCGGCATCTTCGGCTTCTCGTCCCTGCTCATGATCAGAACCCCCGTCGCCACCCCAACGAACGCCAGATTCCACAGGATGTCGAGAAATACCACAGGCCTCGAGTACGCCCAGTCGCTCTGCCGCTCCTCAAGCTGCTCCGCCGCCGTCTCCCTCACAAGCATCGACGGCTCCCTCATCATCCGGCGGCTGCTTGCCCTCCTCAGAAACCTCGCCGCTCCACTCAAGCTAGGCCGCCTGGAAGGTCGCCGCAATCGCTCATCTCCGTTTCCGCCACGCACGCTGATCAGCGGTGCCGGATCGATCGCGGCTCCCACCATCGGATTGATCGCCCTCGTAGCTGACATCGCCCAGACCCAGAAGTAACCAGATAGCAATTGGTGGAGAATCCACAGTCGAGAATAAGATATAGAAACCCTACCCCTTCCGACCTGCTCGATTTCGCCCCCAATAATTGATCGGTAAATTAATCCCGGGGTTAATCTAATCGAAACGACGATGGCTTCAATCTCCGATGCGACGTACAGTTCGCCATTTTTAAAAATTTAAGAATTTATCAATGAGGTTTGTCCTGTGATCGCCGGCTGAAAATAGTCGGAAAAAAAGAGGGAAATACGTTCTCAGTGAGTGCGAAAGCGTAATTGGACAAATTCTATTTACACGGCTTCGTTAAATTCCATCATAATATTAGTCAAATTCCGCTATAAAAACGTGTAATATTCAAAAATAAATTGGAAATTATATATATATTTTTATATTTAATATTAAAATTCATTATTTATTCACTTAAATTTAAAATAAAAATAAAAATATCAATTACAACTATGAGAGTTCACCGTGTTCAGAGACCAATCAGAATGTGCCACGTTGGTGGTACTGAGTGAAGGGCTGACTTGAAGCATTCTGATTGGTCTCTAAAGGGCGTTTGGCGTCCTCACAGAACAATTAATCTCACTATGATGCACCCCTTGTGTTTACATGAAACCACCATTACCCCTACTGCCTACACGCAGTAGTGGTTGTGTTTGTCCATCCTCAAAAGAAAAGCTAGTTAAAACCAGCACACTGAGAACTCATGATATATTCTTTTTCAAAATTTGTGCATCGTTATTCCCAATGCCTCATTCACACACTGTCACTCTTGTTAGTGCCCTTTCCAATGAAACTCTAACTTTCTACTCGTGTTCGACAATAGTTGTTGTGTCAAAATAGAGTAGAAAGCGCCATCTTGGATGGGTAAGAGGGGGACAGAATATTCCTCAATGACTTTATTCTATTCAATGAGATCCATTGCAACCCCCTCTTTGACCACAAAGATTTGTAACAAAGTATCAAATTTGATCAATAGTAAATTTTATATTTTAAATATACAAATAAGCTAATATTTGTAAATCTCCAAACTTTTAACATCAAATTAATAATGTTTTTGTCAAAAAAAAAGAAAAAAAACATGAATGCATACATTATCAAAATACATGATTTTTTAATTTTTATGCACATTAATCTAATATTGAATTTATTTATGTATTATAAATATAATATTGAATTTATTTTTTGTGTACTTTTTTTGACCAATTAAATTTTAATTTATTAGTATAAGATAAAGCAATTCATGAGGAGGAACATTACACCAATTTAATGTCTCTTCTAAGAATAGAAAGAGTTTGATCATAAGCAAACAAAGGACTTTGAAAGATCAGTTTGTCTCTATTGTTTATCCTCCCATATACTGAATCTTTCTTCTAAATTTAAAAATATACATATTATTCTCCAAATTAATCATTTTTTTCTTATTAAATGCTCTATTGATCATCATTTAATTTATAGAGTATGTCATAAGCAATAAGTTGGTTTTCATAAATTTTAATGACATTAAAGTGTAGAGCTTTTTTTTTTTTAACTTTGGAGGGGAGATGGGTCCCACTAACTTGCTTCGAATGTGTGGCTATGCTTAGTTAAATTTGGCTCGGTTACTGTAATTATGTATCATTCGTAATTAATATGTTAGATCTGAAACATATAAAGCGTATTAATAAGTTGGGTGATTAGAGTCTTTGAACATGCTACTACTAATGTTCTTGATGTAGTTTTGCCAAATTCTTTATATACTCTTGAACATAAGTTGCCCATTCTCATCTAATAAAAAATCAAAATTATACTATCATGAACCTCATGACAAGTTCAACTTTAGATCCATTCAATTTATAAGTATTTTCATCTCAAATACTAGATGTTTTAGTGTTTCAAAATTCATAGTTATAATATAAGACTTCCAACTTAGAGCATTCAATATAATGTTAACGAATATGTTTATGTTTAGGCTTCGTTTGAGACGACTTTCTGACTGTTTCTTGAAGTAACTTTTTAGTAAAAAATTAAAATTTTTGTACTAAAAAAGTGTTTTAAAAAGCAATAAGAAAGTCATCCCAAGCGAAGTCTTAGATTTTATTTGAGACAACTTGTTAATGATTTATGAAACAGCTTTTTAGTAAAAAAAAATTAATTAAAAAAAATTATATTGAAATTTTACTTTAGAAAATAGTAAAAAAAATCATCCAAAACGAAACCTTAATTCGTTTGGATGAAAATATACATTATGTTTTAATGATTGTTTATTAATAGTCAACGAAAGCATTCCAAACCCAAGAGATAATCCCTTAGAAATATCATTAGGTTAGAGCTTATTATTATTACTACATCTCTCTTAATTATTCACCCAAAAAACCTAGAAATTATATTAAAATTTAATTTTCAACCACATGATCTGGATTAATTATTATGTGCGGACACCGAATAGAGAGAAATGTTCGAATTGCTGTACTTTTGTAAAAGGGCAGCAAACATTTAATATTTACTAAATAATTAAATATTTATTGCATTTTTATTGAGTATTTACAAACGTACAACAAAATGACTGTAAAACATATTCATAATTGAATATTTATTGCCTTTTTATAAAAACGCAACAAAAGGGCAATAAAAACACAACAAATTTGAATAGTTCGCTCCGTCCAATGTCCGCACAGAATAATTTCTCCTTGATTTGACAACTAATATTCAAATACTAGATATTAAAATTACAGCACTAAACATACAACCATGCACCAATACCACTTATCACATATTGAAATTACAATTATAAAATCGACTATAATTTACATAATACAATTTCCACATTATACTTCATTATACGGAGGAAGTCATGCATCATAAATTTGTTTGGAAATTGACCCCTTTATTTACCATTATGATTCTCAACTCACTAAGGCTTCATTTGCAACAACTTTCTTAATGCTTCATAAAACTACTTTTTAGTAAAAAAATTAATGTTTGAAATAGTTTTTTCGTTACATTATTTTTCAGACAACAATTATAATTTTAATTTGGCTGCTACATTATTGTTGCTTTTCATAACTTTTTAAAAATTTATCATTTTTCATAATCAAAATAGTTAAATTATTTTCTCTATAACAATTTAACAACTAACCAAATTAACAGAGAGAATTTTAACAAAGAACAATAGAAGATACACTATTGTAATAGTACAACAAGAAGAGCAACAATTATAATATATATAAAAGACATTCTTGGCCATTAATGAATTGGGAGCAAACTACTACAAATTTCTTAGCTTCTAAGGAAGAGTATGGAGTAATCGTTACAGATGATTTGAACCTCTTTGTTAAAGAAAAAATGACCAACACGCACACCATTCAAACCAAATGAAAATCAAAGAATTGGTTCTTAAATTGATCTGTAGATCTATTTGCAGCAAGATTAAGAGGGAAAAGTAGAGCAAATAGCAGCTGATGGCAAGTCAAATGAATTCTACTCATATTTTCTACTTCTTTGTATCTGCTGGAATTAAGCGCTGAACCAGTTCTGGAGAAGCACCAGCAAGCTCTACAAGAGATTAGAGTTCTTTTGTAAGATTATAAATCAATAAAAGAATAAATGAGAGTGTTAGTTCAGGAAAAATGGCAAGTAAATATTTACCTTGGTCGGTGAAATTGAACAAAGGCGGTAGCGGCCGGCCATCCGGCAGAGAAGTGTTTGGGTCTCTCAGTTCATCAAAAAAGGGCTGAGCACAGGCCTCTAACTGCAAGGTTTCAAAAAAGAAACTTAGAAATGGATTATGAAGCTGTATCTCTGTTCAAATATGAAAAATTTCATGATTCATATGTTCTTATTGATAAATTGCAACTTCCATTCTATGTAAGTTCAAGCAATATGAAAGGTAAAAACTACTTCAATGGGTGGAACTAGAATATTTGTTCATCTATATTTTTTAAGGCCTCGTTTTGTTCCTCGGCTCTTTTTTTTTTCGTTCTTAAACATAAGTATCGGAATGGGAAACAGAGAAATTTTTTTCTTCTCAGATCGATGGAAATACGGAGGTTCGGGAGAAAGTATTTTGAAAAAGCCATCTTAACAAACAGCAAAATAATAATTTTTTCGCCGATTCAAATCAGAGACGGAGAAATTACGGCCAAACAAACAAGGCCTAAGTGTGTTGTTTTCTTTGTTAAAAAGAAGTCTTGCTACGATCCATCACCACTTATACTTAAATTAAAAAGTTTAATAACATAATGGGCTAATCATTACTATTTTGGGAACAAAAATCTTTATCATTCATATATTCCATTTGAATACTGCACGGTGGATTTCCTCTCATTCGAAAACAGTAAGTTTCATGCTTCCTCTTAGATCACAATTACATTTGGGTAATATGATAGAAATGCTTTTTAGCAGAAGTCTATGAACTGAGAACATCAACTTTAAGGTATATCCATTTGTTGATGAATACACCATTGCTTTCCTGAAATCAATAGGTTGTAAAATTTGGATAACCATCTGAAATCCATGGAAGCATATTCCAATTGATCCTTCCTTGGGCTGGTTTAAGCTGGCTTTGGATGATGTTTTATATAGTTTGTGGAAGAGAATCATTAGAATCCAATAATAAAATAAACAAACCAAAGTTTATGGAAAATAGTTTTCATTAGATATTTAAGAATATTAAGTAAGAATATCAAGCAAAAATTAAGGCTTCATTTGGGACAGCTTTCTTACTGCTTCTGAAAGTTACTTTTTAGTACAAAAATTTAAATGTGTGTACTAAAAGACTGCTTTAATAAGCAATAAGAAAGCCGTCCAAACGAAGCCTAAATCCTTTGTGTCGTTTTGCTAAAAAGCAATTTTCAGAGCAACAAATACTGCAGGTGCCTTGACATTCAAAAACTCTTCTTATGGAAAACATGTTAGAACACAAATTATGCTAATGTTAGGATAAAAAGAGGCATGCCATATTTTCTATTAAAAGTCATGTACGGGTGTAATTAATTTAATGGCATAAGCTGTTCTTAATTGGCTTCAGCTTGAAGGCAACTTTCTATTTGCCACGTTGATAAATATTTAAGGGAAAAATTGGTTTAGATTGCATGTTGCATGGCTCAAAGCAAGCTTAATAATCAACGACAGAATTTCTGGTAGAGATCTATATGATTTATGCAAACTAGAAATACTAAGAAATATCAAGATTTTTACAACCAACACTATCATCTTCAATAGCCTACCCCAACTATTTATGGCCTGCTTATTGAATCCCCAGTCTCACTTATATCGAGTGTTGTAGGTGTTAAATTTATTATGCACTAGCGATTCACTTCTATTTATGTTATCTTTGATCTACCTTTCCCACTGATTCATTTCAACATAGTTTTCTACCCATTTTATTAGTCTGTCTCCAATTATATATACTAAGACCACCTAAGTTTATTCTACATTAATTTATCTTCAATAAGACTCTCACTATCTCTTTAATATCATCATTTATCAGCTCATTCTTTTTAATTTTACCACACATCCATCACAACATTCTATATTTAACGACTTCTTGATCACTCGACGCTCGAATTCATATAGCATAAGCTAATTCAGGCTTCGTTTGGGACAGCTTTCTTATTGCTTCTCAGAGTAACTTTTTAGTACATAAATTTTCTTTTTTGTACTAAAAAACTACTTTAAGAAGCAGCAGAAAAGCTGACCCAAACAAAACCTTAATGACCATATTATGAAAGTTATCATTTTGTCTCTATGGCATTACAAAATATCACACATTATAGAAATTTGTTGGAGATACCAAGTTAGAAAGAATGACATAGCACTTACAGCTGTTAATCTCAACTTTGGCGAGTATTGAAGCAGCTTTGATATAAAATCTACCGCATCAGGAGGCATCCTTTTATTGAAAACCTGCAAGCTGAAGTTTGCTTAGTAAACAACTGAGGCAAACTTATTATAGCAAGTGCATTGCCTTTGCTGACCTTGCTCCATGAGTGTCGTTTGATTTGAGGAAATCTGAACTCTGTGTAGTTTGGATTCATGCATTTAATTTCTTCCGTTGTTGGTGTTCCTAAAACCTTTTTGTTAGCAATAGAAATCAGTTCAGCATGATCAACAATAGGATAGGAAATGAAGGCAAACATAAATCAAATTTGCAGATAACAGACCTTAACAATCTCCACCAGCTGATCAACAGCGCTGTCCCCGGGAAACAAAGGCTGCATAAGATATGCTTATCAGATAATTGAGATAAAGAAGAGAAATATTGTATAATTCTTGACTAAGGCTTCGTTAGACGGCTTTCTTTCCACTTCTTAAAGCAGCTTTTTAGTACAAAATTAAGAATTTGTTTGGGATGGCTTTCTTATTGCTTCATAAAGTAGTTTTCTAGCAAAAACAATATAATTTTTATACTAAAAAACTGCTTTACAAAGCCGTAAGAAAGCCGTCCCAAACGAAACCTAAATATTTTTGTACTAGAAAGCTGCTTTAAGAAGCAAAAAGAAAGTGGTCCCAAACAAAGCCTAAGCTTCAGTACAACATCATTGCAAACCTGTCCTAAGAGAAGCTCGGCCAACACACAGCCAACGGACCACATGTCAATTGCAGTGGTGTATTCTGTTGCTCCAAATATTAGTTCAGGAGCCCTATAGTACCTCGAGCAAATATAAGAAATATTAGGTTCACCTTGTACCTGAGGTTAAGTCAAGTTGTTAAATAAAGAACACCAAATTGTCAGCATAAACTATAGAGCAGATGACGTACCAATTTTTTGGCACTACCAAAATCACAGAGCTTTAGCTGATGAGTGTGGGGATTGACCTGCAAAGTTAAGCAAGTTGTAGTTTTTGCGAATTCTGTAAAAAAATTATATTTCCATCTAACAAAAGACCGAGTAAATGAACAACATAAACAAATAAGATAACACGGTGAAGAAGAACAAGGAACATGAAGTCAAGTAAAATGGTGTATGATGAAATCTATTACAAGTTGTAGTGATCATTGGCTCATTACATATCTACAACTATCAAATCTGGTTGTCTAAGCACATTGGCATTAGCCAAGAAGAAGTATAACATGTTAAAATCCTTACTGCACTAACATAACATTTTCAATCCCCACTAAGTTTTATCAAGTGCTGCATGAGGTATGAACTATATAATGCAGATTTTTTTTTTTTTTAATATCCTTAGCCATGTTAACTCGATCTACCCCTTCTACTTCATAATATTTTCACATCAATTTTATCAATTTTATATATTTTATCATGTTCTACCCTTCGTTGTATATTTGCAAGGCACATAATGATGAGGACATCGTCAGCGATTTTGACACGTGTACCATCGGAGATGCCGGAGATCGACGGCCACGATCAGGAGTTTTATTTTAAGTCATTTTATGTAGTAGTTTATTTTATTTTTTCAGTTTTTCCGCCTTTGCCCTTATGGGTAGTTGGTCGCCATTGTAGCCCAAGGGGCATTTTAGTCGTTTGTTTTCTTTGTCATTTTGAGGCCTATATATATGGTCATTTTCTTATGTAAGAGGGGGATTATTTGATAATGAAATTTCAGATTTCATTGTTCTCTTAGTGAGTACACGAGAAGGAGAGGGATCTCTGTGAGAGTTCCTAAAATCTCAAGATCTCTTTGTGAGTTCTTGAGAAGGTAACATTTGAGGTTGGTAATTTTTCCTAGATCCCAAATCCTTTCCCCTCTCCTCCCCAAGCCGAAAACCCCTCATTTTTCCACCCACCCGCCGACAAGCTTGGCCCCAAAGCCACCGGCCACCTCCACTCACCGCCGGCCTCCAGCCGCCAGCCTCCAGCCGTCGACCTTCCCCTTTGCCACCACCCACCCGCCATAACCCCTCCTCCGTCCCCTCCATATTTGATGTGAAACCAGGAATTTGAATCTCAGAAAATTAATAAAAGTTTGTTAAAGTAGTGAAAGCACAATATTAATGATTTTCTCAATTTATACTTCAAGAAAGATCTTAGAATTTAACCAATATCTAGGCAAGTATTACCGCTAAGTTAGCAAGATCTATAAAATAACAACGATAATAAATAGTAAAACCAATGAAAAGCCAACTCGAATCCGTCGGTTAACAAAGCGATTGTCTCACCTTGAGGCTACACTCAATTGCCTACTTCTAGGGTTGTTGGGAGAAGAAGAACCACACAAGCGATGAAACCATTCCGAGGTAGACGGCGCCGGAGATCCGTAGTGACAGAGAGGAAGGCGTAGGATGTGGAGGTGGCACGGGAGGTCGGCCGTTGATGGTCCACTCGTAGTCCGGACGTTGTCTATCGATGACTTTGATGAGGGATGGGAGGATCCGATCCAAGTAATCTCCCACGGTGTCTTCGTCGGATTCAAATCCCGCGTCGAAGAACGGCGAGCGGAGGACGTCGAGATTTCCTTGGGCATCAAACACAAGCCCCCATTCTAGCTCGGGATCCGCCATGCGGCATGGAGATGGAGATACGTGGTCGCCACAAGGTGTTCTCCAATGGGGAAGGTGGAGAGGTCGGCGAGTTGTAGAGAGAAGGGGAGGCCGGCGGTGGAACTAGGGGGGGGGGGGCGGCTGGATGAGAAAACTGAAGTTTGCTTTCAGTTTTTGTGAAATTAGGAGGGAAGGATTTAGGGGTTTGAAATTCCCATTAATGCATTAATTGAAAATTTCAATTATGGAGGGATTATGGGGGAGAAAACTGAAGTTATTTTCAGTTTTAGGAGGATTGGAGGGAAAGTTTTAATGCTAATTTGAATTTCAAATAGGCTTTAGGAGGAGTAATGGAGCATTAATGGGTTTTCCCATAGGGGGGCCGGCGGCATGGGCTAGTGGGAGAGGAAATTGGGGGAGAAGGGATGGGGGTTTCCAAATAGGATTTATTGACTAGGAAAATCTGAAAATTTAATCCACTCTCATGCAATTTTTGTTTTGGATTAATTTTCAAAACTTTCCAAAATTGGAAATTCCCAATTTGGCAAGTAGTGAAATTTGAAAATTTCAAATTTCCATGAGGAATTGGTGGGGGAAAGAAAATTGGAGAGAAAGTGGAGGGGGGGAGGATGGCCGGCGGCAAGGTGATTGGCCGGCGGGCCTAGGGTGGCCGGCGGGTGGACTTCAAGGAAGCGAACTGCTCACGAGAATTTGGCTCCTTTCCACGATTGCGAATTGTATGCGGGAGATGTGTGTATAGAAGAAGATGATCGCATGTAGCAAATTCGAGAACTCACTAAGAGATCTCTAATGGAACTCACAAAGAGATCCGCATCTTTGGCACTCACAAAGAGAACACAAATCACAAATTTTTCATTCAATAATGCCAAAATACAATGACAACGCCTTTATATAGGCTAACCAGAAATAAAAAGAAACATAAAGACAAACTTGCCCTTGGGCTACAACCAACACTAATTCCCTCATAGGGGTACAAACGGAAAAAACATGAAATAGAAATGACATAGATAAAATAAAACATAAAAATAAAGACTCTGAATCATGGTCGTCGATCGGCGTCTCCGGTGATGGTACACGTGTCGAAATCTGATGTCCCCATCAATATTTCCCTCATTGCATTTTATTAGTTTCCTAATTTGGAGAGGTCACTTGGAGGGAATTTCAAATCCAAAATTCAAATTTGCATTAGGAGTTAAATGCCCCCTCAATTTCCTCCCTTTAATTAAGGAATTAATCGCAGCTTTAAATCTGAAATTTAATTTCAGATTTAAGGATTAATTCACTTAAGTAATTGGGGCCCACTTATTTGAAATCAAACCCCTCTCCCTCCCTCTCTCCTAGGCCGGCCCCTCTTCCTCCTTCCTTTGCCTAATTAAGAGCCAATTAATGCTCCTAATTAACTCCCTCATTAACTCAAAAAATTCCCTCCACAAATCCCTCATTTCAAATTCAATTTTTGGTTGGATTAGACCACAATTAAAAGCAAATAAATTCCAAAAATCTGAACCAAATTCAGATTTTTCAAATTTTCTAGTCTATTTCTTATCCTAACCGCCTCACCTCTCTTCTCCTCTTCCTACCTGAGGCTCCACATCCCTCATCCCTCTCTCCTCCAACCAACCTCAACTACCTCGCTTTCTACATTGATTTCATGGAGATGGATTCGGAATTAAGTTTTGTAATTATGCATGATCAAGAAGGTTCCACTGACGTACTCTTTCCTCAACCTTAATTCGGAGATCAAAGATTTCGTGGACGACTAGGACTACCAGAATCTCTACATAATTCCTCCAGTCATTGAAGAACGATTACGACAGACATATTGGCTACTCACGGGACAACCTCCTCATCCTCCACCACCGGCTACCTCTCCAACGGACTACACCTTGGGCGTCATTTGTCTCCTAGTGACCTCGCTCTGTTTACTCTCAATCTTCACCGTCAAGAGCATGAGTGAGGGAGTGAGGGACCCAAGGTGAGGAGTTCTCTTTGTTAACTGTGGATTATTATTTCTCACCGTAACATTACTCTCTAATTATATGTTGTCAATTTGATATTATCCCGTTAATCTAGTTGTAACTGCATGCCTTACTTTATTTCGACTTGATAATTCTGAAAACCTAACTTGGATAAGCATTAATTCTATAACTAGCAAAGCTTTAACAATCTTATATTAAAATCCCCAAGCAATTCTTGTTCCATGCATACGTATCACATCACATAATCTACTTTCTATTACTTTATCCTCTATGGGTGCTAGTATAACCATCCCTCATTCCATTCCTAGAATCCATCTTAGATTCTCTCTCTCTCTCTCTTTTTAAACTCAATTTAAATATTAGAAGATTCTTTGTTCTTCAACAATTGGATCCATGTAGTATTATAGTTCCAACAACATATTTCTATAGTTCACTTTCAAGCCTACTTAATATTCTCATATCACACAATATTCCCAAGACATTTTTCTATTTTAACCATCCAAATATAGCTTTACAAGTTAAGTCCATATCTATAACATGATTTCTATGCATAACAAATTGAAAATTCTTAGATCTACCGGATGTACATATCACTTACTCTTCCAATAATATTGAAAAATATTTATCAAATTCAAATTCTTTCAAATTACATATCATGCTTTAAGCTTTGAATTGATGGAATAAAATAAAGCAAAACAAGTTTAGGATAAAACAGTTACATAACAATGAAGAAAAGATAAATCATTTAATTAATTTAAGTGGTGTATGTTAAGCACTACCCAAGGGTTCATCACGTAGCTAAAACAATTAAATTGTTCATATGTGCAAAGTGTCATAGATAAGAAGAAAGAAAACATATTCAAATATTTCCCTGGAGCTTGTAGATTCAAAAATCCAAATAAAAGGTGAATGGTATCACGACTAAATTACAAAATAATAAAGAAGAGCATCTCTTACCAACAGATTTTGGGGCTTAATGTCGCGATGACATACTCCAACCACATCATGAACATAAGCAAGAGCACGACATATCTATCCTTAAACAAGATCAATAATATTAGAACGGACGAGAAGAAAGGCCAATAAATCATAAACAACTTATTTTTTTAGTCATGTCATACGCAAATAACCGTTACGGATTATATACCTGGTATGAATAAAGTCGAATGTAGATCAAAGGCATGTGTTGGTTAATCCGAAAATAATGCTTTGACAAGCGACAAATAGTCTCCGAGACATATTCTAAAACAAGATTCAAGTATAGTTCATCCTTTTCAGTTGTTGAAAAGAAATGGTGATATAGCTGAACAACATTTGGATGGGCAAGCAACTGCATTATCTGTAGCTCCCTATTCCTGTATCTCTTATCTTGCAGCACCTTCTTAATGGCAACGGTTTTGGACGTTTCTAGACACTTGGCCTACACAGAGAGAACCACGTGATTATCCAAGCTCAAGAGCATATAGGATTGATCCAAATATATTAAAGTTAGTAATAATGACTCGGCATGATCCACAATAACATACTTTAAACACAACACCAAATGAACCAGTACCAACCACACGTTCTGCCATGTAAGAGATAGCCTGAAAACCAAAAGAAAAAAAGTAACAATACTGAGAAAGTTGTTTTAGGAAATAAGTGAAAAGAAAGTTTGTTTTGTTCATCCCCTCAATGGATATTTATACACAAAATTGTATAAAAAAATAATTGAAAACTAATAATTACAAAGAACTTAAAAATTAACATTCCTGTCCAAAGCTTCCTACCTTAGTGCTAAGCACAGAAATCTATAACACATGTTTTCTTTTATCCAGCACTTAAATCCGTGACTTTTTTTTATTTCTTATTTGTCAGGCCTTAGACACCATCAACATTTCCCCTCAAATTAGATGGTAGAGATCTACTATTCCAAATTTGTTTAAAATATTTTTAAATATAGGGTTGCAAAGTCCTTTGAATGTTGATGACTTGACTTCCCGTTGAAATATATGGAATGCATATTAATCGAAATCCCAGTTTCTCTTTCCTAAAATATGTATTCACCTCTAAATGTCTAATTCGATCATATTGTACAGGATTGTTGGCAATATTGATGGCAAAATTATAATCATAGTATATTCTCATAGGTCATTTCCATTAAATTTTTAAAAATTTTAATATAATTTTTTATATATCTTCAAAAATTTATCTTAATCAGGCGCGAATCTCAAAGCAAAATCAAGTTGAAAATTTTCGAAATTAAATCTGGGATCATCCAAACTCCAATTTTAGCAAACTTACAATCGAATTGAACGTCTCAAAAATACAAACTCAACAACACCAAATTCAACTCAATCCAAACTCAAATTGGTCTAAATCGAAGACCTGAAGCGCCTTTGGAAAGTTCAATGATGCGCACATCGGTACAAAGATTTGACGCATCTATCACATGAGGCGTCGCAAATCGACGACCATGATTTAAACCTTCAATTATGATTTATTTTTCTGCATTTTAGTTCTTAATTAATGTATTTTCCTGTTGTACCCCTACGATAGTTTATATGAGTGTTATGGCCCAAGGGGCAATTTTGTAATTTTTATTTTATCATGTTATGGCCTATATATAGAGCCTTAAGCTATTGTAAAAGTGATGATTGATTGATATGAAAAATTGTTTTTCCACACTTGTGTTCTTCTTGAGAGAGGACGAGAGTGAGATTTCTATGGGAGAAATCGAGAGTTTCACCAGCCGCAGGATGGGTCCGAGCTCGTGATTTGAAGCCCCTTGGAGAAGGGCAAACGAATCACCCACCAACCTTGGAGACGGCCGGGCTCTCTTTGTATTTTCGTCTTCATCCATCACCCTCCTCTTTACATCTTTCGTTTTATCTTCTATCTTTCGGTTTTGTTCCATCTTCCTCCTCCCCATCTTCGTTTGGCCACCGGATTCACCTCACCTGAAGATCCACCACAAAACACCGGCCATGGCTCCACCACCTCATCCCAATTGAAATCCTTGCATAATTTGGGTGTTCATATTTTGGGCTGATTTCAAATTCAAAATCATGTACTTTGAAATTCAAAATCTTCCCTAATTTATGAAAGTTGTTTTTGGAAAGTTTCCAATTTTCATCCTACTTGAATTTCAAATTCAAAAGAGACTTAATTAGTTCTTTTCTAAATTCTAAACCCAAATCATTAATTCCCCTATTAATGCATTAATGGTCTCTTAATTTGAAATCAATTTTCAAATTAAATTTCCCCCAAATTTCAATCAAAAATGAAATTAAATTTCAGATTTTGAAATTTCCTAAATTCAAATCAAAGAGCTTTAAATCACCTCATTAAACCCCTCTTTAAATTATTTCCTAAACCCAAGCTCTTCCTTAGGAAATAATTCCAAATCTTCTGGCTTTCTCCCTTGACCGAAATCTTCATGACTATATGTTTAATTTGTTCCTAAAAGGAATATCCCCATCAGAAGATTTAAATCAAGGCTTTTCCTAACCTCCGTCTCTCCTCTTGCACTCTCTCTGTTAATTACTTTCCATCCAGAGAATAATTAGTAAGAAAGGATTTCAAACTCCCGCCATCCACTGGCTCCAAAGGCTTTTCTCGTGACTGCTGAAACTGAGCCCCTGTTGGATTTATGTTGCTGTTCAGAGAGTTCTAAGGCTGTTATAGAGTTTTCTTCCAATTTAGCTTGTTGTCCTCTGTATAAGAGGGCTCAAATCCGTAAAGAAGCTGTCCAGAAAGACCGTCTACCTGCTGCCCATAGTTCGCCAAAAGCAATACCTGCTGGCCAGAAGTTCGGCATTGCTGTCCAGTGATTTCAACAGCAACCTGAAGCTTCCCAGTTGTTGTTTTTACTACAGCAAATTGTTGTCCAACAATTCCTGCTGTATCCTGTGTACTGTCCACAGATTCCTGCAGCCACCAACTGCTTTCCTGCACCCTGGGAGGTCTGAAATTGCTGTTCAAAAGCCTCCAGCAGCCTTATAACAACTGCCCAAGGTTTATTCAAGCATTGGAGATTATTGTCCATAATTTTCTAAGAGTCAAAGTTGCTGTTTAGACCCCTTGATTTGCTCTTCAAGAGCAATCTCCTACCCGTTCTACATCATTCAAACTATAAATTAGATGACCAAACGACTTCCAAATGTGATATGCTTATAGTCGAATTGAGCAGCTCGACGAGACAAATCCAACAAGCCTAAGATACTCAAATTTTGATATCATTAAGGCATTTAATGTCCAATAAATAGTCCACGAACAAGGAGATCAATATCAATCGTCCATTCAAAGTTTCAAACCACTCCAACGTACCTTTTATCTCCCTCCTATTTACTGGTCACGTCACTCTTAGAAAACTATAAATAGACCACTCATTCCTCATGGAAGGGGAAGGGAAGCAAGGAAGAGAAGGAAGGTATAGATACTAGAGTTCTCTTACCACAAGACTCCTCCTCGACCACCGTCAGGGCATTAATTGAATGACCAAACTTCTTTACCGTATATCAATGCCTTCCCTAGAGGAAGGGCTTCACTTACAATCAAATATAAATATTAATAGAATCATTTTAATTAGGTCGGGCCTCATGATTTTTTCCTTTATGGGATTTTTCAGGTCAAAAACTCTGATTTCTCTTATGGTTATTGTACTCTTCTCTTATTTATGTGCGTCCTAAATCTTTGTGCAAGATTAAGCTTCTACTGCCCCGAATGTTTAGGCATGCAACAATTATTTATTTTCAAATAAAGCAAGAAAGGTTATGCATTTAGGTTAGTGCAAAACTAAAGGTACGACCAACTACCATGTCGAGATAAAAAGGTCCAGTTCTTAAAAATTGAAGCATAAGCATTCTGCTTACGTCATTATGCAAAAGTGTGTAAAAGAGTTCAGGCCTATGAGTTTGTGAAATTAAGCCGGAAACATATAAAATCCAACGAAGATGTAGTTCTCAATAGTACAGCAGAAACTGTACAAACTTAAAGTTTGAGTCCTTAAAAACTAGTCTGGAATAAGGATCAATTTCCAATTGCTATGTGCAAAATCACCTGTTTTGGCTGACCATCCTGATCATCAATTGTTGTTGTAATTATCTGACCAGCCTCAACAATTCCATTCCCTTTTAAGGTTCTACATTCCACTTCCTACATGCACATATAATGTAAGCAAATGTTAAAAAGACAAATATGGTGATGGTAACTGCTAAGGATAACAATTTAATACCAAAAAAGGAAGAAATAATCTTATAGTCTTAGAAAAGGACAGCTGACCTTATCATCATCTAGTTCATCATCTCTAATTTTCATGCCCTGCAATTTCTTTGGAAGCAGATTGGCATCCTCCTTTGTATTTCCATTCATGGCACTAGAATTGGAGGAGCTTGTATTAGCCTTCAAATGTTTTGAACTTGCATTTCCATTCATAGCCATTGCTTTCTCTTTAACTTCAGAACAATTATTTGTCACTTTCTTGTTGCTCTTCACTTTCTTGGTGCTAGAATCACCACCCTATTACATGTTTGAATTAAACAGCGATGTCGCACATTTTTATTTAAAACATTTAGAAGCCATATCAAATCATATCATTTACTGAAACATAGTTAAAATAAGAGCGAAAAGTTGAACAACTATAAAGCTCATTCATTTCATATTGCACCTCGCCAAAGTAGCCTTCAATATCCTATTCTTGCAATCACAAGAAATTAAAACGAACAATCAAAATTAGATCAGCACATATATTCCATGGCCTTTACAAATATAGGGTGTACTTAAAAGTAGTTTGGGTTGTATTATTGGTCAATAGGCAGCTAAGTGCGTACTTATAAGTCTTTAAATACTCCCAATTAAAGAGGAAGAGGGGATCAATCAATGGAAAAATGAATAAGTTCCTTTTTTCTTATGACTTCCTCTCCATCTTCTCAATCTCTCAAGTTATGGAGTTGCCTGCACCTTGACTTACCATTTATCTTACCGGGTTTGTATCAACTTACCAATCAGTCAGCTTCTTCAAACCTATAACGATAAAGTATTTTTAAAAGAAAAGTTAGCATTTTTAACAATTAAATACATTTTAAATGAGAGAAATATTGTTAAAATTTCCATTTCCATCAGGCATGGTATTTCATAAAGAAAAGTTGATCTACTTCACATGAGAAATCCATGAAATGTATGTCAGTTCATCAAATATAAATGATTCAGGCAAACAATTCCATCAACGTTCCCACCCATCAAACACGAGAAAGAAAACAAAAATCAGAAAAAAAAAGCTTGATTTGTTAAAGAAAGGTCTGGGGATTAGATACAAACTGTATTGCTGCGACCGAATGTGAAGCTTTTAAGCCTCCGCATCACATTCATCTCCTATTTTTCCAAACTCCGACCTTTTTCCACCAAATGCCGAGGCAAAGCAACTAACTTTCTGTTTCTTCCCCAAATCCTGAAGAAGGACAACCACTCTCCCCCTTCTCCTCTCAACCTCCCAACGCAGATAGAGAGAAAGGAGGAAGAAAGGAAAAAAGTGAGTTTCGAATAGAAATGCAAACAAAAACGAAAAAACCTCTATTCTTGTCTGACTTCCTCGGATGCTTCTCTTTGTTTCCCTTCGCCTTTCTTGTTTTCAATTTCCTATCTCGTAAACAGGTCAAAATGCGGAAGTTTTCAGCTTGACCGAAGTCCGTATGGCGAGGAGAGGACGGCGACGACGAGATTTGCAAGGAGTTCGCTTTCTCCCAAAAAAAGATTTGGTTTTGCTGTCGCGGGCACGAGAAGCGCTCGCACCGAGTAAGGATTTATCTCCTTTTCTTTTTTATATAACGGTGATATAATTTAAATTTTAGGGACCACATATATATATATTAAAATAATTATATTATATAGCTTAATAAAAATTTAAAAAATTAGATATATAAATATATAAAAATTATATGATAGACATTGTAGGATCATCAAAAAATAAATCGATAAAATCATCAACAACAACAAAAAGCCTTTATCCCACTAAATTGATAGAAGTCAAATTTAGAAAAATTATGTTTGGATTGATCAAATTATTATTTTGATCAAATTTTGATTACTCTGATTAACTCAAATAAAAAAATAGTAATTCATAATTGATGTTGAGCTAAGCAGGTCATATTTAAGTTAATTAGACGATGTTGATCCAAAAATTATATAATTCATATAATAAACGAGTGGTGAGTCAGATTTAGATTATATTACTTATAATGAAGTAGTAGTATTTAGTTCAAATGTGATAATTTTATTAACAAACAAAGATTTGGAGATCATTTCTACTATTTCAACATCATTTTATATATGAATCAAACTAATTAATTTAAAAGATGCTAAGGTTTCATCTGGGACGATTTTTTTACTGTTTTAAGAAACGTGTTTATATTACAAAATTTTATTTTATTTTAATTAAAAGCTGTTTTAAAAAGCAGCGAACAAGTCGTCCCAAACGTAGCCTAAGGCTTCGTTTGGGACGGCTTTTTTACTGCTTTCTAAAATGGAGTTTTAATACAAAAATAAAAGAATTTGTACTAAAACTTCATTTTAGAAAGCAATAAAAAAGCCGTCCCAAACGAAGCCTAAGGTTTTGTTTGGGACGGCTTTCTTCATGCTTCTTAAAGTTATTTTCTAGTACAAAAATTAAAATTTTTATACTAGAAAGCCGCTTTAATAAGCAGTAAGAAAGCCGTCCCAAACGAAGTCTAAGGCTTCGTTTGGGACGGCTTTCTTACTGCTTTCTAAAATGGAGTTTTAGTACAAATTTTTTTATTTTTTAACTAAAACTCCGTTTTAAAAAGCAATAAAAAAGCCGTCCCAAACGAAGCCTAAGTTTTTATTTGGAACAGCTTTCTTATTGCTTTCAAAAGTAATTTTTTTGGTAGAAATTTTTTCCAAATGAAAATTTTTCATAGTAAAAGCTGCTTTTAAAAAATAAGAATGTCATCTCAAACCAAGCCTAAATCTCTCTAAAATTTATTTGGCAAATTATGCAATAATATCCTATTGACTTTATATGTATATATATAATTATTAACTATATATAATGATCTTGCTAATGTCATGAGTGAGAGTGTGAGACTATGATTTGATTTGATTGGTTATAGAAATGAAATATTTTATATAATGATTATTTTAGTTGTACTTTATCTAAATATACATAAATTATTACTTTTGAGAAAATTTTATGATATTTTCTTTAGTTTAAGGTGAATATTAATGTGTACTTAAATTCAATTAAATTGTAAATTAATATATTTCAAATGTTTATGTATTTTTTAAACTAATGCAAATTTATGAAGATAAATTTATTCCAAATAATCTTTAAAAATAATTAAATATTTATTTGATTTAGTAAAAAAATAGTGTAAAGTAAATTACCTTTTGTACAGCAACTTTTTTTAAGATATTATAAAGTAAAAAAATTGTGATAATTGATAATTAATTTCTTTCGCATTTTTGTAGTTGCTAATTCCATCATGAATTTGCAAAGACTAAATTTTAAGAAGAAACATGAGTAAATAGAAAATTAGTTGAAGGAGCAGATTATTACCAAAATTTAAAAAGAAGCAAAATAATCAAAATATTTGGCTAATTCTATTGAATGCGCTAAACTGTTGGTTAATTATGAATACACCAAACTGTTGGCTAATTCTATTGGTACGCTTACTTTTAAAAAATTTAAGTTGTCACTAATTGACTTTCATTTTGCTATCCTCTCCAAATTTATAAAATTTACTTTGGTTTTAAAATCAAATTGTAATAGAAATAATATTAACTTTTATAGGAATATTTTTTCATTACTTAATAAGATTATGTGAGAGACTAACAACTATTAAGATGGGCATCTCAAAAACTTCTAAATTTCATATAAGATCTGCTTACTAAATAATTAAGCTTTAAATTAAATATTTACTTAGGATAAATTGCTCTTAAATGCGGATTATTTAATTATTAAATTAAATATTTACTTAGGATAAATTCAAGTTCAGGTCTCGCGAGAAGAAGATGTCTTAAATGAGAAGGAGAATTAGAACTAATGATTATTTTTTATTTTTTTTGTGCAACAATTATCGGCTAGAGGCAGAAAATAAAGTTTTATTATTTTGATTTTTTATCGTAAAAATAATTCCTTCTTAAAAAATCGCCATTTGCAAATTAAATTTACTCTAAGAGTTCATTTAATTGCATAAAATAAAAAAATATATATATTAATTTTTTAAATAAAGTTTATTATGTTCATAATTAAATTAAATATTTTCAATTACCTTTATTTTCATCAAGAGCTCATTCAATTGCAAGAAATCTTCGTGAACCTCGATCGATAAAAATAAAAGCCAATTGAGTTCTATAATAGACACAAATCACATAAATTATCATATTTCAATCAAATCATTAACTCTAATAACACTAATCATAAAGAGAGGATAAAAATGATTTATAATTAAGCTAAAAGTACCGATCGTTAAACATACTTTGATCCCCAAAACACAAATCCATAGACGAGAGCTTAGGTTCCATTTTTATCATTATTTTTTTAGGTACATTTAGGCTAATTGAGGCAAACTCACACACATATTACACATGCAAGACCGAAACTCAATTCCTCTTGATTGATAGCTAAAATTCACAACCAACAGATCAAAATGAGCTGAGTATTTTCATCATTATCAATGAATCACTTTTCAATTTCAAGACAGCATGAATTCCATTTTAGCCCACTTGAATAGATTAAGGCTTTAGAATAGCTTTTTCAATGATTTCTAAAGCAGCTTTCTAGTACAATTTTTTGTACTGAAAAATTGCTTTAATAAGCAGTATGAAAACCGTTCCAAACGAAGCGTAAGTATTCACATGTATTATTGTATTAGAACTAAAATATCATATTATAAGGACAAATTTCAGTTTAAGTTAATTTTTTATAAAATCACGTATAAATAAGTAAATAACAAATAAGGCAATAAAAAAAATGATCAATTACATAATGGTGCATCGGTTACAAAAGTGATGGAGATAGCAATAACAAAGCCAAAATTAATAATATTCAAGTGTGATTATTACAACAACAACAACAACAACAAACCTTTATCCCATTATGTGGGGTCGACTACATGAATCTGTTAAGGGTCAAATTTTCATCTAAATCTAATAAAAAAAAAGTCATCTAATATTTTATAACGAAGTCTTTTTAGATTCATCTCTATCTTTCTTAACATAAGCTAAATCTAAGACATCTACTTTCCTAATCGGGTCATTGGAAGGCCGCCGTTTTATATGGCCCAACCAACAGCTTTCTCTACTTTCATCTTCCACTAGAGCTACTCCAACCTTTTTACGTATATCCTCATTTCGTATCATGTCTTTAAGAGTAAAGCCACTCATCCACCTAAGCATCCTCATCTCTGCAACACTTAATATTATGCTTTGAGAAGCCAACTAGCTTTCAGATTAAAAATATACATTTATAATACTCACAATAACTTTGAGAAGCCAACTAATTTTACAACCCAAATGAATATTCTTATCTAAATGAAACCAAATCTATCTTATCAGGCAACCACTACAACAAACAATGAAAGAAAGAAAGCTAAAAACACCTTAATCCAATAATATTGTACAGTAATGTTTGCCACTATAGTATCAACATATCATATAACGATACAAAACATTGAGAAATAAAGGCCACTAAACCCAAATTGCTCCCAGCACTAATGGCAATCCACACAGGCAAAAATAGAATCAAAGAGGCCCCGGGTGTAGAATCAAAATGAGGAACTCTAGCACCACTATCATGTAAAACTCGCAAAAAAACTGAAGGAGATAAAAAAATCAAGGATACAAATACAAATCAAGTTTGGAAAAAGAGAGCAGAAGAACTAAGGCATGAAATCTGTCTCGAACAATGAATAAAAAAAATAATTTTTTGTTTTCTTTTTAGTTACACTCAACTTAAGTTTTGATTGAGACGACTTTCTAATTGTTTTTTAAAGCAGCTTTCATGTACAAAAATTTTAATTTTTTAATAAAAAACTATTTTGAGAAGCAGTAAGAAAACCATCCCAAACGAAACCTAAGTTATCATCAATTTCTTCCTCACCGAACACTCGAATCCACAGAACGTAGCTAGCCTAACTACGTTATTATAAAATGAATCCTTAAATCTTGATGATATCTATTATCGTAGGGTACTACTAAGATATTTCTCTATTTTAGCAAGTATTAAATTTTAGGGGGGATTCATGTAAATGATGCTTAAATATCCTCTATTTCGATATTTAACACATAATTCTCATTAGTTATCTACATATCACCAAATTTTTTAAATAACATCAAATATTCCACTTGTTTTTATTCCAATAAAATTTGCATCTCCTCCATTTTACACGTCAAACATCTAAATACATTTAAAAGGAAAAATAATTCATTGCGGACCAAAAACTAAAATAATTCAGCCAACATAGAGCATCAATAATATGTCATGCATCCCTACTTTGAATGTGGGTAGAATGAAACTCAATGAAGAAGTCAGTATAAGGGACTAACATGCTATGCTATTTCCTAGCCAAGGAGTTACTTCAAGTTTGTTTGGTTGAAGGCATACTTAGACTTTATTTGGGACGGCTTTCTTACTGCTTCTTAAAGCAACTTTCTAGTGCAAAGTATAAAGGACTAACATGCTATGCTATTTCCTAGCCAAGGAGTTACTTCAAGTTTGTTTGGTTGAAGGCATACTTAGACTTCATTTGAGACGGCTTTCTTACTGCTTCTTAAAGCAGCTTTGAAGCCGTAAGAAAGCCGTCCCAAACAAAACCTTTGTTGTGATTCCTAGAAAATATACTCTAGTGACTTGGTCATATGGTAAACCAAGTTCCTACAAGATTTATGTGGCTAAATTGACCATATAAAAGTTCATAAGAACTAACATTTATTGAACTTCGATTGAACTTCCATTTTATTTTGATAACCTTACATCCTCTCTGATAATCAGATTAAACAAATCTCAAGTTACACAATGAGAGAATCATCATATACTAATATTTTTCCTGCTGGCAGCTCAATACTCTTGCTTGCATATGATGTATTAATCTCATGTCACATTTTGAGGCTTATACAAATCAATGAATCAGAGAAAACCTTTAAGATTTTATCCAACAAAACCAATTCACAACTTCTAAGCATGAACTTACAACACTGGGCTTTTAATACCTTCTTAAATCTCTGTATCATCTGAGTTTTTTGCCCCCCGTCTTCCATAACAACAGCTACAAATACTTCGTGTAGCTTGCCATGGTCAAAAGAAAGAAAGTATCTTTGCACACAATTGCATCTTCTTCACCGAACTTTCTTTCTTTCAGATGAACAGATTTCCAATGTTCAGAATCCAGATTCAGTTATAAATCTACTTACAAAAGCAATCACCTTCCATCCTCACTCAATGAACTGATTCTCAACGCCGGAATCCGAACCACTGCCTTCTTCATCACCACCACATATAGCATCCTCATCCCCAAAGAACTCCTTTCTATTCAACGCAGGCACACACTGAAGCCCATCATCTTGTCTCCCAAGGCTCGTGAGCATCCTATCAAAATTGGCCTTCTTGGAGCTAATCAGAAGCAGCTCCCTGAGCCTTTTCCTAGCTAAATACACATCATTCGGCTCCAAAATCTCACCTTTTCTATAAGCCTCCCGAAGAAAAACAGTGTGCAGCTTCCCCTGATTCCCTCTTGTCGAAATGTAGAATATCCCTTGATGTTGAAGAAGAAACTCCTTTAACTTCTTTGGAAGCCCCATGGCCTGCCTGAAATTCGCTATCCTCTCCAGCGTCGTCCTTTTCTCCACAGTTAGTGAGAGAAACTCATGGATAGACGCCACAGCACGCTTCTCCATCCTCCGCTGGGCTTCTAATGATCTAAGGTCGTAGCTTGAGAAGTCCTCGTAAGGAGACCAGTAAGGAAGACGCTGCCACTTCCACACAGCGATGCGATAGTATTTCCCGATTTTGAAGCCAGGAGGGAACTGAATGGGGAAGGCGAACCGGGCGTCTTCTGCGTCGGAGCCCAGCGCACGGTACTCGCGCTCGCGCGCTAGCTCGACGGCAGCGATAGGGAAGGGTTCGTCGGGATTATGGACTGCTTCGACGAACTTGAGGCGGGGTTCAGCGTCGGGGCCGGAAGGGGAGAGGAGGCGGAAATGAGTTGGGTGAGAAAGAACGAGGGATTGCTCGAAGTCCTCCGGGAGGCCAAGGTCTGCGCGTGCGAGGCGGATGTGTTCGAGGCGAAGGCGGTAGGAAGGGGCGGCGAGAAGAAGGAAGCGCCGAAGGCGGGAAACGGCAGAAGAGAGGGGGGAGGAAAGGGCGTCGGATTCGAGGCGGAGTTGGTTGAGAGCGCGAGGGGTTAGGCGGACGTGGAGGACGCGCTGGACGGGGTGTTCAAAGACGTGGAATACGTGAGGGTGGCGGAGGAGGAAGGACGAGGATTCTTGTGGGGAGAAGTGGTGGTGGCGGCGGGCAAGGGTGTCCAACCGGGAGACAGGGAGGCTGCTGCCGGGATGGGAGAGGATGAGCTCCTGGAGCTTAAGAGCGCGCCGGACCTTCTTTTCGACTTCCATTAGGTCGTCGAAGGAGTGGTCGCGTACGCGTTGGAGTTTCTTGGGGATGGAAGTGGACTGCGATTTATGCCGGACGCCGGCGCGGTAGACGGAGGAAGGGAGACGCGCGAGCCAAGTTGAGAAAGGCGGCATCTTTACTGGATTAGAAATGGTATTAGGGTTCTAATGGGTCGAAGCGGAGAAAGTGGGAAATCGGACCGCATGGTGGCCGGAAAAGAGTTGAGGAGCAAGGAAGGCCGGACGGTGCTTGCTCGCAAGCTTCACGAGCCATCAGAAATTCAGAATTTGGTTGGATTATAGGGTAAATTATTTCAAACCTAGAGTTTTAAAATTTTAGGTTCATGGTTAGAAGAAAAAAGAAATGCAAAATAAATAAAAATGAAGTAAATTATTTTTAGTTTTTTTTTAAAGTAAATCAAATTTGTTCAGTTCGCTGTCCATCTTTTTTTGCCACCTCCACCAACCTCCTGGCACATCATTAGTCATCGCTATGGTCGTCAACCACAATTTGCTACTTATCGTTCGCCACCGCCACCCCCCCCCCCCCCCGCGCCATCATGGTCGCTACTCACTGCCATCGACCACCACCACCACAGTCTCTATAGTCCGCTAATACCATTCTCATCAACTATTGTCCGTTGACATTATATTTATACTTTGCACTATATTAATTTTATTAAAAAAAAGGCAAAATTTTTAAAAGGAGCAAAGTTAATAAATGTATTAGGATTAGGAGCATGAAATTAATTAAATTTAAAAAGGAGCAGAAATGCGATCATGCATTGCGTTTTCTGAAGAAAACGCATTTTCTGAAGAAAACGCAAAGCAGGATCGCATTTTCTGAAGAAAATGCGATCCTGCTTTGCGTTTTCCATACAAAACGCAAAGCAAGCCTGCGTTTTGTAAGAAAATGCAAAGATGCATTCCGTTTTCTTCATAACATAAGAGGGATTAAATAATAGTGATTATTATAATTTTTCTTTACTTTATTAAAACTATAATAATCATATCTTTTTGCTGCTTAGAGAACTAAGAAGCCTCACATGAGGCGTGAGCTTGCTGAACGAATAATCTAATTATATTAAATCTCTCTCTCAACATAAAAAGAAATATATATATTTTTATATTTATTTTTAATGTAATCTACTATTTTAAAAAATATTCTTTTAATTATTACTATATCAATATTTTTCTCTTCAAATTAGTCCTTACAAAATTTATTTTTAATTGGGCTTCCTGTCCCTCTCTTACCTATTATAGAAGATTTTTATTTATAAATTTAATATTTAAGTTTAATATATTTTACAAATCTAAGTTATATTTTATTATTCTCCACAAAATTTGTTCTCTCTTTTTTATTATTGCTCGAAACCATAACGTCCTAACTCGACCCTATCTATCTCCCTCTAATAATATCTTAAAATAAACCATTAATTGTTAATAAATTGCACCTCTTAGATATGCAATATATTTTCTCTAATTATTAACAATAGATTTATTTTTCATCTAATGCAAAATATTTTACTGAATTTTTTTTAATGGTCAATTTGATCTTAATTTTTGTACATCACATATAAAACATTGCAACAAAAAACTGTGTCAATTTGATCTCAATTTTTATGGTCAATTTGATCTCAATTTTTATGGTCAATTTGATCTTAATTTTTGTACAGCACATAGAATTATTCTATTAAATTTTAATGTTTCTATATTTAATGAAATTATTAATTAAATAATTAATTACTGTTAATTTCAGATTGTGATTTAAAATTATTTATCAAACATATAAATATATAACTTTAATATTTAATATTATTAAATAATATATGAAAACGGAATGCATCTTTGCATTTTCTTACAAAACGCAGGCTTGCTTTGCGTTTTTGTATGGAAAACGCAAAGCAGGATCGCATTTTCTGAAGAAAATGCGATCCTGCTTTGCGTTTTCTTCAGAAAATATGTTTTCTTCAGAAAACGCAATGCATGATCGCATTTCTGATCCTTTTTAAATTTAATTAATTTCATGCTCCTAATCCTAATACATTTATTAACTTTGCTCTCATTTACCTTTATATCAATCTAAATATCTCCAAAATATTCATTTTATATTGTATTTCTTTTACAATGCATTCATTTACATTGTATTACTTTTTTGGCCAATGAACAACCCCTAACAAATGTATAAGATCAATGTTTATGCCCTCTTATTCATAATCGAAAAAAAAATGTTATATTTGTTATTTTGTTATGTGCCGGAGCATTTGTGGAGGTGGAGAGATGAAGTGCTTAATGTACTAGTTTTATACGAAAATTCAATACACATACAACATGAGAGAGAGAGAGAGAGATAGAGAGAACTGTAAGTGTCATACGTAACATCAGAATTTTTTCGACGGATGGGCGGAAGTCGGCGGCGGTCGATGGACTGGCAGAAGTCCGTCGGTGGTTTGGATGAACTCCGCGGTAGTCAGGAGGAAACTCCGGCGGTGGTTGGGAAGAACTAACCAACGATGGTTTGGGCATGAACTCAGCGTGGTTGGGAAGAACTCCGGCGGTGGTCGGCATGAACTCCGGCGGTGGTCGGTGGCAAGAGAGCTCCCAAATTCCTCCCGGACTTTCGCTTGTTCTTTGAATGTCATAGTCAAATTTCCACTAAGTCTCTAACAATTGGACTTCTGCCCGATCGATGTCAGATTTTCACCTAACCGTCATCGAACTTTCACCCAATTGCCACATATTACGAAGTTCTACATGTCCGCTGATTATAGTCAAATCTTCTTCAAGGCATTTCTATTGCCAAATGCCTCCTCAAGGGAGGCCACCGTCGGGTTGTTTCTACCTTTTGCAAGAAAGCAAAATTTCAATCGCCACCAATGTTCGCTTTGATCTCCACCTATGCTCCCTCGTATTGACCAACTGGTCGATGCCACGTCTGGGCACCAAATGCTGAGCTTCATGGATGCATACTCTGGCTACAACCAGATAAAGATGGATCCCATAGATGAGGAAGCAATAGCTTTTCAAACGGATAAAGGACTATACTGCTATCGGGTCATGCCATTTGGCTCAAGAATGCTGGAGCCACATATCAACGCCTTATGATAAGGTTTTTAAAGACCTTATAGGGTGAACTATGGAGGTATATGTAGATGATATGTTGGTAAAAAGTCTTGAAAAATCACAGCATTACTGACTTAGAACGGTGCTCTCCCTCCTTCGATCCTATAACATGCGTTCTCAATCCTGCCAAGTGGCGCATTTGGAGTCACCCTCAGGAAAATTCCTAGTTTTAGGTTACACACGTGTGGATCGAGGCAAATCCTGAAAAGAATAAAGGCACTAAGAGATATGGTGCCCCCAAGAAGCATCAGAGAAGTGCAACGTCTAAATGGAAGAATTGCAGCTCTTTCCGCTTTTTGGCTCGCTCGGGTGATAAATACTTGCTTTCTTTAAGACACAAGAGAGCCCGTAATTCAGGATTCCAATGGACAGATGAATGCCAGGAGGCTTTCGAACAGCTCCGAATTTATCTGTCCTCACCTCCACTACTTTCAAAGCCAGTACCAGGAGAAATGTTGTACATATATATGGCTGTCTCCTCACATGCTATAAGCTCGGTCTTGATCCGTGAGGAGAATGGCATTCAACGTCCCGTCTATTATGTTAGCAAGGTCCTTTCTGAAATGGAAAAACGTTACCCGTTAGCAATAAGACATCTTTGGCATTAATCTTCTCAGCCAGAAAAATTACGCCTATTTTCAAGCTCACACGATTGGGGTCTATACAAATCTCCCATTAAGAAATATTCTCCAAAAGCCTGAAGCATCTGGAAGATTAATCAAGTGTCGGTGGAACTTGGAGAATTTGACATCCATTTTCTTCTAGACCTGACATCAAGTCGCAGTGCTTGAGCAGACTTTTTGGTCGAATGTACCAACCTTGCCTCTGATGAACCGCTAGTCACTCCTCCTTTTTCACTTTGGACACTAAATGTTGATGGAGCCTCTGGGAGTCTGGTGCTCGGGCTGGAATCTTATTGATCTCTCCAACAACAAGTCACTTTCGAATATGGACTTCGGCTGAAGTTTCCGCTACAAATAATGTTGCTGATTATGAAGCTCTTATTGCAGGAATACGATTGGCTATAGACTATGAGGTCCAAAATTTGATGATTCATACATGATTCTCAACTTGTTGCCTCTCAAGTTGAAGGAGAATTTGATGCCCATAATCCATCTTTGGCACAATATTGTGGTATAGCAAAGTCGCTTCTTACTCACATAAAAAAGTATCATTTTTACTTAAATACATAATTATCAGTCATAAGCCGCTCAAAAGGATATAAGTCTATATATTTTCGGACTATATAAGCTTCCACATCCAAAAATAGGGGGGCAACTGATACGTTATCAAAAAATATGCTTGATCTAGCACGAATCTCTGAGAAAAATAGAGTTGAAATTTTCAAAATTAAATCTGGAAGCACCGAACACCAATTTCAGCAAGCTAATAGTCAAATGAGCGTCTCGGAAAATACGGATCCAACGACACCAAATTCAACCCAATCCGAGCCACAATTGGATCCAAATCAAGGACCTGAAGTCTGTTGGAAGGTTCAAATCACAATTTGAGTTACCAAACGGTCTCCGATTTTAACGAACTTGTACTCGAATCGAACGCCTCGACGAGACGAATACAATGAGCCCAAGATCACTGAATTCTGACATTACTAAGGCCTTCAAATGTCCAACGAACGGTGCACGATCAAGGGATTCAATATCGGCCATCCATTCAGCCACTCCCTATTTGCCCCTGATCTCACACCTATTTACAAGCTATGCCACTCCAGAAAAACTATAAATAGACCCCTCATTCCTCATGAAAAGGGGGAGAAGCCAAGGAGAAGAAGGAAAAAGCTCCGCCACCTAGCTCCTCCTCCGACCATCGCTGGAGTGCTTGCCGCACCCCGCTGTAGTCTTGCCGCACCACCGCCGGACCACCAAGGGACGCCGGAGTGCTGCCGCACCACCGCCGTAGCCTTGTCGCACCACCGCCGGTCCACCAAGGGACGCCGGAGTGCTGCCACACTACCGCCGTAGTCTTATCGCACCACCGCCGGACCACCAAGGGACGCCAGAGTGCTGCCGCACCACCGTCGCTCTTGCCGCACCACCGCCGGAGTATTGTCGCAACACCGCCGTAGTTCTACCACACCACCGACAGACCGCCAAGGGACGCCGAAGTGCCATCCGAAGCTGGAGTACCCCCTGACACTGAAGTGCCACTGCCAATCCACCGCCTGACACCGGAGTGCCGTCGGACCACCATCTGACAGTGGAGTGATGTTGGACTTTTGCAAAACTCTCAGTTGATATTTGTAATCTGGTCGTCTTCAAGGACAAAATCAGACCATTGTACTTTCCTCGAATTTTAGTGGAATCATTTTTCAACTGGGCTAGGCCCCGTGGTTTTTCCTTTCCGGGTTTTCCACGTAAAAAATATTGTGTTCTCTGTGTGTGAGCTGAATATCCGTGCAACGCTAAGACGTAGAATCATAACTCTATCGCCGCATATATTCTAGCACGCAACAAATTTAATAAGTTATAATTGATATAATTGTTGATCAAATACGAAGCAATTAGGGTAAAAGATATTGAAAATACCACATTAAAATTGAATGTCATGTCTTGCTCAATCATACATTGATTGCATGC